>OX031007.1:192355158-193605158 GCA_943735925.1 Pollenia amentaria | reverse complement strand
TGTCCTAAGCAACCAGCGAAATGCGCATAGAAACTTATACCACAACATTATAATTTAGTGTTTTTATCAAAAATAGATAAATTAGTTGATAATAAATTTTGTATTCCCGAAAATAACTTTTGATAATTTTTTTTATAAATTCCCATAAATTAAGCTTAAAGAAATTTTTTTTTTAATATTTTTTTTTTTTTTTTTTGAAATAAAATGTTTGACCAGTCCATATAAAGAGAACTGCAAATCGGAAGAAAAAATTTTATGAAGAATATTCTTAAGTTGAGTCTTAAAAGCACTTATCTGTAAGGCATTTAAAAAAATTCCTGCGTGTTATGGTAATGGCCAATAATGAGTTAAAAGGCAAATGTTTTAACTTTTTACTGATCTACATGATATTAACCTTTTAATTTCTTTCCGATTATTTGGCGTTTGTAAAGTTTTGAAGGTTATTTGGGTGCCCCGATAGACTAATTGGTAGTAAGTTAGTCTATCAGCGCCGGAGTTGCGGGGTTCGATTGCCGTCAGAGACTCTGGTCTCCTGCAGACAAGCGTAGAGCTTCGCGGGACTAGTATAGGTAATATTAAAAAAATGTTGATCTTCTAAATGCATATAGTCCATATTATACAATAATTTAAAACTCTGGGTTAGTAAAATTTTTTAGGCAACTGCAATCTAGCTTTCCAACTTATTTGCAATGTCAGGCATTTAGAAGCTTATGTGTAAGGTCTTGCGTATGTTATAGCATTAAATTTCATTCATGCTTTGATCTTTAAGTAAGAGGAATCTGCAAAATCCTTTTTTAATTGTTTGGCTCTGAAAGATAATTGGCAAAATGCCCCCAGTAAGAAAGTAAAATGCCTTTTCCAGGACTTTAATTGTCTCAATAATTCCCTGTGTATTGGTTTTTGGGACGTTATGAAAATGTTTGACTGGTTCTTAGAAGACAGAAATTCCCGTTTTGGGCCTCCGAGTATATTTGTTTAATTTTTCATCTAACTTTTTTTCGTATTTAATTAAAGACAAACTAAGCACTAAATTTAAACTCAATGTTTGATTATCATATATTCACTTTGATCCGCTTTAACTGTATAAAAAGATTTTTTTAGGCAAAAAAAACCAAGTTAAGGCTCCATAAAATTAAATTTTCTTATTAATCTGATTTGTTTTTTTTTTTTTTTTAGCTTAACTTTCATATTTAACCTTATGACATATAATATGTACAGGCAGGGGGCATAAACATTTAATTTACATAAACATACATGAGATGCTGCCACTGTCCTGTATTTGATAGAAATTAAGGGAAAGGAAACAGAGCTCATAAAATTCAGTCAACCATTAACGAGGATACTAGAATATTATGGTTTTTTATTGTTAATTCTTTTGCTAACTTGGGGTGGCTATAGAACAACAAATAAAAAACTTGAGCTTACCCTAATAAAAATATATGTAAAACCTTAAATTACATTATTCACATTTACATATACACATATCTTTCAACGATGTTGTGTATTTACGTATGTGTACAGACATTAATATTTATGGCATAACATGTTGAGATATATAAGTCTTTAGTTGTTTCATTTCCTTGTTCATCTATCTGAATGGTTGGTAATAAACTTTTAAGCCTAAACAAATTAAAAAAACGAAACAAAATAATAAAATAAGCCAGGATATAAAGCATTAAGAGAAAAAAGTCATATACTTCGTATGTATATAAAAAAGCACATAAATAAACACAAACTTATTTTCGTTCCTAAAAAGTAGTATGTCTATTATTTACTTAAACTATACATAAATATTTAAATAGAAATATTTTTTATACACACATACTATATAAATTTAATAAATAAAAATTTAAATATATCTACACCATATACAAGTAAAAGCATGTAAATAATTTTTTGCATATAGATTATTGTATACTAAATGGTGTTTTTTAAGTCTGTTAGAAGTTACGGTGGGTTAGCTGTGATGCGAACTGTCATACTGCGCTTTCTTTTTGACTATTTTTTTGGCGTACGTAATCGCCCATCTGAATGGAGATATAAATAAACAAAATTGACGCATATGGAGTGCGTTTAATGCAAAATATATCCTACAGACAGCTGTGGAAAAGACTTACATGGATACCTGTCCTAAAGCCTATAACATGATAGATCTTAGTCACTGGTTGGCAAACAATGCGTCTTCCAACCGCGTCCGAGCGTGTGATCAAGCAAGACACTCAGGTAGCAATTGGTTTATAAACCCGCAAACTCCCGACTTGCTTAGAAAGTAGCTCTGTTAACCTCCGCTGCTTTTGTAAAAATTTTAGCAGTATCTAGTGGGTAGCAACAGCGTCTTTAGATAATCCTCCTTCAGGCCGAACGCTCCAGCCTCTACCACGTGATGCCAGAGCGTTTCAATGGACAAGGAACGCTTCAGCAAAGACAGTCTTCCTGAAAGACAGAAAGCATTCCCCGCTCAATGCGTAGTAATCAAGGCCTCAAAGAATAGTCAGTCCGGTACTATGCCACAGTGGGCTACTGACTCCATGGCTACCAGATAGGATCTCTGGTTGGCCGCGTTCCGAGATCTATAAGTTTTGAATTTTTGCCAAGTCCTAGGTATTGATTACACCGGTTTTTCCCGGAGGCTCTACCAGTAAAAGCTGATATATCCTTAAGATAATCCCTACAAGCCCACGGGGGAAAGACTTTCTAGACATTTAAATCGCTGGGGCATAACCTGAACTTTTTTCTTCAAAAGAGGCCCAAAGTTGGTCGTTCAGAATGTTCTCCGTCAAGATAGGACGCGGTGACTTTATACCGAAATAGTTTGCTAAAAATATTTTCTAATTAAATTTAATTATTTTTTGTAATATTTCAAAATTTAAAGCTCTATTGGGCTGAATAAAACATCCTTTACATCCTTTAAATTTGTATTTGTTTGAGTGTTTCCAGTGTGGCTTCAAAAAAAACAAAGGGGCTTAAGTGGTCTTTAGCTAAATCATTGTACTTGGATTTGCCTTAATTAAGTAACAGAGCCTATTCGAACTAAAAAATTAAATTCGAGAAATACCTACTGAAAAGAAATATAAAAAAACATCTTACAGCTGTACCTAAACAAAAGCGAAAGCGTTTTCTAGCTGTCAAAAATAGTCTTGCCCATACAATAACGCGGCGTCAACGCTTTGCAATTGGAAAATCCGATTTTGACAGCGCGTTTAATACTGAATTTGGCCGCTATTGTTAATAAAAAATGCCAATTCAGCTTTTTTTTTTGGGTTATCTAGCGGTTTTATATTAATTTTTTATTTCTTATGTTTGGATTTATTTAAACAAGAAAGTTAACACTACTGTTCGTGAAACAACGTTGACGCTATTGTTTAGGTTAAGCATATAAGCGTAAAAGCGAAGCAGAAGAAAACGTTCCGCCTTCCGCTTTTGTTTTGGTACGGCTGTTAGAAAGAGCAGACTATGCGAAGTTTGCGTTTTTCAGTTTTAAAATAATTGAGATCATATTCATTAATAGTTTGTTATAAAGAGCGAATTAAATTGACTTTAAAATAAAGAAATTAGGGTCTTAACTATTGGGCCACCTTATTTGGTAATGTCAAACTTTACCTTCGCTTTTCATTTAAATCTTGCTCTGCGTATTTGAGTATTAGAGGAAAAAGCCGAAAAAAATTTAAAGACAATTGTTTGTTGTTGCTATTACTATAGTTTTTTTTAATTATCGTTGGATAAAATCATGTATGTAGACGTATTAATAACAATTTGAATTTGTTAAGTTTTAGTGCTTAAATTTGTGGAAGGAAATTTTAAAATTAAATAGACAATATTCTATATCAAATGTACCAGTATTTGGAGTATAAAACAAATAAAAGGATAGTCAACGAAGCCCCAGTATACGACACTTTTTCCAGTGGTAGAGAATTTCGGAATCAATTTAACAATAGTTTACAGAAACCAATTTTTCATGGATAATTCGCTATGTAGACCACGTTTCCATCTGGATGAAAAAGTGCGAAAATTATTCCTTTGCCTAAAGATGACGAAGAATTTAGGCTAACTGAAGTTGTTGAAAACATTCGAGATAATTTGGATGATTACGAGAGAGCACTCTTGTTTTTTAAATGTTTAAGTTTTCAAAAGCGGAAAGAAAATAAGTCACTTCATATCTAGGAGATAAATCGCAGATATATGCCAACAATTGTACCTTTTCTAGACCTTTGATTACATTGAGAGGATCTTTAGTGGGTCCACTTCTGTACTCGTTATACGCTACTGATCTTCCCTTACAAATATAATACTCGTTTATAAAAATCTATGCGGATTATACCCAATTATATATCAGTTGTACCAGAACATAAATTCTTCCAGGAGTCAATGTCCATAATCTGTACAGAATTTATTCATGGGTTTCTACAAATGGATTGCTGCTAAATCCAGATAAGTCAAATTCCCTGAATAAACACAATATTTTTTGATTCGCTATCGTCATCTGAGTGCAAAAATCATCATTATCTCAAATTCTATGGTAAAAGGTTTTTTTTCAATTTTATTTTTCTATAATTTCAGATTTTTGAAGAGGCTGCTCCATACGTTACGTCGTAATTTTAAAACGACGTACTCGATTTTGTTATGCAAGCCGTAAAAAATTTCAATAACACCAGATTAAAGTCTCTTTCATATCATTTTTTTTAATAAGGTATTAATATTGGAGTTATTGTGGCACAAGTTGGTTAATTATAAAATTTTTAAACTCAAAAAAATAATACAAAATTGAAATCAACAAATACTTCCCAGTTTTAGTATTTAATCCTAAAGCTGGGTCTTTTGGAAATTAAATAAATTTTATTTCATGAAAATCCATGGATAAATTCCTGTTTTATTCCCGATAAGCTGAAAGTAAATTTTTTTACATATTCTATCGCAAATTTGTGTAGAGCTAAAAATCACAAAATTTTATCTTTTTGCTACAAATCAAAAGATATAGTGATTAGCTAAGGAAAAAAACCTGTTTTCCCATTTGTTGCGTAGTACAAAATTGATGGTACTCGGATTAAACTCACGGTAAACAACTTGGGTGTAACCTTTAATCGTACCCATACTTAATCGGATAATATTAAACCAGTATGTGGCAGAACAAAGGCTTTGCTTAAAAGCCTTTGTCAGCACATCACTCCACTGAGGATAATCAAATCATATTTAATACAAATGATTTAATATTCTAGATGGATTTTTTGATAGTTGCTTAGAAATTAGAGAAATTATTGATATTACTAATGAGTTAAAAAAGACGTAAATTTGAAAATAAATTAAGAAAATTGCAAAATAAGAAAAACTTTCAAAGTAAAAGTGCTTAGCAATAATTAGGATTTGTATATTAGATGGGAGTTCATTCCAGAGGCTAATGGCATTAACGTAGAGTATCGAATTCAGTTTATTCTGTATTCTCTATTGGATCTCAAAAATATTATCTATAGTTGTTGACTATAGATAATTTTGTGTAAAATTATTGAGTGCGGCATTTTATTAGATTGGCAAACGGTACACTATACATTTGTTAAGAAGACTGTTAGATTCTACTATAACTGGCTTTACCATAGATATATCTTGCAACATTATTAAATACCACGTTGGGCTTATTCTGGCATAGTGAAGTGCAGCTAGAAAAAATTTCACATTCATAAAGAAGGGTCTGTAGTAAAAATGTCTTGGCAAGAAGCATGCGTTTATTAGATGGAGTAAATTATTGATTGGTTCAAAGATTTCTTTGCATGGAATAAGTTTCTTCACATATGGAGTTTACGTGGCATGACCAGGTAAGTTTATTTTTGATTACTATTTGAAGGTTTTTTCTATTATCAACCATGTCAATTACGGCGTGGTGGTAGGTTTGAGTGTAAATATCTGATTTTGCTTATTAATATTGCCTTGGATTTTTTTTATCGTTTAAACAAAGACCATTAATCGAGGCACATCTATTAACGTTGTCAGGATCATGGTTTAACTTTCCCATGCATTCATTGATACTAGATGGGCGACAGCTAATGAAAAGTCAGCGCACATTTGGCTACCACAATAAATGATTCTAGATGGCAGGTCGTTAAAATAAATTGATATAGTAAATGACCCAGAATTGAGCCTTGCGGTACACCTCTTATTGTCAAACAAATGTCACGTTTTTAAGATCCAGAATATCCAAATTAAGTTATTTGTAAAAGATATGATGAAATTAATTTAACAGCAGTTTTTGAAAAAATATATACATAAGAATGAAAAATTATCAATAAATTGTAATTCATTTCATGTTGTAAAATTACTTTCTATAGAAAAATAATTTAATGAAAATTAAATTGAATGAACTTAAGCCTGATTAAAATATCGAAATTTGGATTAAAAACCATTAACAGTTCAATAAAATAACCACAATACTTATTATTGTCGAAAGCTAAGGCACGAGCTATATGTTTGCATTTGTCCTTCAAGTTGTGCTGAAAAAGGTCAACAAGAAAAAGAAACACCAAAAAACATGAAAAACAATTTTGTATATTGTTGCATTAGAAAATCATAGGATAATAAAATCAAATACAAACAAAAAAAAAAAAAAAAAAAAATGTGTCTACATATAAGTAAATTCTTAGTAGTTGTCACATTAAGTGGGCGACTACAACACTTCGACGTTAGTGTGATATTTTCTAAGAACATTGTGTCAATTTTGACTATATATTGAAAAACTGAGTAAAAATATATCATATCTAATTATATTTTTTTCTGAATCTTAGTGTTTTTTAATACCCTTCACCGAAGGTAAAAGGGTATATATAACTTTGTCATTCCGTTTGTAATTTCTACAATATTGATCTAAGACCATATAAAGTATATATATTCTGGCTTCTTATGAGAAGGGAAGTTCAAATCCGGTTGTCCGTCTGTCCGTCCTTCCGGCCGTTGAAATTGGTTTTCCGAAGACCCCAGATATGATGAAGGCTAGGTTGTTTTTTATTTATGTCACATATAGTCCGGAATTGTTTTCTATTCAAATTCAGGAAGATCGGTCCATAAATGGCTGAGATATGAGCAAAAAACCACGACTACCTCTAACTTTTTCCATAAATCCCATGTTGTTGTTGTTTTTAAATTCTTTTTTTCTGCATATCTCGAGAGCGGCAAGAGCTACGGCTTTCAGATTTAGCACAAACATGCTGCTAGCCAATACACAAACTCTCTAATAAAAATGGGCGGGATTGGAAAAGTGGGCGTGGTACCTCTCGTACGAAGAGATTATTGAAAATACTCAAATTTTCAAATTTAAGGGCTCTAGTATGACATATGAACACTTTTTATATTTTAGAATTTTTAGCAGCATATATTTCCCGAAAACCCTGAAACTTTTCTCCCAAAAATGGAAGAGTAATGCCCAAAATATTTTTTTTAAACATACCCATTTTCGGGAACAATAGATCTTCCCGAGTACAAGTTTTATAATCTAGGTAAATGGTAAATTTTTTCCTAAAGACGTGGGTATATAAATCTGCCAAATCAGTTAAGAAATGGTTAAGTTATTAGCAAAATACTCCAAAAATGCGCTAAAAAGCATCAACATTTTTATAAAAACTAAATTTTTAGAGCTGTTACATGACCTATGGATACGTCTTATATATCGAAAGATCGGATTTTTAGTAGAACATATTTGCTGAAAAACTTGGAAAAATCGGTTCAGATACAGAAAAGTAATTACCCAAATATAATTTTATTTTAAGAAAAATACCTATTTTCGAGAACCGTAGATCTTTCCGAGTCCAAGTTTCATTACCAAAGAAAATGGTAAATTTCCTAAAGACGTGGGTGTATAAATCTATCAATTTGATTGAAAAATGCTCGAGCTATGACCAAATTACTGAATACCAATATTTACTTCTTTTTTTTTTTTTTTTTTTTTTTTTATTATTTATTAAATGTTTTTAATAAAAAAGCCTTCATGTGGCCAATAGATAATAGATATTATATAATTAAGTTGTTTTATCAAGTGAATTAAACGTTTAATCACTTGAATTACAAGTAATTTGTTTACTGGTGAAAATTTTATTAATTTCTTAATTAATACCACAAATTTTTAATTTGAAATCCATTTTTTATTTTTTCTTTGTATATAGAAATTATTTACATAATATTCCTTATGTATCCCTTGTCAAGACTATCGCGCCAAGACCTAAATCTTATGAGGAAATTTTAGTAGAAGTTGTTGCGTATATGATACTAGGCGTTAACATATTTTTTGCTGAGTTTTATCTATCTCCTTAATGTTATCAGTGTACAAATCGGGGGAAAATAGCTTGTCTTAGTTGGACCTACAATTTATCCCTTTTTCTAATTCTCTTTGAATTTTAAGATTCAGAAGATTTTACTTATCTACTGCATTATTTTTACATTTTATCGTACTAATGGCCACTTTATTTAAGTATTAAATTATGCCTAAAATTCGTTTTTAATGTCAAATTAAAATAAAATTTTATGAAAAACTATATTTAAATATGAATTGATATTTAATTAGTATTGATGAAATTGGCTTTAAGACATACGTTTTTAAATTGAGTAATTTTGCGTTCTTTTATATAAAAAAAAAGAGTATAAATTTTTACACTATTCTGGCTGCTGTCATATGTAATGGAAATACTTTTGTCTACTTTTTTTTAACAGATTATAAAATTGGTTTAACATTTTTTTATTATTTAAATTAAAATTCCTCTAAATGATTAATTGCTTTAATGTGTGACTATGTATGAAAAAAAACCGTATTTAAATATTATTATTAAATTCAGAAATAACGTATATATAAATATTTACTACAGCATAAATGAAAACATTAATAAAGCTTAATTAATGCATGTTTTACATTAATTGCGTATTAGTATCATGTTTTTTATTTTATTAATCATACGCTCCGGTTAACTAAATAATCAAGACTAACCCCGATACGAAATTTTACCAGTAGATGAAAAGGATGGAACTTTTGAATTTAAAGAATCAAATTCAAAATTAATAGTTTTCAATACAAAAAGACGAAATGCAGTTGTGAAATTAAAGACTATACTTCACAGGATCAATTCAGTAGTCAGTTGTGAAATTAAGGGTTTTATTTCCTTAAAATTATTTCACTAACTGATTGTATGTTATTAAGTTCGTTTTCCGTACATTTCCGTACAAATTTAATGAAAATATAGTTATTTTACGAATCAATTTATTTTTTAACATTTATGTTAGTTATTCAAAAAGCAAACTACCAAAAAATTCTGTTTATCCGTACTATTATTGTTATGTAGCTTGATTTTTGTTAATTAAATTATATTTTTTTAAACCAACAGCTCTTCAATTTTACGGAATATACTTTTAAATAAAAAAAAATTCAAAAATTTACGTAAAATTCATTTATTTTAAATAAAATGTAAATGATCCATTTTTTTTAATAAATTTTTAGTTGTTGAAAATGAATTTCCTGTGGAATTTACCTACATGATATTTTAAGTGTACTTATATTATAAATGTAAGTTTATAATTTTGTTATGCAAACCCGCGCAATCCGCTTAATGGATTTGGATTAAATTTGGTAGACGGATAGAATATTACCCAGATAAGAATAAAGGGAACTTATTAAGAGATAACGGATAAGAGATAACTTTTTTCTTTTTGATAAATTTAATGTGCAGATTGCAAATGCTCCAGATTAAAATTAAGGGTACTTTTTTTTAAATATATCTAGAAAACTTACATACGAAAATACAAGTGATCAGCTTTTCAAACCTGCATAAAAAAGTTATTCTGTAAATGAAAATGATTCAAAATTTTAAATTTGTATACATGTGTTTTAAAAAATAGTAAAATACAGAGAAACTTTGATTTAACGATTTTGAAGTAAATCGAAAATTTAATTGTTATAGCTATTGGTTCGATAAATATATGCATTAGTGGAACTTCGGTATAACAATTTTAAAGATATACGAAAAAATTCGTTATTAGTTTTTTTTTATTTTGGCAAAAACCAAACCAAACTCGACAACACTCTTGGCGCTTTTACTCTTTATTGTTGTTCATATACGAACTTGAAAATACACCGTTGTTTTGTTAACGAGATATTTAAATTTTTATTCTGACAGAGAGGAATTTAAATGAATTAACACTCCTAGAAAAAATTTTAAATTTTCTCTAATCACCAAATTCATAGAATTGGTTTTGCATCTATAACCAAAATGATTATATTGATTACTAAAATTTAAAAATTTGAATATCTGTTTTCAATAAATGATATAATTAGTATTGTGGTGATTTTATTGAACTCTAAATGGTTTTTAATCTAATTTTCGCTATTTTAATCAGGTTTTAGTTTTTGAATTTAATTTTCATTAAATTATTTTTATGAAAAAAAAGAAAAATTAATTCATTTCATATTGAAAAATTCCTTTCTTCATAAAAATAATTTAATGAAAATTAAATTCAATGAACTTAAGCCTGATTAAAATATTGACAAAAGGTATGAAAAAACAGAAGTTAGGAAGAACATGTAAATAAATTAAAATAGATAATTATTCATTCAAAAGCAAATTTCGATCTACCAAGTTGAAATATCATTTGGTATAAAGATTGATGTTTGACTATTGAAGTCATCCGGCTGTAATAGCCGAGTGAGTAAAACGGCAAACTCCACGGACGAGATTGTGTGGTTACAATCGAAACTAGTCTGGGCAACCTGTCCGTGAAAGCCTGAGTTCAAATCTCAGCGCAGTCAAGAATGAAAAATTATCAATAAAATTTTAATTAATTTCATGTCGTAAAATTCCTGTCTTCATAAAAATAATTTAATGAAAATTAAATTCAATGAACTTAAGCCTAATTAAAAATATCTAAATTTGGATTAAAAACCATTAACAGTTCAATAAAATAACCACAATACTAATATAATCAATAAATGTTATTATTAATTTTAGTTAAAAAAAATTATCAAAAAACTTTGCAGTTTCAAACAATGTGTTCATTGATTTCATTAAATATAGCTCAGGTTCTGTGAATTCCCAACAAAACTTCTACGAGTTGTAATTATTTTATTTTAAACGAAAAAAGTCAATTAAGATTTTTTGTTATTTAATTAATATTTTAATTAAAAAATTTCTCTCAAAACAACTAAGATGTCAATTAAATCAAAATTTAATTTTTGATTTTATTTAATTAAAAAAATAATTGATTCAATTATCACATTAATTAAACTGAAATCCTTTTTAAAAATTTTTTTTAATTGATAAAAAAAACTACTGATAATTTTTTTTGTGCTATTTAAAGGCTATTCAGTTCTAAATTCCCTCGTTAGAGATACAGAGCATTTTCATAAGTGAATTTGCTCTGTATAATAATAAGTTATATTCAAGAGACTCAGCAATAAATTTGTCGTACTGAGTTTATCGTTATAACAAACTTTGTTATACCGAAGTAAAAAAAAAAAAAAAAATTCTTATTACCAAAATTTCTAAAACTTTATTTCAGAAAAATGAGCAGGAGTATCAAATTAACAACCAAACTTTTATCGCCGTCTACATATGTAAATGTTTTCATTGCAAGTTATTGTTTATTTAGCCAGCACTCTATATATATATATATTTTTTTTTTTTTTTTTTTTTTATTTACTGTAACAGATTTTTGAAGTAGAAGAAAAAGCAACAAATATTTACATAACGATTGCTATTGCTACTTTACATGTACAAATACCAGTAATAATACAAACACATACTAACACAAATACAGTAAACAATGTTAGGGTTTCTAATAAGCACCCTGCAGCTAAAATCGTTACCAGTATGGTTTTAAGCATGTACTGTGCGACTGTCCTAGGATGCAGGGCCCCAGTCGGAATTGGCTTGGGGCTAGATTTCACGACGAATGGGTGTAGCGCTGGATGTAATTCAACCGATCTACTGGGGTTTGTCAGGGATATAGGACGGCTGTTTCTGTTGGGGGGACCTTAGGGTGGATTTACTTTTGTTTTTATTAGTCCTATTAGTCCTTATACTTTAAATAAAGCAACTAGTTTTTAACTATTATAAAAATGCACAAAACATTACTAGTTGGGCTCCTATGACAAGCCAACGTTAAATACGATAGTTTGATATATGAAAAATTAAAAGTGCAATCAGTTAAAAGTATAAACCATCCAGTATATTTCTAGCTAAACACTAGTTACTTTGTCTGCAGGGCATTTGCAGATACACAAATATGTATTTCTCTATACTTAAATATGTATTTCTATATTTCTTTTTTTTTGTAGCATTAGCCTTAAATTTTTAAAATCTTACGAAAAAGTAGAGAGCAAAATTCAACAACACATACGCAGAAACAAATTTATGGAATGTGTGTGTAATATTAGCTCGAAGAATGTTATAAAGTGTGTTTTGTCACCCACTTTGCTGTTACATGAAAAAGCCTGTATAAAATATTCATATGTGTTTGATTATTTGGTAACTGGTATTTGAAACGAGGAAGATTAAAAAAGGCCTTTCTAAATTAAAAAAAAGTTCAGCTTAAGATTTATTTCTAACCTTACAAATAATTAAAATTAAACCTTTTTTAAAATTGATTTTAAAATAATTTACTTCTTTAGCAATTAACTAATTTAGTTGATTAGATTTGCTTTGTTATAAATATTGTTATAATAACTTTTAGCCTAATACTCGTATATCTGCCATCTATTAATTTCCTATACTTAACATATGCCAGACTAGCAGACTACCTGCTGATATAAGACTGCCTTAGTTAGATCCTAGTCTGACTTTTTCCAGACTGCCGATGTTCGTAAAATCTGGTTTTGCTGACTATTGTTTTGTGTTTTGAATGTCTTGTAAAATGTCATTTCATGTTGATTTTTAATGAGTCTCATTTTGGATATTTGTTATTGTAGGCATTGCTACTACTGCTGTTCTCCGCTACCACCATTGTTTTTGCCATCATAATGCCTCTCTGTTTTATTCCCTTTTTGTTTGTTTTGCTCTTTTTTTCTATAGAAAATTTATTACTTTCTATGGTCTTTGTTGTTATTTGCTGTATATATGTCTTGTTAATTTGTTCATCTTATATAAAATACATACGCATATTTTCAAATAACAAGGATAAAAATTACAATATGTAGATACACACCCATATTAATATGGTTTTACTTATACACACACATTCATACACACATTTTTTAAACAAACACTACATGTTCTCGTTATCTGATGCCAAGCCATTGTTGTCAGTTTATGTAGACGATTGTCAAAATGAGACATTTGTTGTGTCTTTATGTGGGTTAGTGTAAGTGTATGCATATATGAGTAAGTGTGGTTGTGTGTAAATTAAGGAGAAACATCAAAATCATTTAGGCTTTATTAATTTTACTGTATGTGATTTTTGAGTTTCATCATGACTTTTAGACTTGGCTTGTTTTATCGTATGTAAATAAGTAAGGACTTTGATTAGGCAAACTGCTTGTAAGTTTCCTTAAACGTAATTTCTTATTTTACTTATTTACGCTTACAAATAGCAAAAAAGAAGTGTTTTAGTGAGAGGCCTCTTTATCTAGCGAAACAAATAAAGGGTATCTACAAATTGAGTTATCATTTTAATATTAATAAAAAAATAGTTTTTTGAGATATTAAAAATATTTTTATTTAATCCCCCTACTAGATCGGCAGGCTCCCAATCTTTTACCAAAATTTTACATTATGTTTTTCAATAAGTTGTTGTCAATGGTTGATATCTGCTCAATAATGTAAATTATTGCTGTACACTTAAGATTTAAAAGGCCCCCACGAAAAATAGTCTAAAGGTTCCAAGTCGCTCGATCTTGGTGACCAATTCACACCTCCTCTACGGGAAATAATTCGCTTTTAAAACTATACTTTCAAAAGGTCCATTGCTTCTCTGGCTGTGTGGTAACATCCTGTTGTAACCACATATTCTCTTCGACTAAATTGTCAAATTTTCGCCACAATAAGCTTCGAATCATATTCATGTAGCCATTTGCATTTATACTTCAAATTCGGACTCCCTTTAGTAAACAGACAAAATTAGATCAGGCCTGTACGACACATGTAGCAAAATTGCCCAATGAATATTTTCTAAATTATTTTGAATATGACGGCTACTTGCCTAGTAGAATTCTTCGAGGATTTTGCGGTTAATTCTTACTTAAAATTAATCAATTATATATGGGGCAGTCCCCTGTGATCCTTATGCCCGAATTCAGCAGCTCATTGATTCAATAACTGTTAACGAACCGACAATGTGTGATTCTGTAATTTCTTTTTAACGATTTTAAATTATGTCACATGATTTAAAATTTTAAATCATGTAACATAAATTACGTAAATGTGAAGTAATGAAAAGCCATTTTAAACACAAAATACACTTTATCGATTTAATAAAGACTAGGGAGATCGATTATTCGACTTTTTTCAATAACCGGTTTTCGAATATTACGAATAGTTGCTATTTTAAAAAACCCGGTTTTCGGTTAAGCAATTTTTAAATAACCGGTTAACCGGTTTTAGTTCGAATACTTAAAAACACAAAAATTAAATAAGTTTTTAAAATAAAACGTTAATTTGAATAAAAACAAAACAATTTGCAAAGGTAAGGAACCAACAAAATACATAGATATGACTTAGATCAGACCTAACAAATATTTTACGATAAAATCCAAGAAAAGTGGGACCAGTAAATTGGTCAAACTTTAGCTAAATTTTCAACAATTTTTTATTGATTAACTAAACTTTATTTGTAAGAAGATATTTGTATAATGTAGTTTAGAAACTGTTGAATAATATTTGATCTAGACAAACGTTTTGAAAAAGCAAATAAATTATAGGAATTTTATAAAGTTATTATTTGAAATATTCTCTCAAATTTATTTTAAATGAGTTTTAATTTGTTGGTGGTTAAGCATGTCTATATAAATCAACCATATTTATCAAAAGTTGCAAACAAAACCTCTTAGCCAGGATTATATATTTCAAATCACTTTTTTTCGGCATTAAAGAAACGAATAGTGAACAGAACATTCTTTTTGTGTAAAATATTTGTCAATTCGTCGACTACAATTTAAAACATTCCATGAGATTGTTTGATTTCTTAAATTTTGTTTTTTAGTTCTTGGTGTTTTAATAAATAAAACTGGTAGAAAATTTTCCCATATCGTTGATTCCGCCGTAATGTTGTAGTTTTCACCTTGAAGAGATGCTAGAACTACATAAGAGTTTTTACTGCCTTAACAGGCATTTAGTCCTCGGCAACACAACGGGCTAATATTTCCCCCAATGAGTTATTTTTTGCAGCGTATTTTAGTAAAGTGTTATTTGTAGTCTCCTTAGAACTACTTCGAACGGAATTAAGTTTCATTTGGATCACATTAATGTCTAGCATGTATACTAATTAAAGGTGATTAATAACTCGTGACATGGAAGAACCTTTGTAACTTATCATTTAAGCGCACTTCAAGCACCTAACTTTGTCTTTTTAATAGCGTTCGAAAAATATCTAGAGATAATCTTTATATAAAAATATATTTAATTTTTAGAATACTTTTGCACAAATTACTATTTCCTTTTTAACTGCACACGTGTTTGTAGTATTTTGAATAGTTTTTGGTTTTTTTCTAAAAGGACACACTTTTATAAGCGATTTGTATTTACAGTGTTCATATTGTTTTTTGACTATTGTTACATTTTTTTTTGACATTCTTAAATTACGGGTACATCTAAAACAAGAGTAAGGAAAATGTAAATAAATTGCACAGTACTAAAATAACCGGTTTATTATACCAAAATAACCGGTTTATTCGATATTCGAAAAATTGGCATTTTAAAATAACCGACTTGGGCAAAGCTAAAATAACCGGTTAAAACCGGTCGAATAATAACCGTTCGATCTCCCTAATAAAGACCAAGTAAATTATTATCGCTTAATAAGGAAAAAATACTGCTTAAAGAAACATCTGTTTTCAACCGACAGCGAATATCGTTTAAAAGTATTTTCCGTAATATTTATTTTAACGGTACGATTATCGTTATAAAAGTTAGTAAATCGCACAGGTGTTGCTGAATTGACAATTCCTGGTCGGTGTTCACCTAAATCCGAGTCGTTTTGATGTTTAGATTGCCGTGGGAATGTTCAGCAGCTCACAATAATTTTTTTTTCCACCACACACAGAGCATTCTGCTTGAGCGTTGATGCAACAGGTTCTCCAGGCTTTAAATACTATTGTTTACACACTTTATCGGCAGTAAAGATTTTACATAAAAATTGTATTAGTTTGGCATTCAATAAGCATTACATATACTCAAAATCATATTGCAACGTCTCTCAGCATTTACGTGTATGGTGCTTATCATCTTTGCTTTTAGATGAATTGTAAGTTTTTTCTTACTTATTTTGCAACTTGTTCATGGAATCTGACACAAATGGAGTAATGAACCATCATCGGAGAAAAACGATTTGTTGAGAATAAGTAAAACTTCCTGCAAGCGATGATTTGCTCACACAAAATTGGAAATTTTCGCAGCAATAGAAAACTTTATTGTTCATAGAGAAATCATGATAGAAGTTTGCGCTCCATAATGCCGTATAAGTCGATCAAGACCGTAATACCATAATTTGACATATCTTTTACGCAAACGTGCAAAATATATGCCTTTTTCCGGGAGTGGGCTTTTTATTGCAAATATAACTAATTTTGGACGGATTATCGCAAATAAAAATAATAACATGGTTTTACACGCGAAATAATGCCTTAATTACTGAAGTGATTTCTTATAGTAAAGTTAATAAAAACTGTATAATTGCAAAGAAAATTTTAAAATAAACATAAATACATACATATTTTTTTTTACTCAGCTCAGTCCTTTTGCAATTTATTATATAAATAAATGAATTAAAGTGATTCCCATAAAATGTTCCTACAAATTTTATTAGAACTTAATATGATTATAGATATAACAGTTAAATTTACACACACTCACAAATATTCTTCCGAAAAAATAACAAAATATTCAATACATTAAGTTTCAATTGTTATTTTGTTTTTGTCCCTTTTTTTCTTATATCCTTTATTAAAAAGGATTTTCGTAACTTAATTCTATTGTATTATAATCATGTTCTTGGATTTGTTTATAACATTTGTTTAGGGATAATTAAACATTTAAGTGTGTGACTACATACAGAGTCTATTGTACGTGTATGTGCATAAAAATTAATTTTTATTCTAATCCTAAATCATTTATCTGACTTTTAGATCTTTCGGGTAATTTTAATGCAACATTTAACACTGAAATTGGAAGTAAAATTAAGAGGCGTTAAAACTAAGAGATATAAATAAATTGAAAAAGTTGTATGGTAAGAAAATGTTTCCTTTCAATGATTGAAGATGTTCGTGGCAATAAAGAAAAAGTGCTTAAGTGTATTTTTTTTGGTTTTGTAGGAGAGCAACTTTAAAGGTGATTTTTGAAATATACTTTTAAGATTTGGAACTAATCAATACGTATACCGTATTTGGGATACATCTTCTTTTTTTTCTTCTTAAAAGTAATAGGTCCATAAATGGCTGAGATATGAGCAAAAGCTACAAATACCTCTAATTTTTCGCATAAATCTCATGTTGTTCTTGTTTTTTCTTTTTTTTTTTTCTCTATATCTGGAGAACGGCAAGAGGATATCAATGGTTATCAATACGACAATTCTTTAAAAAAATGGGCGGAATTAGAGTTGTGGGTGTGTCACTTCTGATACAAAGACATTATACATTTCTTTAGAGCTGTTATATGACCTTTAGATATCTTATATATCAAAAGATCGAAAATCTTTAGTACAACATATCTGCTGAAAAACTCGGGAAAATCGGCTCAGATACAAAAAAGTTATTACCAAAATATTATTTTTTTTATGAAAAATACCTATTTTTGGGAAACATAGATCTTCACGCGTCAAAGCTTTATTACTTAAGTAAATGGTAGATTTCTTGCTCAAGACGTCGGTATATAAATCTGTCAAATCGATTGAAAAATGGCCGAGTTATGACAAAATACTGAAATCCCAAAATTTGCTCTTTTTTTATATAATAATATTTTTGTATTTCTCCACTGTTATAAGAGACATACAATCCTTTAACCTTTGAGTGCGGTATTAATACTAACAGAAAAAATTCTCGGTAGTTTTTCATCAATTAAAAAAAAAATGTTTAAATATTATTTCAATTTAATTAATGTGATAATTGAATAAATAATTTTTTAGTTGAAAGAAAATTAAAAATATAATTTTGATTTTATTAACATTTTGCTTGTTTTGAAATAAATGTTTAATTAAAATATTAATTAAATATCAAAAATCTTAATTGATTTTTTCGTTTGAAATAAAATAATTTAAAGTTGTAGATAAAGAAAGTGTATTGATAACCAAGACGCTTGTACAAAATTGGATAGCCCTGGCTCTTGTCATTCTCCAGATATACAGAAAAAAAAACAATTAAAAAACAACAACAACATGGGTTTATGGGAAAAATTATTTTATGGACCGCTCTTACTGTACTTATTTAGCAAACAATTCCGGACTATATGCGTTATAAATGTAGAACAACCTAGCCTCCATCATATCTGGGGTCTTCGGAAAACCCATTTCAACTAACGGACAGACGGACAACCGGATTTGGACTTCTCTTCTCATAAGGAGCCAGAATATATATACTTTATAAGGTCTAAGATCAATATTGTAGAAATTACAAACGGAATGACAATGACCTTCGGTGAAGGGTATAAAAACAGTTTAAGTAGTATTTAAATTTAAATATGTGATAATTGAATAAATTTTTTTTAGTTGAAAGAAAATTAAAAATATAATTTTTATTTAATTAATATTTAAGTTGTTTTGAAATAAATTTTTAATTAAAATATTAATTAAATATCAAAAAATATTAATTGATATTTTTGTTTGAAATAAGATTATTTAAACTTGTAGAATTGTTGTTGGGAATTGTCAAAACCTGAGCTATATTCAATTAAATCAATTTACACATTGTTTGAAATGGCAAAGTTTTTTGATCATTTTTTTAATTAAATTTAAAAATATAATTTATTGAAAAAAAAAAAAAAATCAAAATTCAATCATTTTGGTAATAGGTGCAAATTAAACAACTTTCTTGCTTGATTCTATGAATTTGGAATGAATTTGGTAATAAGAGAAAATTTTTAAGTTTTTCTAGACTAGAATAGCTGCTTATTCTGATTTTAAATTATATTTTCTACTGCTTCGCTAAAACAGTAAAATCGCTTCTTATCTTGATAAAAAAATTGTTGACTAAAGCTCTAATCATGTAAAACGCAGCCCAACGCCAAGAAATAACATTGAAAACACAAAAATTTTCATAAAAATTTTGTAAATTTGATGTTGCTTTCTACAGAAATTCTCATTGCGTTTTAAGATATCAAACGCTGCAAAGCTTGTGGCATTGAGAATTTTAGAACGGTACATGAATTGGTATAGAAAGCAACAATAAAATTACAAAATATTTACGACACTGTTTGTGCTTTCAATGTTTTTCTTTGGCGTTGCGCTGCGTTTTACATGATAAGGGCCTAAATGTTACAACTATTAAATATAATTGTATATAAAACTGTAAACCTCTTATTTCAAAAGCAATATTTTTTATTTAAAAAATGATTTTTTAAAAGCTAAAATAACAATTTTTCCAATGCTTAATTAATTTCAGACCACTAAAGCTGACCTTTTACGCAAGAAATTCCGAACAAAAATCATATAATATTTCATAGAATTTATACTGTTGGAATTTTTCATCTATCGGTGGGTCAATTCCCATAAGTCCTTTCCAATGTAACTAGTTTTCAAGATAGAAAAGTTGAAAACGACACCAAGTTGAACTTTTTTAAAGGTAAAAGGCATTAAGTGTACTTAGTGTTGCTTACCACTGCATTTGTAGACAATAATGAGAAAGTAGAGGCCATGAACATCAAAGGTCCTTTTTTGTAAATTGTGAAAGGAGGTCGTTTGTTTTTAATATAGATAAATTACAAAATTGTAGTTTTGGTTTCATTGTTTTTATTTAGTCGAATATTCTAACCAATTTTGTTAATTGTTCCAGGAAAATTAAATATATTTTTATTTAAACATGTAGATGGGCCTTCAGTTGTTACCTGTATAATTTATATAACATATTTTGAAGAGAAAAGTAAGGCAAAGAAAAACAATTTGATAAGTAAAGGTATGCTATCTTATATGACGTAATTTTATTAAGGATATCAGTCAAATAAAATATTCGGACAACGTGTATTTGTAATACACAAAAATAAGCATTTGTGATTTTAAACATGTGTTTGAGGTCTGCTATAAAATTTTCAAAATGTGTCTTGGTGTAGTTTATCTCCCACCTGCAGAGTTAAAAAAATAAAATATGAATTTTTAAACAAATAAATTACAATCTTTTTCTTCAGTGTACGCGTCATTGTTATTTTTTTTTTTTTTTTTTTTTTGTCCAAGACCGAAATATAAGATTGCATATCTTTACTTTCACTCTAATTTTCCCCAAAGAGTGTAGATCAAAGTATTCTCAAATCCTTTTTCGATTTAACCCTTATATTGATGTTAAGTAGCTCTGGAACAATATCATGTAATTTTTCCGAGTTCTTTTTTTTTTTGGTATCAGTTGGTATCATTCGCTTTGAATGTTCAAACTTAAAATGTAGTTCACTAAGATCCGACTGCTTCTGGCGAAAACATACTTGATTCCAAAGTTAACATATGCCTGTGAAATATTTTCAAACTGTGATGCAAAAAGCAGATCGCGGCTAAACGTGACATTTAACAATATAACAAGATACGTCTTTGGCCTCAAACCCTATGGGAATCGCCAACACATTAGTTACTACTCTAGGCAAATCTGCGGGGTTCCTCTCGATGACCTAATGAAAATAAAAATGTTACAACTAATCCACGAAATAATCTACACACATCAACCCGAAGAAATGTACAATCGTCTCAATTTTACCCCATCTGAAAGGAACAAAACAATAATACCCATGAGATATCAAACACTTATATCGGAATGGCAGTTCTTAATACCCACTATACGTCTCTGGAATACTATCCGATCAAACATTACGGCAGCAAGCAACGCATTAGATTTTAAAAGGAAGATTTTTCAGTTTTATTCTCGAACGTAACTTTTATTTATTCTGAATATTTCCGATATAAACAAATCTGGATTCTACACCCAATTTAACATATTATTATTAATATTTTTTCTTTTTTTTAGTAATTATTTTTATTTTCTGCCATTTTTCAATTATTTTTCTATTCAGTAATTATTTTTAGGTAATTTTATACTTTTGCTATTTTCAATCTTTCAATTATCATGCTTTTAAGTAATTATTTTTAACTAATTGTATTCTTCTGCTATTTTTAAAACTCACACAAATAAATATAAATAAATAAATAAAATAAATAAGTGCTTTCACCACATGATCAACTGCAGATTTCCAATCATATGGAGATCGCTACCAAAATATTTTCAATATTCGATTTATAAAAAACAAATACATTTGTCAAAGCGAACTTGTTTACAAATTTGCATTTTTAAAATTTCTTATTCGACTCTAATTCATCAACGACATCTTGGCGCACTTCAAAAAGAAAGGCTAAAACAGTAAACCAGCGATTTTTGCTGCAGGAAAATGTCTGGTGAGTGGACCGAACCAGTTTTGTTAACAACCGCAATTTTTGACCACATAAAAACGTAGAAAAGGACATGCTTCGATACAATCTATATTTTTATTCTCATTAAGTGCTAAAACGCCAGCCAAAATCAATTGTTATCTAACTTTTTTTAATTTTTGAAACAAACAAGTTTTGTAACTCACCTACGCAATTGTAAACGTCGCTGATGTTAATAATTATATTTTTTGGTGTTATACTGGTAATAGTTGTTATAGAAAATGCAATATTCATAGCAGACTTTTTATATAAAGTTTGCCTTTTAACAACTTTTATAGCATTTTTGAGGGTAAACATAAACCCTTCACTTCAGAACGGGTTGTTCGAAAATGACTGGAGTCCTTATTATGAGTTCTTTTGCGGCAGTATCTAAATATTGCCACAAACATAGAAACAAGCTATCGACAGTTAATACTTTAAATAAAATTATATTCTACTAATGCTTTACAATAGAGGCTCACATTATTCCAAATATCCTGCCATATTAAATTATACATCGAGTAGTGACGTAGTTTAATTTATAAAAAAAGTTTTTTTTTTTTATTTTTAACCTTTTATAATTCTCATCAAGGAATCTTTGTTTCTTAAAAAAGTTTTAATATATATGCATGTTATACTCATTCGAGAGTCCTTGGAATAGTTTCGATTTAAATTGACTTCGCTGATTTAACTTAGTCTTCACAGAACAAGACAAAAATTTTATTTTGCAGAAACTTACAAGTCGCATAGACAATTTTCACAAGGTAAAAACAAGTGAAGTACCATAAAATTTGTATTTGCTGCGAGGATTCAAGAGTTAAGTTGCGCGCATATATTATTTAACCCTGGATGGTTATTGTTCGTCGAATCGACGAAGGCCTTTACACTTTATTATATAACTTTTTGATGTGTATTTAAATTACGATCTTTTTTCTCAACAACGTAAGCTGATGAAGAAAGCTTTAAAAAAATTAATGAATTTGTAAACATAAGAAACTGTTTAACGTTTGAGAAATTTGAGAGAGAAGAAGAGCTATTATTTTAGTTTTTAATAAAATGCTTAACTAAAAAATTTTTATTTATTTTTTACTTTAAAAATTGTTCCGCTACAATTTTTTTTTAATAGTTCGTCGATTTGATGAAGAGTAACCTTAATGAAGTAAGATGAAGAGTTACCTTCCAGGGTTAAGAAAGAAACCATTTGAGAAACTACGAAAAAAATCTTTCGGGAACTATGGCTTCGATGAACGCGGATATATATCAATTGGTTATTAATTGCTTATTTAAATTGTCAAAAATTTAAGTTCAAAGACATCTACAATAGAATAGATTAAAATTTTGGAAGAAAGATTTGCATATATATAATATTTTCAGTTTAAATCCAAGCTTTTTTTTCAAACTAAATGAAATCTTTTTAAAATTAAGCGAAACTTTATTACAAAAAAGAAACGAACTTGTACTGAATTTCAATTTCATTGACTACTTGAATCAATTAAACATTAATATTGATTGCCTTTTCTTTTAAACCGTTCGAAAGTGAGAGTGATTGCAACAAACGAATAGGCAGGTCGCCATGGCTATATCGAATTAGACTTACTCAAAGGAGCCAGAATATATATAATTTATGAGGTCTTAGATGAATATTTAAAAAGTATTACCCGGAATGACTAACTTAGTGTATCCTTAAGCACTTATGGTGGATGGTATAAAACTTAAATAATTTTTTCCCGTACTCATAACAAAAATCCCATTGTTTTCAAAACGTTCCCGTTATCGAAAATTCAATGCTTTTTTGTAGCATTGGGATTTCGCGGGCTCTCAATTTTAAGTTCGAGAATAAATCTTTAATTTACTTACTTATATCGACTTCTCTTCTTAATTATTTATTTACTGTATTATTTTTTATCTCATTTTATCGTATCGTTCCATTAAATTAATTCATTAATTGGAATTTTTGAATATCTATTTTTTTTTTAAATATTTTTATTTTAACAGACACATATTTTGATAAATATATAAACACATTTTAATTAAATAGATCAATTATGTATAATTAAACCTACAAATGAATTTTAATTTATTTGAATAGGTCGCTAGAAATTTAACAAAAAAAAAATAAAATAATTAAAATAATTAAAAAAAATAATTAATACGATTATAATTTGGCAACCAAAAACATACTTGCTCCAAAAAAAACCAAATAAAATTATACTAATTTATAGAATTAGAATGCAATTAAATTATCGACAAATGCGAACACATACGTTCAAATATTAACACATATACACACAAATACAAAGGCAATAATCTGCAGTTGCTATTGCACAAAAACAAATACAATAAAACGTATTGAATTTACATTAAAAACGTTTTTATACAAAATAAATTTAAGTGCATTATTTTTGTTAAATGGAATTTTAATTTATTATGAGGTTTACTTTTTTTTTTTTTTTTTTTTTTTTTTTTTTTTTTTTTGCTCAACAAAATATCATTCATTAAGTTTTGTCTATGAGTGTGTATTGCATGCGTTTATTTATTGCAACCGTCTAATATTTTGTACTGTAGTTAATAAATTTAATTTAAAAAACAAAAACTTTATAAACATGAAACAGAACTGTTAAATAATTGGGTCATTTGGAGCACAAATTATATTTATCTCTCATTGAAAAGGATATACCATACCAATTTTATAATATTCTTAGAAATACTAGATGGAAGCTGGAAGCATCCTAAAGTACCACTTCATTTGGAAAATTAAGCAATTATATTTAAGAAGCTGGGCTGAATTGTTACAAAATAATAAAACTTTTTAATTAGGCGATTTAAAAAGAGAAGTTGTTTGAAAGTAATGCAAAGGTTAGGAGGGTACTATTCGGATGTGATGATGTTTGTGGCATCTACAACTCATGGTCTTAGAACTTATAGAACATCGATAGACTCAGAATAAATTTCAAAGGTTATCCTGCCTTTTGTCCATCTGTCTGATGTATATGTATTTATATCAGTGGTGCCAACTCTTCTTGACCAAAAATTGCCAGGTTTGGAGCAAAAACTTGCTAAAACATTGTTTAGCAAGATATTTTAACTAAAAATAAATAAAAAAAACCATCACTTATACTTTTTATACCCTTTACCACAGGTAGAAAGGTAGAAATGAGTGAGATATGAGCGAAAAACTAAGACTCCCTCTAATATTTCCCATAAATTTCTTGTTTTTTCTCTATATCTGGAGAACGGCTAGAGCCAAAATTTCAAAAATAGGTACAATCATCTTGGTTACCAATACACTGTATATGGATTAGATTCATGAAGTTGGCGTGGCTTTTCCCACAGAAAGTTATTAAAGAATTCTGTATATTTGGTGAACGGCAAGAACTAATGTTTCTCAATAACGTAAAAAAAATCTTGGTTATAAACTGACAACATCCGATAAATTGTTTGCGGGATTGGAGAAGGGGCCTTACTCAAAATAGATTTATTTATTTCTTTAGAACGGTATTTATATAACTTTCTGTTCTTATCGCACCATGCCGAAGGGTATATAAGATTCGCCATAGTTTTAACTAAAATTGAAAAGAATAGTTGATTTTGTTTTAACTGATTTATAATACATAATAACGCATTTACTTTGCACTAAAATCTTGTAGATTAAATGTTTAAGGCTTTCTCAAAATCTATTTCGTTTAGACCATTGTTTTCTGTTACTTAGCGAGATCTTATCGCAGATAAGAGTAATAAAAAAGTATTAACATAGATTTTAAAACTCTCTCCCTTTGAAACTGTTGAAGTTGACACCTCGTACTTTTAAGTCAAGTCAGTAGTCGACTACAGCTTGCTGAACGCTCACTTATCGCTCAACCATTTTTTGGCTGAGCCTAATCGCCTACGTTAGAAGCGATTATTTTATTTTCTATGCAACTGGTTTTTATGTTTCCAAACTTTTTGGGAGTAGCAGAGTAGAAGGTCGTTCAAAAATAAATGTATACCTTCTAGAAGACATACTTCTGAAGGCAGGATATCATACAAACTTGCGGTCCTTTCCATAGTTAAAGCTGGATAATGTAAGTTCTTATTATATGAAATATCAATATCTTTGTAATAGATTTTTTGATATTACAAAAATGTTTCAAGATTTTGTACCCGATAAGTATTTTTCGAGAACGGACTCTATGTAGTAAAATCAGAATAATTAATTATGTTTAAGCGAAACTTCTTTTTAACTAGTTTTGTGAAAATTTTCGTCTTTTTTGAATAACATCAAAAGTTGTTAACAGATTTTAATCATTTATGGCTTGTTTTGTTCGCAGCTTCGTTTTTTATATTTCTAAAATTGATGCATAACTGCGCTTTCGAATTTTTTACAATTTTTTAAAAAGAACAAAAATTTCGAAAGTTTGCTAAAAAATTATTTATTTTTTGCCAAAAAATATTATGTTTCTTAAACGACTGCCTTATTAGTAAAAAGTTTAATTTTACTTAAAGGAATTATTGTGGAATTTTGGTTTTTTTAATTTGTGCAATAAACTAAATCGATTTTGAGTTACGCGTATACATATTGTGCAATCCCTCCCTATTCGAAATAACGGTATATCTCGAAAACAAGGGTTAACCTGAAAAAACGGTTAGCTCCACTGGATTCAGCGTACCCGCATTAATTGTCTCAAAAAAGTGTTAAATTCTAGTACAGTGCTATTTTTAAAATAAGTGTTTAACCTTCTTGTTCCTTTTTTTAAAATATACACAGAAAAAATTAATAACTTTCTCCAATCAACAAATTTATATCAAATTCATAATATCAAGCAAACAATTTGTTGATTTTGCACCAATTACCAAAATTATTATATTCATTATTAAAAATTGTATAATAGTGGATATTTATAATTTTAATTAAAAAAGTGTTAAAAAAACTTTGCAAACAATGTGTTAATTTATTTAATTAAATATCGACAATTCCCAACAACAATTCTACATGTTTAAATTATTTAATTTTAAACGAAAAGATTCAATTAAATTTTTTTGTTATTTAATTTAAATTTTAATTGAAAACTTATTTAAAAACTAAAATGTTAATAAAATCAAAATTGAATTCTTAATTTTCTTTCAACTAAAAAAAAATAATTGATTCAATTATCACATTAATTAAAATATTGGGAATTATTTCTTTTTCATAAGCAACTTTATTATATTCAACATTTTTTATTTTTTCGAATTTATTCTATGAGTTTAATTTTAGTTATGTATTTTATAAAGCTTTTTTAATAGCTCTATTCCTTAAATTTTTTTTTAGAAATGACTTTATACACTACCAGACTAAAAAAAAAATACAATATAATAGTCTGGTAGTGTATAAAGTCATTTCTAAAAAAAAAAAAAAATTTAAGGAATAGAGCTATTAAAAAAGCTTTATAAAATACATAACTGAAATTTAACTCATAGAATAGATTCGAAAAAATAAAAAATGTTGAATATTTTTAATTTTAATTAAAAAAGTGATCAAAAAACTTTGCCATTTCAAAAAATGTGTTAAATTATTTAATTAAATATTGCCAATTCCCATATAGAAAAAAGTGTTTTATCAATTAAAAAATGGTTTAACAAGTATTTAATTTTAGTTAATGTGATAATTGAATCAATTATTTTTTCTTTTTTTTTTGTTGAAAGAAAATCCAAAAATTTAATTTTGATTTAATTAACATTTTAGTTGTTTTGAAATAAATTTTCAATTAAAATATTAATTAAATATCAAAAAATCTTAATTCACTTTTTTCGTTTAAACTAAAATAATTTAAACATGTAGAATTGTTGTTGGGAAGGTAATAGGTGCAAAATCAACAAATTGTTTGCTTGATATTATGAATTTGGAATAAATTTTGTGATTGGAGCTATTTAATAATTTTTTCTGTGCAACAATTAAGATTTTTTCTTATTTAATTAAAATTTTAATTGAATATTTATTTGAAAACAACTAAAATGTTAATTAAATCAAAATTAAATTTTAAATTTTCTTTCAACTAAAAATATAATTTATTCAATTATCACATTAATTAAATTTAAATGCTTTTTAAACTATTTTTTAATAAATAAAACACTTTTTTCTGTGATATATCAAGTGTTTTAAATATTTTTGTTCTTTAATTTTTAAAATGTCTAAGGCCGGGTTTTTGATATATAGATTAAGTTTAAACCTAGTTTAACTTAAACTCGGATTTTTCCGGCGAAATGTCATTATTATAGGCAGCAGGATAGTAGATTTATCTCACGTTCTGGATAATCAATGTTCTTATTATGGCTTTAAATTCATAATGCCGAATTGTAGTCTTTATTGTGGATTGGTTCTGAAGATCTGAAGAAATCAACGAACCTTTTGTATATGATCTTATAGCTTTTTGAACATGCTTTGGGTAATTTCCACCAACTAAAGCATTAATCAAAAATAAAATCAGTGTTAGTTTAAAATTTATTCAACGTTTACTTGATACTATTTTTTGTTTACTGATTCACTTGATTAAATTTTTAATTAATTATTATTATTTATTTTTTTTTACTAACGCGTTAATTGGTGAAACAAATTTTTCTGTGTTGTAACAAATTACTTTGCGTCAAAAAATATAGAAGTAAATACAGTGGAATCTCCTATGACCGGACACCGAAGGGACTATTAAAATGTATCTGAACAAGAAGAATATCCTATCAAAGGAATTTTAGAACGCTGGGACAAGGTACCAGTATCCAGAAGATTACACTATGTCTACATGGTGGCGCAGAATGAGCTATTTGGTTTCAATTCCATATAACTTTTTTTAATTATTTAATTTTGTTTTAACATTTTGTGTGGGAATTAAGTTAAAATAACAACCGAACAAACATAATTACACACGAAATTTTTCGGAAAGTTATGGAAAATATGTTAAAAAGAGCATGTATATGCGAAGTAGAAGATGGACAACATTCACAGGATATCAGTTTTCAAAGATAAATTAAAAAAAAAAAACAAGTAATAATAATCGCATAAGTCAAAAAGTTATAAGCTATTTTAACCATAAAGTTCATTCTACGTATATTGGATGTTTAAGCTTCGTGTCTCGGTTCCCTACAAGTTTTGGTTTATAAAAAAGTTAACACAAAATTTACACCAAGTTCTCAGTTCCAAGAAAAAAATTTTCTATATTTCCGGGCAAATTTAATTGTAACAAAATCTAGAAATTTATGAAAAAATTTATACGAACATTTTTTAGTTTTTATTTCACAACTTAAGTTTTCCGGATTTGAGACTTATCTTGTTAGAACAAGATTTTAGAAACGTTATTTTTTAATATCTTTTTAATATTGATACTCTAGCAATTAAAAGATTAATTTTTATTATCTATAAAAGATTTACATTCTAAAACGAATTTGTTATTGGAATTGTTTTAAAATTTTTTACTTTCTTTTTTTTAAATATAACAAAATCGACCGTAAGATCGATTAAATAGAAGTTAAAATTATGTATGGTCGAATAAATTATAATAATATAAAGATTATATCTAAAGTAATTTATATGAATAAAGTGATACATTTTTGTATAAGGTTTGTTTTCAAAAAATAGCTGCTGTGAAATTTCATTATCTCTATTTGTATTATTATTTTATTTTATTATAAAATGAAAATCTCAACTTCTCAATACTTTAAATGAAAGTCGTACAACTTCTTATTCTAAATATAATTAATTTAATTTATAATTTTTATTTTAATTATTCGGAAACTATTATCCTAAGAGATAAACCTTTTTAGCGGTGAACGTACGACATAAAATTTCAAAATTATATTTATATTTCACTGAAAACATAGAATGCGTTTAGGCTTCAAAAAAAAATCTACGTTTCAAATTAAAAAAATTCTAATAAATAAAAAGTTTGATAATTAGATTTATTTAAAACTCTGTTATGTTGAAAAAAAAACATTTAAATATTAAATATTCTATAGGCAAAACATTATTCAACTTACCACAAAACAGAAATTTAATATAGAAAAGTCGTCGACCATTGAACGACAGGATTAAATGGTGATAATTGATTAGCAGGATTTTATTACTAAAAACTAATATGAGTAATAATATTAACTACGTTAGAAATAATGCCAATAAATAGGAAATGGTATATAATTCCTTTTTTCATTGACTCTCAACAAACACAAAATGTTTCTTTTTTTTGCTGGGGGATTTGACCACTTACATGAATTTTAATCAAATGTTGTGGTAATTACAGCTTTTCAAGTAGCAGCCATATAATATTAAATTTATGTAAATAATTTTTAAATAGTTAATTTGCATTTTACATTTTTATTTAGTTTATAGAGTCTGGTTAGTTTTGTGAAAACGATACACTTGCTTTGAAGGGGATTTTAGGGAAAATTAATTGATTTTAATTGCCGGAATTAAAAGGAGGGAACTTTGATTTTTTTAAATTATTTTATTAAGTTGAATTAAAAGGATGGACGTTTGGGATTTGGGTAAAAAGTTTAGATTAATTGAAAGGTTTTTTTAGGGGAGGGGAGAGAATAGCGAGCATTTAAATTTTATATTTATTTGGTTTTATTTTAGATTTTTATTTAAATAAAAGAGGAATTAAAGTTTTTTAAATATATTTTAATTAAAAGTTGTTTATCAATTTTATTTTAAATTTATAAAGTTCTGGTTTATTTATATCACAATTCTCATTTTATGTTTATTTCTTAAAATTGTTTCATATTTATTTTACACTTGTTTTTTCTAATATTCACTTGCATTTTTAAAGACTTTAACTAGAGACAATGCTATAACACACTAAAAAATTTATAATATTTTTGTTTGATTTTTTTAATTTTAGGGTTTTTTTACAGCCAAGCTAGCAAACACATCTGTATCACACCACTCGCGTTTTATAACTGGTCAAGTAAACGCTTTAAACTTCCTTTCCCAGACATCTTTGGTGTTTGTTTTGCTTTTCGTTGATTTCTAAGTATTTTTCAAAGGTCCTGTTGTTTTGAAGTCAAACACTAGTCTTAAGAGGATTTTTCATACAATATTCCTTTATTTTCTTTTGTAATATTTAGCTTTTCTTATTGCTTTTAATATAATTGTGTTTAGCTGGATTCACCACCCGACCACCTACAACACGCAATGACGACTGAAAGAGTCTAAAGATAGTGACGACTTAACGTATGGCTCATTACCAAAAGCGTAATACGAGTAAGAAAAATTCGCACACAATACACAAACACACATACACGCTCTTGCAACAGAATGTGGAACAAACCGAATCGTCATCAAATACGATGGATAAATTTGTGTTGAACTACAACGACGAGGACAACTTTGGTGCTGTTGATGATGACGACGACCTCAAACGAAGTGGTGCTTGTTTAAAATAAATGAGAGAATTTCTTGTTTCCTTTTTTTAGAAACAAAAAAAAATTTTTTTGCAAAAAGGCGCAAGAGTGTGAGATAATAGTTAAACAGCAAAATATTCAAAGAGTGTGTCAGTAAGACCATTTGCTACATACACTTGCACACTGCCATAAGCGTTAACACACTTACAAGCGTATAAACTGTTAAAAATGGAATAACGGCAAACTAGTTCAATTGAGATACCGAGCTATGAAACATTTACTTAAATCCCACTTTAAAACAACCGTAAATGAAACACCACAGCATCCATTTGAAAGCCCTCTTGTTTATGTATATTTCTCTCTTTCTCTCTCTTTCTCCAAAGCTCTCTTTAAACTCTTAGCGACCCATTTTTATGCTCAGTAAACGTTTGTTGTTTTTTTTTTACAAATTCTCAGCTTTCAATGTTTATTTTTTGGCAGCGCCCGTAAGTCTGTTAACGACAGTTATTCCGGGATAAATAAAATGCAATTATTTTGGGATTTTTCATTTATTTCTCTACCACCCTTTTTCATTTATAAAGTTCTATGAAAAACAGGCAACAACAACTATCGCTGTGTAGAACTTAAAACCATAAAAAAATAAATTCTAGTTTAAAAATACTATGAACTATTTAACTGGCTAAAAGTCTATGGCGTACTAAACCTCACAAATGATGGTAAATTCCTTTGAACGCTCTAACACATAACAGACAGTCATGCAAAAAACCCTTAGAAGTGGAACAAAATGAAATTGAAATATTTTAATTTCGTTGGCAAAATAAAATCAAAACAAAAAATAACAAAATATTTTGTTACAATAAAAAAATTATTGTATTTTAGGGATGTGTCTCTCCTTCAATTTGTGTCTTTGTAGTTGTTTGTTTCTATTTTCTATTTGATTTAAATTATTTAAAGTTTTTGGCTTTTTTAAATTTGATAAAACTGTAGTCTTCTCATCACTTGTATTCAACGTTGAATAAATATTTCTTAGTAATTTATTAATTTTTTGCTCGTAAAGACCGCCAAAATGTGTAATTTCTTTCATTACAATTTGCTTTTTTTGGATCTTAATAGCATTTGTCATTATGAACATATTTCCACGTCTGGTTTACATTAAATTTATTATGCCAGTTAAATTGACACGGCATAAATATTAAAATAAAGAATGCGTAAGAATTTCGAGACTTTCTTTTATAATTTGAATTAGTTTTCCATTAAAAGCTGTGAAATAAAGGGCTAAGGCCGGGTTTTTGAGATATCAGTTAAACTTGGTTTAGTTAATCTGAAAACTGATTTGTGCCGCTATTATCAAATTTATATACAAAATTTTGACGGAAAAGATTAGTTTTGCTTAAAATGTTGGTCTTTACCACAGATTACACACAGATATGTAGAAAGTGACGTGTGAGAAATCTGTGGCCTTAACTGAAATAATAATAAAAAATCACATTTCGCCGGAAAAATCCAAGTTTCAGACTACGTTTAACTAAGTTTAAACTTAGTCCACATCTCAAAAACCCAGCCCAATAATAATAAAAAAATTTATACTATAGGATGTGTGTGAATCGGTAGCAAGGTTCTATGGTTCTGTAGTCTATTACTGAATTTTAAATAAAAAGAAAAGAAATCTAAAAAAATTATTGTAAATACGTTGTTCGAACCGGCGGCGAATTCAACTCAAAATTTAAATTTGGCAGCGGCTTGAGTTGTACGAACTTGGAGTGTGTCTCTGATAATTGTGTGGTTGTCAAAAATGTCTACTCTTATGTCAAATTTTATACTAGCCCCCTGGGGTAGTGAACTTTTATCCACCTCAACAGTGTCAAAATGTTACTTTCATGAGTACTTTGCTACCGTTTTTCACACACGCCCATATATAGAAAAATTTAAATGAAAAAGTTTTTCTTAAGGCTTCCTCTTATATAAAATTTTTCAAAAGTATGCTCTAAATAGGGCATTTTTAAAAACTTTGCTACTTAAAGGAAATTTTTGAAAATTTGATATTTATAGGAAATTAAAAGATATTATTTATATATTATAATTCCATATTTTTATAATTGCTAAAAATACTGAAATTTATTGTTGGAGGATAAGCTGTTCCTATGCGCATTTCACTGGTTGCTTAGGCCAGATCATCAGGAAACGTTCTCCTAAATAATTTTAGAAAAGCCAAAGCTATCAGCAAACAAGACTACAGAGGGAATGAGAATTACCTACACTCAAAACGTCTTTTTTGCAACGATATCAAAGCTTAAACAAAATACCAACAATAAAACAGTGAGTTAATATTTTCTTACATTAATTTACATTAACAAATAAAATCTTTTAATGAAGAAAATTATGTATTTCCAAAAACCACTTTTTTGATAATTTATAGGAAATTTTAAAAAAAATTTCTATTTATAGGAAATTTTGAAAAATTTTTCAATTGAAAGAAAATTTTTAAAAAATTTACTATTTAAAGGACATTTTTCTAAAATTTACTATTTAAAGGAAATTTTTTAAAAAGTTTCTATTTATAGGAAATTTTTAAAAAATATGCTTTTTATAGGAAAATTTTTAAATATTTACCATTTATAGGAAATACTTCAAAAATATGCCGTTGATAGGAAATTTTCCAAGATGTTGCATTTATAGAACTTTTACAAAATTTTACTACTTAAGAACATTTTTAAAAAAATCACAATTTAAAGGAAATTTTTCAAAAATTTGCTATTTATAGAAAGGTTTTCCAAAATGTTTCTCTTTAAAAAAAATGTGCTTTTTATAGGAAATTTTTAAACTATATGCTTTAAATAGAAACTTGTTTAAAAACTTTGCTTTTAATATGAAATTTTTAAAAAATTGGCTATTTATGGGATATTTATAAGAAATTTTTAAAAAATTTGCTTTTCATAGGAAATTTTTCTAATATTAATTTTTTACAGAAAGGTTTTGTGAAATATGCTGTGAATATGAAATTTTTATAAAATTTGCTTTTTATAAGATATTGTTCAAAATTTTTCATAAATTTTCTATTTATATATTGTCTTACATTTGCTATTTATCTGAAATGTTTCTAAGATTTGCTATTTATAGAATTTTTGAAAAAAGGGCCTATATTCAAAACCCTCTATCTTTGATTTTCACGAAAATGAATTTTTAATGGTAAAATGTTCAGTAAAACAACCCTCATCTTTGGTGTGATTTTCATAACAAACATTTTTTTTTGCTGTTTTATTTGCATTTTTGTATTTTCTCTATCTTACACAATTTATTTTTCTGAATTCAAAACCCTCTATCTATTCTAATAATTAATTTCCAAATATTTTTGGAATAACTTGTTCTTGCAATACATGTTTTTTTTACTATTTTTTGCAAGCTGAACATGAATTTGACATTTTTAATGGTTTATCAAAATAGTGAAAGCCGATTCTGAACTGAATTACCATGAAAATATTTTACATGCTTGTTTTTCGAAAATATAATGTCCATGGCATAAAAATAAATGGTTAATGTTGGAATTTGCTTAAAAAAGTGTCTTCTTTTTAAGTGTCATCTATGATATTATTGTCAAAAAAATTAGTAATTTATAGGATATTTAAAATCGTATGTAATTAAAATATTATTATCGTGTGATAAACTTATATAATAGTAAGTTTAAAATTTAGTTTAATAATAAGATTTTATTAATAAACTTTTGTAACAGTTAATGGTTAATTGTTAATTGTTAATTTTTTTTATCTTATGTTGTATTATTAGCCTTTATCTTAAATAAACCACGTTAAACACCGACAGATGGCATAAATAAAATCAAAATAATTTAGTTTTAATAAAATGCGAAACCCTCTAACTTTTCATTTTCATTCATACATATTAAATATTTTTGAGAAGCAAAACCCTCTATCTCGCATAAAAAAGTCCCCAATAATGCAAAATTTTATGAACCAATTATCTGTGGGATTCAGTAGTTGATTCAAAAAATATTGTAGAATACCGAATTTTAATTACTCAAGTAATACGTGAAAAAAGCAGTTTTTTGGATCTCCTGAAAAGTTGTGTTTTTTAAGATAGAGGATTTTGAATATAGGCCCTCGAAATGTACTATTTATTGGAAATAGTTCTATTCTATTTCAGAGAAATTTTTATTCCCTCCACCACTAGTGGTGAATTAGGGTATACTAATCTTGTCCTTGTGCGACTTTTTTGATAAACAGCCCATGAAGTATAAATCGAGGAAAAAGAGTTCTTAGTTTACTCTTGTATAAAAATCCCATATGCACCTTTACTAAAAATTTCGGGCTCTAAAACAAAATTTTTTCCATCTTTATATCACTAAAATATTTTATGTATCAAAAATGGTAAGGATTCTATTAAGTTTTCGATTTTAGAATTAGGATTTTATTGGCCGTATAAATAGTGTTTCATTATCTTTAATTTAACCTAAACTGAGCGAAGGTCCATCCTACTTGGTAAGTCAAAGTAAAGTTTTATACGGCTGATAAATTCCTATCTTTAGCTATCGGTAAGTTGTGAAAACGGGACTAAGTCTATTCAGATATGTCCTCCGTCTTTCTGTCTGTTTGTCTGTTGAAAACACGCTCACTTTCGAAAGACTCATTAGAAAGTACCAACATTGGTGTCAAATTCTTTATTATTCACCTAAGCAGTTTGGGATTGATATCCAGCACAATTGGCTGAGTAGGAAAAGATCTATGAACCCGAATGTGAAACAACCTACTTAAAAAACATATATTTTTGTTACATAAAATAACAAATATCGGTCTCAGAATACATATGACTGGCAATCGTTTCGCAAAGACCGAACCCTAATATAACATTGGCCCAATATAAACTCCAATCTCAAAAAATTTTCTAGTACGCCTAAAACTGTCACGAATCATGGTATTGCTGTTAAATTTAGTCTGATATAGTTGCAGATGGGCAGAAATCAATAGGGTCCCATATAAAGCCAACTATGTGAAATCATTGAAATACGACTAAAACCGTAACATATTATTGTGGTAAAATTTAGTCCAATTTAGCAATATTTAGCTAGAAATAACACCATGTAATTTTGTGACATACGGCTCATAATTTATCTGAAAACCATTTTAAGATGCATTACATTCTAATAGATTCAAATGCATTGAAATGTTATCTATTTTAGTTTTTTGTAGTACTAGAAATTACTCTGCTTAATTTTGTGATGAAAGATTTATAATTTACGAATGGTTCAATGTAAAATCCCCCTTGAAATCATTTTAATACGCCAAATAATATTTCTAAAATAAAGCAATAATTAGTATTGTGGTTATTTTATTGAACTGTTAATGGTTTTTAATCCAAATTTAGATATTTTTAATTAGGCTTAAGTTCATTGAATTTAATTTTCATTAAATTATTTTTATGAAGTCAGGAATTTTACAACATGAAATTAATTAAAATTTTTTTATTGATAATTTTTCATTCTTGACTGCGCTGAGATTTGAACCCAGGCGTTCACGGACAGGTTGCCCAGACTAGTTATAAAGCAATAAAGTATATGTAAATTAGGCAACGATTTATAATAGTGTAATGTCAGGTTTTGTAAGGATTAGCTTATAATTTATAGATCCAATATAAAGCCCACTCATGAAATATTCGAGCTTACGGTGTAGGGCGTTAAATATGTGGCATAGTCGAATATAAAACTTGTACTTGTCTTTAATGCATTTATTTGTTAAGGGTATTTTACGGTCAGGTGTGCCAAACTGCACTATTTAATTGTTTATCCTTTTGACAAAATGTATTGGGAAAAATTTTCTTATTCTCTTTGTTCATTAACTTTAATACCTGCAGTGAAACAAATTCATATTCAATAATCAATGACTTTTTTCTACTTTCCCATAAAGAAAATTACCACAATTTTAGACTGGTCATTGGTTTGCTTATTATTTGTCAAACAAAAACTGAACAACAATTAAAAAACCACAAATATTTACTAAAAAACATAAGAATTTAATAAAAGTTGGCAACTTATCAATAAAATTTTTGTTTGATTATGTGTGCAGATAAAATATTTTATTTGTTTATTTTGTAGAAAAATTTGGAAGAAATTATTGCTTGAATTGTTTAATGTATTTTCAATAATAAAGGGTCATCCAACTATACCGCACGATGTTAATTCAGAGAATTGGCTTTATATTTTTTATTGCCATAGAAGGAACTATGACAATTATGTGTGAAGTAAAATATCGTTTAAGTCCTTGCTATGGCTTCGGTGGCATACCTTTATCCGATGGTCCATATTTTCAATGACTCTGAGACATAATTGAGGTTAAATGACGTAAATGTGCTGAATTATCTCATCCTTTAGCTCTGAAGCTTTTCTTGGCTTATTGACGTTCCCTTTTTCTTTTAAATATCCTCGAATAAAGAAGTCCAACGGTGTCAAAGCACATGGTAGTGGCGGCCAATTAACATCACCACGACGTGAGATAACACGGCCATTGAATTTCTCGCGCAAAAGAGCCATTGTTTCGTTGGTCGTGTGGCAAGTAGCACCATCCTGTTGGAACCACATATCGTCAATGTCCATATCCTCAATTTCTGTCCACATGAAGACCGTAATTATCTCGCGACGGCGAACATCGACCCGATAGAAGAAGTACGGCCCGATAACGCCGCCAGCCCAACAGCATGCACAGGTGTTCTCACATTTCTTACAGACCCGGTTTGCTGAAATTTGCGCACAATTCTCCCGATTGTGGACACATTTTGTCGATTATGCTGACCAAAAAATCCCAAAATGCACGATATGCATTTTGATTTGAACGCCCATTTTTGTAAATGGCTTCAACAATCTTAACGCTCTGCTCAATTGTGTACCTCCCATGGGAAAATTTGTTAAATAATGGAACAAAGAAATGTTAAATTAAGTTGGGCAAAAAACTTGAAAAACTCCCAATTAACATCATGCATTATGGTTGGGCCACCCTTTATAAAAATTTATTTTAGACAAGACAAATTAAGGAAAATGTCCCTTTTAAACTTTGACAAACATTAAGAACAATATATAGCAAATATTGTTTTGTATTAAATCGGTGTATTGTTTAATTTTTTATTAGGGACGTAACAATACGTATTTTTGCCGATACCGATACTCAAAAAGAAATATCGCCGATACCGATATGAATATAAAATTTAAATTTAATGTAAAATTAACAAAACTCAAGAAGAGTATTTTTGTATAACCGAAAATTACAGTGTAAAAGATTATTAATATTTAAAATGATTTTAATAAGATTTTAAAAACAACGAAACGAATTTAAATTCTTGGTAATATTAGTAGGGTGCCCCGGTAGGCTAGCTGCTAGTGAGCTAGTCTATCAGTACCGGGGTTGCGGGTTTGATTCCCGCCAGAGACTCTGATCTCCTGCAGACAGGCGAAAAAGCTTCGCAGGACTTAGTGTATGAATAATAAAAATAGACATTGGGAATTATTTCTTTTTCATAAGCAACTTTATTATATTCAACATTTTTCATTTTTCGAATTTATTCTATGAGTTAAATTTCAGTTATGTATTTTATAAAGCTTTTTGTAATAGCTCTATTCCTTAAATTTAAAAAAATTTAAAAAAATTTAAAAAAATTTAAGGAATAGAGCTATTACAAAAAGCTTTATAAAATACATAACTGAAATTTAACTCATAGAATAAATTCGAAAAATGAAAAATGTTGAAAAATAAAAATTAATTTTTTTAGACGAAATGTACGATATCTTATGTATGCAAAACAAATATTAATAAGATTTTTGCTTAAAAAAAAGTATTCTCAACTTTTGCGGAGAAAATTTCGCTACTCTGTTTGAAGCAGACCTGCAGTAAAAAATCGTCTCTCAGATGTGACTGAACTCATTTGACAACTTAAGTATTTCTGCGCCATGGTATTACATTTTGAGTATAACATTTAATTGCGTCAGTAAACAAGCGAATCTGCGTCCCTAGAAACATTAAAAAATCTGCGGTATATCTAGACTTTTTCTTTATCTGAGCCACAGCGATGGATCGACAGAGGATCATCCTTCTACAAATATTCTTTTAAGAGTTGCATAAAGTTCAGTTCCTGTAGACTTGTCAGGACTTTTACTAGATGTAGGGGTAACCGTGTCTTCAACACTCCCCGAATGTAGAGTCATGTCGAGTAGATCAATATGACGTTTTTCGATCTATTGTTTTTAAAATTTTATAGTTTTGTATCGAAGGTAGAGAATTTTAGAAAAACCATTGATTTCTTTATTCTCTAAAGTCAGAAATCTTTCATTCGGAGTTAATGCTACATAAGTCGCGAATTTTTGGGATTCTAAATTATTCTGTATCTCAGTTTATTCATTAATCATATTTTCTAATAATGTTCGAAGACTGTTAACTAGCGAAATAGCTTCAATGTAGCAGTGTCTTTGCATATAGATTTTGTGGTCTCTTCGAAGTAACCTAAAAGTTGTAGCGAAGTGATTTTTATTTTTACAAAAATCATTAGAAATTTGCAGAAAATTCTGCTGCTGGTCCAAACCAAGCTTTCAATGCGTTAATTTATCAGTCCCAAAATCGTAGTGTAAAATTGTATTGACAAGTTACACACCAAACGCGTTAAATGCATATACGTATTGAAAGCATGAAGTAGGATTACTATCTACTTTAGCATTCGTCTCGAAAAAAAAGTCAAAAAAGAAAGATACGACTAAACGCTTGGTAGGGACTGACCTCTAGATTAAGAATTAAAAGAAACAATTTATTATTCAGTTTGATTTTTTTGCTGTTAGTTACAAGCAAAAAATACTGCTTCCCTGGAAGCAGCTTTGTAGGGCAGTATTTGATAGGATAGCGCTTCCGTATTCAATGAAATATTACATGATTTTTGTATGAAATTCCTCGCGAAAAAGGTCTGCCCGAGGAATCCAATTCGTGCTTCTTTCACATTCTTAATATGACCTTAATTCAGACATGAAACTCAGCACAATTGTTATGCAAAAAATGAACATTGGAAATTAAATAGTTTGCTCAAAAAAAAAAAAACTATAAAAAAGTATCGGCGTATCAACAGTAAAATATCGCTGATGCCAATATAACGGCAAACGTGAAGTGTCGGCGATATATCGGTATTCGTTACGTCCTTTCTTTAAATGTATTAGCTCGGATAAGATATTTGATTTTTTTTTTTCTTATAATGTGTTGTTTGCTGTTGTTTCCAATCCAATCTTTCTTGTTTTTATTATACTATTATTTTAACCATGTTTTTCAAAGAATATAATAAGTTTAATTGAATTTTCAAAAATTTTGAAAATAAACCTAATTTTTTATTAGAAAAGGGCAAACAACTTAAACACAAAATGCTTTCAAATAAGGTAGTGTGCTTTGTTCGGCTGTGCCGAATATTTTGGGCTTTATTTTGGACCTATCTTCAAGAACCGATCTTCAACAAATTCGACAATGTGATTTTTAGTCATAAAGAACGAACTTATGCAGAATCGTAAAATCATTCGTGCATTGTGCCACCATTAATGTAAGTTTTCGTATCACCCTTTTCAATTTTTTAGGGTGGTGGTTCCATATTTGGACTTATAACTCTTGTTCTATTGATCTTGTTTTGCTGGATTTCAACACCAATTTGCGTAGGAGAACTAGAAACAATTTGACACCAATATAGTTATATTCTTTTGAGATGTTAAAACGGAAGCGTGTTTTAAACAAACGGAGAGACGGACAGACAGATGGACATAGCTAAATCGACGTAGAATTACTCAAGGACCCAGAACATATGTACTTAATGGGGTCTAAGATAAATATTAAAAAAGTGTCATACGGAGTGACAAGCTTAGTATATCCTTTTTCACCACTAGTGATGGTGTATATACAAAAATAAGCCAAAATTACCCCCAAATATTACGCCACTGTCTTTGACTGTTATTTAACATGTTCCATTTTCGAAACACTTTAATGTTTTCCATACATATACATAAATCTAATGCAGGATGCATTTCACATACCACTTCATACTAATATTACTCTTAGCTCTCAAAAATACAATACGCATGCACGAATAATGTTACATAAAATTCCGTTACAATCAGGATATTTTACAACTAACAATTCAGTTGTTGTTATTACATAGTAATGAGAACAACATGTACATAGTTGAGAAAAATATTATTGACCGTAATCCCTAAAAAAAAGAAACTTTCGAATTACGTTACTTTATCGTGAAAACGTTTATGTAAATACGTTAAGGATTTATGGTACACTGTCAATGCCCTTTAGCCGAAGGATGTTACTTTTATCCATTTTGTATTTTTTTATTTGTTCTAAAAAGGGTGTAGATAAGAATTGTCTTTTTTTCTTTAATTTGTTTCTTTACTTTTTCTGTGTTAAGTCTAATAGAAGAAATTTTAACAAAAACGTCTATACTGCTAAGAATTGATTTATAGGAAAAAAGAAAAGAACATTTTAATAATCCCATTGTTTAATTTAAAAACTTTTCTCCTTCTGTTTATTTTGTTTTCTAGCTGGCTTAAACTGTTCTTTTAAAATCAAGCCTGCTTGACTGTCTATTTTTATTGGCATGAACATTTTGTATTGTCTGGCTTTTAATCTTTTGATTTTTAACTTAAATTCTATTGAATTGAAGAAGAAAAGAAAATCGTAAGAGAAAATTATAAAACCTTTTGTAAGTCAAAGAATAGCTCCTGTTTAAATGTCAGTTTTGTTTTTTAAATATCCCGTAAAACATTCCTGCTAAGGAACCATATGTGGTCAGTCCAAATTAATGGTATGACCACCTCATATTTAAGCAACATCATCAATATCATATCTACTCGTAAACCTACGAAAGTCACAGCGTCATTCACATTTTCATGTTCTTTGTTGTTAAACATACATATATTGATGAGGTAGTGTCTATGTGTAAACGAGGGTTGTTTAACATTTATGAGAAAATGCAAAAGTTATGTAAAACGCTCGTGCCTATTGAAAACGCGTGCTATTCTTGAAAACGCTTCGAAGGAGTGACAATTTACTTGAAAACAAAAACAAATTTACAAAGAATTTACAAAAATTGTGTTAAAAATACAAAATTTATAGTTTTTAAAAGGGACAGAAATGCGTTAAATCTCTCACGTTAATTTAATTTAAGAAGTGTGTAGAAAACAAAAACAATTTTCGTAAATTTTATTTTTGTTTTTATGTACTCCTTCGACGAGTTTTCAAGAATGGTCACCAATATCTCTGGCAAAATTAAAGCTGAAGTAATGCAACTGTGAATATCGCCTTAAAGAAAGGCATTTAATATTTTAAATTGAGATCCCATATTCTGACCACACAGAGTTTTTCTACTTACCATTAGAAACGATAGTCATAAAGATGCATCTCTTAAACAAATAAGACGAAAACTTAGACTTCTACTGTGTGGTTATGACAAAATAAACTCAGCATAAAAGTCTTTTTTGTTAGAAACACAACAACAATTTGACTAAACTTTTGTAAAACATAATGATATTACGACAATATGTATTGATAAAATACCGTTTCAGTCCCCCAATAATTTTCAACAAGTCGTTTCATTCTTTAAATAATATTCCCCGGCAATAGTCCACCCTGGAGTGTCAACGTTTTTTTATGACTTTAAATTTAAAACAGTACTAAAATGTTGCATTTTATTCTGAGGTACATGGGAAAATTAATGAAGAAATGGGACCTACTTTAAGGCCTCTACCGTAGCATCATTATCTTGAAAAGGCGGTGCGCAAAATGACCCCAAGAAATATGGCCCCAAAAATAAAATGAAGAATTACCCCAAAATCTGACATAAGACACAACAACACGCAATTTTGTGGCGATTTTTTTTTTGTTTTTTTGGGTTTTTGGTTCTCTTTTTAATTTTTTCGTTTTTGCATTTTAAATGAAATGAAAAATGACCACAATATCACGGAATGAGAAATGGCCCAAAATAAAATCACAATTTTTACGTTGGGGCTATTTTTCATTTACTAATATAAATTGTAAATTTTAAGAAATGAAAAACCCCAAAATTTTTTTTATAAATCTTGCAAAATGTTAAATAAAAATTCCTAGGAATAGTATCAAAATTCCGATTTCTTATACCAAAGTAAAGAAAATTCATGCCGGCTATGCAGAGATAGTTTAGTTAGCGATGCCAGTGTTTGTTATACCATAGAGGAGAAAATCCTCGCGCCCGGCCGAAGGCCCAACCATGCTATCTATCGTGCGATTTTTAAAAGCAAAACTAATTTTTCATGTTATTAAAAATCAGGATTTTTAAATTCCGGATTTTAAGTTTCGGGCATATGAGGCAACACCCAACTTGTCGATGTAACTTTCTTTTGGTTTTTACCCTGCACCACCACTAGTGGTGAATGAGGGCATACAAAGTTTGTCATTCCGTGTGAAACTTTTTTATTATACATCTAAGAACCTATATATTCTGGCTCCTTGAGTAATTCCAAGTCGATTTAGACATGTCCGTCTGTCTGGCCGTCTGTCCGTCTGCCCTGCTGTCCCTCTGTTGAAAACACGCTCACTTTCGAAAAGCTGAAAAGAAAAGAACAAACTTTATCTCACATTGCTTGAAGTTATCCTAAGCAGTTTGGGATTGAAATCAAGCAACATCGGCTTAGTAGGACTAGAACTATGAATCAAAATGTTGAACCACCACCATAAAAAAATTGATAATTTTGTTACAAAAACTAACATAATTGGTGGAATAATGCACGGAATAATATAAAATTTTATACGAATTCGCTTTCTACAACTGCAAATCATACTGTTAAATTTCGGAAGATCGGTCCATAATTGACCATAGGCCCCATATAAACCCTACTCGCGGAAAATAGTTTAGTACGCCTAAAACCATAATAAATAACGCTATCATACTGTAATTTGGTACGTCACAGTTTTTTAGGACCAGATATCACACTGTAAAATGTTTTGGAGATCGGTCCATTATTTACACTAGGCTCCATATAAACCCTACTCCCGGAAAACAGTTTAATACGCCTAAAACCATAATAAATAACGCTATCATACTGTAATTTGGTACTTCACAGTTTTGTAGGACCAGAAATCACACTGTAAAATGTTTTGAAGATCGGTCCATTATTTACACTAGGCTCCATATAAACCCTACTCCCGGAAAACAGTTTAGTACTCCTAAAACCGTAATAAAGAATGCTATCATAATTATATTGGTACGGTACAGTTTTATTGGACAAGAAATCACACTGCTTAATTTCTAGACCCCATATAAACCCTACCCTATATAAACTCTAGAACAAATTATTGCCGCTAGATGGCAAGATTAATTTCTATTGAAAAATGGATAAAAACACCCTTTATTTGCATATATGATGAGTTCATATGTTCAGAAAAAAAAATCGCCAAAGGATTTTTTACAAAGTTGCCAAACATCATTTGGTCGAATTCTGGAAACTTAAAGGTGAAAATTATGATTTTCTTCAATAACCTAAAAACAACGGTAATTTTGTTAATAACGGAATTATAAAAAAGTGGCAGAACAAAAGTTGCTGCTGAAGCCATAAAGAACCGTTTTCAACAATAAAAAAGTTCTGTTTCGCAAAAAGTTGATTTTGGCATATTGCTATATATAAGCCAAAAAGATTATAAAAATGTTTTCGCAATTTTGGAGATAGTTTGATGAAAATTGTTACAAAGGTTCTCGTTGCCATAAGGACTACGCCTATTGAAACTGATGAGAATTTTAAAATTAACCTTAATCTCATAATATCATTTAATTTTGCGCATCCGAGATTCTCCATGGGCCCCAAATGGGGTTAACTATCGAAAAATTTACCTCAAATACTGTGGTGAAGGGTATTATATGGTTTGGCCTTACTATAACTTTTAATTGTTTATAATGGATATCGGTGTCCAAAAATGTATGTGCGACTTCTTTCACAATACAGGCGATTGATTAAGTAAATTTGCTGCAAGTAGAGTCGGCAACGACGCCGTTTTGACAATATTTTCTGATTGTATTCACCAGCTGTAAAAAAACGCTCTCAAATCGTTCCCTGGCGGTGACTGCAAAGGAATTGATTGAAATCATATGATTTTAAATAAAATTTTATTGCAATCGAATAAATTGCATATTAATTGATTGCATTCAGTAATTTCTAAAAAATAATGTTTTTTTTTTGTTTGCAATTATACCAAATCTAAACTCATTTTAGAATCAAAGTATAAAATCATTTTGACTGCAATACAAATTGATTGCAGTTTGTAACAGCTCTGATATGTGTTAGCCCCACCTATATTCGAAAATCGGATGGTTATGGGACTACGAATAGTCAGGAAACACTCGAGGTGTTAATTGACACTCACTTTCCTGAAAACTCCTAAGAAAGCTTGCGGGATCAGGTTTGTGAATCGATGCCCGATCCTATGTCCATCCCAATGGACTATGATAGGATTAAGTGGGCCGTCAACAGCATTGGTCCGTATAAATCTCCGGGTATGGACGGTATAATTCCGGCGGACCTTCAAAGGAATTCGACTCTGATTATACCCTGGATGATGGCTTTATACAGGTGATGCGAAGGATTACAGACCGATTAGTCTTGCATCCTTTCTTCTCAAAGAAAGAGTTATTGGTATAAACTTGAGGATGACCATCCCAACATGTTTACTCTCTACCTCGCAGCATGCCTACACAAAGGGTAGGTCTCCTGAGACGGCTCTTCAATCATTATTTGCAACTAGATTGGATAACTGTATTATGCCGTATGTCTTTGAATGAGATTTCTGAGCATTCAGGGGTAACGCTTATATGGATACCGGGTCACTCAGACTGCCAGCGAAACCAGATAGCAGATGAGCTGGCCAACGAAGGTGGTCGCATGGATGACACATTCATAGATCAATTCATTGGCCTTCCAATGACTCACTGTAAGTCACTCATCAGGCGCGAGTATTATAGGTTTGTGCCAGAGGGATGGACCTGTAAGTCTACTTGCTCCATATCCAGAGCACTCTGGCCTGGTTATGAAGAACGGAGAACTAAATCTCTGCTTAGGTTCAATAGGGATCAAATCAGGACTGTAGTGTTGGTTGTGACTGGACACTGGCCTATTGGGACTCATGCTAGGAGAATTGGTCTGGAATTCAATGACTATTGCAGAAGTTGTCATGATTAGGAGGAAGAGGAGACTGAGCTTCACTTTCTCTGTCAATGCCCTGGGCTATGGGGCATCAGGGAAAAGTACCTGGAAGAGTTGGTAATTTCCTGCTTGGAGGATCTATCTACAATAGAACTTAGAATGCTTCTTATCTTTATTAGGAAGACGAACTGGCTCAACTCTGCAGTGACGCCGGCAACTGCTCTATGGGATGGGTATCACAGAGGGACCGCTGAAGGACCCAAGTGAGCTGTTTCTCGATGGCTGGCCATTGAACCTAATCTAACCTAGCCCCTCATATACATATCCAGTTTTGTTCATATTTAGATGCCGACGAGTTTCTGTTTTAAATGAAGTTTATGTAAATCTTTTCTCCAGTTTTTTTAATGAAAATTAAAGTTTTTTATCGTTGAGTAGACATACTACCGTTTTTCCCATACAAATTCAAAAAATTTATGCTATTTTTGGGTGCCCCGGTAGGCTAGTTGCTAGCGAATGAGGGTATCAACACCAGAACTGCGGGTTCTATTCCTGCCAAAGAAAAGACTCTGGTGAGGTTCACCACAACAGGCTGAAGGGGTATGATGCTTTTGCACGGTTAATAAAAATAAAATGTAATTTGTAATGCTATTTGTAACACTTATCTAATAAATAAATAAATAAAAATCCTTTTAATATGCTAAAATTATCAACCGTCCAACTATATAATGGAAATAAGAGACAAATAACTCCATTGTTTCGTTAGCTGTGTGGCAAGTGGCACCGTCCTGTTGAAACCACATATCGTCCACATCCATGTCTTCAAATTCGGGCCATAAAAAGTTCGTTATCATCTCACGATAGCCAACACCATTCACAGTAACTGTCTGACCGGCCTTATTTTGGAAAAAATACGGCCCGATAATGCCGCCAGCCCATAGCAGTCACTCTTTGTGGGTGCATTGGTTTCGACAATCACTCTTGGATTATCATTCGCCCAAATGCGGCAATTCTGCTTATTGACGAATCCACTGAGTTGAAAATGTGCCTCATCACTGAAGATGAATTTCAAGATACGCATTTTGAATTGAACGCTCATTTTCGTAATAAGCCTGAATAACTTTAACGCGTTGCTCGATGGTGTATCTTTTCGTGGTTCAAATTGAGTTAGTCTGAAATTGAGAAATGTCAAATGAAATGCAGAAAAAAACTTGACGTTTAGGTGTGGTTCACAATCAACCTCGGCCTTTAAAATTTAATTACCCTTTATAAAAAATTAAGGATATTTCTTCATATTTTGTAGTTCTAGAAAAGCTTTTTTTATACTATTTTGTTTGTAAATTGCTTGTCTTAAACATAAAAAAATTTTAGATTTTAGATATGCCTTTTCTTAATGAAATAACGATACTGATGTGGAGTACAATATGGGCAACGAAATTTGTTTTGCTATATCTTGTTGAGATCGGACCAAATTTATTTAAATTCATCGTTTAATTTTAAGTATTTTTACCGAGAATGTGGTTCAAAGCAAAAACTAATAAACAACTCACCCTCGTTCTTTTGACACTCTTTTAATTTTCACAACTACATACTCAACCTTTATCTCTTTTAACTTCAATAAAAGTTTTGGTAATCATTTGTTAAAAAAATACTTAATATTCTGTGCAAATACGTGGTCATATATTTAAGTCTGATAAGAAAAGCCTTAATATTGCGTAAACATGTTATAATATCTGAACTTGTGTTTGTAAATGTGTCCGTGTCCTTTTTTTTATTGAAAAAGTAAAATAATAATGAAGTCAATCTAAAAAATTTTACACACATAAACGTATGTGTACAGCCGTGTAGGTGTTTTATTAAAAGATTTTTTTCCGTCCTTTCATTGGACAGTGACATGTGAATTATATTTACTTTTGTTACAGATTTTTTTTTTTAAATTAGATATGTAAAGGCTGGTCTAACCATAATGCACGATGTGAATTGTGAGTCACACCTTAACGGCAATCTGACTTTTTTTGTTCCAGTGTTCCAGAATAATTTACCCATAGAGAGGTAACAAATTTACCAGCGCGTTAAAATGGTTGAAGCCTTTTACGAAATGGACGTTTAAATCGAAATGAATTTCGTGCAATAGTAAGCCAATTTTTATCTGACATATTTCTAACACTTATGTGCGCACCAAGGTACCTTTGTCATTTTCAACACAAATTTTCTCATTGAAATAGATAATCTGCATGTCTGAAACTTCTTGAGAACTAATAACTTTAAAAAAGTTTTGTATTTTTGCAGCGGTCTAGCTTATTTTTTTTTTTTTTTTGTCATTTGCATGAGAGACCATTTACTCTTAACACTCTCAAACAGAAACATTAAGAAAACCAAAACTCAATAAATAGTAAGAACAAAAGAAATTAAATTAAAGTGCAGCTCTTTAGAGCAGTTTGTTTACATTGGACGATTAATGGAATGCTTTATAATTGTCCGATTAACCAATTGTAGTTTTCGACATACAATTTTTCCGTTTCTAGTGCATAGTTACCAAATTGTGTTGGGTCTATTACCAAACGAAAAAGCATTGAGAATAATATGAAACCTTTAAAGTAATGTTTCATCAACTCCAGTAATCTCCGCAGAGTGGGTAGAATTAAAAAAAAACCTTCTTGCGCTATTGCCATCATTGCTGTTGCCACTTCCTTGTCTTGGCTTATCGATAATTAATCCCAATTCTTCCCGAAAACCTTTTTGTATAGAAGATTTTTCCTCCTTCTTCAATTTTGTATGATTTTCACTTTTAGCTGGTCATTTCTGAAATTTGCAATTGTAGCCGATGTGCAAGATCAGTTGCATTTAATCCACGCGTGTAGGGTCGGTAATCCATACTCGAAAGCTTTTTAATTTACTGGTCTTGCAGCTACTGTTTCTTAAGCATTCATTTGATTTGGTGTCGCCTTGCATATGGTACATGAAGCACATGAGGGGGTCAAGACTTGCGTTACTTTTCCATCTATCATCATTAAGAAAAGATCATGCTTTAATTTAATAGTTCAGTAATTATGGGTTGTGACAAAAACTTTTTGATTTCGAATATTATTTGGAATTAATTTTTCGCACAAGTCTTGAACTCTTGAACTTTTTTCTATGTAGAATTTGTTAAGGCACGAATATGCGGCTGATTTTTATACATTAGTTAGCAATAAATTATGCTATAATATTATGTATATATGACCGTGTAGCTAAGTGTAGCTCAGATTTAAAATCCTTGCCAAAGCAAGAGACATGCTCATTAAAATCATTATGTTTCAGATGTACATATATTAAGTAAACTAATCAAAAATTAGCAATGTGCATAAAATTTCCTTTTCCAAAAGGTATAAACTTCTATATTATAAAGTAAAACATATTTAATATATTCCCTTGAATATGCTGTATTTTCATTTCCATAAATCATTGTAGTCAACAGAAGTGAATTCGACCGTAATTTTTGATTATTTCTATAAACAAAATATAAAAAATAAAAAAAAAGTTTCAAATTTTATATTTTGCGATCTTCGCTGTAAAATAATACAAGTTTTTTGCCGAAATTTAAACATTTGTAAAAACTAATTATAAGGCGCTCTTACATTACGATAGACCATAGTGCGGCGTCATCGGGCCGTGCAAAAGGCATTGCACTTGAAATTATGTCAATGCAAGCGATGTGACTATAAAATATTGCATTCGAAATATTACGAGAAATAATATTTCAAAACACAATGTGTAAATGCAAGCAGACAGAAAATAAGCCAATGCACTTGAAATAAGGTAATGAGCAATATTTTAAGTAAAAGATTGAATGTATGATAGAATATAATTTAAAATAAGAAATTGAGTGAAAATTGGGTTAAAACACTGACTAATCAAAATCTAGTGTTTTGACTCAATAAACCTCATCGTAGGTTAGAGAGGATAGGATAGAACATAAAATTAAAAATTGTAAATAGTATAAATAAGAAACATTTTTCAATAAAAAATCAGAATACTTTTGAAACTGAAAGTTGTTCTCAACCTTCTAGCCGGGCACCTTAAACAGTGCTCAGAAGAAGTAAAACGTGCTGTGGCTAAGCATAGCATTCAAAACTTACTTAGCAAAACTCACAAATTTTACACATTAAAAATCAAAACAAATTAAGTCCTTTATATGATAATGGACTTCTTGTGACCAGAAAATGAGGATATGGACCTGTACGATATGTGGCTCTAACAGGATTGTGCCACTTGCCACACATCCAACGAAACATGTAAAAGAAAAAGTGTACGTCAATAAGCCAAAAAAAGTTCAAGAGCTATGGAATGAGATAATTAGGCACATTAATGAAATTGAACTTCAATTATATCTCAGAGCCTTTGAAAATATGAACCATCAGATAGAGGAATTCCACTGAACATATGGCGAGTATTTGGCCGATGTTCTGTTTCACACATAATTGTCATAGACCATGCTATCGTAGTAAAAAATATTAATATAATGCTGTGAAAGCTTTTTGTTTTATTTTAACATCGTTCGTTTTGGTGAGACCACCCTTTACTAGTATATGAGAATGATTTTAAGGCTTAGTGGTATTTATCTTTGGTGGTAATTTAGTAATTTATATAAAGTTTTTAAGTTAGAGATTGATGTGTATATTTGTTAGAATTGTAAGATTTGAGGGTTTAATAGGATTTTCATTATACAGTGGGTTTACATAAAAATATAAAAAAACTGTTACATTCTTAACTTTTCTTAAATGTTTTAGTTTATTTCTTTTAAATAAAAGGTAAGTTATTTATATTGCAACTCAATAAATAAACACATTATTCACTTTAGAACCGCTATTGTTACAACTCGAAAATATAGTTCAAACAAAACACAACGTCCAAATGAATACTCAATCACAGTGCCACCCAGAGGGCTGACGTTGACTAAGAGTGAGGATTATTTCAAAAGCTGAACTTTATCCTACACAGTCATGTTTGGTATTGGGTGAAAGTAAATAAGCTTCTGCGTCACCAACTGCTAAAATTACTGCTTTGAATAAGTTACTTTATTGGCAGTGAACGGTCAAAGTCAAATAATTTTTATAAATTTTGCGTGCCGTGTTTGAAATTGAAAGTTGCGATATTTCGACTGCTAGTTTTTTGTATTTAGTCTTCTAAAAGTATTAAAATATTATAATGGAATAATCAATTTCAAGTATTTGAGACCCTAATAAAATAATTTTTGTTTTGTTAATGTTTTGAAAATATTTTTAATGATTTTTTTTTTAATTGTTCCATAAATAGGATATTTCCAATATATACATGGAGTTACGGGCAAATTTTATTTATTGCTTTTCTAAGATGATTTCAGCTTATATATCCAAAAAAAAATCTTGCGGACTTACTGTAGTTTTCAACTAATTATATTAAATTATTGTGAAAGTACCCCATTCGCTAAAAACATATGCTGAAAACGGCGAAATATATGTATAAAATGCCAAAAGTGCTGCATTTTAGGGCGTGGGAAAAAATTTATTAAAAGTTGATATAACTTTCAATCTAGGGCGTGGCTGATTTTTTTTTTTTTTTTTTTTTTGTTTGTTTTGTATTCGGTTCGTCCTAGTGTATAGAAACATGTATGTGAAAAAGAAAAAAATGGGCTCAATACGAGGCGTATCATATAAGTAAGTATATTCAAAGCTAGACTGACAAAGTTTAAGCGAGGGTTTCTTGCCACGTGTAAAAATTTTTCGCAATTATTAAAGTTTTATGTAAACAAACATTGAAATATTACTTAATCAAACACTTAAAGAAGGGTAAAGGTTACAATAAATATCTGAAATTTATGAAAGGTTTATTAAACGTCTAATAGGCTATTAAACATTTATAAGTACACTTTTTTCGACTTTTGCTTATTAATGACTTATAAAGCTGCAATAATGCGTTAATGAATTAGACTATAAAAATGTATACCTCTGCCAATGTCATCCTGACGAGCTGGCCTTAGCATCCAGTGAAATTCGCATAGAAACCAGCTTTGCCTAAACAATAAATGTCAGTGTATTTATCATATTTGAATTTAGCACGTCATGGAGAACGCTCAGTAATAATATATTTTGTATTCCCGTACCCGTGAAAAAACTGAACTGGCAAGTTTCTTTATTTTGGTTTTCTTACGAACGAACACAAAAAGATGAAGCAATTTGTTTTTAAATTTTGTTTTTTTTTTCTTTTTACCCACTTACAAATACAATTCGAGTCGGAAAAACCCAACCAATTGTAGGGGAATGTAGGAAAAGATATACTCACGGCTTATTGTTGTTGTTTTGTTTAAGCTTTGCTATTGTTAAAAGTCAAGTTTGAGTTTTTACAATTCTTATTCACTGTACAGTTTTATTTGTATAATATTTTTAGCTTTTAAAGTATAACTAAATGGTCAAGCTTGAGGGCTTGAGTCAAGTTTCAAAAATAATAATGGTCGAATAAAATACACATCAATACTAGCTCTCCCTTAACAATAAATTTCAATGTACTTATCAAAAATAAAAATTGGGAATTAAGCACATCATATAGAAATCTTAGTAATAAAACTGCAAGTCATTTTATTATTTAAACAGTTTTTTACAAAAAACATGTTCATAATTCAAAATAGCTTCCGTCTTTTGAAGATAAACTTAAAAATTTGTAAAACAAACCTTAAATCATTATTTTTGGATACTTCATAGTCTTTCCATCGAATTCCTTTGTGGCAATTAAACTAAGGCAGGAAGAGCGCTCTATTCTATGGCCTCTCACATACACCCAGAGAAAAAATATGTTTAAATTTGGTCACCTCCAACAAAACTATTTTTAAAGAGAATTGAAAACATATTATGTTTAAATTTAACCATACTATTGTCACCGACAAACATATTATTGTTAAATTAGTCCTCCATCAAGAACGCACAACCAAATTATGGTTGCCTCCGAACATCTTTTGGTTAGTAATAACTAAAATATGTTTAACATTTATAATAGCATGGTTGATTTTCAACCAAAGCATGTTGCTCTTAGAAAAGAGGAAAATACTATTGTTAATTTAAAAACAAATTATTGTCATATTTAACCATAACATGTTTAGAGGCAATCATAGTATGGCTGTGGCTTCTTGATGGAGGACTAATTTAACAATTATATGTTTGTCGGTGACAATAATATGTTTAAATTTAAACATAATATGGTTAAAATTTTGTCTAAAAATAGTTTTGTTGGAGGTGACCATATCTAAACATATTTTTTCTCTGCGTGTACATATAACCAATCCAAATAACATTAAAACATTTGAATTAAAGCCACTTTATTATTAGATTTTAAGCTATTTTAGTATTAAATTAAAGTGTCTTAAATCTTTCAACTTTATATGTAGATTTTAATTTAAACATTGTGCTCTTTTATTGTCACCAAATTGCCTTAGGAAAACGGTAGCAAAGCAAAAGGTAATAAAATATCAAATATTTATTATCATGCTCCAAATCCTTCGCCACTTTATGTTGACTCAGGTGTTAGAAAACACTAACAAAGTACTTTATTTTTATAGCATCTTTGTTGGAAACTGATATCCTTCAAATTCGTCAATTATTGTCAAGTAAGTTGTAAAACAAACCATAAAAACAAAACTCTATGAACCAGGACAAGTTTATTTTTATTTTCACTAAAACGAAACCAAAACGCAAAAGAAACAAAGTAAAATTATTAGCCGTTATTCACCTTCAAATGAGGTATCAGTTACAGTAGATGTAAGAGATGTTACAATGGGTGAGCATAGAATTAAGTGTGTAACTTATGCAGAAGCATGTGTTAGTATTTGTGTGTGTTTATAAATTTCTTTTTGGGGGTGTGATTTTAGTAAGTATTTTTTTACTTTGTGAAAACTAGAAAAAAAAAACCCAAAAGTATTTAACACAAACATACAACAGCTGGTTGGGAGGTTCTTTTGTTATTAAGTATAAGAAAAATTATGAATAGCAGAATATAGTATAAAGGACTTTAGGCAGGCAATTACAAAGCTGTTAAGAAAATATGTATAGGAAACATTAATAAAATACCATTACACCCAAAAAAATGCATAACAACTAGAACATTTAATAATTTTACTTGTGGTAAATGAAAGTTAATGTTGTGGTAACAAGCAATAATGAAACTTTTAAATTTATTTGTAATTTGAAACAATATTGTTATTGTTAATGGTATTTTTTAATAAAGTTAAAAAAAAAACAAGTTTGGTTGCGCTGAGAATTCGAATATTTCAGGAGTGGGCTTAATATGAGATCTATAAATAATAAGCCAATCCTTATAAAGCCTGACCTCACAGTATTGTATTTATTTGCCTTATTTAAATAAAATATCATGATTTGTTTCTGAAATATTATTCGGCGTATTAAAGGGATTTTGAGGAGGGGAATTTACATTGAACTGATCGTAAATGATGGATCATTTAAATCGAAATACAGTTGTAAGCCTTTGACTGTCTAATGTATCACATATGATGCACAGGTGTCATGATTGATACGCTTGCGCATCATATGTGGTAAACAATTTGTCTTATTTCCTTTAACAAAGTTTTGTATGAACTTATAAAAAGTAATGTTATTTACCGCCTGGGCGTGTAGACAATGGTTTTCTTTTTATATAAGATCTGAATATTTATATGGGAGAACACTGCAAATTTCTAGTAATTGTGATGATCTAATCGCCTGTCCGAAAATAAACTGAGCCATCAAATACTGTGGGCGATTATACTTAACAATCTTACAACGCAAAATTATCTGGCGAGCACTAATATAATCCCCAAAATCGTAACCTAGTAATTCAGTTCGATTTCCGGACACATGATCCCTTATTCGCAAATTATAAATATACCTCACTATTCTATTAAAACAAAATTTAAACCTTAAGAAATTCCCGCGAGATGTACACCCATAAACGTCCAATCCATACAGAAATAACGGCTTACAAAGTGCCAACCCAACTCGTCTTCTAACGGTGAGGGGAAGAAAGTAATAGCCCGTACAATAAAGCTGGCGCAAAGTCCAGGTTACCCTAGATACCATAGAGTCTATGTTATAATCGAAATTCAATTCATGATAAATATGAAAGCCAAGGGATTTGTAGTTGTTAACCATTTCAATTTCCACACCATCCAAGAAAATATGTAAATTAATGTACAAGTTCCTAGTAAAAATCATCATTTTCGTCTTGGACGGATTCAGATCCAAGAAATTAGCTTTTGACCAGCAAAGAATACGCCTCAGTTCAAAATATATTCTATTATCGTTAGTAGATGTCGCCAATAGTTGCATGTCATCAGCAAAAGGGTAACACCTAAAATTAGAGAATTCCCGGAATACATCGTTTACATACAACAAAAAAATTTTTAGAACCGAAAATATTTTCTTTGTACTTTGTTTAGATACAATTTTGTACATACGTCGATGGAAAGAACCCACAGTATTTTCTCGTTTTTGATTCAGGCTGTTATTAACTGCTACCACAATCATTGTTTACCTCATCTGGTAAAACTTTTTGAATGTTGACGAGCAAAGTTTTCGATAAAGTAGAAATTTCTAAACTAAAATTTAAACGATGTCGGCAGTGGCGCATTGAACAATTTCCGAAATTATTTCGGTAGTAAAAATATCGAAGTATGAAATTGGATCGTACAGTGACTGGCATTTCCGAGTTGCTCCTCTTTCCTTTCGAACAAAGGGTGGTTAAATTTTAAGGGCCGATGTTGATATTGAATAAAACACAAATTATTTAGGAAATTATTGTCATTTCTTTTTATTATGATAATATTGGTATGGTTCAGATATGTATGGAACAAAATATCAGCGAAATGCACTCCTCCATCCGATGGTCCAAATTTTCGATGACGCTGAGGCATAATTGAGGTTATATGCCGTTAATGTGCCGAATTATCGCATCATTTAGCTTTTGAATTGTTGCTGGCTTATCGACGTACACCTTTTCTTTCAGATAACCCCAAAGAAGGAAGTCCAACGGTGGCAAATCACATGATCTTGGCAGCAAATTGACATCGTTACCACGTGAGACAACACGGTCATTGAATTTGTCGCGCAAAAAAGCCATTTTTTCGTAAGCTGTGTGGCAAATGATACCGTCCTGTTGAAACCACAAATCGTCCACATTCATATCTTCCAATTCGGGCCATAAATAGTTCGTTATCATCTCACGATAGCGAACACCATTCACAGTAACTGCCTGACCGGCCTCATTTTGGAAAAAATACGCCCCGATGATGCCGTCAGCCCATAAACCGCACCAAACAGTCACTCTTTGTGGGTGCATTGGTTTTTCGACAATCACTCTTGGATTATCATTTGCCCAAATGCGGCAATTCTGCTTATTGACGAATCTACTGAGGTGAAAATGTACCTCATCACAGAAGATGATTTACTCGATATGCATTTTGATTTGAACGCCCACTTTCAGAATAAGCCTGAATAACTCCAACGCGTTGCTCGATTGTGTATCTTTCCATGGTTCAAAATGAGTTAGTCTGAAATTGAGAAATGTCAAATGACATGCAGAAAAAAACTTGACGTTTAGGTGTGGTTGACATTCAAAATCGGCCCTTAAAATTTTACCACCCGATATATTCTTTGAAAAAAATCGCCCAGCTCTTTGATCATTTGATTGTAGAGTAATGGCAGAAAATAAAAATTTTTTTTTATCATAAAAATATATTTGTATATATTACCTGAATTTTCAATGAATAGTTTTAAAAAGGAAGAAACGTTAATATAACATACAATCTTTAAGGAGTATATAGAGTTAGAAACAAGCATAAAAAAAGAAAATTTTTTGTTTTATCTAAGATTTAAAAAATGCAGGAAAATGTTGATAATATCTTTTGAGACATGTTGCTGATTTTTTATGTTATTTGGGAAAATAAAAGTACACAATTTCTGATAATCGATCACATCAAACATAAACTCTATAATTGCCTCTCCAGCCCATAGAGGAAGCATTGCTGAATGTCCATTAATCGATGGACTAAACAAGATCAGTGTAAACTACTTAATTTTACATTTGCTCTAGATTTTTTCACTACTTAGTAAAAGAAAAACAATAATTCGTTTAAATATAAAACAGCAAATGTAAAGTGTGAAATAAAATATTGTTTGCTTTAATTACAATAAAATAAAAATAAACAAAAATGAAATAAAATTAAATAAAATGAAAAGTAGTGAAAATTTCTAGAATGCTAAAATATTTAAATTATAAAATTTGTATTTAAATTAAAAAAAAAAATAATTATAAAAAAAATAAATAAATAAAGAGGAAAAAATAATATAAAAAAATGCAACATAAATAATGAAATATATATTTAATCTTAATCAAAATAATAAAAACAAAAAAAATTCTCAATTTAAAGTTGAAATTTTAAGTATAGTTTAAGACATAATTCAATATATTCCTTTCTTGTCCGGTTATGTCCGTCCGTTTATTTCTTTATATTCGTCCTAACTGACCTACAACAAACTGACCTAATTTGAATTTCGTTTTGATATCTCTTTTTAATATAATTGTCTTGTACAGGGTGTGAAAATACTCGTACTATGAATTCAATTTTTTTTTCTGTTTATTTTTTTGTGAATTTATTATATATGAAATTTTAATACAATATTTTTACGTATAGAAATATTTATTTTTCTATTTTTTTAAACTAATGTTAACTAAAGATCTTCTTTGAATTTAAAATTAAATTAGTTGTAATGAATTTTTTTTTTAAATTTAAATTCATAAAATGAGTTTGTAAAATCTTATCATTTTTGATTCTTAAAGGCTCGTACACAAAAGGCAGCCACATTTTCACTGATGTTCAAAAGAGAGAAACGAATTTTATCACAACCACACACATTTTTCAAAACTAAATAAAATTACTAAAAACGTCATTTACATTTTCATAGAAATTGGTGCTGAAGTAAAAAATGACTCAACTTAAAAAAAAACTTTAGTTACATTTTATTCGAAAGTAGAGTTATGTTATGAAAATATTAGTAAGGGATCATCTAAAGACAGAATAGTTTGTAGGAAATCGATTAGACGATCAAGGTTGGGAGGGCTTATGTTGCAGATTAGCACCACCTGGCAGCACTAGCTATAGATATATATATATATATTTGTTCCTTTTACTCCTACAAGGAGCATAGGGCCGCTACAAGGTTGTTCCAATAAGTTCGATCTGATGCATGGTATTTGATTTCATTCCAACTCATGTGTAATTGGGATATTTCAGCTTCAATTTGCCGTTTCCATGTGTGTGATGGTCTACCTATACGTCTACTGCCTTGCGGGTTCCATTCTATGGCTTGTTTAGCAATATCGTTGGGTTGTTTACGCAGTGTGTGTCCAATCCAATTCCATTTACGTTTGCGGATTTCAATTTGGATTGGTTGTTGCCCAGTTTCTAACCAGAGACGATGATTTGAGATTGTTATAGGCTATAGATGCAGTAACTCATAAATTTCAACTATTATCTGTTTCCTTTTTTTGGCCATTCTATTAATGTTTTCCCCGCTAGCCTCAGTTTTTCTCTTTTTCGTTTTTCTTAATGCATGCAAATAAAATATATATTACTATGTGGTCTCATTACATCTTGCGATAAGTTCTTATACCCCGCCTATTAGACGGAGCCGCAAAAATAAAATACATGCTAGAACTTAAAGGCATTTGAATGAAGGGACTTTCTTTCGTGTTACAGGCTGCATGATGTAGTCCAGAATTGCTTAATTTTACGTCTTATAGTGGTTCGAGATATCGTAATAACCCGGCTATCGGAAAAACTCTTTAAGTTATGATATTTTTTAAGGCTTATTAGTTTTTTTTTTAAATGTAATTTTTATTATTATTGGGTAATTCCATGTCAAATCAACCAAGAGTGACACCAGACCCATTTCGATTTGAATGATATATGGTTAGATGGTTCGTTTCATTCTCTAAGGAACATATATCAACGAAAAATGATTTTAAATTGTGTTGAGTTTATTTTTTCAATATATCAAAAACTACTGCACATACGAAGAAGATTTGTATGTCATTTTAAAGAGAATACTTGGGGCTACAAACAATATATTAAGAAAAGATTTTTTTTTTTTGAAAAATGTATCTGCAAAATATTAAATTTTAAAAATGGACTAAGTCAAAAACCTTATTCTTTATTTTGCTGATTTCTTTTTATATACAACCTCAAACTGTTCTTTAAAAATCCAAAAACTTTGAAGGAGGTGTTTTTTTTTCAGATATGATTTTTTTTTCTTTCGCAACCTGAAAAAAAATCATCTTAAAATAAATTTTTCATATTGTAATTTTGAGTAATAAGTATTTATTAAGTCCGATTTGTTTGATATAAGGTGTTTTAAAAAAAAGTAACGAAATTAATACAATTTCTTTTGTTTATTTGTTGCATTTTTTTCTTGGAGCTCAATGTGGGCACTTTCAAAGAATATTACACTTTTTGTCACTTTACGTCTCTAAGAAATACTGTTTGTAGCGCCAAGTATTATCTTCAAAATGACATACAAATCATCTTCGTATGTGCTGTAGTTTTTGAGAAATTTAAAAATTAACTCATCACAATCGGCTAATTCGGCGAAATTATGCACAGAAAAAATCATTAAATTTCTCCAATCACCAAATTTGTTCTAAATTCATAATATCAAGCAAACAAATTGATTACGATTGATAACTAAAAATTTTAAAATTTTGAAAAAATATTTTCAATAAATGATATTTTTAATTTTAATTAAAAACGTGATCAAAAAACTTTGCCATTTCAAACAATGTGTTAATTTATTTAAATAAATATTGACAATTCCCAACAACAATTCTACATGTTTAAATTGTTTTATTTTAAACGAAAAAAGTCAATTAAGATTTTTTGTTATCTAATTAAAATTTTTATTGAAAATTTATTTCAAAACAACTAAAATGTTAATTAAATAAAGATAAACTTTTTAATTTTCTTTCAACAAAAAAAAAATTGATGCAATTATCACATTAATTAAATTTAAATACTTTTTAAACAATTTTTTTAATTGATAAAACACTTTTTTCTGTGTGACATTTTGAATATGACATAACTTTTGCAAAAAAAAAAAATTTTTAATTTTTTTTCGTTGATATATGTTCCTTAGAGGATGAAACTAATCTTCTCACCAAATTTCATTCTAATCGAAAGGGGGTCGGGTCCCACTCCTGGTCGATTTGACATGGAATTACCATTATTTTCTGTTTAAAAATGATTTAATTTTAAAAGAAATGGAATAAAAAAATGATTTCCACAAAAAAGTGATTCAATATTATTTTCGGTTATATCCTTTAAAGGATATAAATAAGCATACGTCTTTTAGGTGTCTTTTGAGTACAATAAACATTATCAAACTTAGGATTAGATTAGATTTCTCTCTATAGCTTTTCTTCAATAAATGTCAAACGTATTGAATAGATTTTTGGAATAGGTACTTCTTCTAAATGACATAAAGGTTTCCTAGTCTACTCTAACTGCCAATTTCAAGATGTCGAAAGAACGCTTACTTTCGCACAAATATATATGAAACAAAAATAAATTATCGAGAATTTGTTATTGTTTTACATGTAGCTGTGCGAAAGAAAGCGTTCGTTCGCATTTAGTGAAATAGGCAGTAAGTCTAGATTAATAATTTTTTGTGATGTTAACACACCGCAAAATAACACAGCAGAAGTAGCAATCATCGAAATGGTATTTTTGCTGTTTTCACTTCGAACCTTTTTTGCGGCTTCTTTTACCAAAGTTCAAGGCATATTTTGCAAACAATTTTTGTATCCGTGACTTGAATTCCATTTTTATAAAACCTTTTATAAGTGAACTGTTTTTTTGTGTTTTCGCAATAGATATTACGGAAACCCTATTGGATCATCTTCCTTGTGATAAGGATATCGTTTTATCAATCAGGTAATTTTAAGAAATGAACATAAAAGACCAACCTTACAAACTTAAACATTTTGATTGCAAATAATATTCAAATCTGACCGTAGATCAAAACTACTTGTAGGAAAAAAATTTAAATAATTTGAGACTTGACACTGAATAAGGTGTTAGAGAACACTTAACATTTAAAGTAATTACAAGATTTTTTTATTTACTTAATCATTTATTGGTTATCCTTAATAAATACAATAATTTTAAGATAACTAGAAGAGCTATGAATACTGAAGTCCTAAGCTTATTTTCAAGATGATTTTAGGCACAAAAACAGAACATAAAATGTATTAATTCTTGGCGAAAGATAATAATATTTTTTTTTTTTGTTTTTTTTTTTTTTTTTTTTACCTATACTATTCCCGCGAAGCTCTTCGCTTGTCTGCAGGAGAGCAGAGTATCTGGCGGGAATCGAACCCGCAACCCCGGCACTGAAAGACTAGCTCACTACCAGCTAACCTACCGGAGCATTATATATATATAAATATATATAATAATAGCCAACAACAAACAAAGAATTAAGACTGAAAATCTATCCGATTTTTCCTACTTCTGGCACCACTGCGGCCTTTTAACAGAATAAATGATTTATTTACTCATTTATTGCCGTATTATTGAATATATTTTTAATTTCATTAAGTTTAAATAAACAGATTTTATATGTAAATTTCACTAAATATACGTTAGTTAAATTCAAGAATCTTTTATGTATACGGGGGTAAATGTTTATCGAAATTTACAAATAATAGAAATTATTTTTTAGTGATGTCTTATCATTTTCGCTGTCTAATATGGACAGATGGTGGTGGTAGGTATTAATAATTCATTGCTGAATGTAACAGTCTAACTTGTTTACTTTACAATCATTTTTTTATCCTAACAAAACGGCGTCTTGCATCATTTACAAACAAAAGTAACAAAATTATATTAAAAGCCATGTGGTTTAAACACAAAAATCTTTACCAAATACCGTATTAAATATAGAACCTTGCGTTTTCATAAAACACTTCGTTTACAAGATTCCCGTTACGCCCCCACACAAGCAGCAACAAAATACAGTCAAGTTAAAAAGCATAATCGGCTAAGCCCGACCATAAGATACCCTTTGCAATGATCAGTTAAAGCTTTGACGAGGTTTCTTATGTTTGTGGATTTCACGAATTTGTTAAATTTGTTTAATTGCCGCAGTACTATTTATTTATTTATTTATTTCGTTTCTAAGATTTTTTGAGAGTTGAAAGCAATTTTTAGTACTTCAGGTCTATTAAACTCCAATTTCGGCTAATAATAGAGCTATACCAATAACATTTGGTCGAGTTATTTACGTTAACGCAGAAGTCATGCGTAATAAATTCCGGCATTTTGCTAACATGATGTGTGTAGGTTTGAGTGGTTTACGGAAATATAATTTATGTCTGAGCTTTATTATCCCCATGGCCAGTTGTTATATAAACGGAAATTTTTTAAGGATGAAAAATTGCATGAATATGCTTACAAAACAACAAAATGAAGCTATTTTTACTTCCTCATTTTAAAAAGCAGTTTAGCATATTAATTGCTTGTCCAAATTTAAAACAACTTTTGAAATCATTAGCAGCCGATCAGAAAACAATTTCACAACTCATTCAAATATCTAGAATTATCCAAAATCAAGGAATTTCTATAAAACATGATTTGAAGTCGAGCAACGTTAAAAGATGATTTTGCAGGTATAAAAGGCGACTTAAACCCAATAAAAAGGTAATTTTTTTTATCAAATCATCGATAATCGCCCAAAGGTGGCGAAGGAACAAAAAGCCGTAATTTTCAATTATGACAATGCCCGGCCTCATTTTTCAAACCCTGATGAAATCTACTTTTCATCACATTAACCCTGGAAGGTTACTTTTCATTACATTAACCCTGCAATCCTAACGTTAGTCGATTCGCTCTATATTTCCATGCAGTATTCTAGAAAAATGTTCCTAATTAATATTAAAAAATGATATTTTAAAAATATTAAAAACAAATTCTTGTTTGATTTGAATTTTAAATAAAGCAAAAAATTTATTTTTACCAAACCAACAAACAGTTTGTTTATAGATACGACAAAAATGGTAAGTGTTTACGTATTGAAAAGAATAACTTTAGTTTTCTAGGGTTAAAATTACTCTTCGTCGGATCGAAGAACTCTTTTAAGAAAATTCTATCGGAACAATTTTTAAAGTAATAAATCCACAAAATTTTTTAAGTTAATAATTTTTTGTTGTGCTTAATTCCCTTTTTAAATAATTGATAAAAAATACTGAAATTTATTGTTGGAGGATAAGCTGTTCCTATGCGCATTTGACTGGTTGCTTAGGCCAGATCATCAGGAAACGTTCTCCTAAATAATTTTAGAAAAGCCAAAGCTATCAGCAAACAAAACTACAGAGGGAATGAGAATTACCTACAAACACTCAAAAAGTCTTGTATACAACGATATCAAAGCTTAAACAAAATGACAAACAATAAATCAGTGATGAGTTTTATCTTTTCTTACATTTCCCACTACAATTATTTGGAATTCTCCCAACATTAATTGTAGTTGTAAGTATGTAAAGAAAAAACATATTAAAAACAAAAACAAACTACTTTTTTTGTTTTCGCAAGAAATCAAAATAAAAACAATTTGCCAGTTCAGTTATAGCTTGTTTTCCTGTAAATAATGCACAAGTCTCAAAGGGCTTTGGAGTCGATCGGTATTTACTAAAAGATGGCTCTTTGATTAACAACTTTATGCGTTGCAAACATCATCACAAGTGCATAATACCCTCCCCACCTATGGGTAGCGTAAAGTATAATGACCATGGATTACTGTGAAAGTGTGAGTTTGACTGTATTGTTATGGATGACTGTGTCGTAGAATAAACCTCAATTGCTTGTCAGCTGGTGGTGTGAGAGGCAGGATGTGCGGAAGAGTGCTGGTTGGTAGGGGTATGGCTAATATTTTGAACACAAAGCATGTGATGACTGACCAAAAATGCTGTGATAGTGTGTTGAAAATAGTTGGTTCAAGAAAAATTTTTAATGTTAATATAGCATGTCTTTTCTGTCTAGATCTAAGTGTGTCTAAAAAAGTTGATTTATACGAGGGAAGTCTAAAAATTAAAGAAAAGATATTTTAAATGGTATATTTAATAGGAAATATGCATTTTTTTACATCTTTGTAAGTCAGCTTTATAGAGCATCCTAATACTCCCTAAATTTATCTATCATGAATTACTTTTTTTTTTAAATATTTTAGTTCACCCTTATAAATATTTGTTTGCTTCTGTTGTTGTTTTTTTTTATATAAATTTTTTCGGTTGTGTGATTTACTTTTCATTCATGTTCAGCAAAGTTTCAGTGTTTGTAAGAGTTTCCTTTTATTCTTTTCACAACAATCGTTAGCAATGGCTGCAATGTCAAGTTAACAGGATGCTTAACAAATTGTTATTGCAAGTGTTTTGTTTGCGCACACAACATTTTCTCCATTCTTAAGTTTGACATGTTAGAAACATCATGTCTTCAAAATCTAACAAACTCACTTAATAATTGTGTGTGGCTTTTATGTTATAAAGTTCGTTTTTTTATTGACGAATTATTTGGGGAGCTTTTCTCAAAACCTTAAGGTAAATAGTTTTTAAATGATTATAAATTAAGATAACTTATTATAATTAGATTTACTTTTAAACTTATTTAGTATTGTGCTCAGTATAATACAAAGTAAATAAACTAACAATATTTCAGAGACGCTCTGGTACTTTTCAGCTTTATAATCTACTAAAAAGGAGTCCTCAAATATTTTGTGACAACTAAACTCTTATCAAAAATTAATAAGTTGTTTGCATAAACCCTAGGATTCTCGGTATATTTAACTAAGTTCTCCTCTTTGTCTGGCCAGACCACAATTCGAACTCCTAAAAAACCCAATTAAATAAAAAGTAAATATGTATATACAGGGTGTCCGCCGGGAAGGTATACTACTTTGTTTGTTTGTAATTTTTGATTAAATGAAAGAGAATGGATCTTATATTGATAAATGTTTTATTTAATGTCGGAAATTATGTATGGAATACAATATCGGATAAATGTCCGCCTCTGTTTCATTACATTTTCACACATTTCACGCGGTATTTCATTTATTTCATCACAAATATTTTATTTGAGTTGCTACAAAAAGAAGTCCGGTGAAGTCACATCAGTCGACCGTGGAGGCCAATCAACATCACAGTAGTTCCATTATAATCCTGGCTGTATGCGATGTGGAACCGCACAGTGCCTTGTCCCCATATAACGATGGGACAAAAATAGAATGAGTTGTCGTAGACTTTTAAAATTTGGTAGGCCGATATAAAATATCTTAGTTAAGAAAAATTTAATTTTTTGAAAAAATCGGACCAAGGACTCGCCAACCTCCCATATATGCCAAAAATATAATTTTTAATATTGGCTACATAATTGATCTAAAAATCATGAAAATCCGTATTTCTTATACGTATGTAGCTTACAATCTTTCTGTTAATTTTATTGGTGAGTACAGCAAGGACTCTAGGTCCTGCCATATATCCTTAATTGTAAAAACTCTATAACTTTTGCAAAAATTATCTGATTGTAATGAAACTTGGAATAGTTATTTGTATTTACTAAGTTTTTTTTTGAGTTGAATAAGCTTTGTCCGTCCGTCAGTCCTTCCGTCTCCATCTATATGTCCGTCCGTCTGTCCATGAAAATTGTTTAATCAAAGTACAGGTCGCAACTTTTAACATGATATTTGGTGCACAGTACTCTTTGGGCCCAAGGACAAACCCTTCTAACTTTGGTTATAATCGGTTTATGATTTCACGTAGCCTCCGTACAAATGTCCTCCCGGAGTTGGACTTTAACGAATATAACTGACTAATAATCAATTGCATTTTAATAAAGATGAACAAAAACAAGTTTTAAATAAAAGCAAATGTACTTCCCAATTTTTATGGTGGTCCATTAATTGTCCTAGCTCCCATTAAGGAATGCGAAAAAATTTTAAAAAAATTCTAAAAATTAAAAATTGTATGCCTTTTCTCGTGAAGCACTAAATTGTAATATATGAAAACATATATTAATGTTATCGTCAATAAGTGGTAGATTTTTCTTTTAATAAAAATAAATAAGACCAAATAATACTCAAATAATATAAATATGTAGGTTAAATATATGTGAAAAATGCGATATTTATATTTTTTTTCAATTTAAGTTACACAATAACGAAATTTCGCACAACGAGGAACTTAACTCTTAACTTAACTCGTCCGTTTCATTAACTTCATCTTCCAAATCAACATTTTCCTTCCGTATATATTTCTCAATATCGGCTGAAAAAATTTATGTTTACTCCTTATGTTCCTCTTTGTATATAATGCGGGATCTGAATGCAATAACATATACGTCAACAAATCTTTATTTGTAAAGTACTTAATAACATCATATCCGTGAACTAAAATTTTGTGGACAGTCCTTGGCATATAATACCACCCATAATTTATTAAATACATAGTTCTGGTGATTGTTAACAAGTTCTTAAATCTGTTTACATTAATTGGCGACCCACAAGATAACACTCTTAAAATAATGCCAAATTTTTCAATAAGCCCCTCATCAATGCCTCTTATTTCGGCAGCTACGGCACAGTTCGAAAAAAATCTTCGAGCAGTATTTGCGTCATTAGTGCTACCAAATCCATGCTTTACTTGATCTATTATTGAGCCTGTTTTTTTTAATTGATTTTGAATTCTTTTTTTATTTTCTAAAAACTGTTCATTATTTTCTTTACCAACTCGCCAAAGCTTAAAGGATAGTCGGTAAGCAATATGTATCAAACACTCAAAAAATTTTATCCAACAATGAAGGGTTGAAAGCCCGTATTTGTAGTTATCGGCATTTGGTATATTTAATGTATTTAGATTTTCATTTTAGAACGGTTTGCATTGCAAATAAAACACAAACTTGCCGCATTTGTTGCAATTAAAATATTTGCCACTGCACCATCAATCATTGTACAATGCATGTCGTATTTAACTTCCACAATTGCACCTTTCCTTTCTATAACATCACATTCTAAATTTTTAATACTTTCCCCAATTTTGCGGTAAACCTTCTGAACAAGAACTGCATTCTCCTTTTCTAACAGAAATTTAATAGGCCTACAAAACAACGTAGATGATGGAGTTTTATTAACCCATAATACTTCCTTTGATGTTAAGTTTTCCATTCTCAAAGAAACACGTTTAAAGTCAATGGTTATATATTATATGATACCAAGGACCCTCGAGGTAGAGCTTGTGGAGGTTCTGCTATTTTGATAAAAAGCCGAGTAAAACACTACTTAATGTGTGATCATCGTGAAGTTTATCTCCAAGCAACGAGCATTTGCATTGAGGAATTATCTCGAAACATAGTAATTTCATCTTTATACTCCCCACCTAGATTTTCAATATCAGAAAGCCAATATAATAAATACTTCAAATCATTAGGACCCTGCTTCCTGGCTGCTGGCGATTATAACGCTAAACACACTTTCTGGGGGTCACGACTTATTACACCTAAGGGTCGTGTTTTGTTTAACACAATTTGTAAAATGGACCTAAAAGTGGTCGCGAGCGGACAACCAACATATTGGCCTACTGATCAGCAAAAAGTTCCAGATGTCATAGATTTTGGCGTGGTTAATAACATCCCCATAGACACGATTCATGTGGAAGCGTCCCTAGAATTATCTTCCGATCACACACCTACAATTGTTACTATAATGAATCCAAATAGAATCGTTTCTCCGTCTGGTTACTTATCGACATCAGCCTCACAAATAAATTGGTTAAAATATAAAAAATATCTTAGTGCCCATTGCACAGAAAATATTCCGCTTAGCACACCGGAGAGCGTGGATCTCGCTATTGTTAATTTTGACAGTTATCCCAAACTAGCTGTTCAAAATTCCAGCATAACCCTCAAAAAAACCAAAAACAAAATCATATATTCTACAGATGTCGAGCGTCTATTGACTGAAAAAAGGAGAGTTCGAAGAGAGTGGCAGTTGCACAGATCCCCCCCAACTTAAGACTTTATTAAAAGAGTGCACAAAAAGGCTGAGAAAGTTACTGCAGTCTCAGAAAACGGCTTCCCTGGCAAAAATATCTTAAGGGACTTGATGCAACTCCACAATCAGATTACTCATTATGGCGTACAGCAAGAAGCCTCAATAGACCAGTTATCTCTAAGCCACCATTGAGAAACTTGAATGGAAGCTGGGCAAGAAATAATATTGAAAAAGGTAATCTGTTTGCTAATCATCTGAAAAATGTATTTACCCATAATCTATTTCACGATATAGCAGTCGAGTTACCGCCTGTAAATGTTAGAGCAGCTATTCCCCTAAGATTCGAGTTTAAAGAAATCGAAAAGGCTATTCGGGATTTAAACACCAAGAAGGCACCCGGTATTGATAAGATCAGTAATAAAATGCTGTTGGAGCTACCAAGTATAGCGAAGAAAATTATTCTTTTTATTTTTAATGCTATTTTACGCCTTCAATACTACCCTCAGGAATGGAAGGTTTCCTTAGTAACCATGATACCAAAGCCAGGAAAGGATCACACAAAAGTTGAGCCATACAGGCCTATTAGCTTATTATCTAATATTTCAAAGCTATTTGAGAAACTAATAGTGTTAAAATTAACGCCGATTTTAAATGAAAATAGATGTATTCCTAATCATCAATTCGGGTTAAGAAGAAAGCACAGCACAATTGAACAAACTCATCGAATAGTAAATGTAATAAGAAAAGCCTTTGAAGAAAAAAAATATTGCTCAGCACTCTTCATCGATGTGTCTCAAGCTTTTGATAAAGTCTGGCATGAAGGTTTACTACTGAAATTGCAGCAAAACTTACCAGCAAACATACACAAGCTGTTAGAAAGCTACTTAGTCGGTCGTCAATTTATTATAAAAGAAAGCGATTTTTTAAGTTCTCCTCAGCCAGTTAACGCTGGAGTCCCACAAGGCAGCATCCTGTGCCCTCTATTATACTTAATTTATACTTCGGACATGCCAACAAACAGCTACACACAAACTTCAACATTTGCGGATGACACAGCTTTCCTAAGCGTACATGAAAACTGTCAAGAAGCATCTCGTTACTTACAGGATCACATATTTGAACTGGAAAGGTGGTTAAAACAATGGAGGATAGAGATCAATGAGCAAAAATGCTCACATATAACATTCACATTGCGTCGGGAAACATGCCCCCATATTAAAATCAATAATCAAATAATTCCCCAACACTCACATGTAAAATATCTCGGTATACATCTAGATCGGCGTTTAACGTGGAAATGGCACATAGAAGCAAAATTAACTCAAATGAAACTAAAAGCAATTCAAATTAATTGGCTCATTGGAAGAAATTCTGTTCTTAGTCTCGATTGCAAACTTCTACTTTACAACTCTATCTTAAAGGCAATTTGGTGCTACGGTATTCAGTTATGGGGCACTGCCTCTGCTTCTAATATCGAAAAAATTCAAAGGCGCCAAAATAAACTTCTTCGAATAATCACAGCCGCTCCGTGGTATGTCAAAAACTCAAATATGCACAAGGATCTCAATGTGCCAGTGGTAAAAACTATGATAACGAAATATGCAGTAAAATATTTAAAAAGGCTAGAACTGCACCCAAATCCATTAGCTCGTAATATTTTAAATTATGGCGGCCACACTCGCCTAAGAAGAAGAGACACTGCAGCACTCACCCAATCAGATGAGCGATAAACACCTACATATGTAAACAGAAACTGGATGACTAGATCTTTTTTGTCTGGTTAACAGCACAGCTGATATATTCTTCATGGGCTTAGCTGCCAAACTCATTAGTGTTTGTTGTTGGAAATACTACAACAAACGCAAGAGCAACAAAAATAATATTGATTTTAACAAACATTTGAATGACAGTAGTGGCTAATTGAATTTTTACCTAATTTGAATTTTTAATATAAAAAGGTTGCTCATAAAGCACTTAGAACATTTATCAAAAAAAATAATTTTTTTCTTAATAATAAACTAATTAATTTATACAAACTAAGCTTAAATTGTAATCAAAAAATAAATATTTGTAATTATTTAAAATTTTTTTTTTAATAAACTTAAAAACTTATTGAGATTGATGTACCACAAAACCTCATCCTGCTGAAAATTACATAATTTTAGCGCACTTGGGTTAAGGGGTATGGTGCACTATTTGACTTCCATATAATACCTTTTTAGTATTTTTTAATCAAATTTAGGATTTTAATGCTTTTCACATAGCTCGTAACTTTACTTAAACATTATAGCTCTATAATACAAAAAATTTAAGAAAAAATGGTGAAATTAGATCTATTTTAAAATCCAATTATTGTTAAGTTGCAGCAAAAAACCTACACTAATCTTTTCACGTCTCTTTTTAGAGCACTATTTGCTAAGAAAAATCGAAATAAAAAAATTTTTGATTATTATATGATTTTTTTCAAACAAACTTTTGGAATTTTTGGATTTTTTTGGAAAAATGTATATTTTCTGAGCGATAAAAACAAACTTTAGTTAATGTTATTATAGTTAATGGTATTATAAATGTTATTATTGCCAAATTTAAAACATACCAAGGAACTCAAAAAACAAAACTTTAAACTCTTTTTTAAAAAAATGAATTTTTGAGAATTATTTTCTTGAAGCAATGCAATTTATTTTTTTACTCATTAATTCTTTCTGAAATTTGACTTTAGCTACCTCTGGTGGAGTCTAGGAGAGTCACAGGAAATCAATTCCAAAAAATTTATATGAGTTGTGTTGTTGTCTATCGATCCATATATCTTTTATCACATTTTGAGACAAAATTTTTTTTTTGATTTTTGTCTATGAGACAAAGCTCCGTGCACATGTTGAGACCACATGTTAATCAAGCCCAAAGCATGCAGTTGTGGCGTTAAAAAGTTTTCAATCATATCACGATTTCGCTCCTCATTCACAGTTACGGTTACGCCGTTTTCATTTTCAAAGACGTAAGGTCCAATGATTCCTCCTGACCAAATTGCACACCAGACTGTCACTTCTAATGGATGCAAAGGTGACTGATAAATAATTTGAGGGTTTTCCATTGCTCAGAACCGACTATTCTGTTTATTCACATATCCATTCAAATGAAAATGTGCCTTGTCATGATTTTTTTATGAAAATCGGGGTTATCATGGGCGAGCTGTAACATCCTATTGGCATATGTACGGCGGCGTAAATGGTCTTGTGGAAGAAGCTCTTGCGTCAACTGAATCTTAAATGGAAACAAATGCAAATCCTTGTACAAAATTTTGGCCAAAGTTGTTCTTTGAAGACCAAGCTTCAGAGCACAGCTTAGAATTGAGGTTGATGGATTGTTTTGAACAGCAGTAATGTTGTCAGCCGACCTTGCCGTACGTTGTGGTCCATGCTTGTGCCTATCACCTACAGTCCCTCTTTGTTCGAAATCATTCACTAAACGATAAATAGTGCGTTTTGTTGGCACGTTGTTTCTCCCAAAAATTTCACGTTACTTTCTCATCGTCACAGCAATCGATGATTGATTTTGATAAAATGTTTTAACGATTAAAACACGTTGGTTTATCAAATATTTTTCCATAATAAATTTGCCACGTGTCTACTTTACGACTGCCAAATATGAACTGTCAAGACTAATGTTTACCAAAATGACGACAGAACAAAGTATTATAGCTTCCCGGCGGACGTATGCTTAATTTTTTCGATTATGCGAACTTATTATAAAATTTTTTTTATTTCATTATTTTATTCCACATGCAAGTCATCGAAAATGTAGTCGTTAATTTAGTTCATTGAATTCACGATCCTGTTTTCTTGATTTTTTTTTATATCTATTCGAAAAATATTGCAAGCAACACCAAGACGGTAATCTTAGGGTTAAATAATATGGTTTTCTAAAATTGTTTTTATTAAGGTATGTATGTATGTATGTATTAGTTTAAAAAGTACGTAATTTGTTCTCATTTTATTTTATAATTTTTTAAATACATACAGATCGCCTATAATGTAGAAATATTAAAAATAAGAATATTGTCCTAACACAAGAAATTTTTTTTTTATATATAAAACCTACAGTGTCATTGTTATAATTTAAAAACCAAAAAAAGAGTAGCAACAAGAAGTAAAACGTATTTTTATTACAAGCGATAAGCTTCTAACGATATGTAAACATGTATTCATAAGTAAAGGGAGTTTTTTTTTTTTATAGAACTTCTATAGGGATAACTGTAAAACAAGCTGTCACACTAATGAAGTAGGTTTAACTTTGTTTCAGTGTACTTTGGCAAACCACCGTACAAAGTGTTACAACAGAACAACATTTACAAGTCGTAGCCATTTAATTCCAAAATTCGTGCTCTGCTAGCCAAACTTAGCGTGCACTTCGCCCATTTTACGGTGCGCGAATTACGATAGTAACTATCTTGAAAATTAGTGGCGCCTTTATATCCTTTTTCGTTTCCTTTTATATTATTTTATAAAATATATTATATTATGATGTTCCTTATATTTCATAATATATCCTTTAAATGCTTAATGCTCTTTAAATAGTTTTCAAGCTTAGTAGTTAGTCTATTATTACCACTTGAATTGAACACAGTAAAGAACACACAAAAAAGTTGTTGGTCAATTAAACAAGTAAGAGTGCTATATTCGGCTGTACCGAATCTTATATACACTTCACCATGGTGCGATAAGAACAAAAGGATATTTATATAAATGTATATATATAATATATCTGTGGCAATAAATAATAATGGGTTTAAGTCGAAATTTCTTGTTTTGAGATATCAAGTGTATTGTCTAAAATAAATTGTGTTTGGTTTTTATATAAAATTTTTAGCCACAGAAAAAATGCACATTTATTTAGAACAAAACTGTTAATTGTATAAAAAAAAAGAGTGTTTTTAAAGGATATAAATAATAAAAACAATTTATAAATACCAAGAGAAAAAAAAATTAATCGATTGGGATTCGAACCCGCCAACACCCAGAAGTTTACTTGTGACATAACGGCTAGACCACTCGACCAATCGACCACTGGTACGCATGCGAAATTAACGTTAATATAAGTAAATAGGCCGTTTTTAAAATTTTTTTATATAAACAAATATCTTTGTGTGAGTTTGTTGTTTGAGTATTTTTTTTAAACAAAATTATATTTTGGTAATAACTTTTTTGTATCTGAACCGAGTTTTTCGCAAATATTTTCTACTAAAGATTTCCGATACTAGATATTAGACGTATCAATAGATTATATAACAGCTTTAAAATTTAGCCCAATTTTGGAGTATTTTGCTAATAACTTAACCATTTTTTAATCGATTTGCGAGATTAATATACCGAAGTCTTAAGGAAGAAATTTATTATTTACTTATATTATAAAACTTGGACTCGGGTAGATCTATTGTTCAAAGCACAAAAATGTTTTTATTCATATTGTGATATTTGTTATTTAACAGACTGTCCCTGATGATGTTATTCAAAGAATAACGAAATATTGGAAAATAAAATTTAGAATATTTTACACAAAAAAAGATCCTCAAGCTTGACTATTTATTTGTTATTTATATTAATAAAAAGGTCGAAAAAACAACTTCATCTATTTACAACTAAAATGTTAATGAAATCAAAATTATATTTTTAATTTCCTTTCAACTAAAAAAATAATTGATTCAATTATTACATGAATTAAATTAAATTACTTTTTTAACATTTTTTGGAATTGATGAAAAACTTCTGATGATTTTTTTCTGTATACCATTGAAAATGGAAGTGAAATAAACATTGTACAACACGATTATTCACCCATGATCAAACTGACCAGATTCTGAAAATATAGCTTATATAAAGACATACGAAGTGACAGAGATGTCAGATTTGTTTTTAAAATACATGCTGTTGTGATCAGATGTAAAGTGCATTATTCAAATTAATTCAAAACAGCGATTAAATTATTTACTTCTTAGTTGCTTTACTGCCTGTCATCGATTTCGAACGTTTCCGCTCGCATAGAAAATAAAATTTAAAACAAAACAAACTTAAACATTTAAATGTTTTTGTTTTAAATTTAATTTTCTATGCAAAAGTTTAAATTTGTTTTTGTTTTAAATTTAATTTTCTATGCGAACGGAAACGTTCACAATCGCTGAACAGGCAATGAATGTAGGCCACTAGTGTATATGAAATTGTGTCTCTTTGAACTTTGGACCGAATTTGCTTATTTTTTTGCACATTACATCTGATCACAATACCAAGTATGTTAGAAAAAATCGGGCGTCTCGGTCAACTGGTATGGGTAACTTCCACAAGCGATGAACTGTAGGATTCACATTAAAATTGAATTGCACGTAAAAAACCGAAATGAATTGGCCGAGAAAAACTGAGAGATTCGTATATCTTTATTTAACCCTAGTCCTTATACCCGGATACAGGGGTGGCCAGTAATGTACATCTTAAACCGCTTATGGATTTTTGCTGAAACTCCGCATCTAGAAAGATGGTACAAATCTGCGACGATTTACAACTCAACTACTGTCCTAGGTCAAGGCATTGAGCAGCTATGAGCCTCCAAGGCAAGACCCCAAGAACGTCTACCCAAGTACTTGGTGTAATTTTATTGCAAATTTATGAATTGACGACATAATCAAAGAATGTTTTTGTGTGATAATGTAAATTTATATTTGAAACGGAATATGATCATAAACTTCCATATTTAGACACATTAATAATAAGAAAAGAGAACAATTTATTAGTAGATTGGTAGCAAAAACCAATTTCGTCAGGGAGAATAATTAATTATTATTCAAAACATCCCAGAAGAGTTCTTTTAAATACAGCCAAAAATCTTATAGATAAAGTTCTAAATAGTTTTTCATAGAATTAATAAAATAAAAATAAAAAATATTTTGGAAAATAATAGTTTCCCAGGAAACTTGATTTGTAAATTGATTGGACAGTACAAAGGACATAGGGAAGGTAATGTGAATACGGTTACTGAACCTCAGATTTACAAGTCTTTAACTTATGTACCAATGGTTTCTGAAAGATTGGAAAATTCTTATATTTATGATATTTATAATTTCAGGATGGCTCATAAAACATATAGTACATTAGATAGATTATTTAGTAAAATGAAAGATAGGGTGGATAAATTAGATAGATCTAATATTATTTACAAGATACCTTGCAAGGGTAAGGATAATGAAATATGTAGTAAAGTATATATAGGTACCACGAAAAACAAATTAAAAACTAGATTAGCAGGACATAGGTCTGATCAAAAATACAAAATTACGTCTTCTCAAAAAACTGCATTGTCATCACATTGTGCCAATTTCAATCACGCACCAGATTTTGAAAATACAACAGTTTTAAATACAGAAACAAGCTACAAACGACGCTTCATGTTAGAAATGTTACAAATTATCAATACACCAATAAAACAAAGAATCAATTTTAAAACAGATACAGACAATGTAGCTCAAAATTATAGACATTTAATTTATAAGAATAAGATAGGAAATTAAATAAGATAATAAAAATTTAATAGAATAATTTTTGTTTCCTGTGTATAATTTTTATTATTTTTCATAATTGATAATTTTGTTGTTTTACTGAAGTTTTGTATTAAGAATTTGTTTAAAACTTTAAAAAAGGAAAAAAGAAAAAACCAAATATCTTAATCCCTAAAGAAGCTATCCATTGAGATATATTGGATAAAAAAAAATAATTTTCTATATAATTGACCTTGCGCTTGAATATTTATTACATCAAATAAATAAATAATAATTATTTATTATAACTTAACTTATTTAAGTTCTGTCCTCAGTATTGCAAGTTTCGCACAAAAACGAATTGGTCGAATGCTGCAAGCATATTGGCCGGTGTTTAGGATGTTGAAAAAGAACGGGTTTGACGTTATCCCGATCACACAGTATTCTTTGGACCACTTAAAATGTTCATTAATATATTCAGCTACAAATTGCATTAACAATAATCTTTTTTCTTCGAAAATATAAAGAAAAACGGAAAAAATTGATACTGGCCACCCACACCTGTAGTTGGGTATACGTTCTCGTAGTAAAATTTGGGTATAATGACTAGGGTTAAGCTTTACTTGCAGAGTCTGGTCAGCTTGATCATGGGTCAGGTCAAAAGTTGAAATTTCTCGGACACTGTAATAGAACTGAAACTACATACAAATGTTTATGCAATATATGTTTAATACTGTTTTTACTACTTCAAGTACACTACTACAACCTTTTTTATAGTAATCATTGTACCTTTTTGTATTGACTTTTGCTTTAAATGAAAATTAAACAACATTTTAGCCATTCGCATCAAATTTGTTTTTTTTTTTTGAGAAATATTATTTTTTTACAAAATAAAACAAAACCTTCATAAATTTAAATACAACTAATAGACGCACACGCAAAGAAAAAACATGGTTGTGGTAAACATATTCTATGAGCAACATGTTATGATAAGATTCGTGATTGTAGTCAACATATTGCGATTATTATTGAATCATATTATGAACAAATATATTCGTAATATTACATCATAATATTTTTCCCTTAATCCTAATTTGTTTTAATTGCATCACATTAATGTAATCATATTGCTATCATGTTAATCATAATAAGTTGAGGAGTAATCATATTATTATCATATTAATAATAATAAGTTAAAAAGTAATCATATTATTATCATGTTAATCATAATGATATGTAGATGAAATCGAAGACCAAAAATATTTTTAATATATATTTATGTTTATTTAGTTACTGGTTACCATAACGTAAAACTGTTACAGATATTTCACATCATTATGCATCTTCCAACATAATATTTTTAACATATTTTTGTCATAGGTCGCAATTATTAATAAATTATCTTATAGAATTTTCATTCTTTTTCTATAATAACACAAAACAATGGTCAATATTTTTGCACCATTTTCAAACAATACTAGAATTTTTTTAGCATTGAAATTTTAATTTGTGACACTTTACATTTTTTTTTTTTTTTTTTTTTTTTTTTTTGTAATGTACCTACAATTTCTTTATTCTGATTTTTTTTAATGGATATTTTTTTTAAATTGTTTAACCACTGAATAACAAATAATTCAATAGGCATATGTAAAACAAACGACACACCTGATACAAAATTATTTTACAAATGGTGATAACAAAATATTATTAGAGTAAAGATATTATGTTTGCATCTTAAACATATTATGAGTTTTTAAAGTTATCATTATTTAGTTGTAATATTAGTATTGTGGTTATTTTATTGAACTGTTAATGGTTTTTAATCCAAATTTAGATATTTTAATTAGGCTTAAATTTATTGAATTTAATTTTCATTAAATTATTTTTATGAAGACAGGAATTTTACAACATGAAATTGATTAAAATTTTATTGATAATTTTTCATTCTTGACTGCGCTGAGATAGCCAGACTTTCACGGACAGGTTGCCTAGACTAGTTTCGATTGTAACCACATAATCTCGTCGGTGGGGTTTGCCGTTTTACTCACTCGGCTATTGCATCCGGATGACGTCAATAGTCAAACATCAATCCTTAAACCAAATGGTATTTCACTTTGGTAGATCGAAATTTGCTTTTGAATGAATGTTTATTATTAATTAAAATAGAATTGCTCTTAAAGCACTTATCCCGTAACCAGTGAACAAAATTTTATAACTAAAATGAACGAATTGTGATAGGTGAAAACAACACATATCACTTAACTGGTGATAATATGTTAAGAGTGTAGTTAGTCCAGAGGAAAGGTAATTGGCACAAAACTAGTAATGTGACTGGATTTTGTGCGGGTAGTGGCTGATTCTCTCTAGTTCTATTACTTTATACGAAGGGGATCTATCAAATTGACATGCCTCCTTTGGGATAATATCTGCGACAGGCATTATTTTAACCGAAATAGGAAGGTCATTTCAGTGACCTGTTACAAAGTGGCAAAAAGGTGCCATTTATTACCCTCGAAGGACATCGCTTTGTTAAAGTGACTTGTCACGTGACAAGTTTAGTGTTAGTTCCCTTTTCCGTAGGGTTATTAGATACTATAAGCTTAAAATTACCACTTTTTATGAATATGGCCGTTAATGTTTAACATTCCATAAATCTGATAAAACAGAAGACTAAAAAGTATTCCCATTTTTGATTAAGAAATACCCCAAATTCCCATCCAGGGGAAACGCCTTAAAAAAAGATTTTTTCCAAAAATGGCAATACTGTCACTACTTACAACTCGATATTGATCAGAATTTTGCAGAAAATTATGGATATATTATAAAACATCACTGCTCTAATTTTATAAGAATCGGTGTTTTGAACTATTAGAATTTTTTACTTACTACCAATATAAAAAATGTTAAACCCACTATTGATAGCAGATTGATATTAAACATAATCCACCCAATTGAAAAACTCGAAAATCGTTAAAAATCAACCCAAAAATCCGTTTTATCCGAATATCTCTGAAGACAAAGGAGGTAACCTAAACATTTAAGCATATATTTTGTTGGTCAGCTTATATTGGTAGAAAAGCAGATTTAAAGCAATTGTATGTTCTATTTTTTTTGCATTTTGTAAAAATATAGTGTGATATTCGAGGCGAATGTATATGCAAATTAAAACATTCAATTAAATAATGTTTAAAAAAATATTTTTCTGTCGATCATAAGATCGACTTCTTTATTTTAATTCCAAACTAGAACTAACTTAACTACGAATTAACAAATACTTCTTATAATTAATTTTGCCGTTTTTTTGTTTAGCAAAAAGTATGATTGTTGCTGTTTTTTGTAATATGAGGATTTTTGGCTGTTGTGAAATTCATTTGTTGATTGCGTTCGCACGCTGAAACATTAAACCCTTTGTTTTAAGCAGACATAGCGTCAGCGTAATTTTGTGGGAAAGAATTTGTATTTTATTTATGGAATGATGGAATCGTTTCTTAACTCCTCCCTCCGTAAAATCAATCGTCCCGATTGTTAAAAGACTGGAAGGTCATTGACGCTTCGAAATTCTCGCCTTGAAGTGACAGGAGGTGATTTTTCAAAATCTGAATTCCCTGGGTCAGGCGTTTCATTGATTATTGCCGTCACACTGAGATCGGTATTTTGTTTTTTAAGGTTGAACAATATGAAAAAGAACCCGAAAATTAGAATTGCCGTTAGGACTAAATTTAGTGAAAACATAATGTTTCCTTTCGTTGATATCAAGTCGAGCTCATCGACATTGGTTGTTTGTAGTTCTTTCATCATTTCGAGTGAAAGGACCTCTTGGGTAGTAGAATTAATATTGGAAAGCTGTAATACAGGTGGAAGTGGGTTTAATGTTGTTAATTCTCTTGATATAAAGGTTTTATTTTCTACGGTGATTGTGTCATTATGAAAATTTATTATATAAGTTCCAGATAATTGATAAGATTTGTTTCCTGATATTTCCAAAAATCCTTCGAATAGATTCAAAAATAACATTCCTTTAGAAAGTTCCTGTACTGATGGTACATGTTGGTTATTTATTATTATGCAATCATGCTTTTTGCTATTTAAAAGCGGTGGGATACAGTTTGTTTCACTTATATCTAATAAATTATTTTTACTACAAATAGACAAATCATTAAATTGATTGCAATCCTTTTTAATTTCATAAAATTTATTATTACATTTAATTATTTCTTCTGAATTGATTTTTACAATAGTTTGGTGTTTTTTAACTGGTTTAATAAGTATTTTTTCACAAACATCTTTATCTATTACTGGTAAGTTTACAATATATAGTATTATTGACTCATCTGTTGCTATTCTAATGGAAGCAAATCCTAAGGCTTCCTCAAGATTATTATACGGAAACTTTTCATTGTCTAAAAATGTTTTTGCTTCAAGAATTTCATTTTCTGAAAGTATGAAAGAGTTAATAACTCCTACTCTTGCCCATTGTAAGGCGTATTCAATGTTCAACAATTCGTCCTTAATAATTTTTAACTTGTTTATAATGGTATCTTCTATTGTCTTATGGACTTGCTCAAGGGATTTAACTGTTTTCAAAATTTGGTTAGTGGTATTGGTCAGTGCATTAATTCTTTCAATAGAGTCTCTATTAATTATTCTCTGTCGTTCATTGTTGGTGAGAAGTCCGTTCATTTTATTTACTACTATTTGATGATCCTCATGGTCCGGTGTGCCTGCTATCCATTTCCATATTGTTCCTATGGCATTTATTGAACGTTTGTGTCTTGGTTTTATTCTTTCCAAAAGGGTTTTTATTTGAATTATATCATGTAGAATGAATGGTAGGTTTGTACTATTCTTTAATGAATTTCTATTGTTTAATGCGTGAATTAGTTTAAAATTTCCGTTCTGTAATCTAGTTTGTCCTAAGTGAACCGAAATCAATTGTGAATTAGTATAGTCCAGTATTTGCACTTCAAGCTGACACGTAGCAAAGAGCGAAATGAGTATAATAATTGTAAAAATCATTTCTGCAAAGATAGAATGGGAAAAATTTATTATAGCAAGAAATCAGGTCTTATTATTGTCCTTATAGATGATTCTATTACGAAACTGTATTCTAATTTTATTTCCTAAGTCCTCTTGAACTTTCTGTTTCTTAAATCTAGGTAACAACTTATTACGTTGTCCAATTATTTTTTCATATACAACATCACCAGGTTGATATGTTTTAATTCCGTTTGAGCTATTTCTTTCAATCATTTTCTCCTGTGCTTTCTTTAATAGATCATGCAGATTATGTGAGATTTTATTGAAGAATATATCTACTGGTTTATTTTGGATTACGGAGTGTATTGTATTATTGTATTGCTGGGCCGCTCTGTAGAAGGCCTCTGTATCGTCAATTAAATGAAATTCTTCCTTGAGGCATATTGCTATCTCTATAATGGTAGAATGGACCCTTTCAACCTGTCCATTGGTTGTACTATCCTCAGGCACTGCATTAATGCTTTGAACTGAGGTGACGTAAACCCAGGTTCGTTGTCGAGAGTGAGTTTCTTTGCATTAGGGAAACTCTGTAATACGTCTAATACTTTTTCTCCTAGATTAGTTTTATCTTCTATGGATTTAATAACCAAAAATTTTGAATACGCATCAATGCAAGTTATGAACTTAAGGTTCTGAGCATAAAAAATGTCAATGTTAAGGCACTCCCCCTCCTTGTTGGGAATTGGAGCCTCTCCAATTTTTACTTTCTGTGGATGCCTATTGTATTTAGCTTTGTTGCAAATGTCACAATGTCTTATGAATTCCTTAAAATTGTCTATCATTTTTGGCCAATAATACTGTCTGTAAATCTGTTTATAGTTTTCTTTAAAATTTCTGTGTGCGCGAATGTGTGTTTCTTTTACAATACATTGTTGATCATCCACGTTAGTAATGTCGTTTGGAAAAATTTTGGTGAAGACAAATCTATTGGTAAATACATTCCTAACTGTTTCCTTAAATTCATATAAATCTTCTGGTGTGCAATGTATTGCTGTAACTAAATATGGGTTTAGGAATTCCTTGAGAATAGTCAAGAGATTCTCCCTTGTGTCGAATTCTATTATGTGACGAGTTCTATCAAAAATGTTAACAGATTCATGGATTGTAAATCTATTTTTTAATAAAAGTATTTGTTGCTTAAACTCGTTAAGAGGTTTATTAGTCTCGGAAACATTAAAATTGTCGCTACTTTCTATTGAGTGTTGTGTACTATGGATACTATCATTATCTGAAATTCGGTTTAAAATCTGTCTAGAAAGGGCATTAGCAACCACATTCTCTGTGCCTGGTTTGTAAGTAATTTTTGGGGCAAATTCTTCGATGAAGGCATGCCATCTTTTCATTTTTGCATTTGGGTTCCTGGTCGAAACAGCAAATGTTAACGGCTGATGATCAGTCTGAATCTCTAAATCTTTTACGCCATATAAATAATTCCTCAGTGTCTTCAACGCCCACACGATGACGTATAGTTCCCTTTCATTTGTCGCATAATTCCTTTCAGGGTTTTTGAAATGAATGTTATAGGTTTCCTATTCTGGCTCAGTATAGCTCCTATGGCTACGTTTGAGGCATCAGTTGTTAAAATGAATTTGCTGTTAAAATCTGGTTGTACCAACTCAACTTGGTCTACCAGCAACGCCTTTACTTTCCTGAACGCTTCAATAGCTTCCTTATTTAATTCAATATTAGTTTTCCTTGACATATTTTGTGATATCCTACCATTTTCTCCTGACAGATAGGTTGTTAGTGGTTTTGTAATTAGGGCATAATTTTTTATAAATTTCCTGTAATACCCTGACATTCCTAAAAAACTCCTAAGTTGTCGCAGAGTAGTTGGTAAAGGATAATTTTGTATGGTTTCAATTTTTCTGGGATCTGTTTTAATTAATAACGTTATATCCTACAATGTAACCTAAAAATTCAACTTCGTTTTTGTAAAATTCAGATTTCTCTAAAGAAATCTTCATGTTTGCCTCCTGAAGAGTTCCTATTATTTTTAAAAGGTGATTGCTGTGTTCTTCTAATGAAGTCGAGAACACAATAATGTCGTCTATGTAGACATGACAGAATTTTCCAACATTATCTCTCAGGATATCGTCCATCGCAGCTTGAAATATACCTGGAGCGTTTTTTAGCCCGAAGGGCATTCTTAAAAATTCATATTTCCCGTTGTTCACGGAAAAAGCTGTTTTACCAATATCTGATTCTTTCATCAATATTTGATGGAAACCAGATTCCAAGTCAATTGTGGAAAAGTACTTAGCTTTTCCCAGATTCGATAGTATGACATTGCAGTCCGGAATGGAATAATTCACTGCAACAGTTTGATCATTCAATTTTTTATAATCAATTACCATCCTCAACTTCGGGGATCCGTCTTCGTTCGTTCCTTTTTTCGGTACAATCCAAATCGGAGAATTGTACGGACTTCTACTTGGGCGAATGATACCGTCGTCCAATAATTTTTTTATTTCATTGTTCACGAATACATTAACAGACATGGGATAATGATATTGCTTACTCCATATAGGAGTTCCAGCAATTGTGTTAATTTCTGCTTTAATGTCCGTTCTAAAGGGCAATCGCATATTTATATGCGAATGGAGGTTCATAATTTCTCCAATAATTTTTTGTCTCCAATATTCATTATTTTGTTTCATAAAATTAATTCTCTCAATTTCCTCACTATCCTCAGATTCATTTCCTCTAATGTGTTCCACTTCCTCTTTTTTATTAAAGTTCAAAAATTGTTCGCAATGCTCTCCACTTGTGAGCGTTCCTTTTTTAAAATCTAGTATAATGTTGGCTTTTTTCATAAAGTTGTAACCTAATAGTATGTCCGCTTCGAGATTGGGGATCTCGTAAAACCTTTCATTTATTCCGAATACTTGTGCTTTGCTAAAATGATCAATAATAGTGAATCCATTTATGGTTTTCACCCTTTTGCTTATAACTAATTGGTCCCTATTTTTTAGGATATTCGGCCTACAATAACAGCTCGTTGCCCCGCTGTCAATTAATATTGTATAGACTCTTCCGGATTCTCCTCGTTTGATGATGTAGGGCAATCCGGTGCTGTTTCTAAAAAAGCATCCTCATTTAGATTGTTTATTCTTTGAGCCTTATTATTCGGCTGATAACTATTTTGACCGCTTTGTTGTTGGCGTTTTATGCCCTGCGGCAAAATTAGTGTTAGCAGTTGTTCTAAAATTATATCCATTATTTAATGGTTGTGTCCTTTGCACGATGTTTGCTAAACTGCCCAAATCCATAGGTACTGGTTTTGGTTGGGTATGACTGTCTTGGAAAAATTTATTCCTTGGGAGGTTCCTTTCATTATGATGAGGAAAGCGCAATGTATTTTGTGGTTTTTGGTTAGAATTTTGGGAATTTCTATTAAATTGTAGAGCAAAATTAGCTCTTATATTATTGGACTCTAATTCTTGAGCCTTCGCAAGAGCGTTTGGAAGATCGGTAGGGGCCAATGAAAACAAAATATTTGCCAAGGGGGCATTTAGTCCTGTGATAAAAACTCGTAAGGCGTGCTGTCGGTTTTTCTTATTAAGTTCGTTAGTTAATTCCGAAATTGATCCGTGTGTCATGATAGTTTTGTTGATCAGGGCAGTAAGTTTCTTGTTGACCTCATTATAATAGTCAAGAATTGTTAATGACCCCTGTCTCATTATGCTCATTTCCTGCTCAATGATATGTATTGGTCTTTTATCTGAATAGGCGAAATATAAACGGCTTAAAATAGCCTCCAGATTCAACACTGTACCATGATTGGTAATAATATCGTTCGCTTCCTCAACTACCTTGTTCCTTAAGATTGTGAGGGCGGCGTAGTATCTACGACTGCCTTTCTTATAAAGACTCATTGAGTTGTTGGCAGCTTCCCGCCAACTTACGTATGAGGTTTTGCCATTGAATACGGGCAATGATTTAATAACCTCTAATGATTTGTCGCAAGTTATCCTTTCATCAATAGTTTGCGTCCTGAATTCTTCAACCAAATTAATTCCACTTAGTTCTTGTAACCCCCTATTGATTTCGTCCATTCTCCTATTCAAGGAGCCTGTGTCAATTGTATCCCTAATTAATTCCCTTATCTGCCTTTTTTGTGATTCTGTCAGGCCTGATGTACCTGCACCTATCGCTGCATTTTGCGCCATACTGAGTGACCTATTTATTCTGTCCGTCAAATCGTCTATTGTCTCGTCTGGCATCAGTGGAGTTCGGTCTACTACTGTATATTCCTTTAAAACAGTGAAATCTCTTCCTATTAATGGATCGCTCTATTTATTATTATTTGTTTATGAGCACAACAAAATTGTTTATGAAAATTGTTTTGATTTTTGTTTCTATTTTAAACAAGAGGGTTTATTTATAATTACTATTCAAAAATTTTAATAATCCTTTGTTAGGAAATTCTTTTTTATTTAAAAATACAAGTAATGTTTTTCTACAATAATTAACTAGCTTAACTTACTTAAAAGGGTTGGTTGTTGATTGCAGGAAATATTATCCACAGTTGTTGAAGTTGTTGATGGGATTCAATTAAAGCTGTTGTTGCCAGTGGTGATTGGAGTTGGATTCAATATCTCGTTGAGATCGTTGTCATCAGTTGTAGTTGAGCAATTGTTTATTAATTAAAGTTGGCCGTCTTGATGTTTTGTTCAAGTTCTTTTTATTTAATATTTTAAGACTTAGTATCACTTTTTAATTTATTCCAAATTAAGGGAAGGTTTTAATTTTCTCTATTTGCATGAGGTTATATTTCCCTTCTTTTTTTCACAAGTCATTCGAATAACAATTAACTTTATTATAAATCATGATTTCAAACACTGATTTATTTTGTAGCACAAATTGTCCTGTTAAGCTGCTTTGGTTCACAATATATTTTTTGAGTCAAATGGAAATTTGTTTGTTCTATAAAATCAGGTTTCGGTTCACAAAATTTAACAGTTTTTAAAGATGTTTTTTTTTTATTTTATATGGTTTTTATTTCTACATAATCCGCACAACCTTTATTTTTAATAGATTGTTTATTAAAACATAACTTTCTTAACATTTGTTTCTTGTTTTTTCCACTTTTTATTTTCCTCCCTTTTCACTGAGGTACTTATTAAATTTTTTCTTTCTCACTGGAAAAATTTTTTTCTCCCTTTTCACTGGGATACTTTTTTTTTAAAACTTTTTCTCCCTTTTCACTGGGATACTTTTTTAATTATTTTCTCCCTTTTCACTGGGATACTTATTTTTACTTTTATTCACTAGCCGCGGATCCTTACTTTGTTTTTCAGGATATGTTACTTTGGCTAGCCCCACGTTGGGCGCCAATTAAAACATTCAATTAAATAATGTTTAAAAAAATATTTTTCTGTCGATCATAAGATCGACTTCTTTATTTTAATTCCAAACTAGAACTAACTTAACTACGAATTAACAAATACTTCTTATAATTAATTATGCCGTTTTTTTGTTTAGAAAAAAGTATGATAGTTGCTGGTTTTTGTAATATGAGGATTTTCGGCTGTTGTGAAATTCATTTGTTGATTGCGTTCGCACGCTGAAACATTAAACCCTTTGTTTTAAGCAGACATAGCGTCAGCGTAATTTTGTGGGCAAGAATTTGTATTTTATTTATGGAATGATGGAATCGTTTCTTAACTTGCATATAAAGGTAATACATATGAATACTCATTTCTACTATTTCACCAAAAGATGGCAAAGTCATTTCGCTGATAAAAAAAAATATTTTGTCCAGAAATATATTAAAATGCTTATATTTTTTGAAAGAAAATGTTATGAATGTTTTTGAAGAAGCAATTTTTAGTCAAAAATATAAAATGTTAAATTAAGTTTAATAAAAGTTAATTTAAGTTAAAAATTCTTATAGTTCAACACACCGATTCTTATAAAATTAGAGCAGCAATGTTTTGTAATATGTTCATAATTTTCTGAAAAATTCCGATCAATATCGAATGGTAAATAGTAGGGTATTCATTTAATCGGGCTTTTACTTTAATCGGTTAATCGCTTGATTAATTAATCGAGCTGTTGCTTTAATCGGTTAATAATCGGTTAATTTTTATATTCATCGGTTAACCGATTAATAAAGTTTTTTTTAATTAAGTAATTTCAATTAAAAAAAATGCATAAATTATTTATTATTTGGAGCTTATTAGTAAAAACAATACCCAATGACATAACAAACATAACAATTCTTGAACTAAAACGAGCAAACAAAAGAATATTTCATAGGTATGTAAGATCATTTTTTTTAGTTATTTCAATAGTTTAAGATCTTATACAATAATCTTTTATACAAATAATTTGGTTTAAATGTTTACGATTTAAGCGTTTATTTTCTTTAGTTTGATAAAACTTGACTTTGAAAAATTGATTCATTTATCGTAGATGTTGGAGAAATCAAAAGCAGCCCATAAAACAGAATATCTCATTTCAGTCCTCTTCCTGGATTTTTCTAAACACATGAAATTTTCCATTAGGTCATTAGAGTCCTGTTTTAATTTTTTTTTTTAATTTTCGGTAAATGCTGTTAAAAGATTGATATGAACAGATATGAGAAGAAACAAATAACTAATCACATACATATAAAAAGTACGTGAAACAAAAAGTTGTTGACAGCAAACACTTATTTAAAATGAAGATCACTGAAAACATTCCTTGTTTGTATGAAAATAAATTTTCTAAACACACACTTTTGTATATGAGACGAAAGAAATAATTAAAAACACAAACAAATATTTTATAATAGTACAAAAAATTAAAAATTTTGTAAAAACGGTTACTCGGTTAATCGACTGAAATTAACCGGCTTAATCGTTAATCGAAAAAACGCAATTTTAAATTAACCGGTCAATTAATCGGGTAGTAATAAATCGGATGAATGCCCTAGTAAATAGTGCCAATATTGGCATGTTTGTAAAAAAAATTATATTTTTAAAGTGTTTTTCCGGGATTGGAAATTTGGGGTAGTCAATAATGGGAATACTTTTTAGTCTAGTATTTTAAGATCTTTTCGGTCTACATAACCTCAAAGTTTCATTGTGATATCTCTATCGATGTCAGATTCATGGAATGTCAAACATTAAAATTATTATTATTTTTATAGTGTAAATGAATGAAATGGCTTTCAATATGAGTAAAAAATAGTCATTTTAAAGTTTGACATTCTATAAATCTGGCATTTATAAAGATATCATAATGAAATTTGGCAGTTATGTAGATACAAACAGTGCACTTAAAAAATCACCCGTTTTGAATAAAAAAATACAAAAATTCTCAGTCTCAATCAAAAACATGTTCATACTAAATGCTAAAAATATCATAACTTCAACTTTGACCTTCAATTTCTTAACAACTGCTTAAACTCTAGGAAAGTTCAAGAAGTCTTCTCTCCAGCAAAAAAAATACAAAATTATCTCTATCAGTTGAAAAGTTACAGATTTTTGGCCGATGAAAAACGATTTTTATCAAAAATTATTTTTGGGAATGAAATATTTTATTAATTAATTCATTTATTAATGATGTGCTAATAATCCCAATTTTTTAAATGAAAACACTGAAATTTATTGTTGTGGGAAAGCTAGTTTCTATGCGCATTTCGCTGGTTGCTTAGGCCAGCTCGTCAGGAAACTTTTTCCAAATACTTTAGAAAAGCTAAAAATATTATACAAGTAAGACCATAAAGTGAATAAGAATTTTAAAACACTCTGGTCTTAAATGTAACAATATCAAAGCTTCAACAAAGTCACAACAATAAACCGTCAATTTTTTCTTTCTTACATTTCCCTACAATTGGCTGGATTTTTAGCCACTGTGTGCCGTTCGCAACGTTAACATCTGCATCGATAAAAATTGGCTCTGATTTTTTCGTCAGTCTTATTGGTGTCGAGACAGTTTTGTTCCTTTTTTCCGCTAAATTTCGCGAATTTTAGCCATGTTCATGATCGATGCCATTTTTCCTGTAAGTTGTCTGATTCTTTACAGCCTTAACGATTTTAAATAAATATTAAATGTTTCTATCATGCCGCTATTGGCAAGTTTTAGCGACTTTCCGCTAATTTATCTCTTTTATTGAATTTTTGCTATTTCTTATAGTTTTAGGGACTTTTAATCAATTTTATGGGTTGTTTGAAATATTAAAAATTTCCGCGATGTTTCGCTTTTTTTGCATTTTTTTATCCGACATTTTGCTTTTATCCGATTTAGCGAGTTTAAATAAATTTGAGGGTTTTTTTCCAAATTTGCAATTTTTCGCGAATTTTAGCCATTTTCGAGACAAAAGCGATTTTTCCGCACAGAACAAAGTGTTTTATCAATTAAAAAAATGGTTTAAAAAGTATTTTAATTTAATTAATGTGATAATTGAATCCATAATTTTTTTAACTGAAAAAATTTAAGAATTTAATTTTTATTTAATTAACATTTTAGTTGTTTTGAAATAAATTTTCAATTAAAATTTTAATTAAATAACAAAAAATCTTAAATGACTTTTTTTCGTTTAAAATAAAATATTTTAAACATGTAGAATTGTTGTTGGGAATTGCCAATATTTATTTAAATAAATTAACACATTGTTTAAAATTTGAAAGTTTTTTGATCACTTTTTTAATTAAAATTAAAAATATCATTTATTGAAAATATTTTTTCAAAATTTTAAAATTTTTAGTAATCAGTATAATCAATTTGGTAATAGGTGCAAAATCAACAACTTGTTTGCTTGATATTATGAATTTAGAACAAATTAGGAGATAGGAGAAATTTAATAATTTTTTCTGGGCGTGTGATTCTTTATAGCGTTAATAATTTTTAATAAATATTCGACTGTACTATCATGCCACAATTAGCAAATTTTTCCGAATTTTGTCAATATATCCATTTTTATGGAATTCCTTATGATTTTAGGGACTTTTAAGCAATTTTACGGCTTATTTGAGATATAAAAAATTTTTCCCGAATTTTCCAAAAATTAAATATAGAAAAACCAATAGTTCAATAAAACACAATTGTTTTTGATTTGCTGAAAAAAATAATTATTTTAATAAAAGACTTTTTCTAAAGCATAATTTTTTTATTTTTATCTTGATAAATACCACCCCCCAAAATGAACTTGTGATAGGACTATCGACATCTAAACTAAACAATAGAAAATTTATTCAGGGCGTAAATACATTCGCAGACATATTTATCTTTTTCCCTTAGGCCGTCTTTTGTTTTTGCATCACACTCCAAAATAAAATTAATATATTTTTGATGGCATTTTGGTTTTTTCTTTTTCAATTGTTAAAACAGTTCCTAATTTTATTGTAATTTATATTTCTGTTTTTTAGAGACTTATGTTGTTGTTTGTGTGTAAATATTTGTTTTCATATGTATGTAAGCACATAAGAGCTGCATGGAATAAAGATGTATGTATGTAAATTGTTAGATGCCATGAGGATGCCTCCTTCATATTAGTATTATTATTTATGAGCACATCGTTAATCATCGGCATCGACGCATAATAAGGAAATTCATAAAAAAAATTATGTGGAAATGAGTTAATTTCCTAGTTTTCATAGACAAGAAATTTGTAACAATATTTTCTAAGACCAACAAATATTTGTTCTTCTTAAGTGTATTCGAATTTGTTGTCAAGTAACCAGGGTTTTTTCTTTTTGTTACATAATTTGTAGTATTCCAAAGTATTGTAATAAATTTAACGTTTTGCACTTCCGTCTAATAGTGTTTCGCATACTAAAGTGTTATGGAAGAATTTTCTAAGGAAATTTGCTACATGCACGATTTATCAAAATGTGTAGTTTATTTTATAAACTATTTAAATTAATTAGTTTTAACAACTTTTATAACTTTTGTGTGAAAAAATAAAATGATTCAACTATTGCAGAATATGGGTATCAAGAGGAGGCAGTTGTCTTTCAAACATTTAGGCAGAATACATTTAAACAATTCAGAGAGTATAGTCAGTCAACCATGTCATATTGAACCGTAACATTTTTAGACGTAACCATAATATGGTTGTAGCATTGTGATGAAGGACTAATTTAACCATGATATGGTTGCCGGTGACAATAATATGTTTTAATTTAAAATATGTTTAAAAAATTTCGTTAAAAATAGTTATATTGAAGGTAAACATATTGAAAAATCTTTTTTCCTGCGTGAAGACATATCAGTTATTATGAAAATTATTTTCGTCAAATTTTATACCAACACCAACATTTATAAGAAATTAATGGCATTTTAATCGATTTTCGAAAGTGGTATTTGTATGGGAGCTATGGTCAAATATGGACCGATTTCAATGAAATTTGGTAAGATCGTTTAGGTGGCACTAATATTTTTTGGAACTAATTTTTTCTTAAAATGAAAATATACGATTTGTGGGTACAAATACTCTATTCAGGAAAGAAGTTTGTGTGAGGACTATGAAAATTTATAGACCTATTCTGACCATTTACATACGGCTTCGTCTTTGTTACAAATATGAGCTGTGAATCAAATTTCAATAAACCCATTTTCTAAACGCTTGAGTTTCGCTGAATCCGAATCTGCACTCCTAATTTCTTCATCATATCAGGTTTACGCGATATCTTCGCTTCAAGTTAAAAGAACGAAGTTAAAAGACGTTATAAGTGCGCGAATTTATTCTTATTTATAAAACCCATTGATGTTGTACGTAGGGAAAAATCCCAATATTTTTCTTCTAAAAAAATGGCCATAGGGGAAAAAGTACATATTTTTAGAAATTACACTAGTTTACAAATTGACATTTTTTGATGTACATTTGATAAGAGATCGATTTCCTTATGTATTTTCGTCCGCTGAATTCGAAAATCAAGGTTTTTTTATGAAACAGTTTTTGAGATATTGTCATTGTGTAATTTATTCGACCGTTTTTCACTTGACAAATCATATCTCGAGCTAGAAATGCCTGATCCCAAAAGCAACCGAAGACCAAGTAAGAGCCACAACACACAAAAATGTCAAGAATGTATTGCAAGCGTTTAAACCCAATAAATTGTCGAAAAAAATAATATATTCGGAAAATATGGGAATTGGTGTTAGTTTTTATGCAAAAGTATCATCTTTACGTACATGAAGAGAAACCAGACGTTTTTCAACGATTTGTACTTTTCCGTCGGCACAGAATCACTGCAAAATATGATTTTTTTGAAAATGTGCCGTTTTTTCATCGATATATTTTGAGCCGCTTTACCAATCCGATTATACATATTTTTTCGTCATCTCAACATCTTGCATCGGACATTTCTAGCTCCAGATATGATTTGTCAAGTGAAAAAATGTCGAAAAAATTAAAAATTGCCAATCAGCCATGTTACAGAGTATAATTCCGTTCGGAACCGAAGAAAACATATTTGTTTATTGATATAAAGTTTATTTTGATGGTTTTTTGGCCTTTAAGAAACAGAAAACTCCCATTCCGTTCATGAAAACAAAAATGTTTTCATTCCGGAAAGTTTTTTCGTAGTTTTCTGAAGCACCAAAATACGGAATGAATTCCGTTTCCGAGCGGAATTGAAGGTCTGCCACAATCTATAGTTAGTGATAATGGCACGCAATTAACGTCGAACGAATTTAAACGCTTTTGTCATCTAAATTCCATAGAACATTTAACAACAGCACCATTTCATCCGTCATCGAATGGATTAACTGAACGGCTTGTACGTACTTTTAAATCGTCAGTTTTCAAAATATGCCAGTAATAACCAAAACAGGAGCAGGCCCTTTACAAATATCTAGCGACATATAGAGTAACACCAAATCTAACTACTGGTAAATTACCTGCAGAGTCACTTTATATCCCGTGCCAACCCAACTTAAAAAACAAAAACGTTTGGTAACGTCAGAAGATATGAGATTTGCTTTGAAATCATGTTCCATTTGAAATTGATATGTGGACCATTTGTCAGTATCCGTATTGAATTTTCCAAATGAAGGAATTGATGACCTATTTTTGTTGTTTGAAACAAAATCTTCCAAAATTGCCTTATTTTTTACAAGTTTTTCCTAAAGAAATTGCTTTTACGACTCTTGGAACTGACGAATTATTTGAGAAAGAGCGCTCATATTCATTCTTGATCCCCGTCGCCAAATGTTATAATTAATTTACTCAAACTTTTTTTCTTATACAAAATAATATTTATTCAATAGAAAAACAATTTTCTATCTAACATATTTTTGATATAAAAAAAAATGTAAAACATATAAAAAGAATTTCATTGAAACAATGTTACAATAAATCAAATTATTTTTTCAAAGAGGTAGATATAGTTATTACATTTTCTTTCATTTATGTCTGTTAAACAATCACGTCCGTCGCAGAGGGTTAAGGTAAATTTGTGAATCTCTATTTTACAAGAATTTTATGTTTCAGAGCAATAAATAAATAAATAACTTGTTAAATATAGGCATCAAAGACTATTTGAGTAAAGCCACCAAAATGAAAATTTGGAATAAAAATTTAATTTTCCCCCTTTAGTCGAAATTAGCTATCTCTGACTTATCGCTGCCATACTCCAATACAGAGAGCGAAAAGTTTTTTCTATAATTGCTGTTCGCATTAAGAAAAGAAATGATCTAAAGATACCCAATAAAAAATGGAGCTTGCACCGAAGCTGGTTTGTAAGGGAGAAAACGTAAAAGTTTCGCTTACCATTCCGCGTACGGAAGACATGAATTTTATATGGCGAGTTCCCACTCTGAAGCAATATATTTTTGACACAGCAAGCGCTTTATTAAGCCTATATAAAAAATGCAACGATCAGCTTTGCACACTGAATATTTTGTTACTGTTATTCTGCAATATGCTCCCTTACAAACCTGCTTCGTAGTAAGGGAATGTCGTGGCTCTTCAAAATTTATTTTTCTTTTTTAAATTTATTAAGAAATCGTTCACTTGCCTAACTGCATATCTGTATGTCTTATTGCGTAGCGCATAAATTTGTGCTATTTTTTTAAAATGTACCATTAGTGCTTCGCAAAATAAGAAAATTTTTTATTGGGTATGTTCACACGTATTAAATATTTGACGTCCTACACGTAACCACTAGTTTTATTAAAAAACTTTTTGCTTTTGCAAAAAATTATTTATCAGTTTCTAAATAAATTATACACTTATCCTCTTACTAATAACGTTTAGTAAATCAATTAAAACTGTTAAAAATATAGTTTGATCAGTTAACCGATTACGCTTTTTTGATTTTTTCGAAAAATTTTTGTTTGGTTTGCACATGTCTTTTGTCATAAAATTGTACCTTCAATTTGCATTGTCCGCTCTTGTTTTAAAGGCGAACGTACCTTCCAGTGCACCAAATATCATTTGCAAAAAATTATATGTATGATTTTACCTGCATGATTATTACGAAATAACCATTTAAAACTGATGCGGAACAACCATTAATTTTTCTTGTATCCAAACAAAATCTAAAAATACAAAAAATTTTCTTTTTGTTTCTATCGCTTGTTAACTTTGTCTTCGCTTTTTTCAACTAATAAACTAATTATGATTTTAAGTAAATATCACTTGTTTTCTGGGGTTTTTCTATTTAGCGTCTTATTGTGTAAAACGCAACGCAACTCCAAAAAATACATTGAAAGCAAAAACCAATTCAAAAATATTTTATAATTTTGTTGTTGCTTTCTAACGAAATTCATATTGTGTTTTAAAATTTTCAACGTCACAAGATATGCAGCATTTGAAACTTAAAAATTCAATATGGATTTTGTAATTTTTGGCTTAGTGTTACGTTTTACACAATAAGGGCCTTAGTTTTTAAGTTTATAACAAGAACTGTATGGTTTTCAAATAGGTACTTGACAACTTTGAATTTAATTTGTGAACGCACTATTTCACTGATCATCTAACTGGTACTTTCATTTATTCAGTAAACTCAACATTTCCATCATGGTTACTTAGACGTTCTCCGATTGGGCTCTGAAGAAGATGCGCCAAGATGATGAATTTCATCGCAAAATCAGCTTTAGGTACTAAGCTCATTTTTGGCTCAATGGGTTCGTCAATAAGCAAAATATGCGTTATTGGTTTGGTGAAAATCCACATGTGCTTCATGAATCACCACTTCATCCACAAAAAAATAACTGTTTGATGCGGTTTGCATGCCGGCGGCATCATTGGACCATATTTTTTCCTCGACAATAACAATCGCCACGTTACTGTGAATGGCGATCGTTATCGCGCCATGTTTACCGATTATTTTTGCCCAGAATTAGAAAACATGGACTTGGACGACATGTGGTTTCAAAAGAACGGTGCCACAAGCCACACAGCACACGTTACAATCGATTTATTGAAGAGTAAGTTTGGTGAGCGTGTTATCTCGAGAAATGGAACAGTCAATTGGCCGCCTCGTTCGTGCGATTTAACGCCTCTAGACTTTTTTCTTTGGGGCTACGTCAAATCATTGCTCTATGCCAACAAGCCGACGACATTAGAAGAACTCAGAGCCAAACAGTGACCGAAAATTGGGTCCAATGAATCGACCGCTGCCATCATGTCCGCTGCCATCATGCTTTGATTGTCTCAAATGGTTTGCGTTTTATTTAAAAAAAGAGTTGTCAAGTCCATATTGGAAAACCCTATATAACAACTTTAAATAAAATATGGTATATATGCCTTTTTACCTTCGGTGAAGGCTCTAATGAAAATTAACACCAATGAATTTATTGCTATTGATATATCATTTAAAAGTTGTAGGGATTTTCGTAGAGCCAATTCTTTGAGCGCGTAGGAAAATATAGGGATTTTTTTTCGGGCTGCACAGGTATTTTTTAACAAAGTACACATATCACTGATAAAACCTGATACGTCGTCTAAAACTACTACCAATTAACTTTTAAATTGTTTTACCTTTCTGAAATCTTATTCCTTCTCTGAGAAATATTATCCTGAAAACCCGATTTTTCCCAACATGTATGTTTTTTTTTCGCATATTTTTAAAAAGTTTTTTCTTTTAATACCCTCCACCACCACTAGTGGTGAATGAGGGTATACCAAGTTTGTCATTCCGTGTGAAACCTCTTTATTATACATCTAAGACGCCATAAAGGATACATATTCTGACCTCTCGAGTTATTTTTAGTCGATTTAGCCATGTCCGTTTGTATGTCTTACTGTTCAAAACAAGCTCACTTTCCAAAATACTCAAAAGAAAAGAACAACCTTGGTATCAAATTGCTTGTAGTTATCATTAGCAGTTTAATATTTAAATCCAGTAAAACCGGTTCATAAATGTTGTTATAATGTACGGATTGATATAAGATTTTGCATAAATTCGTTTAATATGACTAAAAATCATGTTGTAACATTTCGTGAAGATCAGTCCATAATTTACCATGGGCCCCATATAAAAACTACTTTCGGAAAACAGTTTAGTAGGCCTAAGACCGTAACAAGCGATGCTATATTAATAAAAATTGGTACACCGCAGTTTTATAGGACTAGAAATCACACTGCGAAATTTCGTGAAGTCTGGGCGATAATTTACTATAGGCCACATATAAATCCTACTATCGGAAAAGAGTTAATTACGCCTAAAACCGTAATAAATAGTGCTATTATAATAAAATGTAATACTTCGCACTTTTATTGGACTAAAAATCACACTGTGAAATTTCGTGAAGATCGGCCCATATTTTACCATAGGCCTACTTTCGGCAAATATTTTAGTATTCCTAAAACTGTAACAAATGGACTTATGATATTTTACTCAAGTTAGTTAAAATTTTTAAAAAGAAAAGCATACAACTTTCTGATTGTCGGTCAATAATTTAAAATAGGTTTAATCCGCAACCAATTTTAATGCTGACGTCCGTTTTTATAAAGATTAATTAATAATATTTAAAAATCATATAGTGCCCACTCCTGAGACATTCGAACTGCCGGTGGAGGGTATCAAAGATTTGGTACAGCCGAATATAACACCCTAACTTGTTTTTTATAATTTTGACTAAATTGTTTTATTTTTCTAAGATTTTTTTATAATTTTCATTCGCTGGCTGTCGTCTTTTCTGTGTTATCTTTAAAATTGTGTTCAACCTTTAAATGGACAGTCCTCCAACTAGACGGATGAACATCGAACCACAATAGTGGAGAGGGAATTTTCACTTGTGATGATGTCCGTACCACAAAAAAAAAATATTGGTTCTAGGACAACGTTTTGTAAACTAGACGACTAAGAATAATTTTGTGAGTCGATCTTACGACGACCGCCGTCCGTCCGTGTAAACTTGTTCACAAAGTACAGGTGGCAATTTTGAAGAAAATTTTATGTTATTTGGTACATACGTATAAATTGTCATAACACAGAAAGAAGTTGTTTATCAATTAAAAAAATGTTTTAAAAAGTATTTAAATTTCATTAATGTGATAATTGAATCAATTATTTTTTTAGTAAAAAGAAAATTAAAAATATAATTTTAATTTAATTACTGTTTAAGTTGTTTTGAAAAAAATATTTGACTGTTTCGTTTTTATAATAAAATAATTTAATCTTGTAGAATTGTTATTGGGAATTGTCAATATTTAATTATAATAATTAACACATTATTTGAAATGTCAAAGTTTATTGATAATTTTTTTAATTAAAAATAGAATTTAGTGAAAAAAAAAATATTCACAATTTTACAATTTATAGCAATCAATATAATCATTTTGGTAATAGGTGCAAAATCAACAACTTGTTTGCTTGATATTATGAAATTAGTATAAATTTGGTGACTAGAGAGAATTTTTAATTTTTTCTGTGAAGGAAGTAGCATATATTGAAAACAGTGAGAATCGGTCATATGGCCCTTATTTAAACTTCTTTCCGAAAAAGTCTTTGTCCTCTTAAACTATCTTATTATATTAATATTTAGATTAGGATTTGCCACACAAATCGTCCTCGCAAAAGTTTTTAAGATTGATTTAAGATTTAAAATCACACTTGACCAAGGTTAGGTTAGGTTAGAATGGCCGGTCACAAGGACCCCGCATAGACCAAATAGGTCCCTAGGGCTACCACTTTCTACGATAACCCGCAGAAGAAAGTTAGATATAAGAAACGTCATTCCGATGTGATGGTACTCAGAGTACCCCACACTCTCTTGACGAACGCCAGGAGTCTCATTAGCCCAATTCCAGAGATTTCCCCGAGATTTTAGAAGTAATGATCTCCCAGACAGTTCGCCCTGGAGCGCACGAGTGCCGGACAGTAGCAGAGTATATGCTCCACTGTCTCCTTTTCCCCTTGTACCCCACAGAATCTGCAATTGTCACTATTCAGCCGACCTGCCCTCTGGGCGTATACCGCAGTCCAACAGTGACCCGTTATAAAACCTATCAGAAGTCTACAGTCCCTTCTCGATAGCGACAGAAGAATTTTCGTCAACTCCAGATCATAGGATCCCCTCATTACTTTGGAAACCTTGCACGTTCCGCTGTTTTCCCAAACCGCCTCTGATCTTCTCCGTATAGCAGAGTCAGTATCTTTCCTAATATTCCGAAATGGAGGCGGAGTGGCCATCACCCTATCGTATGGTAAATCGACCCCCGCTTTGCCAATTCGTCTGCTTCCTCGTTTCCCTGTATGCCCTGGTGACCGCGAACCCAGTAGATGTGTCCTATTGGCGCAGAGTCTATCTATCGAGTCCCTACACTCCTGGACGATAGAAGAGTATAAGTATTCAGCGGATATCGCCCTGATCGCCGCCTGACTGTCGATGATAAAGTAATCAGCAGCCATCTTGGCCGCAAATATCTCCGCTTGGAATATGCTGCAGTAATCGGGAAGCTTATAAGATTCCCGAATACCTAATTCCCGGCAGTAGACTGCAGCTCCAACTCCGCCCTCCATTTTGGAGCCGTCAGTGTAGAAACTGAAGGCCCTATTTCCAGATCGGAGCCCTGCTAACCAGCTGTCCTCCTCCAAGGTAACTCGCGGTTTCCTCCCAAATGACAGTCTCGAAATGGTGTAGTCACTGCTACAATCTATTCCACTTATAATACTGCCGTGACCGTGAGGTCTGTATACTAATTGTCCCGTCGCCTTTAAGCGGATTGCAGACTTCCTCGCAGTTCCTTCTGCCACTAGATGAATCGGTTGCAAGTCCAGGATCACATCCAGTGCCGCAGTCGGTGAACTACGCAAAGCACCGGTGATACTAAGTTCGGCGAGTCGCTGCACGGCCAACACTTGACCAAAGCGCCCACACAAATATTATTCTCTCAAATAGCTTTTGATGCCGTAACTTCCTTAAAAATTTTGGTATTGATATAACTAAAATTTAACGACAATAGCTGTTAATTTTGTACTCGCCGCTCCAGAACAGACAATTGTTCCGTTATAAATCCCCTTACTCAAATCGCATATTGATGTTGATATATCAATAAGGTTCCGACCAAAGAACTTTTAACCTCCTAACATTATTTTTTACCTTCTTCCTCACTGTCCACCTGTCCTAGATATGGTACACTCTCGATAAATTGTCTGTACATACAGAGCTGTACTTTCTTTCTTGTTTTACGAAGTCTTGGTAATAGATTGATTCCGCCACTTTTTATACACAACAAATTTTTTCATCCTGTGAAATATGAAAACCCATATTTAAATTTGTGCTAACAAGTCAAATTTGTCTATTTGCATCTCAATTTAAATTGTTGCAGAAAAAACAACAGTTAATTTTATATATTTCCTGTCGTTCTTGGAAAATACCCATCGTATCCCGTCCAATATTGGAAATTATCATTTTGTGAATTAAGTAAATGACAAAAATAATAATAAATTTTTGTCAACTACTTCAATAATTTGCCATCATAACGACATCACGTGTCAGAGTTAATTTAAAAGGTACCAGAGAAAGATTTAAGAAATTTTCTGTCAAGATTTTGATATAGAAATAAGATATTTTTTATATAAAATAAAAAAAGGAGGAAATGGACGACTATTTCTGCTTTTTTTGCATTTAGCATTACTACAATGCTTTCGGTGGTATTAAAATAATTGAGTGTCATCATCATAAAAAAGTACAGCATGATAAATATATCGACCAGAAGCAAAAACCTTAAAAAAGTAGACTAAAATGTCTGTTAAATAAAATAGAAAAGACATATTGGAAATATTTGTTGTTTTCATTACACAAGAGAAAATCACATCTTTAAAGAAAATTTGGTAACTTTATACAGGTCACATACCGAACAGTGAGAGGTAAAAATATTAAGGATATTTAAATAGGTAACCATAAAACTGATTAAATTTTCGTAATAACTTTGCAATGAGATTAAAAAAGAGAAAACATTTTTAAAATGATCCAATTTGAAAAACAAACAAAAAAGAGTGCTATATTCGGCTAGGCCGAATCTTATGTACCCTTCACCATCGTGCGATAAGAGCAGAAAGTTATATTAATTCCGTTCTTCAGATATAAATAAATCTATTTTGTTCATCGCTCACTTCCCAATTAAGTCCACATTTTGTTGGATGTTGTGTATTGAAAAGCAAGATTCTTATACCTAATTTAATAACTAAGATTAATTATTATTTTTTCAATTACTTTTATTATATTTCAATTTTGGCTCTTGTCGTTATCCAGATATACAGAAATCTATAATTTGTTTTCACGTGAGGTACCACGCCCACTTCTCCAATCGCGCCCTCATTTTGTGGGATATTGTGTATTGATAACTGAGATGCTTGTTCCTAATTTCAAAACATTGGTTCCTTTCGTTCTCCAGATATTAAGAAATCTATAATGTTTTTGTATGGGAAGTGCCCCACCCACTTCTTTAATAACAGCCATTTTTGGAAAGGCTATGTATTGATAACCAAGATGTCTGTACCTTTTTTGCAAAATTTGGATCCAAATATACAGAAATATAAAAATAAACAGCAACAAGGGACTTATGGGTAAAATTAGAGGCAGTCATGATTTTTTGCTCATACCTCGGTCATTTATCTACCGATCTGTCTGAATTTCAATAGCAAAATTTATCTTAGCATTTCTGACATAAATATATAACAACCAAGTCCCCATCATATCGGGGGTCCCATTATAACTGATGACCGGATAGACGGCCAACCGGATTTGAACTTCTCTTCTCATAAACCTCTAGAATATATATACTTAATAGGGTCTAGGATCAATATTGTGGAGGTTACAAACGGAATTACAAACTTATATTTACCCTTTTAGCTTTAAGGGTATAACAATGTATAATCTAAGAATTTAGTTAAAATTATATACATAAAATTATCACTGAAGAAATGTAATGAAAACTATATAGGGCATGCTGCTGGTGTCCTTCAATTGTGAATTCATATGTAAACAACAAAAGTGAAACAAATGGTGTCATGTCGTAACATACAGTATCATAATGTCCATGGACATAATGACACGCCAAAAAGTGTCATAATGCCCATACAGCTTATAACATCTTTAAGAATGTCATAATGTCCATATACCTATTGACACCTTTTTTAGAAGGGTTTTCTTAAGTCGAAGGTGTATGCGAATAAGCGACAAGCCACACCTGTCCTCAAAACGAACATATCCCATGCACTCGGTCAAACTCAGCCTGATTTATGCGCCAAAGTCATGGAAAATTGCACATTTCGGGTGCGCTACAGCCTGGGAAGCCATGGCGGCCATATGGCATCAAATAGGTCTTTCAAACGAATAAAATATTTCGATGATATCTCGCACACACTTTGTTTTATTAAAATTTAAAGATAAGAACAAAGAAAAAATTATTAAATTTCTCCAATCACCAAATTTATACCAAATTCAAAATATCAAGCAAACAATTTGTTGATTTTGCACCTATTACCAAAATTATTATATTGATTACTAAAAATTGTAAAATTGTGAATATTTTTTTTCAATAAATTATAATTTTTAATGTTAATTAAAAAAAAAATGATCAAAAAACTTTGCCATTTCAAACAATTTATTTAAATAAATATTGACAATAATTGTCAATTATTATTGAATTATTCCCAACAACAATTTACATGCTTAAATTATTTTATTTTATTAAAAAAAAGTCAATAAAGATTATTTGTTATTTAATTAAAATTTTAATTGAAAATTTATTTCAAAACAAAAAAATGTTAATTAAATTAAAATTAAATTTTTAATTTTCTTTCATCTAAAAAAATAATCGATTCAATTATCACATTAATTAAATTTAAATACTTTTTAAACTATTTTTTTAATTGATAAAAAACTTTTTTCTGTGAATTTTTTAATAAGGAATTTCTTGTCTACGGTTTAACAAAAGCTTCTAAATTAGGGACTTAATATCAGGGTTTTTATATTTAGGATTTCAAAGTTCGGGATTATTAACTTCGGAATTTTGAGATTCAGAGTTAGGAAATTCGGGATTTAAAAATTCGGGACTTTGACATTTCGGGTATTTGGTGATATGCCTTTTTTTTTTTTTTTTGTTAGTTTGTTAAATCTAACGACTCAGAGCTTGACAATAATGGAACCAACAATTTATTGATTATAATACACCAAAAAATGCCAACATTTAGTACATGGACTTTATTACACCTTTTAAAGTGTCATAAGGTCCATGGCAATATGACACGTTTGACACCACGTTATAATGTCCATTGAATTTATAACGTGCTGTCGAAACAAACATGTGTAACGGTCAGGGGTGCCAGATAATTTTGATAAAAAATCGGCATATTTTCGAAAAAAAATCGGCATTATCGGCACTTCAATTAAAAAAACCGGCAAATTAATAAGAACCATTTTAAGAACAATAAAACATATTTATATTAACACACAAAATAACAAAACAGAATAATTGAGCATTAACTTACATATAACCAATACAAAAACATAAAAATGAATAAAAAGAAATGAATATTCTTATAAATAAATTGTAGTTAATTTAAAAAAATTTTGTTAATATAAATAAATAAACAATGAAAAAATCTGCCAAGAACAAAATACTTATCTCTTCCGTGTTAATATTCGTTGCATTTTGCATTTTTAATTTATTTTTGAGTGTTAATATTTTTTCTCACCCCGTTTTTATGCGTAAGTTTATTTGACAGTTCAAAGCGGGAACTTTCTCAAAAAAATTTTACAGACACACTTTTTCAGTATATTGGCGAAAAGTTTTCTTACGTGACAGTTATTACTCGCCAAAAATGTTACAGACGCAGTTAAGTGAGAAAAACAGTTGTTTGTTTCAATTTATGGCATTTTTGTTTCATTTCTCACATTTCAATCGAAAAGTTTCTCGCCGCGGAAGTTACAGAACATAGGCACTGGTAACGGTAGAGTAAATAATAATATTATCTCTCTCTCTCTCTCTGGTAGAATCAATCTCTCATTCGGATTATTTCTAGTATGAATTCAGGATTAAATCAAATTATAAATTCTTGAATCAAGCACTGTTAGGGATTAATTTCATCTCGCTTTTAATTAAGTCTAACACGTTTTCGGATTACTATTAGTACGTGGCACATTAATAACGTATACTTGAATCAAGCATTTAATACTTGATTTAAAGAAATCCGTACTTACCGTACGGATTACCGAACACCGCTTTGGCTTGATTTAAGAAGGAATGGATTGATTTTTGTTTAAGAGTAGTTAAGATATTTTTTGCTTTTTATCAACAAAATTTTAGAGATACTACTCTAGAATCAAACATATACCAAAGTAGTCCATTGATAGGTTTTAAGTGGTAGAACCCGGCTCTAGTTCTAATGAATATATATGAATGAACAATATGAATAGGACTTATCACATTTACATGGGGTTGTCATTGGAGGGGGATAATCGACACCTAACAGCCACCATTTGACAAGTCACACATCAATTCTCAATGAACGTGGCTAGTGTTAGTTAATGCAATGGAGTATTATTTCAATACAATGTAGTATTTTTCCAATAAAACAAGTCCTCGAACTAAATTTACGAACCAAATTTTAGTGAGTCCCAAAAAAATAAGTCACATTACCGGTGAATACTGTACTGTAATTCATTACTTTTTCTACTCTTTGCTTCTTAATATAGCAGTTAATTGATTGGTTCTTATTTCACTGGTCATGAGTTCTGTCTTTTTGTGCTTGTTCTATTTTCACAAATCCCAGAACCAGTCAGTTGGAGCAATCGGTACAAATTTCCCGCAGGGTATAGTCTGTTTGATTTGTAATTTTACTTTAATGCTCTGTTTCTAATATTATGAACTCACACTGTAAGTATTCACGAAAATCTTTTACTATATGTTAAAATGACAGCAAACAATTTATCTGACTTAAGTTTTCTTGTAAATAGTTTTCGTTTAATATTGTATTTTGTACGCATTTTCCTTATGTTTGAAGTTGCCTTAATTTTTCTTATTTTTTCCAATTTTTGCAAATGACAAAATACAAAGCGATCAATTGTGCAGCTGTCATTTTGTACATTTACTGCCACTTTATTTATCAACTACAAACGTGTACAAACACATAGAAATGCACACACATATATTTACTAGCATAACATTTAAAAGGAAAATATATTTTACAATAATGGCCATACATTCAATATGTACATATGTATGAGTAAATTAGTGTGTTACTGTCAAAACAATAGCCTTAGACCTAAATTAAAGCATTAGTTTAAGTTGCTCTCCCCTTTTGGTTTGTTTTTCGTTTATTTGCCAGGTTGTCAACGTCAGTCACACTATAAACATCATAATCACTGTAGTCCGTATTATGGTCAGAGTCATCATTTATTGTATATTTTTACAGAAAAATAGACAAGAGTTTACTTGACAGTTTACTAATTTTGTCATCGATTGTTTAAATATTTACGCAGTGTAACAACAAGTGGCATTAATGTTTACAAAAATGTGTTAAAAAGAAATCAATGAAATTGTAACGACAACCAACAACGAAAGTTACTTTTATAACAACTTCTGCTATAATTTAGTCAGCAATGAGCGATAAAATAATGCTGTTATTTCTGTTCGTCGTTAGACATTGTAATTGAACTATAGTCAAGTATTGACAATCAGCGCAACATGTTTTTGCTACAAGAGATTCATAGTTAATTCTTAGGGCCGATATATTGGAATAAATTTATTCTAGTAATACAATTAAGAAAAAGGATTTCTTTTAAAAAATTTTTAGGGTGAGCGTTTTAACTTTATTTATAGTTTAATGCAGTGATGTTATACGTGGCGAAAAATTCTTATTTGTAGGGATTTTCTTCTAAAAAACGGCCGTAGGGAGAAAAGGACAGAATTTTTTATATCAACAAAATGTAGGGACTTTTGAATTGTGTGGGAAAGCTGCATACATTTGGTTAGGTTAGGTTAGGTTAGGTTAGAGTGGCCGGTCGCAAAGACCTCGCATAGACCAAATAGGTCCCTAGCGTTACCACGTTGCACGATAACCCGCAGAAATAAGAAAGAAAGGTCATTCTGATATGATGGTACTCAGAGTACCCCACACTCTCTTGACGAACGCCAGAAGTCTCATTAACCCAATTCCAGAGATTTCCCCGAGATTTTGGAAGTAATGATCTCCCAGACAGTTCGCCCTGGAGCGCACGAGTGCCGGACAGTAGCAGAGTATATGCTCCACTGTCTCCTTTTCCCCTGGTACCCCACAGAATCTACAATTGTCACTATTCAGCCGCCCCGCCCTCATTTGGTCATTTAAGCTTTGATTTTAACGAAATTTGAGAAAATCTCTTTAACAAGAGTGGAAATCTTTTGAACTCAATTTTTCAGAGAAAGAAATAGATAATTTTTAAAAGATTGTCACCACCCTTTTTTCCAAAACGAATGTAAAAATTATTATACCTTCCAGTGTACCGTTTATAAAAAGAACTGATTTAATAGTTCATATACATAGAAGAGTTTCCATTTATATACATATTTATGTATGCATGTATACAGAACATAGGCAGCTACCATTTTGTACACAGAAAAAAGTGGTTTAAAAAGTATTTAAATTTAACTAATGTGATAATTGAATAAATTATTTTTTTAGTTGAAAGAAAATTAAAAATTTTATTTTGATTTAATAAACATTTTAGTTGTTTTGAAATAAATTTTCAATTAAAATTTTAATTAAATAACAAAATATCTTAATTGACTTTTTTTCGTTTAAAATAAAATAATTTCAACATGTAGAATTGTTGTTGGGAGTTGTCAATATTTATTTAAATAAATCAACACATTGTTTGATATGCCAAAGTGGTTTCATCACTTTTTTAATTAAAATTAAAAATATCATTTATTGAAAAATTTTTTCAAAGTTCCTAAATTTTTAGTAATCAATATAATCATTTTGGTAATAGGTGCAAAATCAACAAATTGTTTGCTTGGTATTATGAATTTGGTATAAATTTGGTGATTGGAGAAAATTAATAATTTTTTCTGTGCACAGGTTTATGGAAATATTTTTTTACATTTCTGTTGCTTCTGGACCTCAAAAGGATATTTAAATTAAATTATCTCCTGCTGATTTGCTTCAAAAAGACCCAGTAGTGGAGCGCATTTCACGAAGATTTTTCAATAGTTGAATCAAAGATAAAATAACAAATATAATCTGGGAATTTCGATTCTCATGTTTAGTTTAATTTTTATTATAGATTTTTTTATTAATACGAATGTGTATTCTAAGTCATATTACAATTTTAAAAGCTTTTATACTTTAATAGTCGTATTCCTTCAATATTTTCCAGGAATATTTTCTATGCACTATCACAATTTTGTGTGTTTGTATATCTCTATTAAAGTACACATTCGAATTAATATAAAAGTTTATTAAAAAAGATTAAATATTTAGGACGTCCTCAAGTCAAGCAATTATTGCAAGTGCCGATGGTAATTGTTATGCTTTCGACGTATACTGTGGATTTTTTCCGAGCCGAAGAATATTTTTTTATTTTTTTCTTAGCTTCTTACAGTTACAGAAATTGCGCTATTTAAATAAATTTCCTCTAGTTTATACTTGGGTCCAAATGGGTTAACTTAAGAGGCTGGCGCCATAATTATTCCTTAAATATTCCTTAACTTGAGTAATGCAAAGCACTTCAACAATTTTCGATGCTTCATTAACCATTTACAAATATGCACAAACAATTATAAATATTTACACATACGCATACTCTTGACACTTCACAACTGCTCTTTACCCTCTAAGCAATTGGTAGATTTTTTTTTTCGACTGTCTACGAATTTTAACTACTTCGTCACATTTGGTAGTTAAACAGTATATTTTTCGGAATTTAACAACAACAAAATACGTTAGAATCGAATTATGAGTTCTGAAATTATACTTTTTCGTCACTTTAATGAGTTGTTCAGATAATTGTAACAGTTATATAATTACAACAATAGCACAACTGAACAATTCCCATACTATATTGACTTCTTTGCAACGATTTGCTGTTTAATAGTGAATACTACAAAAGGAAAACGCGTTAAAGAGCACAGTTTGTATTTAAGTTGCCATGTGATCGGTGCTACGTGCGTGTAAAATAATATAAATTTATAAAATTATGTAAAATAAAGTGGAATTTTTTATATTTGAAAAAATAATTTTAAGTACAGTATGTACTTAAGTACAGTATGTACTTAAAATTAGGACTCCGCGGAATCCACATGTTACCGAAAAGCGTTATAGTTCAAACTTATTCTTCGGCTAGATTGCGTAAATTTTTAATAATTTTTCATACATATTTCTTTAGAGCAAATGAAGATGATATTAAAAAAATAATTTGATAATTATCTTTTTTTAAAGTATATTAGCGATTTTTTAAACTGTTTGTTTATTTAATGACTTTAAAAATTTTTGTGTGAAATTTTGTGTGTTTGTTTAATTTTTCTAGTAAAGATCAACGTTATTAGTGAAGAAAATTTGTAAAATAAGTTGTGTAAGGCAATAAAAAGATATGCTAGTTATAATATGATGAAAGTTTACAAAGTTAGTTTTTGAACAAATTTGTGATTTTCTGTAAGTTCCTTTAACAAAATTTGTCCACATTAGGTTTTTAACTATAAAGCATTAACAGCTATTTTGATTAAATGTACTGTAGATTTTTTAACTTTAAGCTCATTTATTTTATATTTTACTTAGATTTCCCTTACAAAATCAAACAAAGATAAACAGTAAAATTGCCCATATTTATTATAAAGAACAATAAGAAAAAATGTAAATGTTAATAAATAAACAAACCATTAAAAAATTTCTTATATTCTTTCCCATACACACAGAGGATTTATTATTTTAAATACTCCCTTTAAAAAAAGTAAGTACAATAAATGTTTACTACGCAGACACTAAAAAAAGACAAGAGTTATGTACCATATTTTGTTTGTGTACAAATTCACAAAGAAAAATTAAAAAAAACTGTGTGGTACTTTAACTTGCTGTAATTTACTGTTTATTTTCGAAATCTGCTTCTAACCGTATATCCAGTTATTCTCGTTATAAAGATATCGCTCTTTTACTTGTTATACCCTCCACCACCACTGTGGTGATAGAGGGTATACTAAGTTTGTCATTCCGTGTGAAACTTTTTTATTATACATCTAAGACCCCATAAAGTATATATATTCTGGATCCTGGAGTAATTCTAAGTCGATTTAGCCATGTCCGTCTGTCTGTCAAAATGTGGAACCACCACCCTGAAAAAATTGATAATTTTGACACAAAAACTAACATAAATCGTTTATTAATGCACGGAATGCTCGAATTTGGTTTGTACGACTGCAAATCATACTGGTAAATTTCGTGACGATCGGTCCATAATTTACCATAGGCCCCATATAAACCCATTTCGAGGAAAACCGCTTAGTAAGCCTAAAACCGCAATAAATAACGCTAGCATACTTAAATTTGGTACGTCACAGTTTTATAGGACCAGAAATCACACTGTAAATTTTTTTGAAGATCGGTCCATAATTTACACTAAGCCCCATATAAACCCTACCTCCGGAAAACAGTTTAGTACGCCTAAAACCGCAATTAATAACGCTAGGATACTTAAATTTGGTACGTCGTAGTTTTATAGGACCAGAAATCACACTGTAAAATTTTTTGAAGATCGGTCTATAATTTACACTAGGCCCCATATAAACCCTACCTCCGCAAAACAGCTTAGTACGCCTAAAACCGCAATTAATAACGCTAGGATACTTAAATTTGGTACGTCATAGTTTTATAGGACCAGAAAGCACACTGTAAAATTTTTTGAAGATCGGTCCATAATTTACACTAGTCCCCATATAAACCCTACTCCCGGAAAACAGTTTAGTAAGACTAAAACCGCAATTAATAACGCGAGGATACTTAAATTTGGTACGTCACAGTTTTATAGGACCAGAAATCACACTGTAAAATTTTTTGAAGATCGGTTCATAATTTACACTAGTCCCCATATAAACCCTACTTCCGGAAAACAGTTTAGTACGCCTCAAACCGCAATAAATAACGCTAGCATACTTAAATTCGGTACGTTTAAGTTTCAAAGGCCGAGAAATCACATTGCCAAATTTCGTGAAGGTTGGTCCATAATTTACCCTAGGCCACATATAAACCCTACTCTCGGAAAACAGTTTATTGCGCCTAAAACCAAATAAAGCTCACTTTGGGAAAATAATAAAATTCGCCTTAAACCATCACAGATATAGATATTGCGGTAAAATGTCTTACTTAAATTCATATGGCCAGAAAAAATATCATGCAAATTTGCGAAATTTTCTGTTAACGCTAAAACTAATTACACTGCTGTATTGAAATTTATTCTAATTTATATTTTGTAATACTTCAGTTTTCAGAATTTTGGGATGATTGGGTCATAATTTACCATAGGTCCAATATAAATTACCCTCCTAAAAATTATTTTAGTTCGGCTAAAACTTTTACGAATAATGATATTTTACTTAAGCATGTTCAAAGTCCTAACAAGAAACGCATAAAATTTTCTTATTGTCGGTCAATAATTTAATTCATGTCTAAACCGCAACTAATTTTAATGCTGACGCTCGTTTTTGTGAAGTTTAGTTAATAATATATATGTATTTATCATATAGAGCTCACTCCTGTCGGTGGAGGGTATCAAAGATTCGGCACAGCCGAATATAGCACTCTAACTTGTTTTTCTATTAAAATCAAATATTATAGTTAAATCTAATACTATATAGTAGTACTATAAATGAAACGAAAGACTATATCAATTGCCATTTTTCATTAAATTTTTCTTTAAAAAATTTGATTTTAGAATCCTGTTGGTTACAGAGGGCTCTGACCACGCTTTTATTAATACTGATTATTAGACAAAAACAATATTTATAACAATTTCACTACTTCTCTAAATTTTTTACTTTATATTTTAAAAATAATTATGTATGTAAATTTTACTTTTTAAATATAATCAAAATGTCATTATTTAATTCTTAACTTAATTATACAGCAGTAACTTTTAATAAACTATTATTTACAAAACAGTTTTCTAAAAGTTTATCACTGCATCTGAATAAATCCAACTTTTCGCTGCTGCACAGATAATGATCACGATAATAATAACAATATATTTCTATAGTTTTAATAAAACAACTTTTAGTTTAAAATAAACCACAAATTAGTGAACTGTTTTTTTTTTAACTCTAGCATTTGAGATGGTATTTGTAATTTAAAATACATACTTAAATGTAACATGCACAGACAAGAACATAAATTTCATTAAACGAGTATGAGTACAAGTATTTTACAGAACACTCTTGCAGTTGCATGCTGGTTGCAGTTACAAAACATCGTTTTAGAATAGAAATCCACATTAAATTACTCAAGTGCAAATTAGTTTGAGTTGCAGCTACCCAATTGGCAAGAAAGGAAAAGTTAGGAAATATTTTCGATCGCAAAGTAGAACAAGACATTAATTGAAATTGTCAAAATTGTATAACAAAAGAACAAACTAAACAAACAGCGAGATACATGGTTTAGTAAATTCTATGTATTTTAAATAACTTTTATATCTCTAGAGGGACTGGAACTGACACTTATGTAGTCCCGTGATAGGTCTTTGGTGGTAGTGACTGGTTTTAGTCCTAACACTTTATATGAATGGGACCTATCACAAATCACAAATCACACATCTATTCTCAATGAACGTGTTTAGTGTTAGTTACTTCAATGGAGTATTATTTCAATACAGTATAATATTATTTCAATAAAACAAGTCCGTGGACTAAAATTAAGAACCAAATTTTAGAAAGTCCCAAAAAATTGTGTCACACTACCGGTGAATACTGTACTGTAATTCATTACTTTTTCTACCTTTTGAATCTTCTTATACCAATTAAATGATTGGTTCTCCTTTCATCGGTCATGAGTTCTTTTGTTTTGTACTTGTTCTATTTTCACAAATCCCAGGACCAGTTTGTTGGAATAATTGACACAAATTTTCCGCTGGGATGTTTCTAGAGAAAAAAAACCTATTGGGTTAAAGTTAATAATAAAGCGTGATCCATTTCGAGGTTCCCTAATTTATTAATGAAAAAAACACAGAAAATTCAAATTTAATGGGGAATGTTTATTATCATTTGAAAGAACATTCTTTGCCATTTATTTTTTGAAGATTATATCTAACAAATGTTGGCCGTTGCTACATCGCAGCTGGTCCATCCGTTGAGTCCAATTTTCGATGACTCGTTCGAGCACTTCGACTGGTAACTGGCGAATGACACGCGTGATGTTTTCCTCCAAGGCCAGAATCGAAGCGGGTTTGTCCGCATAAACTTCAGACTTTACATATCCTTAAAGGAAAAAGTCTAACGGTGTGATATTACACAATCTTGGTGGCCAATCGACCAGCCCAAAACGTGAAATTATGTGCTCACCGAAGTGTTCTCTCAATAAATCCATTGATTGATGCGATGTGTGGGAAGTGGCGCCATCTTGCTGAAACCAAATATCGCCGAGATCACGAGCTTCAATTTCAGGCATCAAATAGTCGATTATCATGGCACGATAACGGTCCGAGTTGCTGCGAACGGCGCCGTATCGACTCTCCGAGGTCTTTGTGTACACTCTCAGCTACGGCCGCTATATTTTCTTCACAGCGTGCTGGACGTGGTCTATTCGGTCGAATATTATCCAATAATGAATGCTGGGTCTCAAAATGGGTGATGGTGTTGCGAATAGTACGCTCAGTACACAGAAAAAATTTTTGCCAAAAATTTTTTAATTAAATAATTAATTGGTGAACATTAATTTCTTTTTTTTTATAAGTTGTGTATTTTTTTAATTGATGCAATTAATTTTTTAATTGATTAAATTTGTGTGGCATGACTCGAAAATACAAATCCGTTAATTGATATGATCAATTCTTTTGCAGGGCCAAAATTAGTAAAAAATTTAATTGTCTGAACGAATTGTTTAATTAAAGTCGATTTTCTATTTTTTCTGTGTAGGTTCAGGCGTAAGTCTTTTCATTATGAAATGCCAAACAACACTAAACAAAAATAACATGACAGCATGACACGACTCACACGTGAGCTGTCAAAAAAAGGCTATTAAAAAAAGTATCTCTACTTGAATCACCCATTAAATATCACAAATACTTACGCAAATACTTACACACTTACAAACACTTTTGTTGATAGAAGTTTTCTCGATTTTATTAAAAAAATTACGATAACAACATCAAAATTCCAGAATTTCATTGACACAAAATAAACTACTTCGACCAAAAACGAAATAAACCGACAATTCAAACCCTTAAATGCACTACCACAAACTCATTAGAGTTTATATGTGTACAGTGAAACAAAATGTGTATTGTAAAAAACTAAAATTGATTCTGAACCAGAGACTAAGTATGTAGAACAGTTATATAAATGTTAGCATATTTTAAGTGGTTTCAAAACCGCCTGCCTGGCAAGGCTATCAGCTATTACAGATTTGTCATCTGGAGTGTCATAAATTTAGTGAAAGGTTTCCCATTTACGAATATGGACCGCTCAATTGCCGAAGGACGCGCAAAAATAGTTCAAACTTTCTACAAAAAAACTTTTCGAGCCGGACGTGGAGGTTATGGTCGCCATTTTTAAGAGACTGGAAGCGTTTCAGATGTGGTCAGGCCTGTGCATTATCGCAATGTGCGCACTGCCAAGAATATCGCCGAAAATATCACTTCTAACGTCAATTCAGAGCGTTATGGCCGTATGATAGCCCTCTTGTTTTTTTTTGCCTGCAATTGAATATTATGAGTTGTGGTTTCAATAAGACGGTGGTAAGAGCAAAATAACACGATCGATTTCCAAGCGCGTAATTTCACGTTCAATTGACACCAATATCCTGCGACTTTAAAACCATTATACTTTTTTGTGAAGGTTCTATAAAGGCCATCTTCGCGTATAGTCCCCTAATGTTAGACCATACATATTCAAGTTCTCGCCGGGATACAGCCTAAAATTTGAGAAAAAGTGGTCGAAAATTACCTCAAAAGGAGCGACTGCTGCAACTAATCTAGAAGCGATCCTTTGAATGCCATTACATTTCTAACGAATTTGCAAGGTAAAAGCATAACAGTGAATTAAAATTTAAATCTAAATCATAGTTTTATGCGTGTTTTATTTAAATTTACTTTTAAAACCGAAACATGGATAACCCGTTATATTCTATTATTCTGGTAGGAGATTTTTGCGGTTTATAGAAATAATGGAGCAATTCGTGTCCTATAGCCAACAAATTTTGTATATATGTACAAATTTCATAAGCCTTAATGTCGAATGTGCTTATCCAGGTCGTTACGTGTGCCCTTCTTTCGGGGAAAGAGTTTGGACGCTTTGGCATCAACACCTTTTAACCGGGAAAGATTTGTTGAGGGTTGTTTGAATTCTAGAACCAACTTATCTTATTTTTCAGTGCTGCCACTTTGTGGGTAATTACCCAAACTTGGTGTTGCATTTACTGTTGTGAGTGGTTGTTAATTCTTAATTGCTTTAGGTGTAGATCAGGTGTAATTAATTTCAGTGAAAAAAATGTTAAAATGTCGTTGATCCCAAAAATGCCAAAGACGCGTTTTCTTTTTTTAGAAAAGATATCGATTACACAAGGGAACAAAATTGAATATTTTTTGTGCGGCATGGAACTTTATTACCAAATTCTACTAATTTGACGTCACTGATTTCAAATCTAATCTCCATTTTTCTCTATCAGCTCCAATTTTCGTGATATACCGTTATGTCCAAAATTAAGGCACTTTCACTACATATATTCGAATAAAATTAAAACGTTAAAAAAATCCGAAACTCGGCAACAATATTATCTTTAAGCCTGGCTTACATTGTTTTTAAATTGCCCAATAGTTTCAGAGATATTGTTAAAGTTTTTAAACAAAAATTTTTTAAAACCAAGCAAATTTTTTTGTTCTTTAAAAATTAATAAAATCCGTATATCCCGAAAAGTCGAGCTGATAGAGAAAAATGGAGATTAGATTTGAAATCAACGACCTCAAATTAGTGAAAATTTGCAATAAAGTTCTAAGCCGCAAAATTACTGTTCCCCAGTGTTATTTAATATAGATTTTCAAGATTTGGCCAATGAATGGCTCTAGTCAAATATGAGCTGCATAGTGACTAAGAACACGAAATTTATTTATAAAATGTGTTCAATCAAAAAAATAACCTGGGGGAGGATTTGCTTCCAGTTTTCTAACGAAAATTTTTAAATTTATTTTTATTTGATCATTTTGAAATGCTTTAGCCGAGAGAATATTTAGAGACTCTAGCAGTTTTTTTAACTGAGCTTAGAAACAGAATATCGGCTAAATTCATAAAAGAAGATTTTTTTTTTGCTAAGTAATGTATTTTTGTTAAGCCTATAAAACTTAATACATAAAATACTATAAAAAAAACTAAACTTTTTTCAAAAGAGCAATGATAGACATTAAAATTTGAAAGTGATTTCGGACATAAGGGCTGCGCAGATGTCCTTGATGAAGCGCATTTGGGGAAACCTTTCCTGAATTGCTGGTGAAGCCACCAACGTGTAAAGGTGCAGACCTTGTGTGCATTTTCGTTATGTTGTGAATTAGTCTCCCACCGTATGCGACATTATTGGTTATTAACAAGGCCCGGATTTTTATGCAAGTGCATATTTGTTGTCGTCAGTTTGAGATCAACATAAACTAAATATCTTTGTAAATAATTAGTATTGTGGTTCTTTGATCTTTGTAAATCATGAAGTTTGAGGTAAAAAAGCATCGATTTGTTAGTGCATATTTTTGCATATTTTGCTTTAAATGCATATTTTTGCATGTATTGCTGACATTACATATTTATGTTACATAATTTGAAAACCAAAACATTTTATTTTGATTTAGTTTGCGATGCTTCGTATTGCAGAATAGATAAGAGGCAACTGCGATGATATTGATTTATTTATTTCTTATGGGAAAAATATTTTGCAAAGCACCTCGCGATTTGCCGCATATTAACAGAAATGTCCCGATTTATTTCTTCCTTCACAGCCTATAACAAACAGGTGGGAAAATTGGTTGAAAGCAGTTATGTATTATGCCAAAATTTTTAATGAATTCAAGGATATGGTGGAAGGTTTTAACGATGATAATGCAGTTTCATTAAAAACACCAAATTTATCAAATAGAAAAGCTCAGATAATAATTGTGTCTTTCAATTATGTATTATTCTTTGATACTATTGTGAAATTATAGAAATCTTATCCATTGAGAAAGCAAATTCGTATCAAGCTTGATAAAGTTTTTATAAAAATGAAGAATTCAAAACAATAAAACAAACTGCTGGCATATTTAATTTAAATTTTTACGAAAACAGCGTAGTGGAAAATTAATATACCACAAAGGAACTATCAACATTTAATCATACACTGTTCACTTTCGTCGCGTTGAACGATAGTTTTACACGTTTAAAAGCTTTTTGAGGCCAAACTGCCTTAACTTTACATTTGAAAATATTAAAAAAAAAAAATTTGAATATATATATATTAGAGTGACACACCAAAAAAGTGCTTGATGTACCCTCCTAAAAATGAACCTTGGACTTTTTTAAGATGACATTTAATATATTTCTGCTTCAGCTTTGACCTCTCGTGAGCTGGACCATTTTGAAAAAGGGTCTATTATTGCATGTGTTGTTAATTTGAGAATTTGTTTCCTTACCAACATATACAATATGGTTATCATAAGAAAGATTTTTTTAAAGCGCGTCCAACTGTATATACAATTTGTCCAAGGACGATCATCCATGTCCTTTTGTTAAGGATATTCTGTAAAAAACAAAGGTTTTTGAATTTTTTGTTCGGGGTTGCTTGTCATACGAAGGGTTACCACCCCCTTACATTTTTGTCAAAACGCGAACTGGCACGAATTTCAAAAAAAGCTGACACCCGTATTTAATTAAATCTACTAAAGATTAAAATATGTTAATTTGGCATTTTTATTACAAACAACCCCGAACAAAAAATTCAAAAACCTTTGTTTTTTACAGAATATCCTTAAAAAAAGGACATGGATGATCGTCCTTGGACAAATTGTATATACAGTTGGACGCGCTTTAAAAAATCTTTTTTATGATAACCATATTGTATATGTTGGTAAGGAAACAGATTCTCAAATTAACAAAACATTCACAAATATACCCTTTTTCAAAATGGTCCAGCTCACGAGAGGTCAAAGCTGGAGCGGAAATATTTTGAATGTCATCTTAAAAAAGTCCAAGGTTCATTTTAAGGGGCTACACCTTGCACGAATTTCGCTTCCATACAACTTGAGTCGCTCTAATATTTATTTATATATAAACAAAATTAATAAAATATTTCATTCCCGAAAATAATTTTGATAATTTGCTTGTTTTTTTTAATTTTGTTTTTTTTTTCTTTCTATCCTCTTACAACTACAATTCGTGTTGGAAAAAAACCAGCCAATTGTAGGGGAATGTAAGAAAGAAAAATTGACGGTTTATTGTTGTGTCTTTGTTGAAGCTTTGATATTGTTACATGCAAGACCTGAGTGTTTTAAAATTCTTATTCACTTTATGGTCTTACTTGTATAATATTTTTAGATTTTCTAAAGTATTTGGAAAACGTTTCCTGACGAGCTGGCCTAAGCAACCAGCGAAATGCGCATAGAAACGAGCTTTCCCACAAAAATAAATTTCAGTGTTTTCATTCAAAAATTTGGATTATTAGCACATCATTAATAAATGAATAAATTAACAAAATTTTTCTTATTGTTATTAATTCATTTTATATGTTGGTTTAAATATCTATCTAACGAGTGACTTAATATACATGATTATTTTGATTTTAGGTTTTCTTTATATTTCTGTGCTTCACTTTATTTTAACTTCTACTTTTGGGCTACGTGTTTATGTTATATTTTTTTTCTTCTTGTTATACAAATGTTTTTTTTTATCATTAATAAATGTGTTAAAACAAAATTAAAAGTGTATATTTTTCCAATTTTTTGCGCATAAATTTTTATTTTTAGTGCATGTTTTATGTGCATAAAACGTGATTTTATCTGCATAAAAGTCCGGGCCTTGGTTATCAACAAAACCGTTCAGATCGACGATTATGTGTGGAATAAAAATCATGAAGTCGCCTATAAGTTTGCGCGATTCCGCACGGAAAAGATAAATTCAACGGAAATAAATTTCGATCGATATGCAAATTGGAATTATTAATTCCTGCGGTATAAGCTTTCCGCAAAAAAATTTTAAAATCTCTGTGTAAACGCCATCTACAAAATAATAGTTATTTACTTCATTTTAATTGTACTCAGTCTGGCATCGCCAAATCATTGTTGAATCTATAATTATTTTCTGATTGAAACATTTGTAAAGCTTAACGAAACATTTAAGGTTTGATCTATAACATGCGCCCTTTTGCAGCCATTTTGCATTATTAATTGCAATCTTACAAGTTGGCTGTGCGCAGTGCTCAGGAGCAAAGTTAATTTAATTTTACAAAGTTTATAGTTCCTGGTGGTTTCCATACCAAAAAGTATGTACACAATTTATTATTTAATAATATTTTCACATAATTGATAAAACTTAATTTAGGAATTTTAATACAAATACACATTGTCAAATAAATTTTGTGTGTTTTATTCAAAATCCCCGTGGAATCAGTAGGACGTGCGGCTGGCGTGCCTTGGTCACACTCTGTTTTTATAACTTCTAGGTTGATATTGTGTTAAATTTTGTTAAAAAAAACATTTAAAACAAATTTTTAAATTTTTTGAGTGTAATAATTTTTTTACGAGATAAAATTATGTAAAACTCAGAAAATGTATAATTGCTATATGGATACAATAGCATTTTTTGAAGACAGCAGTGACGAGGATTGCTTAGACCTTCGGGTAAAAAGAACAGTTTTACAATATGAATCTGAAGATGTGTTACATATGAATAATAGGGAGCAAGTTGAAATGAAAGATTGAATACTTGTTTAAGGCAGTAAATAATTTGATTAATTTTGTATAGCTTTCAAAAGGATTTTCGCTTAACTAAGGCCGCATTTAAATATATTTTGTTTGAGCCAGAGAATACAAGTTCAGGAAGCATTCAACAACGAGATCTTTCTGTCAAAGATAAACTTTCTGCAAAGATTAACTTTCCCAGACGGGAGTTACCAAAATACAATACAAGAAAAATGTATGCTCGCGATAGCAAACTTTTACTAAAAACAGCGTTACCTTACATTAACCTCTAAGAATCATTGCCAAATCTTCCCAAAGTTCTTTTTGAAGCAAGGTCTTGAATTATTTTATTTAATCAACCATTGCTTCAAATTGCAATTTGCTTGTATATTTATCTTTTTTATTCTTGTAATAAAATATTTCTATTTAAATAACTAAATTTTCTTCTTTTTAAATATCATATTTCTTAAATTTTTATTCCTTCCGTTAGCTTCTAGCTGTAAAAGTTCAACGTAAGCAAAATGGCAAAAATATCTATATCGCGGTATCAATAATAATTCAATGACGAAATGGTAGAGATTATACCGCAACAGCGGAAGGATACCGCACAAGCGGAATGAATCATTGCAAAATTTTGCTTCCGCACAAAAACTGATTTCCGCAATCGCGGAACGACATCAATAATGCCGCCCAATAATTGATTTGGAAGTCAGTATGGACAATTTAAGTAAAATAAAACATTAGTTTTATATCAAGTGTAATTTTATTTAAATTTAACATAATTCTACACTGTGCAACAGCCAATTTAATTAATTTAGTTCTGTAAGATAACTTGCGATTAAATGATTAAAACTGATTTTCCACGGTCCCACTCAAAGTAAACAAAAAATGCTGCTTTTCTTTCTTTTCTGAATGTCACTTTACGATATTCGGACATTGAGATGGTCAAAATGCATGAAAAAGCACAAAAAATTACGATTTCCCTAATACGATACTTACTCACTTCAAATCGATATATCTCGATTTCTAGAATTAACGAAACGCCGGGACACGTATATCGGCTCTTAGACGATATAACTTTTCGGGGTTAGCAGAACCCTCCCCCCCAGATCCCCATTTGTCGCGTTGTGTAATCTTTCACAAAGTTTTATCATTTTAAGTTCAGTGTATGTAAAACGAATCTTTTATTATAATTGTGCGTATGTGAACATGTGAGTACATTGCGTTTGTGTATGTTACTGCATGTTTCAGTAATAAGAGGACAAAGTTTTTCTTTTCTATTGAAACTCATAAGAATATATGAATGGATTTGCATGCGTGACTATGTACATGTATAAACAAAACTTTCTATATAATTGTTTATATGTTAACAAAAGTTTGTGTTTTTGCTGGTGGAATTTGCTCGTTATATACCCATCACTGTCGTCGCCGTCATATAAATTGTACAATTTATTATCTAGAGGCAATATACTTGAAAATATTTAAATACAGAATTGTTAGGGATACGAAGATAAGATTTAAATTTTTCTTTGAAAAGTATTTCAAGATATTAATGGCCTTATTTATAAAACATAAAATAGGTTATTAAAGGGTTAATGAAACGGATTTTGTATGAAAATTTGTTTAATAAACCTTTTATTAAGCTGTTTTATTTTTTTTTATAAATGAGGCCGTAAAAGTTTCAGAAATAATATGTATTCTAATAGTTTTATTTCAAATTAGCCCTCTTACTATGTAATTTCGGCTTCCCTTCTTTAGTAGCATGTTAGAAATTAATTATAGTTTAGAAAAAATTTGAAACAAAAAGAGATTTTTAATACAAAAGGTTATAAAAGTAAATCAATAAGGACATGACTAAATGAAATAAGTGAGAGTGGTATATTCGGCTGTGCCGAATTTTTTATATCATCCACCGAGTGCTAGCATTTTTCAGGAATGTGCAGTTTATGTGATCTATGAATTATCCATTAATCTTTTTAAAAGCTTACCTCAGAGTAAAATAATTCGATGCAGTTTTAATAGTATTTTAGAACAACGTTTTTTATTACCCATGGTAAATTATGGGCCGGCCATAAGAAAATGGTATGCTTCTTTTCTAGTCACTTAAATCATAATTTGATCTAATTAAGGTAAAATATCATGATTAGTAACAGTTTTAGCCATATTAAAGTGATTTTCAGGAGGTAATTTTTACATTTGACCAATCGTAAATTATGGATCGATAAGCATAAAATTGGGAAGAGTGATTCCTGGTATTAAAAAACATAAATTGGACTATATTTAAATACAGTAGTGATTTTTTTAAATTGTTTTATGCGTTTTAAATTGACTTTCGGAAGGCTGCTTCATATGGGAACTCTGGTTAACTATGGACCAATTATCACAAAATTGGATGCTGTTACTTCAAGCAACTAAAAAGTAAATGAAACTTAATTTTAGCACAATATCTATATTTGCTATGGTTTGAGGGGTACTTAGGCCCTAATCATGTAACATGCAACGCAACCTCAATGAATAACATTGAAAGCACAAACAATGGCATAAATATTTAGTAATTTTGTTGTTGCTTTCTACAGAAATTCCCATTGCGTTTTAAGATTTCAAACGCTGCGTAGCTAGTGGCGTTGAAAATTTTAAAACGATACATGAATTTCATTAGAAAGCAGCAACAAAATTACAAAATATTTATGACTTTGTTTGTGCTTTCAATGCAATTCTTTGGCGTTGCGTTTTACATGATTAGGGCCTTAATGTTTTTCGAGAGTGGGTGAATTATAAACCGATCTACGCGAAATTTGGTAGTATGATTTCTTGTCATGTTCATATAACTACTTTGTGTCAAATGTAAGTTTTAAATTCACATTTCGATTCATAAATATTTTTCTACTTAATCGATTGGGCTGGATTTCCATCCCAAACTGCTTAGGAGGAACAGTCTTAAGCCAATATTGTTTTTCTTTGAGTCGTTGGAAAGTGAGAGTGAATTCAACAGACAGACAGCCAGACCTAGAATTACTCAAGGACCTACAACTATATGCTTTTGGGGCCTAAGATTAGCATTTCACGCGGAATTACAAACTTAGTGGACCCTTTTTACATCTAGTTGTGAAAGGTATTAACATATTATAAATTGTAAAGTGTTTCACTTTTGTTGTTGTGTTATATGTGGGACTATTTTGTTGCTTCTGCTTAAGGTCTTGGATAATAAAACGAAAATAAAAACTACACTTTTGTATTTTACTTTAACAATTTATTTTCTAAAATATTTCAGTTAACTTCGTCAACCATTGTCAAGGAATTTTAAAGCAACATGACATTTTCTTTAATTTTACAACAATTAAAGCTTATAATATAAATACTTCGTACATAAATGGTTAATCTTTTTAACACGTTTTTTCACAAACCTATAACTTAAAAAAAAATAATCAATTAGTCGATATAATTGCGCGCAATTGTCTGTATCTGTCATATAATTAAATCTCTTTTTTTTATAATAACCCTCTTTCTGTAGTAATATAACCTTATCGAAGTCTGGCTTGTTTCTACTTATTGCACAGTGGGCGCAAGTGTAGTTATTTGTTCTTATGGTTTTTCTGTATTTTTCAGATAAGATTTGTGAGATGATATTCTAGTCTTTAATTTAGTTTTTGTTGTACTCACATACATATGTATTATTGCACAAATGTGAACCATCACCAATAAAGTTTATCTTACTTATTGGGTTTGATCTTTCATCCTTATTCAATTCGTCTTTGGTTTACTAAACAACTTTGCAATTGAGTTATTAGTCTTCATATCAAGTTCATACTTATCATTTTCATAAATGTTTGTCTTTTTAACTCTCTTGGATAACCCTGCTATATTTATTATGGATTTGAAAATTTTCTGAGTTGTTCCATTGTTTGTCAATATTTTCCTTGTTTATTTGACATTTCTAATTAGACCCTTTATGGTGCTCTTCGCATGTAAATGTTCTCTTCAGAATATTGGTAATTTTCTTTAAAGTAAAGTTTGTCGCTGTATTAATTATAGCTCTTGTGGGCTATTTAGAATACAAATTGATTAACATATTAGACGAATTGGGCTTTTGATAGCAATCTAGTTAAAGTGATTCTCCGTCTCGTGTCATTACTGCACCCAAATAAGGAGGCTCGTTATTTTTTTTCTATTTCCTCAATTAATTGAATCTGGCCATTATAAGCATTTAACATGTTCAGAGTGTCATCAATGACATGTTTCTTTACAATAGTTAAAATATCATCCACATAGTTCGTCATTATTCAAGGTTTCGTCTTCAGTTTTCCAATTGCTAAATCTAAAAGTTTTTCCATACAATGCCAGTTAGGGTTGGTGAGGCCGGTAATCCCGTGGGCATTCCCTTTCTCTGTTCATAAATTTTCCCATCATACTTGAAATACCTTGTATCATTAATACAAAATTTGTCAATTTCCATAACTAAATCCCGAGGTATGTTAGTACCCATTTCAACATATACAGGAATAGAAAAACATCCTTAAATCTATAAAAGTTATTTTTAGGAATACAAAATTAATTATTAATAAGATTTCCTTATGTCGTGCAAAATTCCCAATTTTTATTTTTGTTAAATACACCGAAATTTATTATTGAGAGAAAGATAGTTTCTATGCGTATTTCACTGGTTGCTTAGGCCGGATCGTCAGGAAACCGTTTTCCAAATTCTTATACATTATGTCATGAGAACATAATGTATACAAATTATAAAAAAACTCACATAAAACAAAACTTCCTTATCGTCAAATAAGTGGAACTAAATTTTAGCTGTTAGTTAAAGAAATAACTCAGCTGCAAAAAAAACATGAAAATAAAACAAAGTTCGCAACAAATAACAAATCTCAAGTTGCTGAAACTTAAACTTGTTTAGCAGTTTTTTCTGCTCATCTCTATTGCCAGTCAACAATATTTTTTGATTTTACGTTTCGATAACGAATAGTACGTAGCTAAGATTTGTCAACTATTTGAGATAATGGTACAATTTTTGGAATCTCCTCTCTGTGTTGCTATATCATAAAGAGGGGTGATTTTTAGAGATAAATTGTGCTCCCCTTGGAATTACAATGACAAAATCTCCAATTTCTATAAATTCAATGTTCTAAAAAATCGTTTATACTTGTATAGTTATCTAATCTATGGCACAAATTTTCAGATTTATAGCACACAATAATAACAAAAATGAGAATTAAAAAAATCAATTGATTTCAAAAAGTTTTAGAGAGTTTTTGAAGTAAAGGAAAAGCAATAAGTAAAAAATACATTACTTTTTTCACTTAAGGGAGGTTAAATGCTAAGGGCCGATTTTGAATGTGAACCACACCTAAACGTCAAGATTTCTTCTGCGCTTCATTTGACATTTCTCAATTTCAGACTAACTTAATTTGAACCATGGAAAGATACACAATCGAGCAATGCGTTAAAGCTATTCAGGCGTATTATGAAAATGGGCGTTCAAATCAAAACGCATATCGTAAAAATCCTCTTCAGTGATGAGGCCGCATTTGGGCGAATGATAATCCAAGAGTGATTGCCGAAAAACCAATGCACCCACAAAGAGTGACTGTTTGGTGCAGTTTATGGGCTGGCGGCAACATCGGTCCGTATTTTTTCCAAAATGAAGCCGGTCAGGCAGCTACTGTGAATGGTGTTCGCTATCAAGAGATGATAAAAATTGTTTATGAACAGAATTGGAAGATATGGATGTGGACGATATGTGGTTTCAACAGGACGGTGCCACTTGCTACACAGCTAACGAAATAATGGCTCTTATACGCGACAAATTCAATGGCCGTGTTATCTCACGTGGTGGCGATGTCAATTGGCCGCCACGATCATGTGATTTGACACCGTTGGACTTCTTTCTTTGGGGTTATTTGAAAGAAAAGGTGTTCGTCGATAAGCCAGCAACAATTCAAGTCTGAAGGACGAGATAATTCGGCACATTAACGGCTTAGAACCTTAGTTATGCCTCAGCGTCAGCGATTTGGACCATCGGTGGTGTGCCACACATAATTGAACCATACCAATATTATCATAATAAAAAGAAATTACAATAATTTCCTAAAGAATTTGTGTTTTATTCAAAATCAACATCGGCCGTTAATATTTAACCAACCTTTATATGTATATTAATATAAATATCAGCGAAAATTTGCTACTTAAAGAAAATTTAACAAGCATTTTGGTTTATTTCTTTTAAATAGGCCATATGTATTCCAAAATATTGAACAAACACAATTTTACGCTTTAAAACCCATTACTTTTTGTACAACTTGATTATACAAGCCCACAGTTTTTTAGTGAGTATTTATTTATTGAATCCTCATATTTTAAATACGAACTAAGAATAATTAAACAAATCATATCCTTATACTTTATTTTATCTCCTGTCAGTGCCATACAAAAAATTTCGTCATCACGGTTTCTGTTCACATATGAAGGTGTTTATCGCTATTCTGATTGGGTGAGTGCTGCAGTGTCTCTTCTCCTTAATAATTTAAAATATTTCGAACAAGTGGATTTGGGTAAAGTTCAAGCTTTTTTAAATATTTTACTGCATATTTCGTCTTCATAGTTTTCACTATAGGCACATTGAGATCCTTGTGAATATTTGAGTTTTTAACATACCAGGGAGCGGCTGTGATTATTCGAAGAAGTTTATTTTTGCGCGCTTGAATTTTTTCGATATTAGAGCCCGGGGCAGTGCCCCATAACTGAATACCGTAGCAACAGATTGGATTAAAGAATGAGTTGTAAAGAAGAAGTTTGCAATCGAGACTAAGAACAGAGTTTCTTGCAATAAGCCAAATAAATTTGAATTGCTTTTAGTTTCATTTTTAAATAATTTAATTTTATTTTGCTTCTATATGCCATTTCCGCGTTAAAGGCATTGATTATGGATTTTAAAGGGGGGCATGTTTCCCGACGCAATGTGAATGTTACATACATGAATTTTTGCTCGTTTACCTTTATTCTCTATTATTCTAACCACTTTTCCAGTTCAAATATATGATCCTGTAAGTAACGAGATGCTCCATGAGAGTTTTCGCGTACGCTTAGAAAATATGTGAATTTCACCATAATCGATTAATGCTGGAGTCCCACAGGGAAGTAGGAGCCTCTATTATATTTTATATATACTCCAGATATTCGCACACATCAACTTTAGCTGATAATACAGGTTTCCTAAGCCTCCGCGAAACCCGCTTTGAGGCATTTAGATACCTACTGTATCATACGCTTCAATTTAAAAAATCGTTAAAGCAATGGAAAATAAAGGTCAACGAACAAAAATGTATGCTCTCCTATTAAAATTAATAACCAAATAATACCTCAACATCAGCATGTAAAATATCTCGGTATACATTTAGATCGAAGTTGAACGTTGAAATGTCATATAGAGGCAAAGCTAACTCAAATGAATCTAAAAGCTATTCAAATAAATGGGGCTCATTGAAAAAAAGTCTGTATCTGTATAAAAGCCAATATATGACCTTCTCCGAGAAAAGGGACCTAGTGTGTGAAAATGAAGTTTTGAGAAAAACGAATTTAAAGTTTCATAACGCATTATCACTGTGAACACACCTTCAGTTGGGAGATGCGATTTGGTATGGTTAGTTATGATTAGGTGCCGACTTTGGTAACGTCATGCCTATGTGGTGGCGTATGTAAAGAACTTGTGGCCTCGGAAGAAGAAAGATTTATTCTGCGATTAACGGCTGAGCTACCAAACGAATTATCTCCGCTCATTGCACCAAGCGGCTTACCGTTAGATCGCAAATGGTATTTGTATGAGAATGTCAGGGTCTTATGTACTGATTCACAGAAACTGAATTTTATAGCTCCTAAACCTAGTGAACCCAAAGCGAAAGAAAAATCGAAAAATAAATCTGAACCTGCCTGAACCTTGACACACTAGGCCCCTTTTCTCGGAGAAGGTCACATATGGTGATACGGTATGCAGTTGCTCTCCAACAAAGAGGAAATCCAAGAGTGTCAAAACAAAATTTTTGGAAGCATCATGTCCGCTTCCTGGTATTTAAAAAATGCGAACCTTCGCAAGTAACTCAATGTTTCATTAGTAAAAACTAAGATCACAAAATATTCAATTAATTGCTTAAAAAGCCTTGAATCGCTCCCAAATACATCACCTCGAAATATTCTCCATTATAGCGGTCACACTCGCTTAAGAAGAAGAGATACCGCAGCACTTAACCGATCAAAATAGCCCGAAACATCTGTATGAAGGGTAACCGTGACTAGCAGAATTTTAGTGCGGCACTGGTAGGACGCAAAGTTAAGAATAAGATTAAGATTTGATTAGCTTTTGTTAGTTCAACAAATAAATAGAAACAAAAGTCATGCATATTGACAACGTTTAGAAATGTGTAGCGCCTTCGTTGAACCGTAATTATAGTTAATCTAAAACTAATTGCTGTTTTTCGAACCTTTGTTTTTATTATATTATATTGCCTTCTTATCTGGAAGTTATAAACTTAGCTTAAGACCAACATATACTGCGTTTTTAACACTATGATATTTTAGAACTGTTATACATTTTATGTACGCAGTATTAATTACTACATTTTAACTGAACTACTTTTAAGTGCAAGATTGTTGGTCGGTAAGTTATTCCGGATATTCACTGCTTGATAACGCCAACTAGAGTCAACAAATTGAGTTCTAGTGAGAGAATTCGGCCTGCTAAGGCCTGCATGGGAATTGTATGGAAATATAAAGGCGCATGTCCTACAATTGCGTGTCAGCGATAAGAACTATATTATTTGTTGTTGTAACGTTTGTGCATATCGCGATGTAACCTAATAACGTGATAAATACATCTCGTTTAGATCCAACTGCTCCTTCGATATACAGGTTTTATTCTTGTGTATGGTTCCTGTATATTCCAAACGGTGTGTCATCAAAAGCGTGTCCCAATAAATTGTGTTCGCGGTAGCTGCTTCGAGGACCTCATGGACAGATTACTCTCTAACACGCTGAAGAATAAAGTTATACATAACTTAATACGCAAACCTTTAAACCTCGTTAGAACATGATAGAGGTAAAGCCAACATGCTCTGCGAGGCCAAGGGATGACAAAGTTTTTACACTTTGTAGTATCTTAAGCAAAACACCATATATCCCAGGTGACTTGAAGGGGGTAAGTATATATTGTCTATGATATCCTATCAAAGAATGAAGTGTTGCCATTTATTCTGAATAGCGTTTTTACTTTTTTATTAGAAAACATTTTATTTACAAGTTTTCATTTAACTTTTAAATTGCCTCAGCATCTTGTAACATTATTAATGCGAGTTGGCATTTTTTATAGAAAAATTTTAAACTAGTATTAAAATAAAATTAGATATATGTGCTAACTCAGCGGCAACTATTGAAAGGACCGCAAGTAGCAGGCCTTTTTGAAGGCCTCCATACTCCTTTCTTTTTGAACGACCTTCCAAAATATTCAGTACCAATTCGCTAGCCCCTTCCTAAGGATGATTGAAAGGAAGTTGTTCAGTTTTATTTATTTTTTAGTGACCTTCCTTACTCCCTTCTTTGGGAAGGAATTTGTTAGTATAGAAGGGCCAATGACAACCTGTGTAAAAAATAAATAAGTATGGAATGCAACGAGGAGGGCTTGTTTCTGCTAAATAAGGCCTTCGATTAGGCCTCTTTACTCATTCTTTTTACCGCTGGGTATACTAATTAAAATATCGAGCATTTCCTGCAAGAGAGTGATAACTCAAATTTGAAGTTTCTATCACCCTTAAATTTAATTTTTTCTCTAGAGTTGGGTATATAAGATATTTTTGTATGATATTTTTTCATAATTAAGTACATTAGCTGAAAAATCAGATTTATTGAGTTATGACTCTATTGCAGCAAAGGCTCGATATGTATATAAAATGAAGAAATATATGTACAGTATAGGCCAAAAGTCACCATGGGGTTGAAATTTAACTGCAAAATTCAGACGTTGCCGATGATCTGCGGTCTTTACATTTTTGCTCCACTTGCACCCTTAAATTGGAATAACATAACATTTTTTTTTATGCGCCGTAGTGACGTACAAGTAATTTCTAGCTAAGGAAAACGCCTTCCAGCGGATTTTTCTGGTGTTTCGTTAACACTTTGGTCTACACGTTCAATATTTTCCGAAGTTCGAATTAAATTGGTCTTCCGGTTCAAGGCAAATCTTGTTTGGTGTCATGTTTGTGATAACGTTAAACTAATCAAGGAATCATTGTTTCAGAAGGCGAATTCTGAAGTTAAAATATCGACGCTATGCTTTAAAATAATAAGATTCTGGTTCTTTGTGCAGTTGGGAATCTCTCCATTACTTATTCTCCAGTGCCCATGTTCTGTAATTCTCGCTTCGAGAACTTTTCGATTGAAATGCGAGAAATGAAACAAAAATGCCATAAATTGAAACAAACAACGGTTTTTCTCATTTTACTGCGTCTGTAACATTTTTGGCGAGTAATAGCTGTCACTTAAGGAAATTACTCGCCAATTTACAGAAAAAGTATGTCTGTAAAATTTTTATGAGAAAGTTCCCGCTTTGAACTGTCAAATAAACTCACGCATAAAAACGGGATGAGAAAAAATATTATTACTAAAAAATATATTAAATATGCAAAATGCAACGAATAATAACATGGAAGAGATAAGTATTTTGTTTTAGACTTTTTTTTCATTGTTTAATTATTTTGCTTTTATCAATTTTGAAAAATATACGAATATTTTCAAAGCTTTTTTTTAAACAACAAAAATTAAAGTCGCACTCTACATTATTTTATATAGCCGACGGTTGTATTTTCGCCTCCGTCATTGAAAATTTTTCAATATTAATAATTTTGGCCGCCGCGGCGCGCCGTCAGCGATATGTGTTACTGGCGTTCTCAACGTCTGCAAGTTCACGTCGGCTTTGAGTGGAATATTATGACATTTATAACGTAACGACGTAATTGCTTTTGATAGTTTTCGACATGAGTTACATACACACTTTTTCTCATTTTTCGAGAAACGATGGAATATTTTGTTTCACATCTTTTCAATGCGAGAAGTTCTCACCAAAGTAACAGAACATGGGTACAGGTGTTATTTATATTATCTTAAAAAAAAGAAAACATATATAATCGTAAAAGTCGTTATATTTTTTAGCCCCCTGGTGGCTTTTGGCTCTCCCTGTACTTACAATGTGTGGAAATATTCAATCAAATATTATCAATTTAATATTTTTGTTTTTGGAATTTGTCTTAAAAGCTTAACTTGTAATTTGACTAACATTACATTTGGCCACATCCTTACAGCTTGTGAAGTGAGTTATTGTTTACATCTCAACTAAAGGCAGCGTTGTTCATAGCCCTGGTTCTACTAAGATTGAGCGGTACTGACATCTTGAAGCGCCACCGTCATCAAGGAGTACATTTTAAGTTTAATTTTAACTTTTTATGGAGGAACGTAATCGACGTTTTTTCCGGAAATATCACCAAGTTGGTTGGATACTTGGTAGATATTGGTGTGTAATCCCACATCCACCTTAACATACAGTCCGAAATTCAGTGAAACATAATCGATGTTTCATTTGGTCCAGTATCAAACTTAATCGACGTTTTTGGTGCTCTTTATTTCTCGATTAATATATTTTTGCGACAACTATCGCTTTCTTATAGGCTTTTAATTTCTCACGGAACTGCTGCCACTATTTATTATTGAACCTAATTTTAAAATATTTACGCTTTTTAACGCATTATACTTGAGCCAGACAGGTGTTTATGCGATCTTTTAAAGTGTTCCAAATTGTGAATAAGTTAAAGCAGTTACGAAAGATGAAATTAGACAGATGTGCACTTAAACAATATATCTAGCAGTCGGTTATATTAAATTTAAAAATTTAAAATTCAAATTTTAATTTTATTACAATGTTCACTAACATTTTGACCATATATGCCTTTAGACCACACAGCACACCATACAGTGACATAATTAGCATGCAACTGCTTCTCAGTATTTGCTCTTGGATTTTATGAAACCCAAATGCGACAATTTTGCTTATTTACTTATCTACACAAGTGAAAACGGTCTTCGCCTGAAAAAAAATTTTTCCAGAAAAACTAGCTTGTTGTAATTGGAAAAATTCAGCAAAACTTTGACAAATTTAAGAGGCGGATCCAATTTCTCAAAGTTTATCTTGACAACGGTCTTAGAATAATTATGTTTACCGAAATCGCACTTAATACATCAGTTCGATTTTTGGTGCATATGAAATTAACTGTAAAAATTTACAATAATTTTACTACTGAAATGTCAACAAGTAATATGTCAAAAGTATCGTGTCATTATAATATGCCCCTGTTAAAAAAGTTCTTGTTAAACAAAACTACCCTTCAACTATAATTGTTTATATTTAAAATCTACTTCATAAAATTCAAAGAGATTTGCCAAATGTCCTTTGACTATCGAGTACAAATCCTCTTGTGGTGGTAATAGAAGTTTTGAAGTATAAAACTATAAAATACCGTTAGCTGCTTCAGTACTAGAACTTGTAATGGTAGTAGTGTGGCTTTATGTAAAAAGAAATAATATTCTCTTCTCCCAGTTTCTCTTTCATATCCATTTTAAATTTTTTTTTTTTTCAATATGTGTGTGTGTGTTATTTTAGAGTCCATTGAAAATCTATTGTCTGTTATATTGAGTTTATCGAGTGAATTAAATCTGGCAGCAAAACATACAACAATAAAGTAAACAAAATACTAAAGAGGACAACAACAGAAACAGATTCTATGGTAATAATAAAAAAAATACAGTAACAAGAGCAAAATAATAATAATAAAAAAAAACAATTGTTAAGCATTTACAATTTTCTACTCATATTGAGGGTGAAAATGGCAAATCAATAAAAACAAATTGTACTTAAATGCAATAAAATCCACTCTATTCCATCCACAATTCTAACTGATATACAGCAATAACAAAATAAATACAAGGACAAAAAAATAAAACTGGACACTTTGACTGTAGATTTAATATCCGGAAATAGATTCGTAGCACAACGACTTACATTATCAAACTGTTGGTGTTAGTTCTGTTGAGTACCGCACTAAGGCCAGGTTATTGAGATGTGGATTAAATTGAAACTTAGCATAACGTACTCTGAAACTCGAGTTTTTCTGTCGAAATGTTATTTTTTTATTATTTCATTAAAGACCAACATTTTTCGGATTAACTTAATCGAGTTTAACTGAGATCTGAAAAACCCAGCCTAAGACTTGGAAATAGTGGGAGAGTATTCTACGGCAAAAGATAAAACATAGCAGAACATCATATTTTATTGCAAAAATATTCTAAGATTATGACTGATAAAAACTTTATTTTAAAAGGCGTCCCTGCTTATGAAAAATTACAATATTTAGGAGAAATTCAGCAGAATTTTTTTTACTTATAGGAAATTATTCGATATTTCAATTTGTTTATGTTATATCAAGTTCCAAATTTTACTAGTTAGGCTAGTTGGAAGTGAGCTTGTGTATCAGCGCGGTAGTTTGGGGTTGATTCCCGCCAGAGATCCTAGTCTGTTTCACTACAGCAGGCTGAAGTTGTGAATTACTATTGCTTAGCTAATTTAGTTAGAATAAAATTTGTAATTGTATTTTTAACTCTAAGGGTGTGTGTGAAACGGTAGCAAAGTTCTATGGTGAAATAAAATTTGTCTGTGGTAGAAAGATTTCAGGTTTGTGCTGTGTGAAATTATAATATTTTTGACAACGTAAAATTTTGACATAAAGAAAAGAACAATTGATTGCTGACATTTCTTAACAGAGGTCTAAGTCGGCAAATTTTTTATCACCTGACAAAAAAAATTAGTTATCCAAAATAAAATAATTATCTATTAAAATGTGTTATTGTTTTTAATATATGGGTTTATTATTAATATAAATATATTTAAACCCGACTTCAAAAAAGGAGGGTTTCAATTCGGTTGTATGTTGCTTATTTTAATGTTTGTTGCCGCATAACTCCGTCATTTTTGAACCGATTTTTTTGCATTTAAATTGGACGTGTCAATAGATTGTACTTACAAAAAGTTTTGGAAACCAGACGGACACTTTATCTGTCCGGAAATTTTATTTTTAAGCTACTCCATAATTTATAAACCAGTTTTCAGAATTCGCGCTTACTTTTAATATGATTTACTAGCAGGTTGCAAATGTGAAAAAATTTTGAGGAATTTTTAGAGGTTGCACATTTTGTTTTTTAAAATTTTTTTGTATTTTTTTTTATTTTGCCGGTTTTACTGCTGTTTTTTTTATTCTCTACGGGTTGGAACCCATAGACAGAACTTTTAGGAAATTTCTCATTTTTATTACATTTTTTAATCCTTCGCAAATTGCGCCTTTTAGGTAATCCTAATAAGCTGATTATGGGATTATTGGTATAACAAAAATTATTTATCCAGTTTGATTATTTAGACTTCCTCTCAATGGAATATATTGTGATTGGTTTCTTTCAATTACACTTGCATAAGATTGTGCCTTGGCAATAAAGCAAAACGCCTGTAATGTAAATGTAATTAGCGTTCTGTAGTCTATTACTGAATTTAACTGCCAGCCCCAAAATATCGACAAGAACATTTCTTTCGCATTTTTATATTGAAACAATAATAAAAAACTAAAATTTGTTTTTGTTTTCAATATATATATACGAAAGAAATGTTCTTGTCGAAATTGTGGGCCTGGCAGTTAAATTTGTTAAAAAAAAAGTATTTTACTTTTATTAGACACTGATGTCAACATGCGCAAATTATAATAACAAACCAGTTATTAATAAAAAAAATTAAATAAGTAACTATTTTTGATCTTATATAAATATGCAACACGGCTAAAAAGAAAAGTTTGACTCAAAAAATTAGTGTAAATATGCCTTTCAAGCCGGCGGCGCCTTCAACTAAAAATTAAAATTTGGCGGCGGCATAGAAGCGACTTTGAGCTGCACGACCTGGGGATGTGGGTATGATAATTGTGTGGTTGTCAAAAATGTCTACGCTAATGTCAAAATTTATACTAGCCCCCTGGGCTAGTGAAATTTTATTCACCTCAATAGTATCAAAATTTTACTTTCATGAGTACTTTGCAACCGTTTCACACACGCCCTAAGTGAATAACCAGTATATTAATCGAAATTTAATTTTTTACAGCATATTTTGCAAAATTTCACTATTTATAAGAAATTTGCGTAATTGAGGCCATATGCTCCTTATGGGAACTACGGGAACATATAAATATTTATAAGGAAACATCACTATTTATAGGAAATTGTGCAAAATTTCCCTCTTTAGTTGTGTGTGTAACGGTAGCAAATTTCTATGGTGAATTAAAATTGTCAAAAATGTCTACGCTTATGTTAAAATTTATACAAGCACCCAGGCCTAGTGACATTTTATTCACATCAGTACTTCCAGTACTTTGCTACCGTTTTACACACACACATACAGGAGAAATTTTAGAATATTTCACTATTTATAGAAAATTTTGCAATATCTCACTATTTATAGGAAATTTTGCAGTATTTGCAATTTATAGGAAATTTTGCAGTATTTCACAATTTATAGGAAATTTTCAAATATATCACTTGTTATAGGAAATGTTGCAATATTTTACTATTTATAGGAAATTTTGCAATATCACACTCTTTATAGGAAATTTTGCGATTTTTCGCCCTTTTTAGGGTATTTTACAAAATTTCACTCTTAATATGAAATTTTGCATCTTTTCACTTTTTATAGGAAATGATTAAATATTTCACTTTTTATAGGAAATGTTGCAATATTTTACTATTTATAGGAAATTTTACAATATTTCACAATTTATAGGAAATTTTGCGATTTCTCACCCTTTTTAGGGAATTTTGCAAAATTTCACTCTTTATATGAAATTTTGCAAAATTTAACTCTTTAAAGGAAATTTTTCAATATTTTACTTTTAATAGGAAATTTTGCAATATTTCACAATTTAAATATTAATATCCTTATTAGACCTTTTAATTTTCAATACTTTATGAATTGATAAGCTCGAGGCCACAATTTATAAATAAATTATTATAAATTTTTTTTTATATATCACTCTTTTAGGTAGTTTGCAAAATTTCACTTTTTATAGGAAATATTTCAAAATTTCACTTTTCTGAGATATTCAAAGAAATTTTTCTTTTTATTATCAGTAATTTTTCTAAATTTCATTATCCTTAGAACAGTTCACGATTATTTACTATTATTTCGATATTTAACGAAATTTACAGCATATATAACAATTTGTTGAAAAGTTGACATCTATTCGTCATTATATCTTTATTCTGATTTTAAGTTATATATATGCCAACAGATCTTACTTCAGATCTAGGATAATGAATAACAAGTAAGTTTTAGGTTGCTTTAAACTCTAATTCAAGTCCTACTTTCATATCCCAAAATCTAGGAACAGAGATTAATTGCCTGAAATTAATCTTGAATAGGAGAATATTTGTTTCAGGTGCCCGTACACGACATTTTTTTACATCAGACTTGTTAAATTTCGTTTAAAACATTGCATCTGTAAATGTCATCTGACAAAATTTCAATGAAAGCGTGCTCTATTTTCTTCTGGCAGACCATCTGACATCAGCTGTGTCAGAAACCTATGCCCAAATTAAACCGGCAGCGGCGGTGCACTATTGGCGGAATCGTTAGCCGGCTGAAGTTTATATCATACAATACCGATATATGTATGATAATTTCACCATTGAATATAAATTATGTTCATATATATATATATATATAAAACGTTTCATTATAATATCTTAAATTGGTTTCATCGAATTTAAAGAAAAAAAATGTTAAGATGGCTGAACACTTTTACTGCGCAAATAGACATGTTTGTGGCAGCTATTTTAAAACCGAGAACTTCTTTGGTTTCTGCAATAACTATGCGAAAAAATAGAGACAATGTCAGAAGCAAATAACATGTAGGTTTGTAACCAAATATTATAAACCTTATGTAAAAGAGCAATTTTGACAGACATGCACAATTACATGTTACTTGAAAAGTTGACAAGTCAGGTGTAAATAACATGTCGTGCACATGCAACTTTAAAAGATCTTAATAAATGCCCATTTTTTGGCTGATTTTCTTAACATGTTCTCCACTCAGCCTCACGTATTTGTGGCACTAAAGTTTTTTAAGAAGCTCATGTCACATATAAGTGTCAAATTTCTATTGAAATCTATAAACCTATAATTTTGTAAAAGTTTGTTGAAAGTAGCACGACGTGGCATCTTCAATTCAAAAACAAAATAGATTTCTGTTTATCTGAAGAAAGGTATGTAATAATAAAAGTATTCAAATTTAGTACAAATAGATTTGCTATCAATACATGAGATCTGTACACAGAAAAAATTAAAAATTGTCTCTAATCACCAAATTCATAGAATCAAGCAAACAATTTGTTGATTTTGCACCTATTACCAAAATGATAATATTGATTACTAAAAATTATACGTAATAAATATTCAAGCGCAAGGTCAATTATATAAAAAAAAATTGTTTTTTTATCCAATATTTCGCTATCTCAATGGATAGCTTCTTCAGGTATTCAGATATTTGGTTTTTTTCTGTTATAAAATTTTAAACGAATTCTTTATACAAAATTTCAGAAAACAACAAAATTTAAATTAAAAAAAAAAAAATTGAAATTGTGAACATTTCTTTCTCAGTAATTGATATTTTTAATTAAAAAAATGATCAAAAAACTTTGCCGCTTCCAACAATGTGTTAATTTATTTAATAAAAGGTTTGGACAATTCTCAACAACAAATCAAATCTACAAGTTTATTTAATTTTGACCGAAGACATCAATTAAGATTTTTTGTTATTTAATTAATATTTTAATTAACAATTTATTTCGAAGCCACTAAAATGTTAATTAAATAAAAATTATATTTTTAATTTTCTTTTAACAAAAAAAAAAAAAAAAAAAAAAAAAAAAAAAAAAATCTATTCATTTATCACATTAATTAAATTTTAAATACTTTTAAAACAATTTTTTTATTGATAAAAAAAAACTACTGATAATTTTTTCTGTGCATTAAACAAATTTTGCTATTTAAAATTTCTGAACTCCTAAAAAATTTAGAAATAAATGCACATATGTATCAAAATGTTCTATAATAGAAGTATTAGAAAAAGAAAAACAATATCTTGAGATTATTTTAAAGTCCAGCGAAAGTGATTTGTATTTTGAATAATCTAGAAGTAGCTTTAGCTCGGATACCGAGGGCGAAGAGACCGAAGAAGGTAATTTTGTGGAAAAATATGGCTCTTTAGAAGATGATTGGATTGATTGACGTTATATTTTATGAAGATATTTGTTAAGGAATTAGTATATATGTGGAGTCTTCCGAGACTTAAGCCCATGTAAGCTGATAGTATCAGTAAAGTGGGAAATCAGCTGCTTTATTTTGTAACGTCTAAGTCTGTAGAAAAGAGGTTGTTCTTACTTTTTTACTGTACGGTTACATTACTGTTGCTTATAGCTAACTGGGGCTTTAGATGGAAAAGTCATTGAATTATAACCATATCCTTTATTAAAATTTGGCATCTTTAATGAAACTACAAGAAAATATACATAAAAAGCAATAAATTTTACTAATTTTTTTTAGATATTTGTTTAATATACGAGTATATAAATATAATCCGCCCTTGTAGGTAGTATAATATACACTGTCATTTTTATGATGATGTATGATATTTTACCTACTTATGGGAAGCACAGCTGAGTGCTACCGGACGCGTCACAGGTTGCGGATAGTGGTACGTTCTGCAGATATGTAGAGTAGCTGCCAACGGCAGTCGCGGACAGTCAGCGGTTACAAGGGGAGAGTATCGGAGGGTCTCTCGAGCTCCCACTAAATTCCGAGTTCGCCTGTGATCCTTGTAACGTTGTGGCGAGCAATTGGCGCCAAGCAAAAAATCCAATATCACAACCGACCACGGGTGGTATAACCCTACGCATGCCTGGATGCATTGTTGGCAGCCCCAACACCAGGATCGGATGCTTTGGCCCAATCAGCCACTCGTCTTAAATGAAACCTGATTACCGAAACCGTTAATTGTAGCGGCCCTATGCTCCTTGTAGGAGTAAAAGGAACAAATATATATATAAATATAAACATTAAACCATTTAGTGACTATGATTTGTGTCATTAATTCCACTTATAAGTGCCTTTTACGCCCATATCACATATATGTGAGATATATATTTTTTGTTTTTGAGTTTTTTATAGAAAACACAAAGAATAGCTGATAAGCGCACACGTTAAGATTTAAATTGTAATTTTAATTTCATATTAAAATGGGAAATTATGAAAAGTACGATTAATCGATTATCGCGTACAACACAGCCATGTATTGTGGTAACTTCGATTATAAAAATTGAGACTATATGCAAACCCAATTTAAAACCCCATTAATTTTCTGTGGAACACTTGAATATTGATTTTTAACTGTAAACATTTCTCAAAACAGTATTTGAATCAATGTTCCCTCTTAATGTAAAATAAACGATTAATTACCTAAAGCAGAAAACAAATCAACAACTTGTTTTATTGAACGTGCTTAAATAACTTATTTTTTTTTTTAACACAATATATATTAGCCTGATTGGGTTAATACTGCTCTGGATACATTCCTTATTTTTATGACCATTTTAATGATTTTATTTTCAATACTTCACACAAATACTCACATACAGACACATACTTTCATAACAGAAGGGTGCGAAAAATGTTTCATTCATGGTATAGAAAGGATATACAAACAGGTAAAAAAGGATTATAGCAATTGAAAAAATCTTGTATTTAAGAAAACAAGCTTATGAAATAACTCAAAAAAAAAAATCAATAATCAGATGGAACAATGTTAAGTTCAATACATAAATATTTTAGGTGTTAGAAGGGTTAATGTTTCACAAATAATTGCTATAAACTTTAAGGGTTTAGAAAGTTTTTTTATTTAATATATTATATTGGAACCAAATCTTGTTTAAAATAAATTATTATGAAAAAAAACATATGGGTTACAAGTTCTTACTTTTACAGCTTAACTGTTGATATTTGTGTAACGGCAAAACAATTATTTTTATCTCGATTTTATCTTTGAGTCATTTGTCAAAACAGAAAACGGTTGGAAAGTAAACATATTTGATCATAAGCTACTAACTAACGTAGGAATTTTGTTTAGCGAAGATATGCGTATAAAATCACTGTTTGACTTTATGTTAAAGCTTAAGAGCAGCGTTGCCGTTTTGGTTACATTTTACTAAAGGCCCGCAAATGTTGAACTACCCAGCGAAAACTTTGCTTATAAAATAAGCAGAAAAATAATGAGAACTTGACGAAAAGACTAGTCGCGATGTACCAAATCCTTTAATCCTTTATAATTTTGCCAATTACAACCTTAAAAATAATACCTTTTTTTATACTTAAAACAGACAAAAAATAATTAGTTACAACCCTAGGGGAAAGGGAACTAACACTAAAATTATCACGTGACAAGTCACTTTAACATGGCGATGTCCTACGAGGGGTTAATTGGCACCTTTTTGACACTTTGTAACAGGTCACTGAAATAACCTCAATTTCGGTGAAAATAATGCCTGTCGAAGTTTTTATCACAAATGTACCATGTCAATATGATAGATCCCCTTCATAGAAAGTAATAGAACTAGAGAGAATCAGCCACTACCCGCACAAAATCCAGTCGCATTAATAGTTTTGTGCCAATTGCCTTTCCTCTGGACCTACTCTTTCCTCTGGAACTGTACTCTAAGCACGTCATCACCAGTTAAGTAATAAGTCTTGTTCGTTCCTTTTAACTATAAAATTTTGTTCACTGGTCACAGATCAATTGACACAAATATCCAGCAGGGAAATTAACTTTCAAAAAGGTTAAAATACACATTCATAAAATTATTACAGTAACTGATTGTAGGTTATTAAATTCAATTTCCGTACTGTGTAATGAAAATATAATTATTTTACGAATCAATTTATTTTTTAACATTTATACTTGTTATTCAAAAAAAAAACTACAAAAAAATGCTGTTTTTCCGTACTAATATTGTTATGTCATTTGATTTTTCGTCAGTTAAATTATATTTCTTTAAAGCAACAACTGTTAAATTTTACGGAATATACTGTTAAATAAAAAAAATTCATTTATTTTAAATAAAATGTAAATGATTCGTTTTAGAAATACATTTTTAGTTGTTTAAAAGGAATTTTCTGCGGAATTTACCTACATAATATTTTGAGTGCACTAATTAAAATGGCTCTTATGTATGTATATTAGGGATTGCTGTTCGGCTTTAACCGAAATCGAAACCGCGGTTTTAAATGCCTAAAAACCGACAAAAACCTCGGTTTTCAGCTTTTTCTTTAAAAATATATTTATGCTTAAAGAAATTGCAAATTATATATAGCACTCGTACTTCTCATAAATCAAGATTATACATTAAACAAGTTAGAGTGCTATATTCGGCTGTGCCGAATCTTTGATACCCTCAACCGCCAGGAGTGGGCTCAATATGACAAATACATATATATTATTAACTAAGCTTCACAAAAACGAACGCCAGCATTGAAATTAGTTGCGTTTTAGACTTATATTAAATTATTGACCGACACTAAGAAAATTTTATGCTTTTCTTTTAAGAACTTTGAAATGACTTGAGTAAAATATATAAATAACATTTTTAGCCGAACTTAAATGATTGGACCAATCATCCCAAAATTCTGAAGACTGATTTATTGTATTACAAAAAATAGATTAGAATAAATTTCAATATAGCAGTGTAATTAGTTTTAACGTTAACAGTGAATTTCACAACATTGCATGATATTTTTTCTGGCCATATGAATCTAAGTTGGAAGAAATTTTACCGCAATATCTATATCTGTTATAGTTTTAGGCGTACTAAACTGTTTTTCGGGAGTAGGGCTTATATGGGTTTTAGCGTAAATTATGGACCGATCACAGTATTATTTTCAGTCGTATAAGACGAATTTGTGCTAAATTGTATATCATTCCGTGCATTATTTCACCATTTATATTAGCTTTTGTATCAAAATTATCAATTTTTTTAGGGTGGTGGTTCCACGTTTTGATTAATAGTTGTGATCCTACTGAACCGATGTTGCTGGATCCCAAACTGCTTACGATAACTACAAGCAATTTGAGGCCAATATACTTTATTGGGTCTCAGATGTATTATAAAAAAGTTTGACACGGAGTGACAAACTTAGTATACCCTCATTCAGCACAGTGGACTGCAGTGGTGGTGGAGGGTATAATAAAATTATATAATAAATTCGTATAATTGAAGCTAATAAGCATACGTTCAATAAAAAATATATTGATTTGCTTTTTATATAATTACGATTCTTAGCTGTTCTATTGTGGTCTGGCCAGACCAAGAGGATAACTTAGTGGAAAAAGTTATCGAGAATCCTAGCGTTAAAAAGACAATAATGTCATTAATGGATGGCTGGCAAATTTTTAGAAAATACACAGAGTTCGCTATATGAAAATTTGTAAAGAACTCATTTCATGACATACATTTGATTGTATAATTATTAATAATAAATTGTAGTTCAAAAGCAGTTGTGAACTTGAAACCAGCTAGTAATAATTAAATCTGAGTTTATTTGTTGTAATGATCAAAACTCATTGAAGTCTAGTGTATTAGTTTCGAAAAATCTAGGTTTGTTTACTATTGCATTTTTTTTACAATTTATACTCGCTTAGAAAAGTTAATAATTCGAAAAAGTTAACACCACTTGGGACATTTCGGTTCATTTTTTCATGATTCTACTGCACCTACATTTAATACCCGCTTCTTTAATAAACACCATTAATTTTTTAAAAATTATTTGCCTTCCACCATCGGCAGCACAGGCTGAAGATTGAGATTCTCTAAAAAAAGCTTCCATTATGTTTATTAGACCAACTCACCTTGTATGGAGCTGGAAAAAGTGTTTTTGTTACCCTTCTGAAAATAAAGTTTGATATGTTTTATGATGATTCCCAAAATATTTTGGCTTAGTTATTTATAAGCAAGCCAGTATAACTGTTTTGGTATGGCTTGCTTGAGCGTAAGCACTCAAACTCACCAAAGCAAAAATTTTAACAATTCTTGTTATACAAATTAACAATTTGTAACAATTGTTGTTCTCAAAAACCTATAGGTTTTTATAACAATCATAATGTTATTTAAATCAAAAATAGATTTTTTTATTTTTGTTAAATTAAAAAGTACTTGATCCAAATAATACATTTATTACATTAAAATATTTTTCAAACAACTTATTTATTTGATAATAAAAGGTACTGAAAATTTTTTCTTGTACATTATTCAAAAAAATAACATACTGTACTCGTATTAAAAAAAATAGGTAATAATAATCGCATAAATAGAAAAAAAAAATTATAAACCATTCTACGCCATCCTTTATGCTTAACTACCGATGATACGAAACGCTCCTCTGGTAAAAATAAATTTTAACTTTTAAAAAATCAAGCAAAATTTTACTAGAATATAGTAGAAATACTTTAACAATAATTATAATATATTGTTTCAACGATAACAAAAAAAAAAAAAAAACAAAAATGTTATTAGCCAAAAGGCAAAACTGTAACAATTAGTGTTATATATTATCTTTTAACAAACTTTTAACCAAAACAATACACAGACTATAACCCAATCGAAATGAAAAAAAAATAATAAAACAAGAAATGTTCTTTTCCTCTGTTAAATGTAGAATTTCTAATTATTGTTATTTTTCTTAGGGCTAGCGCCAGTGTTAAAAAGGACCTTTTTGCCAGAAGCATCAAACTTATCAAATTCTCATTACTGAAAACAAAAACACACTAAAATCAGATAAAAAATGTTTCCTTTTTTTATTTTGGGTCTCAAAGGATGCGTCTAAATTGCTGGATATGTAGAGGTTTGGGTATATTAAATGGTATTTATCAATATATTTTTGAACCTCTACTGGTAAAATAGAATTAAAGACATAAAGGGAAACAAATGTTTGAAGGGAATTTAAAAGTAGTGGTAAATAGTTATCTCTTGAAAATTTGTTACAAGAAGAGTATAAATTATTTGAGTAATATAGCTGGTTAGGTACGCTATTGAAAATTAGGCAAAAGTGTTCTTAGGTCATACAAAACTAACAAAAAAAAAAATTAGTTTTTCTTTTGAGTTTATTTTTCTTTAGCCCTTGACTTTTTTAATGAAACACACTTCCATAAAAAATTTTATATTTTCAACTTTTTTTTTTTCCTGACAAAAAGAACGAAAAACAGATGTAAGGAAGAACATGTAAATCAATTAAAATAGGTAATCATTCATTCAAATCAAATTTTTATCTAGCAAAATAAAATACCATTTAGTTTAAAGATTGATGTTTGAAGTCGGGGCAACCTGTCCGCGAAAACCTGGGCTCAATTACCTCCTCAGTCAAGACTGAAAAATTATCAATAAATTTTAATTAACTTCATGTTGTAAAATTCCTTTCATCATAAAAAATAATTAAATTCAAAATAAAATAACCACAGAACTAATTATTGTTTATCTTTACACTTTGTTCAACGTTTTTCTCACTTTCTATCCCTTTAAAAAAATTGATAGTTCATCAAAAAAAGTATTGGTTTGTAAGATCGTTTCATCGTTGGATTCAAATCTCTTTAGGTTGAACCATTTCGTCAGGTTTAAAAATAGTAACTTTGAATAAATCCGGAGAGTAGGGTACATAAGGAAGCAATTAGTAATTTTGGCAGGATCACGGACTTATTGACCCACTTTATTACTTATTCACTTTTTATACTCATCATCTCAATAGGAGGGAAGAGAATTATGCGTTTGTGGGGAGAATGATAGTGATTCTATTCTCACTTTTTGGTATACCGAAATTGCTTTTGAGTAGATCTAACGATAACGAAATGATTGTGTGGCTAGCGGGTTGTTTGTTAATTTAAGCCTTGTGTGCATAGCGAATGTATCAAATGTTTGAGCTAATTTGATAAATTTTTGACACATACTTATGTCCGAAGCCTATAATAACCTGTCCACAACTTTACTTATCACAACACAAATTTTTAACGTAGAATGATTACAAAAGCCCTATCGGTTATGCTGCTGGTGTTTTATAATTGAGAGTTGTTCTGAATACAACAAACGTGTAACAAACACGTGTACCAGGCAGGTAAATAATAATATTCTAATATTCTCTCACTCTGACTTAAGTCAATCCCAATGACAAACTGTCATAAAATTGAGCCTTATGAGTCGTTTCTACGATGTAACCGAGTCATAACATTGATAACATGTTTTATTAAACTGGCTCCGATTCGTAATTTCTGTGAAGCCGGTGTGTTAACCCATTGACAAAATAATTTAAAATGTTGACCATAATGACAATTTGGGCAAGTGATGTTAAGGCTGATATCACAATGATGAAAAGTGTCATGGGGTCAAAAACGAAGAGATTTTTCATAGTACTGTAAACATGTTCTGTGACTTTGATGAGAACTTCTCGCATCGAAAACATGTGCAACAAAATATTCCATCGTCTCTAGAAAAGTGAGATAAAAGTGTGTCTGTAACTCATTTCGAAAACTTTCAAAAGAGATTAAGTCGTTACGATATAAATGCCATAATATTCCACTCGAACCCGATATTAAATTGCAAATGTTTAGAACGCCAGTCAAACATATCGTTGACGGCGACCATATTTAAATATATGCATAGATGCCACAACGTTTGCTTCTCAAAAATGGCATAATGTTCTTACACTCGTAGAAAAATGCATCTTCATACCGATGATGCCCTAAAATCAGCATTGGGACATCAATGTTATTACAAATGACATCAATAAGGCAAAAAGTGACATGGATTGTAACTCATTGTGTCTGTGTCTGTAACTCATTTCGAAAACTATCAAAAGAGATTACGTCGTTACGATATAAATGTCATAATATTCCACTCGAACCCGATATTAAATTGCAGATGTTTAGAACGCCAGTCAAACATATCGTTGACGGCGACCAAAATTGTCTAAAATTGAAAAAATTTTCAACGACGGCGGCGAAAACACAGTCGTCGGCTATACCAAAAAACGTAAAATGCGACTTTAATGTTTGTTAATTACAAAATTGCTTTGGAAATATTCGTATATTTTTCAAAAATTTTAAAAGGAAAATAATTAAACAATAAAAAAATTTGTCAAGAACAAAATATTTATATCTTCCATGTTTATATTCATTACAATTTGCATTTTTAATTTATTTTTTAGTGATAAAATTTTTTCTCACCCCTTTTTTATGCGTGAGCTTATTTGACAGTTCAAAGCGAAATTTTCTCACAAAAATTTTATAGACGCACTTTTTCAGTATATTGGCGAGTAATTTCCATACGTGACAGCTATTACTTGCCAAAAATGTTACAGACGCAGTTAAGTGAGAAAAACAGCTGTTTGTTTCAATTTATGGCATTTTTGTTTCATTTCTCACATTTCAATCGAAAAGTTTATCGACGCGGGAGTTACAGAACATGGGCACTGATGTCAAAATACATCAGCGTTATGACGCTTTTTCTGTCAGTGTACTATTATTGATTGTATTGAATGCAAAATTTAATGAAAATAATGGAATGTAATAATTGCCCATGGCTCCAAATCGTGAAACACTCAATTTTTTTTTTTTTTTTTTTTTTTTTTGTAAATACTCTCCTCTAGGGTAACACATGGACCAACTATTCGTTCTTATTTGTTGTTCATCGTTTTATCATTTTTCCTATTTTTAAAAAGAAAATAAGTGTTTAACCAACCAGCCAAAAAAACACAAATAAAATAGAATTAAATAAAAGAAGATGCAACGAAACCAGGCTAACACGGAAGAAACCACTCAAAACATTGTTTATCATACATTCGTTTACCTTTTTGTTATTATAATGGCTCTTGTTGCCATTGTATCGCACACATACCTTTAAACACAAAGGACTTTGTGGTAGAACAAAACACAGCAAAAGTAAAATGAAAATCAAAACAATATTTAGACACTGCCTGCGTTTAGGGATTTCAATGTTCAACGCACAGAAACACACCCAGATTTTAATTTTGTATGCAGACATCCGTACATTTATTTTTAATTTTGCCCTTTTGTTATCTGCCCTCAAGGTATAGAATTTGCGAGCGTCCCCAATGAAAACAGAGTGTTACAAAATAATTCGTTCAATTTAGTTAAGGCAATTTGCCTAAATGTTTTCCTAGATAGATACAGGATGATTTAAATCTAATTTGATATACCCAACAGGGTTCCCAGATGTTTTCTGGTCATATTTCTGAATTTAAGTGCAAGAGTGCAGAATAAAATATAATAGAAAGTCAGAAATACAACCGGGTGACTTGTTCGTACGGTTAAGGGTGTTAAAGGATAGTTGGCATGCAATGTATGCACGAAAGTTCTAAAAATCACATAAATATCAAAAGTTAGGACCTCTTAAGAACTTTGAAGTTATCAATTTCTAAAAAAAATCTATTTCAAAGCCGTGTTAGGCAATCTGGAATATATTTCCGTTTTTAAGAATTTTTTTGATTGTGAAATAAGTTTCAAATGAAAACAATTAAGAAAAATATTGTTAAGCTTTATTTTATCTAAATAGTGTTTATTTTTATTGTAATGTGATTCTCACGGACTATTTTCAGTCATTTTATTAAAAAAATGTAAATAAAAAACATTTTATGGTTTTTTATTTGTTTAACCAAACGTTTTTTTTCTCTTTTTTTTAATTCCTTCAGGGGTTTTTTTTTGTTGCACTCTTTCAATTATTTTATATTAAAACTGGACTCCACGACACAGAATATAAACTAATAAATCACTAATAAATTAAATACACCACCAAATACAGAATTATAAATCACAGTTAATGGTAATTTCACAGAACTATAAAAGAAACACATCTCAGTAATAACAATAAAAATAAAATTGTGATCATAAACAAAGACAAGTGCTTATTTTATTAAAAAAATTCATTTGGCAGTTATTTTCTTTTCGGTAAAGGCATTTCACATGAAATTTCTATAAGTCTTAACATTTAAGTAACGATATTAGTACCGTAATAATAGTATTTTGAAATTAATAAAAAAAAAACAACTAAGAAAGAATTGTCGGTCTACGCTGATATGATATTTGAAGAAATTTAAAGAAACATTTTCGAAAGTACCCTATTTGGGATCCATGGAAAATAATTAATCCAGGTGTACAAAATTTGATGATAAAGCTGTGGAAAAATCATACAGATGCATAATTAAAGTGCTAGATGATCATTTTTTGAAAAAAACAACATGTCTTGGCAGCTCGATTCAAGTTTTATAATCACATGAGGATGGAGTCAAATCAAAGCTATGTAGACTGGGTTGCTGAGTTACGTGTAGCGGCAAGAAAATGTCAATTTATTTGCAATAACGAAAACTGTATAGAATCCTATGTTGATAATCACATAAGAGATATGATCGTTATATATATACACTCATAATATTATTACATTAACGGACTGTTGGTTATTCAAGAAGTATTCCGTTCAGTCATTTTAAATTAATAAACATTTAAAATTCCAAACCAATTTATTTTTAACTGATTCATTTATTCAAAAAATTAAGTGCACATTAATACGGATTTTCGGTTGCATTTAATATTGTCTGTTGATTAAGTAAAAGTATTCTGTATGAAAAATTAAATGAAAATTAAATTTAAAACAACTGGAAATTTACTTCAAAACCGATCTACTTATTTTGCATTTAATTTTAAAGAAAAGTTAGTTTAATTTTCATTGTAAAAAATTCAACCGCGAATACCATAAAAAATTAACCACAAATTTCGTAAAAATAAATGAGTTTTCAGTTATTTTATATAATTTAACTAACAAAAAAATAAGTGACAAATTTCGTAAAAAAATGAATTTTCAGTTATTTTATATAATTTAACTACCAAAAAATAAATTTTCAGTTATCTATTTATAGACCTGTGGCAAAAAGTAAAAGTAAAAACGATTTGCTTGTTTTGTGTAGAAAATTCCCATATCCTATTTTTTTAAATTATTTAGTTAAATACATCAAATTTTTAAAGTAATATAATTGCGAATACCATATCGGGCATGCTGCTGGTGGCTTATAATTATAATTGAAAGTTCTTCTGTTACCAGAGAGGTCACTGCAACAAAAGTAAAACAAACATGTATAACGGGGCAAGTAAATAAAAATAAATATTCTCTCTCTCTCATTAGAAAATCAAGCGGACATGTGTCTGGTATTTTTTAGAAATTTGAGTAAAACCTGTGTTACATAAAATTACTGAATTACATAAAATAACTGAAAATTCATTTGATTTTACGGAATTTGTCAGTTATTTTTTGATAGTTAATTTTTAAAAAATAACTGAAAATTCATTTGTTTTTACGGATTTTGTCGGTTATTTTTTTGTTAGTTAAATTATATTAAATAACTGAAAATTCATTTGTTATTACGGAATTCGCCGTTGAATTTTTGACAGTAAAAATTAAATGAACTTTTCGTTAAAAATAAATGAAAAATAAGTAGACCGGCTTATAACTGAATATTCATTTATTTTATATTAGAATTTCAGTTAATTTTACGTACAGAATATTGTCAGTGTACCACATGAAAAAGTAAGCGGAGCTTGTCTTCAAAAATCAAACCCAAGATTAGAAGAAGTACTACAAATTTGTACAATATATGAAGAAACTGTATACTCACAATAATCTGTACGTAAAATTAACTGAAATTGTAATATAAAATAAATGAATATTCAGTTAAAAACCGGTCTACCTATTTTTCATTTATTTTTAACGAAAAGTTCATTTAATTTTTACTGTCAAAAATTCAACTACGAATTCCGTAAAAACAAATGAATTTTCAGTTATTGTATTAAAATTAACTATCAAGAAATAACTGACAAATTCCGTAAAAACAAATAAGTTTTCCGTTATTTTATGTAATTCAGTAATTTTATATAATACAGGTTTTACTCAAATTTCTAAAAAATACCAGACACCTGTCCGCTTGTTATTCTAAGGAGAGAGAGAGAGATATAGCGATAATATTTATTTTTATTTACTTACCCTGTTATACTGTTTGTTGTACATTTTGTTGGACACCAGCAGCATGCCCGATATGGTATTCGCAATTATTTGACCTTAAAAATTTGATGTATTTAACTAAATAATTTTACCAAATAGAATATGGGAATTTTCTACACAAAACAAGCAAATCGTTTTTTACTTTTACTTTTCGCCACAGATCTATAAATAGATAACTGATAACTGGTAGTTAAATTATAAAAAGTAACTGAAAATTCAATTGTTTTTACGGAATTTGTGGTTAATTTTTTATGGAATTCGCGGTTGAATTTTTGACAGTAAAAATTAAATGAAATTTTCGTTAAAATTAAATGCAAAATAAGTAGATCGGTTTTTTAGTAAATTTACATTTGTTTCAAATTTCATTTTCATTTAATTTTACATATAGAATACTTTAACTTAATCAACTGACAATATTAAATGCAACCGAAAATTCGTATTAATGTGCACTTAGTTTTTTTTAATAAAATCTAGAATCAGTTAAAAATAAATTGGCTTGGAATTTTAAATGTTTATATATTTAAAAATGACTGAACGGAATACTTCTTGAATAACCTACAGTCCGTTACTGTAATAATATTGTGAGTGTAAATGCGTCAAATCAAATTGAAAGTTCAACATAATCATCAACTGATATTCACGCTATTCAATATTTATCAAATCGATCAGAGCACAATATATTAAGTTTAACATCAGAGAGTTTGTTGTTATCATTTCAAAAATAGAACAAAATGAAATAAGTGTCAAAAAGAAGGTCATATTTCTAAAGTTTGCCAATTAAAAACAACTAACAAAGAAAAGAAAACTTTTTCTAATCCGAATTATAATCATCAGAAAGTACGTCAAATTCAGGAAACCTCTTTTGAAGAAACATCAATAAGTCATATTGAAGAAATGGATTTTTTTATGTGGCAATAACGTTTGCAAAACCAGCAACAAAATCATGATTGAAGTTAAGGTAAATGGCAAAAATTTTATTTTTCAAATAGATACTGGACCATCATGCTCCTTGATTGGGTTGGATACCTATAGAAAACTTAATAACCCATTGTGACCTCCAACCAATGTTGTCATAATCAGTCACTTATGTTTTAGTTATCGACAGAGGCATTTTGTATAATTTTTCTTTAAACAAAAACACTAAATATTTTTTTAGTATTATACATATTTTTTAAAACACCACCACTTATAAACTTATATACATATTTAGGGTTTTAAAATATTTTTCATAATATTCTATTCTATATTTTTTTGTTTACTGCTTTGTTTGGTTTTTGTTTAGTTCTTTTTTTGTATACTGCTTCGTTCGTAGAACAGAGTTCTATTTTTATGGCTGAATTTATATGTTTGGTCGATTTTCATTTCCAAACTGCCGTTTTATTTGTGGAATTGCTGATGTTGCAATTCAGTTATTTGACAATATATAAATGAATTACGTTCGAAACGTAAAACCTGTCGACTGAAAAGTCGATATTCAGTGGGCCGCTTAAGAGAACGATAATACAAGGGAACAAAATTTAACTTTTTTATGCTGCATGGAACTCTATAGCAAATTTATACTGATTTGAGGTCCCTGATTTCAAATTTGTTGTTGCTTTCTACAGAAATTCATGTACCGTTTTAAAAAACGCCACAACCTATGCAGCGTTTGAAATTTTAAAACGCAATGTCAATTTCAGTAGAAAGCAACAACAAAATTACAAAATATTTGTGACATTGTTTGTGCTTTCAATCATGTCAAACGCAATGATAAGGGCCTTGTTTTTCCCAGTAGTTTTAGACATATCGTTGAAGTTTTGAAAAAAAATAGCAACATTTTTAAAAGTAGGACATTTTTTGTTCTTTAAAAATTCATAAAAAATAAAAATGCCAGAAAAATCACAGTTTTTGTCTAAAAACATTTAGTTAAACCGAATTCAAATTAAATGGGCTTTATTAAATTGCAATCGGTGCACAGCTTTTGATTTTGTTCACAATTTACTAAGAAAACTGAATTGATAAAAATGGCGATTTCCATACACTCGCAATATTATTACAGTAACGGACTGTATGTTATTCAAGAAGTATTCCGTTCAGTCATTTTAAAATAAATAAACATTTAAAATTCCAAGAAAATTTATTTTTAACTGATTCTTACATTTATTCAAAGAACTAAGTGCATATTAATACTGATTTTCGGTTGCATATTGTCTATTGATTAAGTGTAAGTATTCTGTTTGTAAAATTAAATGTAAATTAAATTTAAACGTAATACGGGATTTACTTACAAACTACTCTCATCAAATGTTAACCCCAAACGCTAAAGGCCCTAATCATGTAAAATGCAACGCAACGTCAAATAATTACATTGAATGCAAAAACAATGTCATGAATATTTTGTAATTTTATTGTTGCTTTCTACAGAAATTCATGTACCGTTTCAAATTTTCAACGCCACAAGGTATGCAGCGTTTGAAATTTTAAAACGCAATGTGAATTTTTGGAGAAAGCAACAACAAATTTACAAAGTATTTATGACATTGTTTTTGCTTTCAATATAATTATTTGGCGTTGCGTTGCGTTTTACATGACTAGGGCCTAAATTGTTTGTAAAACGTCAATGTTATTAGCAGATTTGTTTAATAGGACTGCTCCTAATAACAAAGAGGTCCTAATATAAAGATTTTATAGTAGTAGAGTTGCATTTGACAGAGTCCTTTGTCAAATCATCAACCGTTTTCACCCAATTTCAATAGACTTTAGATTATGGATTCAAGAAACTCACTTAAAAACTCTAATCCATTATCTTTTATACGATTTTTTATTCGAATTGTTTTTTTTTCTTTATTCTGCCAATTCTTTTGATAAAAAAAAATTCTAAATTACAGACGTAAAATTTTTGTTTCACTGTTCATATATTACAAAAAAAAAAAGTACCACATTCCATCACAAACATAGATAAACTGTTCTAGAAATCGGTAATTTAATATACCAGGATTTAACTAAGCGTACCAGTGATTGTCATTTTGTAGGTCGTATGTACATGTGCCAAGTTAATATGAGAGTGTTTAAAACCATTGAAATACGAGTTTTTTTTTGTAATTTCTTAACGTCATTGTGTGAGTGTCTGTAAACGAAGCATAAAATTGCGTGGCATTTAGGGAAAACAGGAAATAGAAAATAAAACATGGTATTTTACATGCAAAATAACATGACAAAAGAAAAAAAAAACTTTTTTGCGATTAATTTAAAACAGAGAAAGAGACAAAAATAATCTCAAGAAAGAAAAAAAAACATCCAGACACAAACATACCACTCACACTTTTTTAAACACATTTTAACAATGACTATTGAGACACACACAAAAACAAGGGTATTACTTTATAGCCAAATTCTATTTTCTAATAGAACATGTTACATGACAAATTAAATATCCTTTATTTTAAAGGTTTTTTTAGGTTTGGGTTTCGCAAATTTTCGTGGATAACACAAGAGATCAAAGTTTTTCTTGATTAAAAGCTGAACGCTGTTTTAAGGTTATTTGGGGCGCTGAATCCAAATCTGCACTTGGTTTTTTTCTATCAGCTCGACTTATCGCGATATACCGTAATGTTCAAAATTAAGGCACTTTCATGTATTATAATAAGTAAAAAATTGTTGACCATATTCAGTTAAAAAACAATTTAAAATTCGTCAAAAATATTATCATTAAGCCATATAAAGTGCTAAGATTGATTTAAATTTGCCCAGTAGTAGTAGATATCTTTGAAGTTTTGAAAAAAAAAATAATTTTTTTAAAAACAAAATAAAATTTTTGTTCTTTAAAGGGCATAATAAACCACACAAATTGCTTGGCAAACATGCAGTTTAATTTTGATTCTGTTTTCCAACAGACAACACAATCATATTTTGTACAAACATTAATTTTTCATTTTTATTTTGTTTTCAATGAATGTAGACGACGATTGTGCTGCGGCAATTTTGCTCGCTATTTGTTTGAAACGGAGAAAAAATATAAAAGAAAGAAAAGGATTTAGAGCAAAGAGTGCTCTTAACAACCAGCTGTTTTGAGGGAAATTATTCTTCTAAAACAAATTGTAATTTACGGCTGAAAATTATTCTTTTTTCTTCTTCTTCTACGTCTTTACTCTGCAAAGTTTTCGCTGAAATTATAACTTTTAGCACTAAACAGCACAAAAAGTTTGACAAATATCCAACATATCTGCCAAATATCAAATATTAAAAATTTTTAACATTTCTGCAAACATTGCTTCAAATGTTTGTCCAAACAGCAAACACACTAATTAACAACACAAAATATTTGTACAAACGTAAAATTTTGACATGTTTGCCAAGCTATTTGTGTGGTTTATTATGCCCTTAAAAATTCATACAAAATAAAAATTCGACAAAAATCATAGTTTTGGTCTATCAAAAAAGTTATTTTTGGGTATACAAAATTTTTTATATAATATAATTTTTTATAATCACCAGCACTGATAAATTTGATAAATAAATTTTTTTTGTTGCACTGTTTTTTCCCTCTCAGTTACTTAAAGTCTTATTTCGTTATTTTATTCTCAGTTTACTTGGTGCGGCGAAAAATAGGTTAATAATTGAAATCTTTGCAAAACTTTTGATTTTATTCACAATTTTCTGAGAGTACCCAATAGATAAAAATTGCGATTTCCATACAAAAATAAGATTTTTTTTAATGTGTGTGTGTGTTTGCTGCTGTTCCATTTATGGAGGTTTTTCCTTCACTTAAAAATTAGGTACATTCACCTATTTGTGAATAAATGCGAAATGCGTTCATCGTTTTTTATGGTCCACATCTAATTTTATTCATTGGTTATGTGTCTTTACGCAAAAGTAATAAGACTTTAATTTTTTCCGGTGTTGGATTTTTTATAATTTTTAAAAATACAAATTTGGAATAATTTTTTTTATTTTTTTTTAACGTAAACAAAAATTACTCAGCCATTTTTTGGTGATTTTAAAATTTACTGTTTTTCAAATCTAACAATAATATCTTTAAAAAATAGAAAAATTTTAAATATCGCTTTATGAAGCGTAAAGTTATGATTTTTTGAAATTTAAATTTTTGTAAAAAAGTCAAAATTACGATTAGTACCTGTAACTTAAAAATGAGAGCTAATGCAGAAAAACGGCGATAAGATTTGTAGTCAGCGAACTGAACTTAGTAAAGAAAATTGTATATAAAAAATTTCAATTTTGATCCCTTGTGTAATCCATACATAAAAAGGTTGAGTAAAAATATTGTGTTAAATAACCATTTTAAATAATTACTAATATATTTAAGATAAACGGAAAATAACGTTATGATAATTAGACATACACAAAAGAAGTAAGGACCATCGTTACCAGACAACTTTTGAACTATGGTCCCAATTTAAGTCTTGTACACAAAATATAAATTCCTGATTTGTGGATTAAGGGAGAGGTAAATACAAGAGATTAAAAATTTTTGCATCCTAATAACACTTTGTTTCCCTATAGAAAATCGATTATGCTGCAAGCAAATGGTGTAAACAAAAGGAGTTCAGAATTTCTTAGAATTTTAATTTTAAGATCTTCAGTTTTCAAAATAGATCCGATTTTATTTTGTAAAGCCTGTTACTCACGTTAAATGCTGTAAAAACTCATATAAAAAAAATTGTGCGCAATTTCTATGAAATTATGTTGATAGAGTTTGAGAAAAAGTAACGAAATGTTTCTGGCAACATTTTCTTACAACTGCGAAATAATATGTAGCATTTTCCGTTTAAATAAAACCTTTTTCATAAAAAAAACGAAATATTTTATAAAAACTAACGAAACCTTTTTCAGAATAAACGAAACTTTATTCAAAATAAATGAAACCTTTTTCAAAATAACCGTTTTTTTCCTGGAGATCGATGTGCTTTTAAAATGTTTGCTTAGTCTATAATAACAATTATTTGCAAGCACTATCCTCCGGTTTATTTCACGGAGGATGTTATTTTCTCTATTTACAGTGGATCTTGATAGATTAACTCTTCTACTATCTCGAAATTATAACTGCCAAGCAAATTCAAGCACTTCGTCGCCATATTTTATTTGCGCTGATTTTTCTGCAGATGCAATCAATATCTTTCTTTTATCCTCGTTTATATCCAGACACATTTTAGCTTCATCTTTCTCAATCTTCTCATATACAACAGTTACATCTCGGATGTGTCTTTTAATGATGCCAATATCATCTGGATAAGTGACAAGCATATAACTTTTGTCTTCAGCATTGCCCTTTTATTCCAATTTTTTTTTCACTAAAAGTTTGAAAAAATTCTCTATTAAGTTTTTTTAGGGTGAAAAAATTGCAGGAAAAGTTGTCCCATTGTCTGAGACCTCTTGTGGCAATAAATGGTTCAGGGATGACAGCTCTAATTCTTACTTACAACGGCCCACTAATTTTACAGAAATATCGTGATCAGACAATTATTAAGCATTCCATTTATCGTCCAATGTGTACTAACTGATCGTAGGATCTGCACTATAATTTAATTTCTTTTGTTCTTATTATTAATTGAGTTTTGATTTTCTTTATGTTTCCGTTTCTCTATTAAAATAAATTCTTCACGTTTATATGTTTTATGTGAAGACTATTTATTATTAGTTTATGTAAAGCTACTAACAACTTCATAAAGTTTACTCACAATGACCACATTCCCATATAAAACACGTACAGGTACCCGGGTATCTTGTTGCGCATGCGCATTTATGGGTGTTAACAGTAAGTTTCTCTCTAACGCAAATGACAAAACAAAATTTAGCTAGACGGCTGCAAAAATACAAAATTTTTTTTTAAGTAATTAGTTCTCAAGAAGTTTCAGATATGCAGATTTACAATTTCAATGAGAACATTTGGGTTGAGAACGTCAAATGCACCCGGGAACCTTGTTAATGTTAATGTTTAATGAGCACGGAAAACATAATTAACATGACCGCTAACAGTTTTTCATCCATATCTTATTTCATTTTTATTTAAAAAAAATATTTTTAAGTAAAATACATGTGGGCGTTTTTTTACATACGTAAAACAATGTCGCATACTTTGAAAAATTAAAAACGTCGAATTGTGCAAACTCCAGCGATAGGTAACATTGATACATGTTTTGATACGAGAAATTTGTGTATCAAATTTTATGAAAAATATGTCTCAACGCAGTTCTGTTTGAACACTCAATTCTGTTTGAGCAGCAAAACTTCTAGAAATGAAGGGCAATAAAATTAGTTTGTTAAAATAACAATTGGGGGATTCACAAGGTGTGCTATCAAGTCATATCTTTATAATGTTCTAAATAATATTTTACAATTGTTTAAAAAAAAGTCTTGTTGGGTTTCAAACAAAATAAAAATGTTAATGATGTGTTCATTGATTCGTCATAACTGTGCAGTAGAAATCTAAATTATTAACAGTTGCCATAGCAGTCATATCTTGTAATTATTTTAAGACATATGACTTTACAACTTTATGACTACCTTGTGAATCCCCCAAATATGTATAAACAAATAACATTTTTTATCTTCTTTTATTCAATCCCTTAATTAATAACCCCCATATTCATAAAAAATATTTTTGATTAATCAAAAGTTTATTAAACAAATTTTCATAGAAAATTCGTTTCATAAATCTGCTATAAACCTAAAATATTTTTTACGAATATGGGGGTAAATGTTTACCATTTAATTTTGGGACAAATATAATTACTTGACAATGCTGATATACTCTTTTTCACCATCTGAAAAGATAAATTTCATTGTATTTTTATTTAAAAAATGTTCTAAAATCCCAACTACTCTTACCATTCTTTATATTTACTAAATAAAACAAAACCACTTATTCCAATTTTGTTCTATGTTCGTATAATTTTTAACAAAAAGAATATAAATTTTAATGAATTTTGAGATATGTGAATGGCGTAGTGACCTTTCAGTTTTTGTTATACCAAAAAACACCCTTTGTTTAAATGTATTTCTTTGCATACTATAAAATGGTTTTAAAATCTTAACTACCACATTTTATGTTTTCCAGGTTTTCAGAAATTACCCAAAACCTGATTATTTCATAACATTTCCCCCATTGCGTTTGCCATCGTTTTACAAGCCAATTAAATTTTGCTTTATAAAACTTTCTATGTAAATTTGTTTTTTCCTGTGGGTAGTGTTAGTACGTCCGTATGTGTTAAAATAGTAAAAAAAAAAATTGGGTGCGTGTATTTATTGCGATATTAAGTCATATAAGATACTTATACAAAAAGTTAATTCTATAGAAATGTTTGTTTCGTTGCATGTGCTTGTATATTTGTGAATAAATTAACACTGTTTTAATAGATGGCAAATACGAGTATATACAAACATTTTTATAGGCAAATTAAAAAAAATAATAATTAGTATATATTTGTCATGGCTTGATTAGCTAATAAACTTATCAAATTGCTTGTTTATATAAGAAACAAAAGAACTAAAAACGAGAAAGAGATTTAATTTTAAAAGAAAATATACTTTTTTTTATTGGACAGAAGTTCTAAGATATGTGTTATTGTAAATATCGGTACCTTAAATCCAAAAGGCTGTAACTAACAAAAAATTCAAAATGTGTGTGTTTTTTTTTGATTGATTATGTTGTAAAGAACGAAAATACATATTTCCTTAAAATGTTACTTGGATATGTTTCTAATTACGATCTTATTAACGGAATTCAAAAAACCGTTATTTCATTGTCAACAAGTGCTAAGACCAAAAAGCCGTTACTATTTTCAAATTCATATTCTTTTCTTAGTTTGAAATTTATTATTTTCCAAAAAGAAACATTATTTGCGTTAACTTTTAATACACACCCAAAACCTTTTTACAAAAAAAATTTAGTTTCTTAATGACAGGTGGAAAGACTGGCAATCCAACTGTTGATATGATTAGCTCCTTGGGATATGATCCTTTGGGAACAATTTATTATAAAACAAATATAAAATATTAATGCGGCGTTTTGCCATAACGTACACCACAAATAGCATATATTTGATGAAGTCGAACGCGTACAGTAATACGCCGAAAGAATAAAAATAAAAAATAAAAAAGAAATGGTTACATTTTCTGGAATAATTAGTATTGTGGTTATTTTATTGAACTGTTTATGGTTTTTAATCCAAATTTTGATATTTTAATCAGGCTTAAGTTCATTGAATTTAATTTTCATTAAATTATTTTTATGAAGAAAGGAATTTTACAACATGAATTTAATTAAAATTTTTTGATAATTTTTCATTCTTGAGTGCGCTGGGAATTGAACCCAGGTTTTCACGGACTGGATGCCCAGACTAGTTTCGATTGTAACCACACAATCTCTTCAGTGGGGTTTGCCGTTTAGCTCTCACCGCCATTGACGACGGATGACGTCATTAGTCAAACATAAATCTTTGAACCAAATGCTATTTTACCTTGGTAGATCAAAATTTGCTTTTGAATGAATGATTACCTACATTTTTTCCTCCGGCTGACAGCCACAGTTTCTACGACAATATACCCTGCTCCAGTTAAATGCATATTTTTTTCATATTATTTGTTTTCTCTAATATAACAAATTTTTACTCTAATTTTTATTGAAATATGTGCATGTAATGAGTTTTCTCTAAGGTATATTCAAATCAAATGAAAAAGGTGATAAAAAACATAGTTTGGCTAAATCAATATGTATCATATTAATTTTATTAAAAAAAAAAAATAGTGCATTTACGGCCTTTCGGCTTCAGACAAATCGGTCCCAAAATGCCGTAATTAACATAAGGAAATCAAGTCAGACCTTCCACCGACAGAAGTGGGCTCTATATGATATCTTCATATACATTATTAGCTAATCTTCATAAAAACGAACGTCAGCATTAAAATTGTTTGCGGCTTAGGCCTATATAAAATTATTGACTGACAATCAGAGTTTTATGCGTTTCTTTTTAGAACTTTGAACTGGCTTGAGTAAAATATCATGATTAGTAAAGTTTTAGACGAACTAAAATGATTTTTAGGGGGTAATTTGTATTGGACATATGATAAGTTATGGACCAATCATCCCAAAATTCTGAAGACTGATTTCAGTTTTTACAAAAAATAAATTAGAATAAAGTTTAATACAGCAGTGTTATGAGTTTAAGGGTTAACAGGGAATTTCAGAAGGGAGCCTAATATGGGATCAAAGGTAAATTATGGACCGTATATCACAAAATTGCATGATAGTTTTTCTGGTCATATGAATCTAAGTTGGAAGAAATTTTACCGCAATATCTATATCTGTTACGGTTTTAGGCGAATTTAATTATTTTCTCAAAGTATTTGGTTTTAGGCGTAATAAACTGTCGTCCGAGAGTAGGGTTTATATGGGACTTAGGTCTAATAAACAAAGCAAGTTTAACTCTGCATTTGGTTTAAAATGTGTTTAAACCAAAATAGCTATAAGTCAGTAAACATTTAAGCCATCTTTAAACGCATTTTATTGGGCGTTTTAACTAAAAATGCAGACCATATGAATTTAACAACATTTATTGTAGTGCTGCTACATGTTACTTTTTAAATTACATATAATACATGGGACACTGATTTACAACTGTTAAGTTTAAACTACATATTAATTTAAGTTTAGTTCAACTTAACCAGCATTTAAATACTCACTGATTTATTAGCCATTAGGGTTAATTATGGACCGATCTGCACGATCTGCGATTTCTAGTCTTATAAAACTGAGATATACCAAATTTTATTCTGATACCATTATTAATTGCGGTCTTAGGCGTACTAAACTGTCTTCCGGGAGTAGGGTTTATATGGGGCCAAGTGTAAATTATGGACCGATCTTCAAAAAATTTTACAGTGTGATTTCCCGTCACATATAACTAAGACGTACCAAATTTTATTATGGTGGCATTATGTATTATGGTTCAAGGCGTACTAACCTGTTTTCCCGGGGAAGGGGTTATCGGAGGTTTAGGGTTACCTATGGCGCGATCTTCTCGAAATTTAGCAGTGTGAGTTCTAGTCCTACAAAACAGTGCCGTACCGAATTTAAATATGATATCATTATTTAAAGCGGTTTTAGGCTACGTAACTGTTTTCCGAGAGTATGGCTTATTTGGGGCCTAGTGTTAATTATGGACCGATCTTTACAAAAGTTTAGAGTGTGATTTCTGGTCCTATAAAACTGTGGCGTACGAAATTTAAGTATGATAGCGTTATTTATATGGGGTCTAGGGTAAGTTGTGGACCAATCTTTACGAAATGATTTGCGTCATATAAAATGAATTTGTGCAATATCTAATATTATTTCGTGCGTTATTCCACCATTTATGTTTGTTTTTGTAACAAAATTATCAATTATTAAGGTGGTCGTTCCACATTTTGATTATAGCTCTGATTTTACTACACCGATGTTGCTGAATTTCATTCCCAAACTGGTTAGGATAACTACGAGCAATTTGAGACTAAGTTTGTTCTTTTTTTTGCATTTTTCGAAAGTGAGCGTGTTTTCAACAGCCGGACAGACGGACATACAAACGGACATGGCTAAATCGACTTAGAATTACTCAAGAAGACAGAATATATATACTTTAGGGGGTCTTAGATGTGTAAGAAAAAATGACAAACTTAGCATAACCTCATTCACCCTGGTGTTGGTGGAGGGTATAAAATTACTAATGTATCTAAATTGTTTTTTTAATAACTTCCGTATTGGCTTTCGTTCCTTGATTCTAAAATTTGGTTTCAAAAAAATAAATAGTTTCAAAGTTTTTTGCTTCGCCTGTAAAAATAATAAACAGTGCAGTTAAGGCCTTTTGGATTTTAGTTGATGATATGTGAAGTTTCAGTAAATTTGTTTTTTACGTATGAGTAATATATTATTGTCGCAATAAGATTTTAACTTTCCACATGATTAAAGGTATGTTTGTGTGTTTGTTTGTTCAGCCTACCCGGCGCTTAATATAGACTATAAGGATTTGCGCATTTCACTGGGTGCTTAGGCCAGATTATCAGGAAACGTTCTTCTAAATAATTTTAGAACAGCCAAAGCTATCAGCAAACAAGACCGCAGAGGGAATGAGAATTATATACACTCAAAAGTCTTATATGCAACGATATCAAAGCTTAAACAAAATACCAACAATAAAACAGTGAGTTTATCTTTTCTTACATTCCCCACTACAATAAGTTGGAATTTACCCAACATTAATTGTACAACTATGCACGTTTATGCACGTGCACTTGCAAAAATTTTTTTATAATCAAAGTTGTTTTTGGGAATACAATTATTTACGAGTGTTAAAAGATTTTGTTTGTTGTGCTTAATTTCCTATTTTTATAATTCATAAAAATACTGAAATTTATTGTTGGAGGATAAGCTGTTCCTATGCGCATTTCACTGGTTGCTTAGGCCAGATCATCAGGAAACGTTGTTTTTATTTTGATTTCTTGCGAAAACAATTAAAGCGATTTATTATTGTTTTTAATTTGTTTTTCTTTACCCACTTACAACTACAATTAATGTTGGGAGAATTCCAACTAATTGTAGTGGGGAAAGTAAGAAAAGATAAACTCACTGTTTTATTGTTGGTATTTTGTTTAAGCTTTGATATCGTAGCAAATAAGACTTTTTGAGTGTTTGTAGGTAATTTTCATTCCATCTTTAGTCTTATTTGCTGATAGCTTTGGCTTTTCTAAAATTATTTAGGAGAACGTTTCCTGATGATTTGGCCTAAGCAACCAGTGAAATGCGCATAGGAACAGCTAATCCTCCAACAATACATTTCAGTACTTTTATCAATTATAAAAATAGGGAATTAAGCACAACAAACAAAATCTTTTAATAAATAATTGTATTCCCAAAAACAACTTTCATAATAAAAAAATTTAAAAAATTGATAAATAGCATTTCAATTTAACTAATGTGATAATTGAATCAACTATTTTTTTAATTGAGAGAATATTAAAAGTTAAGGGCCTAATTGTGTAAAACGCAATGCCGAAAATTACATTGAAAGCAAAAACAAATTTAAAAATATTTTATAATTTTGTTGTTGCTTTAATAAAGTTTACATTTTTCTTTCGTTTTCAATGACAGTATAAACGGAGTTAGTCAAATAAGTTTGAAAGTTCTATAATCTGTTCCCTATTCTCTCAGGGGGAAAGTCATGATGAATTTCTTTTTTAAAAAAATGGTCAAACAAAAAATTTAAGTTAAGGATTTGAATTTTTAAGTCCCGGGAGTTTGGATTTGCTGAATCCCGAAAATCGGCATTTCGGGATTGGCATCTTTACAATAGATTCACTCGTTGCATTTCCTACAGGGTACACATGAATATGTATTTTATGTGAATATGTATTACTACCTTAAAATAATATATTATAATCAACTACGTTAATGCACATATAAAATCACAGCAATTAATAATCATATATGCCGTATGTATAGTCGTATCCTTAAATACATGTTACATATACATTCGATATATTACAATCACATGAATAACAACAGGATACAGTAAAATTATCTAACAAGTATAAATTGTAGGGAAAGTAAAGAGAGCCAACGCAGCCTACAGTTTAATATGAATTTTTAAGTGCGAATTACTTGAAGCACATATACACTTAAAGATAAGTTGAAGTATATACATAATTAACACCAAACATACAACTTACCGTCTCTAATAAATATTTACAACCGCGTACGTAGTTACCCAGCGGGAAAATTCAGAAGACCTTCTTTCTTCAGGCCTTATTAAAGGCCTGCTTAATAACTTTTTGGTTCGATTACCATTCTGATCTAACTGATAAAGAAGGCCTCATAGAAGGCCTCGGCTATTTTGTATAAAAGATAAGATATCCGTTCCACACTCGCTTCTATGAGAAGGGAAGGAGTAACATTTTTTGTTTTGGTTTTTACCAAAGCAAAAGTAAAAGATATATTTTTTGTTACCGAGTTGCAATTCTTATGTACCTCCCAAAGAAGCGAAGCGGAAGGCCTACCCCGCAATGACAACGTGTGTAAAAAAGATATGAGTATGGAATGGAGCGAGCAGGCCATGTTCATCCAAAAGAAGGAGTACAGAGGCCTTCTAGAAGGCATTCTTACTCCTTCTGTTTCCCGCTGGGTAGCTACAAAAAGTATATGTTCGTTGATGCGGGGAAAACCCCGAATATAAAACTCTTAACTTCTAGTTATTGTTTAATATAATTTTAAAATTCTCTACGAATTTTGTTCGAGCTTAATGTATTAACAAATGTACTGCATATTTTTCAAAAAAACTTTCGTTTGTGAATTTACATTGAAACTACAATATAAAAAATTAAGATTTGTTTTCAATATAAATTTCCAAACGAAAATTTTTATATCGAAATACAGGCAGTAAATAATTTTTTACTTTCTTTTAAACCTTAAAATTATGAAAAATTTATTTATTTTAGTTTTTTTTTTTTTGTATTATTTTGCAATATATTCAAATAATGTAAGGAAAAAATAATTATTTGGAATAAGGCTTAAGGAATATTTAGATCTAACAAGTATTTGACAAAAAATCAAAAAAAGTGTGACCAGTAAATTGATCAAACTTTAGCTTTATTTTTAACAATTTTTATTGACTTCCTTATCTTTATGTATAAGAAGATAATTGTAAAATGTTATATAGAATTTGTAAAATAATGTTTGAGCTGACAAAAAATGTTGATGTAGATCTAGCCAAACGTTTTGCAAAAGCAAAAAAGTTTTTCAATAAAACTAGTGGTAACGTGGAGGACGGAATATTTGATAGGTGTGAACATGGCTTTATTTTTCTTTATATTGGATGCTTTAAAATAAAATTAAAAATTATTTGATATATCCCAATAATAATTTTAATTTCTCATAAAGCTTTTTTGTAATAGTTCTATTCCTTCAATATTTAACACACTGTTTTTGCTTTAGCCAATATTTAGTTGAAGCCATAGAAATTTGCCTATATTAAAGAAAGATTCTATACAATACCAGATTATCTTGTATCTCCCTGTTACCTCGTGGAATTCATTCAAAAAATAAAAACTGCTGAATATAAAAAGTAACTTATAAAGAGAAATCATTTTCACATTCTTTTCGGAAAAAATATTAAAAAATCTATGATCGCAACCATATCACGACACGTGTGATACAGAGATTTGTCATTGTTATACTAAACAAGTAAAAGTACTGTGAATAATGAGTAGGAATCTTTAAGGAGTGAGCTTTTCATATTAAACTATGGGCCGATCATCACAAAGATTAATAATTTTTCTCTAGGCATTTAAATTTAATTAATTTAGGGCGTATTAAAAGTGATTTTAAGAAGAAGGTTTTATATGGAAGTTATGGGAAATTATGGATCGCACATTACGAAATTCGGTGGAGTGTTTTCTAGTATTATGAAATTGTGACAGGCCAAATTTTACTGCAAATAGAGTTATTTGTCATGTTTTAAGGCGTTAAAAAGTATTTTCCGAGAGAAGGCTTTATACGGCGCCTATGAATCGATCTTCCCGAAATTTATAAGTGTGCTTTCAGTCCTATACAATTCTGATACAACAAAGTTTAGTACATTAGCGTTATTCCTTGCGGTTATAGGCGTTATACAGAGTTTTCCGATAGTGGGCTTTATATGGGGAATAAAGTACATTATGGACCGATCTTCAGGAAATAAGATAGTGTGATATCTCGTCATATAAGACGAGTGTATGCAAAGTAGAATATAAATCGGGCCATTATGCGTCTAAGCTGAGTAATTTTTATACCCTCCACCACCACTACTTGTGAATGAAGGTATACTAAGTTTGTCATTCCGTGTGAAACTTCTTTATTATACATCTAAGACCCCATAAAGTATATATATTCTGGCTCCTTGAGTAATAATAAGTCGATTTAGCCTTGTCAGTCTGTCTGTTGAAAACGCGCTAACTTTCGAAAAACGCAAAAAAGAACAAACTTGGATTTAAATTGCTTGTAGTTATCCTAAGCAGTTTGGGATTAAAGCCCAAAGACATCGGCTAAGTAGGATCAGAACTATAAATCAATTGTGGAACCACCACCCAAAAAAATTTATAATTTTGATACAAAAACTACCATCAATTGTGGAATAACGCACGGAATGATATAACATTTTGCACGAATTCGCTTTATACGACTGTAAATCATACTGTTAAATTCGTGAAGATCGGTCCATAATTAACCCATATAAATCCTACTCCCGGAAAACATTTAAGTACGCCTCAAATCGTAATAAATAACGCTATCATACTAAAACTTGGTGCATCACAGTTTTATAGGACCTAAAATCAAACTGTAAAATTTTTGAAGATCGCCTTACTCTCGGAAAACCGTTCAGTATGCCTAAAACCATAATAAATAATGCTATCATAATGAAATTTAATAGGTCACAGTTTTAATAGGCCACACTGCCAAATTTCGTGAAGATCGGTCCATAATTTACCCTAGGCGCCATATAAAACCTACTCTCGGAAGACAGCTTATTGCGCCTAAAACCAAATTAAGCCCACTCTGGGAAGATAATTAAATTCGCCTGAAACCATAACAGATATAGATATCGCGGTCAAATTTCAACTTAGATACATATGGCTAGAAAAAATATCATGCTATTTTGTGAAATTCACTGCTAACGCTAAAACTATTTAACTGCTGTATTGAAATTTATTCTAATCTATTTTTTGTAATACAATAAATCAGTTTTGAGAATTTTGGAATAAGTGGTCCTTAATTTACCATAGGGCCAATACAAATTACCCTCCTAAAAATCATTTTAGTTCGGCTAAAACCGTTACGAATCATAATATTTTACTCAAGCCAGTTCAAAGTTCTAACAAGAAACGCATAAAACTTTCTTATTGTCATTCAATAATTTATAATAGGCTTAAAACGCAAACAATTTTAATGCTGACGTTCGTTTTTGCGAAGCTAAGTTAATATTATATATGTATTTATCATATAGACCCCACTCCTGTCGGTGGAGGGTATCAAAGGTTCGGCACAGCCGAATATAGCACTCTAACTTGTTTGTTGTCGAATTTCTAATTGTTAGGGTGGTTGTTCCACATTTGAATTAATTACGATTTTCCTACTGATCCGATTTGGCTGGATTTCAATCCGAAACTGCTGACGATAACAAGAAACAATTTGAGTTGTTCGAAAACGAGCATGTCTTCGTACAGGCGAATAGACAGACGGACATGTCTAAATCGACTTAGAATTACTCAGGGACCCAGAATATGTTAAGGACCTAGAATAAGTTAAAGTTACGCTTACTCCTAACGACTCAATAGAAAATAACAATTTGGCTGTCAAATTGCTTCTAGTTCTCCTAAACAGTTTGGGATGCAAATGCAGTAGATTCGCTTTAGTAGAAAATTGTGGATTAATCTCCCTAAACGCAATTAATTGTGGGAAAAACTAGAATGGAAAGTAGTTGAATAGCCCGGGAATTCACGGGACGGAGTTCTAGTTATAACGCCACTGAAATAAGCGATATAACGTGAATAAAGTAAGTGAAATAATAAGCCGATTTAACTAATTTTCAATCCCATGAAACTGAACTCTATATTCTGATGGGTACCAAGAGTAAAATAAGTTTTAAAATTGTTTATATGGGTTGCCGAATTCAAGAGAAAACATAAAATTTTACTACCAAACTTTTTAATATTACTTGCCAAAATTAGAGCCAAAACTATTTTACAGCTTATCTCTCGAAACACTTCAAATTAATTGCTTAAAATTTAAAATAAATTACTACCAACCACAACAAAATTTTATTTAGCTTACACGTGAATACTGTTTTTCTGTAACACAATTCAAAAAACATAATGATAAATTTGCCCCTGGCAAAATAACGCTACACTCGCTTTTACATACTCGAACAATAAATGCCACCAAAAAGAAGAAACCAAACTGTATAACAATAGCAGTGGCATTTGGCATCAAAAACTAACAGATTTTCACACAAATGGCTACAATTCTTTTTAATAAAGCTGACTACCGCTACTACCACTTCGAATATAAAAGTTCTTTTTATAATAAGTTGTTATAGACTAGATTAAAACCCCGTAAGAAAAAAAGTGAAGAAAAAGTTAAATATGTACGCAAATTGTTCCCGTTGTTAAAATACTTATAAGTTGGAATGTGTGTGTGAGAGTGTGTGTGTGTGTGTGTGTAGCAAGTAATTTGCATACCGGATCAATCTTGAAAAATTAATGGCTTCCCAGACAGATAACGCTATACCGCAGAAAGGAAACACCAAAAGCACCCAGCCAACTGTTATAAGAAGCACTCAAGCAAAAGAAAAAAAAAATTAAGTTTCTTAAAAAAATGCTAAAAAGAATAAACAACAAATATCAGCACCATGTGTAAGACAGTTAATGGAATGGTGATATAATGTACGCATAACCCACAAATACGGCAGGATGCAACAAATTGAGCATAGAAAAATTGCACAAAAACCACAAAACCACCAACAACACATGACATTAAACAGCAGGATGTTAAAAAATATAGTAACTATGTTATTAAAGAAATAAATAAAAGAACAATGGCGGAGGAGGGAAGAAATAAAAAAATCTAAATTTTAAATTTGGTTTACAACCAAATGTGCTGTTAAATAATCATAAACTGGAATATTGCTATAAAAGATAAGAAGAATATAAAAATTCGATTTTTTGCAAAATTTCGTATTGATAGAAAATTTGCTTCCTACAAATTAATAATTTTTGCAAAATTTCCGTTAAAGCACAAATATTGCAAAAATGTCCTAGAAAGAAAAAAATGTTGAAGGACTTCTTTAAAGGCAAAATTTTAGCAAAATTTCTTAATAAACAAAATTCTAATACTAGTATTGTGGTTATTTTGTTGAACTGTTAATGGTTTTTAATCCAAATTTAGATATTTTTTTAATTAGGCTTAAGTTCATTGAATTTATTTTCATTAAATTATTTTTATGAAGATAGGAATTTAACAACATGAAATCAATTAAAATTTTTTTATTGATAATTTTTCATTCTTGACTGCGCTGAGATTTGAACCCAGGCTTTCACGGAAAATTGTTGTTGAAAATTGTTCTTAACATAGCAAAACTTTTCGGAAAAGTTTGTATTAATAAAAATTTTGTTTGCAAATTTTTCTTTAAGTGCGAAATTTATACCAAGATTTTTAATAGAGAACATATTTTTGCAATTTCGACAAATTGTTTGAAATTTCTGCCCGTTATTATTGTAAGATTTATGTCGCTGCAAATTTGGAGTCCTCGGTACTCAAACGAAAATATTGCGGACACGAAAAAGTTGCGGTCGTCTTTAATTAATAGCTGGCGGTTACTAAAAACACGTTAACGTCTCAAATATGTCAATATTTAAAACGACGATTCCAAAAATAGACTTTTCATAAATTTTTTATTTTTTGTATGCAAACAAAAATAAAATTTTTCATACGTCCCACTGTGGCTGAAAATGGAATTTCATCGGCCAAAAGTCCAATATTTTTGTCATGGCCTATTTCAAAAATTTTAATACCACTCGAACATATTAGAATTAAGGAATCCAAAAAACTGGATTAAAATAATGGTAATTGTGGCAGTTGCATGCTGCTGGATACAAATACTTAATGTTGTTTTAGAAAAAATAAAGTTTTTGTAAATTTGATCAGAACTAAATTATCATTTCTCGTAAACTGTTATCAATAATGGGTCGAAATTTTTTTGTTGTATTAGTGGGATGGCAGTCTTTAAGAAATGGTTCGCTACATCCCTCTATCATTTATACCTAATGTTTAATTAAATGTTTCCCCAGGTTCTATATTTTAGTTAAATCCGAATTTCATAGGAGTAAAACTTGTTTAGGTCAAAAGGGGTTAAAGAGATTTTAGTACCATCAGAAAGCTGAAAGTGTCCTCTTTAACCCTATATATACTTGTACAACTGTCTGGAACTGTCTGTTGAACACTTTTTTCATTTAAATGAAATTACTCGCAACTTTTTTTTTTTGCTCTTTTTATTTAAGCTGCTCATATAACTGAAATACGAGTATAACACAATGGTTTACGAACGTTTTGTTTTGAAAAATAATTTTGCTGAACGGCTGAACATATTTGAATGAAATTTTAAATTGTCACAGCCGGGTCGCTTTTGAGTTGTTTTGAAAGAACACGGGTCCATGGATGGTCGGGAGGGTGACTGGCTGCCTTTAAAATTGGTAACCTCGGAAATTCAAACTTTTAAAAAATTCGCCAAAAATATATTTATGATTTGCACATATTTATGATTTGAGTTACAAAAAATTTGCTTAAATAATAGGTTATCTCCCTTGCCTTTGGATTTCGGCTAAAACGAATTTTTTTGTCTTGATGTTTTTTACGATTTTTCTAGTTTTTTAATCGGGTGGATTTTGTTTTATGTCAAACTTTTACCAATAGTGGGTACAACATTTTTTATATTGGTAGTTAAGCAGTCTTTTAACAATGATATGTTGTATTTCTGTACCTGCTGTGTTATTAAATATTTTTTCAGGTTCTATATTTTAGTCAAATTGAAATTCAGAAAAATAGAATTTATAAGGGTCAAAAGGTGTTAGAGAGATTTTACTAGCAGTAGGAAGGTGAAAGTATCCACTTTAAGCCCATATACATTTTTGTACCTGTTTGGACAAGCCTATAGAACACTATTTTAATTTGAGTAAAATTACTACAAACATTTTTTGCCCTTTTTATTTTAGCGTGTACCAAGCCAAGTTGAGCTAAAAAACTCCTGATACCATTAAAAATTAAACCAAATATAAAAGAGCCCAAATTGTAACACTACGTTCATTAGAAATGGATGGCAATTAGAGTATTTGAATTAATTGATTTTTAAATATTAATTTTGCTCGATTAATCGAATAAGAGTTTTAATATGTTCGAATAACTCGAATAATTCAAATAATTTAATGCAATGGAAAAAACATACATGTCTATTTGATTTGATACTTTTATTATATTAATAAACAGAAAAAAAACAATAAAATTAAAATATAGTTAAACAATAAAATAGCAATTAATTTCACTACGCATACAGTTCTAAAACTTTTAAATGAAATAAATACTTTAAACATCAAAAACCCTGCTCCAAAACATACTTTTTTTAAGGCGATTAAGAGACCGAAACAGGATTAAGGTAAAAATAAAACTATAACAAAAGTAACTTTGGTTGAATAGACTATAAAATGATTTGGAAGCCAAAGTTTAATACATGCATTAGGTTCAGCAGCAATCGGGGCCTATTCATTTTATTTCAGTGTAAATTTACGAAAATACGGAAATTCATCAAGATTTCATCTCATATTTTTAAAAATTATTTTTAAATTATTTATTTTATTTTAGACTTTTTTTATCGCGGCATTTTTATTAGAAGTCCAGCCTATTAAAACAAATTTACTATTCGTAATTAAATTTAACAAATTTATGATTCCTGAAAATAAAGCAAAATTGAAATCTCAGTTAATTTTTTTATACACCGTATTTTTCCTTATTTTAAGAAAAGTTCTGGTTAGGATAAGAACTTAAAGTATGAAGAAACTTTTAAGCTGGATGTTTTTCAAAGTTTGTTCGATTTCAATTTCACTCATTAGTATTCGATTTACCGAACATGGTTGATAACTTTATTTTTCTTCATTTTAAAGCTCTTCTCTGTATGTTTGGGTAATGTGTTTCTTTAACGTTTTACTATTAAAATTAAAGGTCGGTTAAAATCAGGTAACCCACAATCTGACCCACAGTCTTACGAATGGAATTATTAGGTAATTAGGTAATTTATTACATGTTTTGTCTCACACACACATCCACATTTAAAATGGGACTAAAATATGTCCAGAAGTGCGAGTAATACAATAGATACAGATATGTTTCCAATTAGTTAGAAATCTAAAAAAAAATATTTTCATATCAAAAAAGTAAAATTTGTTAAGAAATTAATTTTAATCGATTAATTGACATAAAATATTCCAGTTATTCGTTATTTGAAATTGGCTATTTTAATTATTCGATCAAATAATGGCGAAAACTTTCTTCGAATAATCGAACAACGATTAGTTGAGTGGATACTCTAATGGCAATTGAAGTTAACTATCAATTAGTGCTAACGATGATAGATGAAAAAGTAGGCCAGGCTTTGACTGACACAAATGCTTCACCCAGCTGCAATATGCCAAACCACATCAAGCAAATTAAACCAAGTCCCGGAAAAATCATTAGATAACACTAATGCATATGAATTTGGATTATCGCCGCTACATAAGAGAATACCAATTATGGAGCACATACTAAAAATCTGTTATGATTTGGGTTTTGGACCTACAAAATTCATAAGAAACAATGACACCAACAAGGATTTAAGAAGTATAAAAAAGAAGAATGTTCAGGATGAATTTCGCAAATGTGGGTTGATTATAGACCAATCAAAACAAGCATCAGGCAATACGAATGATGGGAATACAGCAATAAGGTTCCTTTCTGATTCCAAAAAATCATCTAAAATAAATGGTGTTAATATAAGTCCTATTTCAAGATTTAAAACAATTATTGATGTACTTGTATGCAATGAACAGATTGATTATAGAAAATTTAGTGATTATGGCAAAGAAACAAAACGAATACATACTACCAAATATCCATGGAGAAATATGTCTGCAACTGCTCACAAAAACCTTTATCATGGAGAGGATGGCATTAGGCATTATTAAGTACCACAAGGAGATCTGTCAGAGGAAGCCCAGGGAAAAAGGAATAAAGACTACAGATTTTGTAGGGAGCGCAATACCTGATCTACGGTTGCTCAATACACAACTTCTGTCAGAAGTGGGCTGCACTGGAAAAGCGGGCGTGGAAACTTCCATACATAGACAACGTAGGTTTTTTGATGCAAATACCATATTTATCAATACACGTGGTCTGTATTAAAAAAAACTTTAATTATTTTATATAAATGAAAGCACCGAATTGCTCTGAGTTATGCTAATTTCCTATAGCAAGCAAATTTTCGAAGGTTCAACAGTACCATCCAAAATATTTTTAATTTTGTCTTCCTTTTACATTTCATGAATGTTAATTCTTGCAAAAACACTTGGTAACAAGTTGCAATCGCGATAATGATAACGGCATATTAAATTTGTACCGACATTGACTACGATGACAATATCAGCACCCACAAGTCACCACTTTGCAGCATGAGTTAATGCTTTAACTACAGAATACTTGCTATTATATTTATATAAGTTAATCTGATTATACAGCTGTATGTGTGATTGCTTTTGTGTCTCTTCTTTCCCAAGACAAGAGTTCATGTAGGAAAAGCTTAAAATAAAAGCAGAATGTTTTACATCTCAAATTCACATTCAATCTTTTAGTGTGTGGGTATATTTTAGATGTTAAAGACAATGATCTTTAAATATTTTACTGCTATAAAGTGAGTTGAGACATGCATTGGCCCAGCAGTCTGAGTTGCCAGGGTTTAAAACTTTAAGGATATTTCATATTTGTGCACTCTATTATGGACAATTCTCGTTTTTATTTTCATGCTAAATGTCGTCATCGTAGGGATCTGTTGGTTTCTATAATTTGTTGTGCTTTCTGTAATCGTTAATGTTTAGGATGGGTGACTGATTGAGACTCCACATCCGATCCCAGTGTTGGGGCTGCCAACAGCCTCGGGGCAGCTACTCAGATGGTTAAATCCGGCAGTGAAGCCATGTGAATAGCTCTATAGGATGGGCATTGGCGCTGGGTATCACAAAGGGACCACTGAAGGTCCCAAGATTGCTGCCCATGGAACCTAACCTAACAGCCTCTAAGCAGGCTTGCCGTGATGCGGCTAATGGTTGAACGCTGAGTTGCAGTGAGACCTACTAGCCTGAGATGTAGCGGAGTTAGGGTGCCATGCAGGTCAGTCAGCAAAGCGATCGCCTTCTCACTTAAGCTGCCGGTAGGTTTGACAACCTGTAAGACACGCGAAGAGAACAAATATGGTTAGGCATGGTTACAGCAACTACACTATGTTTATTGAAACAAAATATTGTTGTCGTATACAAACAATTATTATTGTTACTGAATATCAGCGAAATTTTAGTTACTATAAACATTGAAATGATTATCGCAATTATAAATTTGAGTATGTTTCACTAAAAAATAATTATTTTTCTAACAACTAAATATTGATAACTTTAAAAATATATTATGTTAGTTACAACAGTTTAATGATATCTAATAACCATTACACCATATTATGATAAGAAACGATTATGATTACTGTAATAATATTTTGAATCATTAATTGATTCTTTCAGATTCACTGCATGTAAGACTTGAGTGGTTGTAATTCTCATTGTCTTTACAGTTATATTTGCATAATATTTTTAGCTTTTCAAAATTCTTTGGGAAAAGGTTTCCTGATAATCTGTGTATATGATTACTTTTAATCACAACACAACCACTTTGTATCATAATATAATAACTTCTTAACCTATTATGATTAATATGATTAGAGTATAAATTATGATTTCTGATAATTATGATTTCTGAAAGGAAAAAATATTATGATGTAATATTACGAATTTATGTAGTCATAATATGATATTTAATGATTCTAATAATAATCATAATATGTTTTGACTACAATCATGTATCTTATCATGATATGTTGCTCTTAGAATATGTTTACCACAACCATGTCTTTTCTCTGCGTGCATTACCAGAGAATACTGGACCAATGGCCGAAAGTTGTGAGCTGCTTGAGAAATTCGGTAAGGGAATTATGAATGGCTACTACCAATTGAATAGCAATCAGAGAGCTTTTTACCTTTACAAAAGATCCCATGGCTCTTTGTTCTTTATAGGAACCACAGGACACAATAAATATGTATATAACACAGGGATGTTAAAGTTGGTACAATTGTCCTTTTTTTTGGTACATTTTGACTTTCTAAAGTACCGTGGTACTACCGTGACTCATTTGGTACAATTTAAAAATTTGTCATAGTTCCCCTTTTTGAATTTGTTGTATAACAAACAAATTATTGAGTTCTTTTTCACTGCATTTGTGTTGTACAACAAATCGTTAGTGTAATGGGCGCTTAAACATTCAACTAGTATTGTGGTGTATAGAGCGCCCTTTTACAGTGTGGCAAGTGAAAGGCAAACAGACGAAGTTTGTTGGTAAGGGGGAGACGCTGTATGCGTAACACTTTTTCCTTTTTTCCTCTCTCGCCAGCAAACTTCGTCTGTCTGCCTTTCACTTGCCACATTGTGAAAGGGGACCTAAGGTACCCATAGACGAGGCAATATTTGTCAATACCTGTGTTACTACTTTTGTTTCCTTTTTACCACAGACGATGACACTAAAAGCAAAACATCAGTATTGTGTTTTTAAATATAGAAGCACTACGTAACTAAACAAATATATGCGAAAGAAATTTTTAATATCCTGCTTTTTTTTATTTGTATAACTTTCACATTTAACGTCCCATAATTCTGTGAAATTTTTAAATCCATTTATAAATGTTCTCCATTTTTCATTTCTTTTTTTGTTTTTTTTTATGTACAATTGAATTTTTATGGATGGAAGTTAGTACAAAATTTAAGACCCCATTTAACATCCCTGATATAACACACTGTTGATTATTGTAGATAAAAAAGTTGTCACAATTGAAATAAAAATATTATTTTATTTCTGGAACTAAATATTTAGTATAGTTCCACTTAGCGTCTAAGGCTTTTAAACATTAGATGCCTTGACAAGAATATTTCTTTCAAAAATATGTTTTTGTTTTAAATGTAAATGTTCGAAAGACATATTCTTTTTGATGTTGTTGGCCATGAAGCAAATTCTCAGAGATTTCAAAAATTCCAGCAAAATAGTTTCAATACGTAGAGAATAGTTTCAACGGGTAGAAAGGGTGTATATAACTTTTTCATTGCATTTGTAATTTCTACAATATAGATATTAGAACCTTTAATTATATACATTCTGGGTCATTAAGAGTAGCAAAGTTGATTAAACGATGTCTTTCCATGAGGGTGTCCTTGTGAAATGACCACTGAATATATATATATATTTATATCACATATACTCAGGTAAATTTAATTATTGAAATTCGGCCTGAACAATTTTACCCATAAATCCTTTGTTGTTCTTTTTGAAAATCTAAAAAACTGCAAAAGCCAAAGTTTCCTAATAAGGTAATAGCATCTTGGTTATCAATACACAAAATCTGTAAAAATGTGGGCGCGATTTAAAAAGTTGACGTGGCACCTCCCATTCAAAGACATTATAGATTTCTGGAGAAAGCAATTCAATTACGTACAAGCATTTTGGTTATTATTACACAACATCAAACAAAATTTGTGCGGGAATGGAGTAGTCGGCGTGGCACGAAATAGATTTCTGTATAACTGAAAAACTTTATATATGTTACTTTCTGCTGTTATTGCACCATTGTGAAGGGTATAAAAGATTCGGTTTTTCCTAATGTTTTCAATAAAAGCAAAAGTTTTTTGTGTAATTTCCATAAAAATTTTTGACTTTTTATCTTCGCCACTGCCTTTTTAACTTCGTGTTGCATTCCTGCTTACGGGTGTTTTACAAAATTGCACTTGTTTGTGGTAGTAGGTAATTCCATAAATGTGCTTTTGTCTGTATATGCACGCGTACTTGCATTCAAAAAAGAAAATCAACACAAAAATATCAACTGCAGCTCCCATTTGAATGGCAATGCACTGGGTTAAGTGGCATTACTTTTGTTATTCATGTAATTTCATTTTTTGGAAAATTATTTCAACGCATACGAATTTCTTGTAAAAGAAATGCTTGAGTAAATGTATTCTTTTTTGTCTTTTACATCTGTCGGCTTGCTTTTCTTCTTAATAATGTATTTTTTCCTTTTTTGGTTTATTTGTGCATTCATGCATGTAATAAGATTAACCTTAACATTTCGTTTTTTCTTTTCTTTGTATTTCCAAATTGCTCATGTGGTTACAAGGTATTTATGTAAATTTTAATTCTCTGGTTGCCATAGCTCTAACGCATGTACGAATTTTTGTAAGACTTTGACTTTTTTTACCCTCCGTCAACGCTAGTAAATCAGGTGGTATATTGTAGTCAAAAGCGGAAGTATATGTGAGTTTTTAAAATTTTTAAGGGATACTTAGTTTTAAGAAATTGTTTAATACTAATACTTAATTTCTTTTAAAAATATTGATTATCGGATTATTGAATTACAGTGCAATAAAAATATTTATGTGTGGAATTCGACTCGTTTACGGCAGTCAATTTATTGAACTAAACTTTTACTGACTTGGATTCACATTTTGACGGACTTATACTCCATATCTTGCGTAATATGGGCTCCCAACTACCCTTACAATGTCACTTTGGCCTCATTGATTAATACCTTAATGTAGACTCAGTAAAAACTTAGATGTGTTTATTAATAAAATCTAGGCGTCCACTCGTCAGAACCATTTTCGGTCTTGCAATCGACCCTTGATTATAAAAGTAGTTAAGATAATTTTATAAGTTATTTTATTAGTTTAAGAAGATCTTATAAAACAATCTTGTAGAAAAATAATTTGGTTTAAATGTTAAGGATTAAACGATTCTTTTCTTTAGTTTTGCTAAAACTTGACTTGCAAAAATTCTTTCACTTATCGTGGCTAGATGTTGAAGAAAACGAAAGCAACCCATAATAAAGAAGAACAGAAAAAATATGTTATAATACTATTAAAAATTAAAAATTGTGTTACATCGGCTAATCGACTGAAATTACCCGATTTAATCGTTAATCGAAAATAGTTAATTTTAAATTAACCGATTAGTTAATCGGGTAGTAATTAAACCGAATGAATAGCCTAATATTTGTACAATTTTTTGTGTTGTCTAGTTCTAAATGTAATCATTTAAAAAGAAAACTTTGCAGAACAAAGATTTGATAGAATAAGCATTAACACCATTTTCAGTCGTTCATTTTAAGCAGCATTGTTTGCACAAAATAGCTCGTTGCTTAAACCACTCTTTACTCCAAATGATTTTTCTTTATTTAAAATTTCTCCTGCGTTTTAAACCACAACACTATTGCCGTCTGCATTCATTCACTCACAATAATCTGTACGCAAAATTTACTGAAATATTATTATAAAATAAATGAAAGTTCAGTTAAAGCCCGGTCTACTTATTTTTCATTTATTTTTAACAAAAGTTTAATTAATTTAATTTTTACTATCAAAGTGTTTTGGGAATACTATTATTTATTAAAAGATTTTGTTTGTTGTGCTTAATTCCCCTTTTAAATAATTGATAAGAAATACTGAAATTTATTGTTGGAGGATAAGCTGTTCCTATGCGCATTTCACTGGTTGATTAGGCCAGGTCATCAGGAAACGTTCTCCTAAATAATTTTAGAAAAGCCAAAGCTATCAGCAAACAAGACTACAGAGGGAATGAGAATTACCTACAAACACTCAAAAAGTCTTTTTCAACGATATCAAAGCTTAAACAAAATACCAACAATAAAACAGTGATGAGTTATTTACTGTCAAAAATTCAAACACGAATTCCGTAAAAATAATTGCATTTTCAGTTATTTTATATAATACAGGTTTTACTTGTTTACTCTACAAAAGAGCCGAGTTTCTAAAAAATGCCAGACATTTCTCCGCTTATAATTGTGAAAAAATCATAAATTTCCTAAGAAAAAAGAATAACATCTTTTTTCTGTTTAAAAAATCTTCAAAAAATCGGACAATTTAAATTTTAAATAAAGTTTGTTCGATTTCTATTTATAAACAAGCAAGCAAAAATATATTATATACATACATATACCCCCGTATGTTTATGAAATTGTTTGTTAAATTTAACAAACGTTTGTTAAGGAAAATGTTCATAAACAATTTGTTTTGTAAACCTTTAATTACTATATTATAATAATCTAAAGTCTTAAGAATAAGAGATACTTGCAATCGGGCCATTTTCCAAAACATTTATAATTTGTATACCTATCACCACAGAGGGATACAAGTTCGTTTTTATATAAGTTTGCCATTTCTTTTGTAATTGCTACAATATTAATGTTAGGCCCTATAAAGTATATATGTATATTCTGAGTCCTTATGAATAGCAAAGTTCGTTTAACGATGTCAATCTAACCATGTGTTTGATGAAATGGGATTTCCGAAGACTCGTATATAAACATTGCTATACATTTAAGTTAAATATAGTACGGAATAGTGTGCTATTGTATTTTAGCCACATCGGTCTAAAAATGACTGAAATATGAACATAACACAACGGTGTTATTATACCCATAAATCTCTAATTTCGACCTGTAAATCTTAACTTCTTTAAATCTTCTTATAATTTATTATTATTTTTTTTTTTACCTGAAATAATCTTTCTTCACGAAATTATAGTTTTCGCACCATAGCACCAATATAAGCTAGGAGGATAAAATTAGGCTTAGAAATTACATAAAATAAATTGTTTGTATTTTCTCAAAATATTCGTGTTATAAAATGTACTAAATCAAGTACCGATAAGAAAACTAGTTTAGAAGTCAAAATTTAAAATTTTAAAAATTTTTCAATACTATATATATTTGTCTTCAGCTGTTCCCTTAATCTCACGAATTTTTACAAATTTTTCGTTCGCGTACTTTTTATGAATAAAAATTCCAAGGGAGTTTTTCCCTCCTCCCATTTTTCCTACTTAAATTCAATTGTAAAAATAGGAAAAGGGGAAAAACTTCCGGGGAATTTTTATTCATAATTGGACTGTTTATGAAATTTATTTCAGGATTTCTATAAAGTACCAAGGGCTTGCACAGCTTTTATTCTAACCCTGCCTTCGAAAATGTCGAAAAAATAGCCGAAAGTCTTGCAAGTAGCTTGAGTGTTTACACAGTCAGTTGCAAGTTTATTTTTCAAAATTTCACGAAGCGAAAACATCTTATGAAAAAGCTTTATTTTTGGGTTTAAAAAACATTATCATGTAATGTTATTACGAAATGTATTACATAATATTAAATATAAATTATTTAGTTGTTTCTTTATGTTATTTTTGGTTCATCTTGATGAGAAACTTATGTATGTTTATTTCTAAAATATGTTAATCCAGTATTGTCCTAGTTACCGATATCATAACATTTCTTAGAAAATATTTTGATAAACACATTTTTTTTTAAATGCTTGCAATTTAAGATTTAAAATACCATAAAGATGTGTTGCTGTTGTTTTGTTTTTCAATTTTATAAATACCCAGAAAATCAGCTATAAACATAACTTTTATATTACTTAGTACTAGTTAATTAATACCAAAGGTATCCACGGTAACACTGTTTCTTTATTTGTCATTTTACTTGCTGCAAGTGTCAAAAATTTACTTACAAAAAAATTCTCTTGCAAGTTGGGCTGCAAGTACGAAAAATGTGACGGTGTTAGTAAACATGCCTGAGTGTATTGAGTTTTTCGAAATTTCACTTACATGTGTAAGTGATTGTATGTGTTTGTCCCGGTGCAGTGAAATAACGCCGGGAGAAATAACACCGGTGGGTGTAATTTCCCGATGAAAAGGAAATAACGCCGGCCGGCCTTATTTCCTATTGCGAAAAGAAGTAAGACCCCCGGGGTGTTATTTCCTCTTTAAAGCAGACTTTATTTCTTTTAGCAAGAGGAAATAAAGCCGACCGGCGTTATTTCCTTTTCATTGGGAAATAACGCCTGCGAATGTAACTAATCAAAGCATTTTATATTTACAATAAACATAAGTATGTATTCAAATTAATTTATCAAAGTATACAAAAATTTAATTAAAGCCAAATTAATCTTGGTGGCATGTCATAACGTCCAGTGTCATAGTGTCCATGGACGTTATGACACTTTTGAAAGTGTCATAGTGTCCGTGGACATTATGACACTTTAAAAAGTGTCATAACGTCGAAGAAATGTCATAGCGTCCGCGGACGTTATGACACTTTGCAAGGTGTCATAATGTCCACAACAAGCAAGAATGTAAACAAATTTGGGATCATAGCCGGCCTTTGGCCGGGCGCAAGGATTTTCTTCTCTATGGTATAACAAATACCGGCTTCGCTAACTAAAGCTTCTCTGCACAGCCGGTATAACAAACACCGGCTTCGCTAAGTAAAGCTTCTAAAATCTGCCTTGTTTCCGAACGAAAGCCGACTATGCAGAGAAGCTTTAGTTAGCGAAGACGGTATTTGTTATACCATAGAGAAAAAAATCCTTGCGCCCGGCCGAAGGCCGGCTGTGCAGAGAATCTTTAGTTAGCGAAGCCGGTATTTGTTATACTATAGAGGAGGAAATCCTTGCGCCCAAAAGTGTTTTCGTTATATATTTAATATTTACTCCCAGAGAAAAAGCAGGAAAACCATTTTTAAAAATTTTTTTACCATATTATGTTTCATCTAAAAAAATCATTGTCACCGACAACCATATTATGGTTAAACTAGTTTCTTTAAAAATAGTTTTGTTGGTTGGGACCATAATGAAACATGTTTCTCTCTGCGTGTATGCAGATAATTTTTTTGTATTTAACTTATTTAGTAATAATGGACCTAATGACACTTTTGAAAGTGTCATAATGTCCATTTCCAAAGTGTCATAACGTCCGCGGACACTATTTATTTTTTGATTGAGTGCCAGCCGGCGATATTTCCCGATCAACAGGAAATAAAGCCCGCCGGGGTGTTATTTCCTCTTTGGAGCCGGCGTTATTTCTTTTTGCAATAGGAAATAAGGCCGGCCGGCGTTATTTCATTTTCATCGGGAAATTACACCCACCGGTGTTATTTCTCCCGGCGTTATTTCACTGCACCGTTTGTCCCACACAAAATTGTTTTGAATATTTATTCCTAAGTACTTATATCGGGTTTTTGAGATGTTAATTAAGTTAAAGCCTAGTTTAACGTAGCCTGAAACTTTGATTTTTCCAGCGACATATGATTTTTTTTTTTTTTTCATTAAAGACCAACATTTTAAGCAAAACTAAGCTGTTCCGTAAAAATGTTGTATACAGACTTGGTAATGGCGGCACAAAACTGTTTTTAGATTAACAAAACCTAGTTTAACTCAGATCTCAAAAACCCAGCCTTAATAGACTTAAGTTTAGTTATATTTCTTCCATCAACAATTATCGAAAAATTTATATTAAATATATGGAGTATTAAATGCTAAAAATGAGCCAAATCAGTCCATGACTTCACCTGCTCCATGCACTAGTGAACTGTCAAAATGTTTTGGTACGAATTTTTACTTAAATCGCTTGAGTCAAAATTTTGCTTTTGCCCATAAAATTTTTTATGGAAAAGAGAAAAAATTTCTAGTAAAATTCTATTTACAAAAGGGATGAATATAAAAATTAAAGCTTTCTTGTTTCCAACAATGTTTTTTTGTGTTGCCTAATAACAAACATCAAAAGATTTTAAATTGTCTTATTTTGAAGACTGAATAAAATAATCACTTTTACGAAAAAAAACCAGCAAATCGGCATTATGCTAATTTCGGAACCAAAAATCGTCAAAATGACGATAAATCGTCAAATCTGGCAGCCTTGATTGCAACGAAGTTATCGTTACATACATATTTAAAAATAAGAACTTATTTGTTTCGTCATGAATTTTAAAATGAATTTTTTTAATATTTAGTATATATATATTGTTTAATATTACAAGTAAACACTTATATATTTATATTTAAAAAGAATTATAGTAATTATACAAAAATCTAATTTAATAAGGTAACAAAAGGTAAAGAACATATTAAGGCATTTTCCTGGAATCCAACTGTGCAAAATCCTGGCAAAGTATGTTATAGTATTTAATTACATGTTTGTTTTAAATTTGTTGTAATGACCACTTTGTTTACACATAGATAAAAGTTTTTTATCAATTCAAAAATGGTTTAAAATGTATTAAAATTTAATTAATGTGATAATTGAATCAATTATTTTTTTAGTTGAAAGAAAATTAAAAATGCAATTTTGATTTAATTAACATTTTAGTTGTTTTTAAATAAATTTTTAATTAAAATATTAATTAAATAACAAAAAATCTTGATTGACTTTTTTTTTGCTTGCAATATCTTTCAAATAGGACAACATATAAAAAACAAAAACGTGAATTCTATAAATGATATGATCTGAATATAATGAATCAAGTTTGAATCAAATCAGGAAACTACGGCTCACTATGCGCTTAGTTCAAATTAACTACAAAAACCGAATGCAAAACTCGTTTTATCTGTGGTAGATGCCAAAAAGCAACCTGAAAAAATAAAGACTTAATATTCGATGACTTGCATGTAGAATAAAATAATGGAAAATTAAAATTATATAATAAATTCGTATAATATAATAAGCATACGTTCAATAAAAAATATATTTATTTAGTTTTTATTTAATTGGGGTTTTTAGTTATTCTAATTGTGGTCTGGACAGACCAAGAGGAGAACTTAGTGGCAAAGAGTTACGGATAATCCTAAGGTTAAATAAATTAACACATTGTTTCAAATGGCAAAGTTTTTTTTTGTCATTTATTGAATTAAAATTAAAAATATAATTTATGAAAAAAAAAATATTCACAATTTAACAATTTTTAGTAATCAAAAATCAACAACTTGTTTGCTTGATATTATGAATTTGGTATAAATTTGGTGAGAAGAGACAATTTTTTATTATTTCTGTGCAGAAGAGTTCTCAGTTGCAGCATGATCGATATGGAATCGCAAGCGTTTTACTTTAAAAATTTGAATTACTTAATTAAAAAATTTTAACCAGTAGAAGATGGAAGTTTTCTACATAAAACAAGCAAATCGTTTTTTACTTTTTGCCACAGATAATTTTTTGGTAGTTTAATTATATAAAATAACTGAAAATTAATTTATTTTTCAGAATTTGTGGTTATATTTTTACGAAATTCGCGGTTGAAGTTTTGACAGTGAACATCAAATGAACTTTTCTTTAAAATTAAATGCAAAATAAGGAGATCGGCTTAAAAGTAAACTTACAGTTGTTTTTAATTACGTTTTCATTTAATTTAATATACAGAATAGTTTTGCAAAATTAACGGACAATAATAAATGCAAGCGAAAATCCGTATTAATGTGCACTTAGTTCATTGAATAAATGTTAGAATCAGTTAAAAATAAAATTACTTGGAATTTTAAATGTATATTTATTTAAAAACGACTGAACGGAATACTTCTTAACCCTTATCTGAACGGCAAAAAAACACCTTTAACAGCCTGTATGGAAACAGTATTGGAAGCAAAAATATGTGCATAGTCACGAAAAATAACTCTGAGATGTTAACTTTCAGTAAAATTTAAACTTTTTGTAAATGCACTAGGCTATGCCACTTGCTAAGACATGCAAGTTTGAAATTTAACGAAAGTTTTTCTTTATGCATATCAAAGTTAGCAAATATAAAGCAAAAAACTTGTAAATATTACTCCGGTGATTTCCTTTACTGCAAAGATGCAGAAGTTGAACTTTTTTATGTGTATTGCTTTAGTCTATCTTAGATTTTGACTGAGTGAAGGTAACATTTAATGTATAAGGTACCAGGGTACCTTGCCATACCATTAAGGGCGTAAGATGAAAATTGGTTCACTAATCATTTTTAAAATCATTTTTGAGCTTAAAAATAGTAATTATTTAAAAGTTATTAATAGTTAGGGGTTCTCAAGAAGTTTTAAATATGTGAACCATCCGTTTATTTAAAAAATATTAAGTTGAATATTCTAAAGGTACCCAAATACCTTCCCATTCACATAAGGGTGAAATAACCTACAGTCCGTTATATAATAAAATAAATGAAAATTAATGTTTGTACGAAATATGTTTGTGCTGTTTACTGGCGTACAAAACACAGAAACAAAATGTTCACTTGTCAAGGTGGATCTATGACCAATATTTTAAGGAGGCCTAGAATGTGAACATATGCGCTAGTTATTCGGATTTAATTTTGACGTCATTACAAAGGCACAAAGACCATTGTGTGCTGTGTGATGACCACCTCATGTGAATGTGAAAATCCACATTCGTCTACACTAGGCTTTAAAAATATCAGCACAAACGTATAACATCATCACCACTATTGTGGTGGTGGTATAACGGCCACAAAAAAAGAGTTTGATCAATAGCAGGGCTGTATAAAGCTAGTACGTGCAGAATAGGGTTCGTTTGTGGACATCAATAAAAAGGTTGCAATTTTAGTACAGGAGTGGCTGAAGCATGCGCCTACTTTGAAGTTCAACTATATCCGCCAATCAAGTCCTTACTCGGCACTTTTAGTAAGATTTCCCTTTTCCTGCGATTTTGATTCAAACAAAAGCAACCGTTTGATCCCCAAACAGTCTTCACTAATGACACTATGCAACAAGAAAAATTAAAAGAACTTAAACTAGATTTAGTTGCTGTGTTGTGGTCCCCAACTTAAAAAACCGTCGATATTTTAATTTATATGGATTCCTTTTTTTTATTAATTTTTTCTAAAACTTGATGTTTTTGAAGTGGCTGTTGCATCAATTTTACCACTGTGGTTGATTTGGATTAAGCGTTATTTTTACACTGTAAAAGTTAAGTGTACCCAGCTCTGAGTGTGATCGCTAATTTAAGGGGAAAAAATACCACCCTACAACGTACAAAAAGAATACCATTCTGCAATATCAGTATTTTGTAAACTTAGCGTGGGTATAGAGAATTTTGAAAATTCATTCAACAAGTGTCAGTCGTTAAGCAAAGGAGTGTAGAAAGGTTAGTGAAATAAAAGAAAATGGTGTACTATAAAAAAACTTAAAAACTTAGAAAGACAGAAAAATTGCGGGTTAAGAAGGAAAAAAAATTGGAATTACCACCGCGAAGTTTAAATAAAAGATCGAGGGAAAGAAGTTTGTGTAACTTAAAGAAAAAAAAAGGAAAAAGTAGAGAGAAAATAGTTTTATAGCGCAGATACCGGGTTATATTGACGAAATAGTTATCATGGTTGTAATCCCTCGTGCAAAGTGAATTTGGCCGGGATACGTACAAGAACAAAGTACAAGAAAATCAAGCACAGCATAGCCGTGAACCATAAAAAAGAGAAATATACAAAACTGTGGATTTAAGACCCTTGATAAAAATTGTTCGTGTTCCGTAGAGAACATGCAACCCAAGATGGCGGCCAGGCACACGTAACACGGCGCCCAGTGGAAAAAAACCAAGCTGAACTCTGAGTGGCAGGACCATCCCCGACGCTTATGGTTTTTCTTATAGTTGGCTTAGTTACACCAAACAACCTTAAGAAGGATAAAGGGGCAGCCTGACCGGGACCATGACATGTTGTCCCGAGGATTCGAGTCCTGCCATACGATCGCACTGTGAAAGTTTCGGTCATCGAAATGTCGGTCCGTTCATTTTAGGTCTTTTATCTTTTTTTTTAGGTATCTAGTTCCTCGTTACTCGTTTTTTTTATTGCTTAATTTTTTTTAATACTTATTTTTTCATCTCGGCACGAAACAAGGTAATGATTGTATAAACCTAGATGGACACGAACCCCCCATTCCCGGCGAGCTACAGACTAATACACCGGCGTGCCAATGTCCATCGCGAAGCAAAGGGTTTTGGAAAAAATTTTAAAATTTCGTTTTTCCCCCAATCAAACAATTAATTACATCATTACATGACCTAGGATGGGGCTATCTAATTTTCTTTAAGTCGTGCTAGTATAGTTTTTTTTTGCATACTCAACGGTTTCGTAATAATACAGACCGCAATGAGGAAAAAACTTTTTTTTTTGGCAAAATTTCACCCCTAGAACAGCCTCTTCAAAATACGCAAATTGTAGAAAAAAATTCTTTTAAAAAATTTATCCATAGAATTTAAAATGTCGACTGTTTTCTAGTTAGTAGACCATAACACATCAAAAAAGTATCGTGGTCATGAAAGGCTATGCCAAAGGTCAAATTGGTTGCAATATGTAATCAGTTCAGTGATACCAGATAGAACTCCGGTAAGACGCGATCTTAAGGAATATGCCAATTAAAGCTTCAGGTATTGGCTGCATGTTTGTGAAAAATAATGTAATTAACAGAGCCGGCACTTCCATGACTTCGGTTGAATTAAAATATATAATTCTATAAAAAATAAGCATTTAATCTTTATAGCAATATCTAAACAATTGCAAGAAATTTTATGTTCTTTTTATATAACAACATTTTAAATTCATATTTCACTAATAGTTTTATTAAATTTCATAAAATATTCCCCTACGATTTTCCATTTTCTTTCAATTTTCATAAAACTTATTTTCTTATTTATTATTTTTTTTCAGGCAGTAAACCTTTTCACATATTTATCATAAATTATTTTGACCTAAATACATAAATTAATTACCAACACAAAATGGGTGGAGCAGTAGGAACATGTTTAGCAACAACAATAGAGAAAATAAAAACAACAATGTGTTGATATATAGACATAAATATCATAAATAGATGTAGCATAGAATCATGATATTATGATTCAATTAAAAGGCAACTTGCATAAATTATTTCTAACGAATATTAAATGATTCTTATTGAAATACAAGCACAAGTAATATTCATAATGAATAGACTTATGTACTTGTATTCCGAAGTATATAAATAAACATATACATAGTTATATATTAAATGTGGTATATATATACGTAAAACAATAATGCACACACACTAACGCATATAGACTCACACACAAACACGTTTATGCTTAGAACGATTTATACTTGACGCACTGCAAGCACAAAAACAAATATTTCACATACGCCATAGTGAACACAAATTCTATGGAATTCTTACTAACAAAATATATATCATTTATATGTGCAGAGATAAATTTTGTTCTATTAAGTAAGAATTCCAATGCAAGTATTTGTGTGCTCATATACTCTGGTGTCTAGGAAAATACGATAATTATCTATTGTTCAAGAACGACCATGCGAACAAATACTATACACCAGAGAATAATAAAATAAATTAGTTTTTTTTTCTTTAAAGTATTAAATGGTTTTAATATTAAGATCATTCAAGCTTCAATATAAAAATCCTAATATGAGAGTAATTTGCAAAAGTTACTATATTAAAAATAAGTTCTTTATGTGTCTTTATTTGCATAATAAGTGCTTTGGGAACTATAATAATTTGCGTTGTTTTTTTATTTTTTTTTCGTGATTAGCAGGGTATTCATTTAATCGGACTTTTGCTTTAATCGGTTCATCGCTCGCTTAATTAACCGAGGTTTTGGTTTAATCAGTAAATAGTCGGTTTATCTTGTAATTGATCGGTTAACCGATTAATAAAGCTTCTGTTTATAAATTAAGTAATTTCAATAAATAAAAATGGACAAATTATTTATTATTTGGAATTTATTAGTAAAAAAACAATAAAATGACAAACATAACAATTCTTGAAATAAAACGAGCAAAAAAAATAAAAAATAATAATGCATGAATATGTAATACATATTTTTTAATTAATACATAAATATTATGTATTAATTAAAAAATAAACTGTAAGATAATTTTATTAGTTATTTCAATAGTTTAAGGTGACCTAAAACAATAATCTTATAGAAAAATAATTCTTTCACTTATCGTTGATGTTGGGTAAATCAACAGCAACCCATAATACGAATATCAAATTTTTAGTACTTTTCCTGGATTTCTTTAAACGTATAAAATCTGCCATTATGCCATACCAGTCCAGTTTTTATTTTTTAAAATTTAAACTCTTCTAATTGTTTCGGTTAATTCTGTTAAAAGATTGATATGAGAAAATATGAAAAGAAAAAAATAACTCAACGCATAGGTACTCGTATAAAAAGTATGTGAAACAAAAAGCTGTTGATTGTAAACACCCATTTAAAATGAAGATCACTGTAAACCTTCCTTGTTTGTATGAAAAAATATTTTCTTAACACATACCCGAATTCATACAAGGTAACGTAAGCAACAGCATAAAGCCTAATAATAAAGCTAGAGAGCTGAATTTTGGTGGAATTGATTATATTGGCACTTGCAGAAGGTGAGAACAATTTCAAGTCAATCCGACCACGCCCACTTATACCGCCCATATAACGACACATTGCAGAGGAGTAAATTTTTTTTTATTATTTGATGTTTCGATTTAACCCAACTTAAATACTGATTTCTTAAAGATATTAAATTAATACAATTAAATTAATCTTCTTTTTCTACTTCCAAATCCAAGCAAAAGTTGTCTTCATCATTCGTATCCGAGTTGCTATCATCGCTGTCTAAAAACTGTTCCTGGTTATTATATTCTATATTTGGTGCTTCTAAAAGTTCAATAACTTCCTTTGGTAACGAGGTTTTTGTATCTTGAGCTAATCTTTGTTTTATATTAAGGCTTGAAAGAAAAGGGTCCGATTAATCCATTGATCGGTGGAACACATCCGATAAATTGTTGATACGAGAATTTCGTCTCGCATATGATTGTCTATCGCGCTTATAAAGTTTATTTCGCGCTTCAGATGCGTTTTCTCCAAAGCAACCGATAGGTAATACCGATGATGCTATTATCTGTGAACCGTGAACTAAAACTTTGTGCACAGTTGCTGACATTGGGTACCATGAATACTTTTCCATATAATTCGACGCAGTTTCTTGGCATAATTGGCTGAATTTAGCAGTATTTACTGGAAATTCACAGGATATAGTTATTAAAATAATATAAAACCGTTGTAAAATATCATAATCTAGTTCTAATATTACTGAAAGTTGCCTTGTGTTTTTAAATGCCCTTCTTGCGGTATTTCCGTCATTTGTATTTCCACTTCCGTTTTGTTTCGGCTTATCTACATGTAATCCCATTTCACTCCAAAATAATTTTTGTATTTCTTGTTTACGGGATGTTATCATGTCTTTTTCTTCTTTATCCCTTACTTGCCACTTTTTTAAGTGTAGTTTATACGAGATTTTAAGTACGAACTCAAAAAATCTTATCCATGCATGTAGGGGACTGATGCCGTGTTGAAGATTTTCAGACTTAGCTTTAAACTTTGATATGTCTGTAGTTTTCATAAAATCCTTTGGGCTGGCTCCACAGATAGGACATACTTGACAAGATTTGGTTCCCGTTAATACATTTAACACCTTGCCGTCAATCAATGTCAAATGGAGATCAAAAGTGACAGTGATTATTCTGTCAATTGAGAAATTGTAATTGAAAGCAGTTAAGTTTTTAATTTGTGATTCTAAATCCGCCTTTTCTGCCAGAATAAGATCTTTGGTTTCTTTAGCGAATTCAAGCTTTAGGGGTCTGCAAAATCTTACTGATTGGGGGGATTGATTTACCTACAAAGGCGTCCCAAAATCATCCGTTAGTTTCAGTGGAATGACGCTCGTAACAAATAATGAGTCGTCATTGATATCAGACCTTTCTCCTAGGAATCTCTGCTTGTACATACTCTGCCCCGTAGAGCCATCAAATCCATAGCTCGCTATTAGTTTGACATCTGCTATGTTTTGATGTTTCTTGAATACATCATCCTGCAGAAGAAAAATTCTACTGGCCGTATGATTAAGCAAATTTTGGAGAGATACTTCGAATCTTGTTTCCGTCACATTGACTTCCGTAGGCCTGCACTTCAACTTGGCTTCTCTTACTTTATTATAGCATGGATAAATGTTGGAAAATTGTGATTTATTTAAAGCTCTCATGCTGTTGTATTGCGCTTTAGTGACGGAGTTGTCGATCAAAAATGCCAGAGCTTGACTTGGTGTGAGTGGTACCGGCTCCGAGAATGACAGTTTGTTTCTTATCACACTTGATGAACTAGAAGTAGAAAGAGTATTCTTTAATACAAACGCAGTATCGCTCATTTTGGCCTTTTTCGCTGCAACTGATGCTGCATGAACAAGGAGACTTGTATTATTTTCTTCATTATCTGCCAGTTTCTTTGCCATTTTTCTTTTTAGCCGTGATCCTGCATCACTGTAAGACAGTAGTGGTCGTCCCATTTGATTTTCTGAAGCAACTTGGTCGTTGATTTTCTCCACGAAAACAGTCATGCTTGACAAAAGCCAACTGGAATGTTTCCTTTTAAATGTCGTAATTGTACGATTACATTTAGGTAGATTTTTCAGAATATAAAGGTGAAAACTCCTTATTTTCTTAGTGATTTCGGCCTTTAAGTCAACTGATACATCATTTAAATGAAATTTATCAACAATCCAGTCACATAACGCTTTTTCATTTCGGTTTTCGTTGATCCACACATCCAGTAGGGTAGAATGGCTTACCTCAAACTTGGCTAAAAATGCAAAATATGCGCGAATGGGCAAAAATGGGCAAAAAATTTTAGCAACAAGTTTAAAAACACAGTTTAGAGTAAACATTTGCATAATTACTTTTTGGCACAAATTTGCAGAAATTAGTTTTTTACTACACGATACACGAACACTTCGGTTAGATTTTTTCTAAAATAAGACATATTAAAGACAATCCACAACTAAAAAATATAACTCAGAATTCGAAAACATTTAATAACAATTATATTTGGCATACCTTGACCTTTATTTTCCATTTTTCCAAAAAAGATTTGGATACCTGGTGTTGCTACAGCAAAAGCGCAAAGTGGAGTAAAAGATTCCCGCCAATTTTGACAAAACAAACAGCTTACCAGACAGCTGACTTTGTTAGCGCTGCAAAAATGCAGCGTTGCCACTGAAATGTTTTTATTTGCGAATTCGATGTACCCAATGTATGCCCTTTCAAAATATTCAGTTAAATTCAAAATATATTTTACAAAAATTTACGACTTTATGCCAAAAAAAATTGAATCTGGCCCTATGTGCATCGGACAAAACAAATAATTAAAAACTCAAAAATATATGTTATAATACTACAAAAATTTATCAACTTCATTGCGTCGTTTAATAGGTTAATCGACTGAGATTAACCGGTTTAATCGTTAATCGAAAATATTCAGTTTTAAATTAACCGATCAGTTAATCGGGTACTAACTAATCGGTTAACCGAATGAACACCCTAGTGATTAGTGACAAAGTTTGTATATACTTTTCCACAAAAAAGTTTAATGATTTTTGAGAAATAAGGATAATAAAAAATATGTTTAATAACAGTCGACCGGGCTGTAGCCGTATTTACCTGAAGAAAATTTGTTTGGAAAAATTGGGGCTTAAGTCCTAAGGAAATTTATGGGATATGTGGCAAACCTCTTCAAGCGAACAGGATAAAAATACGCAAAACAATTGTATGTTTATTAAGCAATTGTAATCTTAGTATGCCGTAAGGTAATGTCGACAATGAAAATAAAGCTGAAGGTCCACACCATGCGTTTATGCGTAGATGCGTATGATACTTTTTGTGCATTTCATGCGTTCCTAAATTCAAGTTACATGCAATGCGTTTTATGCGCCAAATTGTTATTTTTCTCATCTGTTGTGCTTATATGTTTATCAAATAAAAATAATTTGGGAAAAATGGAAGGTGTAACTAATATTTTTATATAATTTATTTGTAAGAATTCATAGAGGCGTTAGCTTTTATTATCAAAAGAATTTTTAATTTTTCATGGTGGGAAACTTATTCTTTTTAAGGCATTTGTTAAAAAAAAAGTAATAAGCACAACAAAGATGGCACTCAGAACATAAAAGTGATCGATAACTAGAATGGGAAATTTTGATTAGGAAAAATTTGTTCTAAAAATTAATTCCAATGTGTTTTGTTCTTGAAAGTTATTTCAATCTTTATTACGAAAGCTTTTTCTTTTATTAAAACCCTTTTTTAATACAAAAAATAGAAAAAAGAAGTCCACATAAAATATGATTTGTCATGGCTATCAAAAACAGCTGGCATTTTTTCACCACACATGCGACGCAAACAAAAGTAGGAAGTAAACCTACTTTCATGCGTTGATACGTGTATGCATTCTATGCGTTTTGCTGTGTAACTTGTCAAATACCATTGCACTGATTCTACTTTTTGAAATATGCATTAAAAGGAACAACGAATAGAATGCATGGCATGGACCTTCAGCTTAATTGCCCTGATAAAATTAAAACGAATAAATACTTTCGTTTTGAGTAATACACTGAACCGATGTGTTTCAATAATTATTAATATATCGGGTCCTTACAGGATATTTTTGGATATAGTGAAGCCGATTATATTCTATAAGGGAAAAGTATGATGGTCCGCCAATTGGTAAAGAATCAGAATTGTAAAACGCTTGAAAGAGTTAATAGTCTAGCTACGGTATTGAGCACAGAATTAGTTATACACCGCCAAAGACGCTTTTGCATTATGTTAAAATGGCTACTGGTTAACCTTAAAGCTAAGCAGATAGATTGTGGCTCAGCGCTTATCTTAAATGCTGTCAATATTTGGTCGACGTGGAGGTTTGGTCATGCTAAGATCACTTAGCATATTCCGGATGGCCTTAAAGGACTAAACTACAGCTATCCCGAGCTATTTTTCGATGAAGTATTCACATCTTTTTAGAATCGAGCCAATTCAGATGGTTCCAAAATGGACAGTAAGGTAGATTGAGGTTTGTTTATCGAGAGATAAAAATATGTATACATATGGCCATAAAAATTTCCATTACTGCTCTAGCGGGTGTCTTCACGTCATCAATATTTACTGCAGAATGCCAGATATCTCTGAACGAGATTGTGCGATATTCTTAGGTATGGATCACAGAACAGAGTGGGTGTCTGGAAAATCTTATTGCAGTCGACGCAGCCAGCCATGGTTGTCTTCTAGGCAATATGTTCGTGCATAACCTTTTTTGGCTAGCTGGAGTATACTTATTAAACCTGAGTAGTACAAGAAGGCTCAGTCAAGATGGCAAGGTGAGAAAATCTTCTCTCTGGACAGATTACTATGTCCTAGATTTGATGCCGTATGCTACTTGAGTTTGGTAGGGACCAACTTGGAACACCTTGGAATGAATAACCTCACTCACAATCGTTTAATGTCTGATTATACTCAATGTACTGAAACAGGTCCTGAATTACAACGACTTCTTGAAGGAACTTTAAGAATAACGATTTCGAAGAGGAGACGGTACGTAACATTCTCTCCAAATGCCCTGGTCCCAGATTATTAGCATAAGGAATTTTCGGAGACCAGAATGACACTGTTTGGATGTTCTGTTTGCTTGGCTTGATTAGGAACAATTTTTCTTTTCAGCAAGGAATCGAAGTGGTTTAAGGCTGCAGTAACGGGTGGGTCCTTGCTTTGTGTATCACAAAGAGACAGTTGTAACAACCCAAGTGAGCCGTCCTTGTGTTGGCTGCCTACAGAACTAAACTAATCTAACATGAGTTTATTGGTATAAGAAATATTTTAAAATTAAAGTTCTCGAACTTTTATACATTTGGAATTACCATTGTAGCAACGTTAGTTCCTAGACAAAAAATTATGAGCCTATTTAAATTTTTGAAAGGTTTGCACTTGTGAAATTCTTAAGCTCCCTCAATGTAAACATATAAACGTTTAAAGTTTCAATAAACTTATTAATAAGTTATTATCAAAAATACCTGAAATTTATTGATTTTAAATATTTTTAACTCAAAAATCTATTTTAAAACCCTCCACCACCCCGACTGACGGCTAAGTTTAAACTAAGTCATGGCCCAATTAGTAGGTCTGCTCGAAACGCCTTCTGATTTTGTTAATAATTTAAGAGTTGTGTTTTTAATCATAAAACATATGTATGTAGGCATAAATGGGCAAAATGTCAAAAGTTGTTTACATTTTTTATTATATTTTTTTTTAATATTCTTTTGATTTCAAGAATAAAAATTTTAACTAACCATAATAATAAAAAAAAGTATAATAACAATTAAATGCGTTATTGTGCAGTGTGTTAAAACATTTTAAAAGTGGATGCGGTACGTTATTTTCATTGCCAAAAGACCCAGTGGAAAGTGCAAAATGGGGTAAAATTTGTGGCAGGAATTTGGCCCCATCACATAAAATTTGCGCAGACCATTTTTCGCAAGCAAGCATTGTGCGTCAATTTCCGGTTGAAAATTTTCATTAAACAAAATTAATACATAATAAAAACAAATCACATTTTTCTTTATAGGTTTTGACATTTTTACCATTTGTATACACGAGCCAACCGCGTGTTGTTTTTTCTATTGTTGCATTGTAGTAGTTGTGCGTAGACCTACTAATTGGGCCATGAACTAAGTTTGTCGTTTCGTATACCACACCAATACATATTCATCTAAGACCCCATTATAAGGCGTCTGTTGATATCAAGCTCGATTCTGGACGACTTGACGGAAAATTAAATTTGCTTACTATAAATTGTTTAACTTTCACAACTTTCTATTGAAAGATCCATTTTATGAAACGCAAAAGTTATATGTGTCAATAGTTTACACTTAACACACTTTGAACTTTTAAGTCTGCAATTTTAACTCTTATCTTTGTCCGGAGAAACATTTTTTACTGAGAGTGTTCTGCAGAACGATTCACCCATTTCAGAAAATTTGTCCGGAAAAACAAAGCTACCATGTAGTTTACAGATGTAAAGAATTATAAAAATAGCAGCACAACTAGCAAACTACTTTTATTGAATTGTTTTCTAAAAATGTGTTAAAGAAAATAGACAAAAAAAGGAAAGTGATATTGTTATTTTAAAATATATTTATTTTTTATTTAATTATTCTGCAAAAAAAAAAACAATTGTTGTAATAATGCAATAACACTATATTATGATTTAGCTCAGTTCAATTTTTTTGTACAAATGCGGCCATCTCAATTAATTTTGTTCTGAACAAGAAATAAAATTAAACCAATTCAAGAAAAAATGTACCCCTTAATCCAGTCACTTAAAAACCTACCTTTAGTCTCTCAAACTCCACTTTGGTTTTTACTTTATTATGAAAATTTAAAAAAGGAAGACCAACGAAAATAAACGGCACAAAAGTTAAGGTCTAATTTGAGTTCGAAGTTCTCAATTTTCATCCACTAACTCCGCCTGATCTTTCCTGTCAATTTTTTATTTCATTTCGATTCTTCACCAAACTTTAATTAAAACAACAAAAAATTATTTAATTAAAATTATTTTGTTTTAATTTAAATATTAGATGTTGTTTTTGCTAAAAATAAAATAAATCCTTTCATTAAAATAAGCGCCGTAATTCAGAAAAAATTTTATACTAGCTGCTTCATCAATGATCACAGACGTGATACTATGAATAGAAACGGAGGGTTAAGGGAATCATGACATGTACAATTTTACATTCGACTATTTATATAAGGACTCAAGGTAGGTAATTAAGGGTTAAGATAACCGTTATCTCACAAGCCCAAAGTGATCAAGAAAATCCTTTAGTAGTTTTTTATTCAAAGTAGTCTAGGAAATAAACAGCCCTGTATGTGTTTTCCTTGCTTAATTATTAAAAAAATGTTCTGTTACAATATATAAGATCTTTAACCATAAATTTTCTTACTTAGGATGTGTGCGAAACGGTAGCAAAGTTTTATGGTGAATTAATGTCAAAATGTATACTAGCCCCAAGGGCTAGCGGAATTTTATTCACCTCAACAGTGTCAAAATTTTACTGCCATGAGTACATTGCTATCGCTCCAGACACACCCTAAGTTAAAAAAAAAGAAATAAATCGTTATATATGAATTTTTTTCGATCTTAACACAGGGAGTCCACCTGATATAATATCTGAGAGAACGTCGATATAATGAGAGAACACATTTCTTCATTTTAATCTTAATATTCAACAAGGGGAACACGTATCTTGTAAAATTTCATAATCGAATGATTCTCGTACAGTAAACTTGTATCGTTTTTATTATTTTTTTTTTTTTAGTTTAAAATATTGGGTTTTCAAACACTTTTCACAAGATTGGCACTATTTGCATTAATAAATTATACATTATAATAATGGTGGCTAATTATTGTTTTATATGTGTGTATGTATGTGTTTTTTTGACAACTCATCCTATAAGATAGTTGTTATAAGATTTCTTATAACAACTGTCTCATAACATTTATCATAACATTAATACTAACACTATTTTAGAGTCCACTCGATAGATAATACTCTCTGCAATTGAATTTGACGTTTGCTAATATAAAAATCATATATCTTATCTCAGGTGGAGACCGTGTGTAATGCAGAATATTAAAATTAAAGATACTTTAATAGCTTTTTCTTTTTTGATTCATATTGAATAAAGAGCTTTTGTTTATATTATGAGAGTTAAGCAAACAAACTGAGTGTGCAGAAAGAGAATCTTTTATAATTTTACCTTGCATTAAAGTGTACTCGTATTCAACAGAAGTAGTTGCCACATATGCCAGAAACACAACTAAGACAAACATCAAACTTATGTTTGGAAAAAAAACTTATGTCATTAAATGGAAATACTTTTGTTTAATAGAAATAATTATTTTTTAAATGTACCCTGTAGGAAATGTCACTAGTAACTCTGTACTGATTCACTATTGACACAACCATCAGTACTAGTGACCTTTTTTACCCCAGAAAATATTAGTTACTATAGAAATTTAACATGTACGTGTCATTGGAAATCTACTACTGACGTTGGTACTATTGACTAGGTAGTTCTTTTGGGACCATATATACCCATTGAAACCAGAGAATCACTGGTACATTTTAGTAAATCTAGTCTACATTTTGGTATTTTTTTAAACTAAATGTCGATATGAAAATTGAAAATTTGTTAACAATTAAGTATTTTATTAATAAAAGTACGAATTCATTACAAATATTTTTATACAAAAACCAAATATGAATGTCGTTGACAATGTCGCCAAAAAGTCACCATAATAGTCGACATACCTGGTGACTTAGAGACATTTGCACCCACGTTTCCTTCAGGGTATCCTAAAAACACATACATACAAAATATATATGTATATACAAAATAAACAATCATGTTAACATGTCATATATCACTCTTTTGAATGCCATATTTATGTCCGCAAATACTTTTGTGAAAAACAATCGCCATTCTTTAATGTCGTAAGACACAACAAATTATTTCCACGTTAATAACCTTGAAAATAAGTTATGTTGCAAAAAAGATTTATGAACAAACACGCAATGATACAAATTAAAATTTATTAAATACCACATTCATTTCTATAATAGAATCTAACACCTTCGGCAGAATTGTATTTAACGGTCTTAATAAAGTACAAAGCTATATAGCCATACATATGTATGTACATTAAAGTAAATCGATAATTTGAATTTATGTCCCTGTAACTAACAGTCACGTAAATTAATCGAAATTAAGTTAAGACTATTACTAAATCTTGCAAGAAGAATTTTAAATATGTATTGAGGTCAAAATAAGTTTAATATCGAAATCTAAATGAAACGAAAATAATTTTCTTTTAAATGGAAAATTTACGTGGAAGGAAATTCGATTTAGGTAAAACAAAAATAAACTGGCATACGAAACGTGATTTTTACAAAATTTTTGTAGCCAACACAGATAAATCAAATTTTGTTTGGAAATCTATAAAGGATTTTAAAGCGGTAAAATTTGAGATAAATCTTGGAATTATAACTGGTCACACACTAAATTCCTCTTTATTTCTGAGATTTAATGCAACTATAGTTCTTTTAAAATTTGTTTTTTAAAAACAAGTATGATTGCTTTATTTACTTATGCCGAGTGTTTGTTATCCATTACCAAGAATTTGAATTTTTACAATTTTTCAGGAGGGGCAATTAAATAGACTTAAAGAAAGTTATGAACCAATCTCAGAAAAAATTAACAACTCTCCTTCTCAGAAATAAATAGTAGATTAGTATATAAGGGCGGGTAGATTTGTAGGGACGCAAAAAAATCGCCCGTTTTCTAGGGATTAAAATAAGAAACTTTTCAAATGGAACCATACCTCTAAAATTAATTCTGATGTTCCATATTTTGATCCAAAGGTCAAATTTTGAAAAATTGCACTTTGACTGGTTTAAAGTGCCCCAATCGAGTCTAAATGTGTGACCGACCCCCACTAACTTTGCAGGGCCGACCCACCCTTGTAACTTGGGCGATTTTTAAATCGACCCGCCCTAGTCTAAATATTCGTTATCTATTTTTTTAATGAAACATCTGCAAGGAAAACATCTGTCAAGTTACTTGGTTACGTATGAGTATTATTTAATTCAAATTTATTAACATGCATACGCCATGTGGTACAACTAATAAATCAAACTTTAAAAAAAGCAATAAGAAAACAATAAGACCCTTTTTAAAAGTAGGGCTTTCTCTGAAGAAAGTCATGTAAAATAAGGCTTTTTTCTAAAATTCTTGGCCTGTTGTAGAATAGAGTGACTTTTTGTAAAAAAAAAATAAATTTTTATAAAAACTATAACTTTCTTGAAAAAATGTGGTGAAAGCTTAGGGACTTTTGAAAAAAAGTTACTTATTTTAGGAAATAGTTTTTTAGGAAAAAGTAATTTTTAGAGAAAAAAGGACACTTTTAGTGAACAAAATGTGACTTATTCTGAAAAAAAGTCACGCCTCAAAGAGTTTATGCACGATCAACATAAGTAGAGAAGACTAACAGTCGATGCATTTGCGTTTGAAAATGATGACAAAGGAGCAAATTGATGACATAACATCAATGCCAACAATGCATCCCGATGATTCAACCGCCATCACATTTTTTTACTTAAAGTGTCTTTTTCATAAAAAGTAAAATTTGTATACATATGGGGGATTTCATGTCAAGTGACCCAACTTTTGAAATCGATGTCTTCCGATTTGGATGAAATTTGCACCAAGTTTAATCTTATTGGATAGTAGTTTAGACATAACAAGATCGGTCAACAAGTTTCTGAGTTAGATGGGTCAAAATTTGACATTTTGGCCAAACCGGTGTTCTTTCTCGTCCATGTAACTTATTATCTATTGGTGTTAGCAAAATTTGTCCCAAACAAATTAGATAGCTATTTCTTCAAGCTATCGAAAAATTTTTTTTTAATTTAAAACTTATTTTTTATTTTTTTTGGAAACGGTATTTTTTTTTTTTTTTTTTTTTTGCTCAAAAGAAAGTATTTTTCTTTTAGGTAGTTTTGGTCGCTTAGTGGGATGAGAGTGGGATATGTATAAAAAAAAAATAGTTTCTAACTCAATACGAGGGTTTTTCAATTTTTAGCATATGCACTATTTTGAATTTTTTCCGTTTTATGTGTAAGTGTTTCTAAAATCTTAAAAATAATACTTATGCTGAGAAACTAGACAAATTAACCTTTCCAACGGTATATAACATACCGAACTAGTATTTCATTCCCTCGATACTGTAAAACACACAATATGTTAATCCCAGGAATAAAATCACTTTTTCTATAGAGATGTTGACAAATTAAATCTTTTTATTTATTTGTAATAATAATTAAATTAATAAAAAACCATAGAACCAAAAACAAAAAGAAAAATAATCTAAAAAACTTAATCTCAATCACATAAGTCCTTTAATATTTTCTTTTTTTTTTTTGTTTTTTTTTAAATTTTTTAAAATTTTTTTTTTTTTTAAATTGAAAACTATTTTTGTATTTTTTTTTTTGAAAAGGGAATTTGTTTTTATTTTTTTTTTTTTTTGCTCAAAAGAAAGCTTAGGTATTTTCCTTTAAGGAAGTTTTGGTCGCTTAGTGGGATGCGAGTGTATATAAAAAAAATAATTTGTAAGTCAAGACGTCAAATGCTAAAAAAAAAATAAAAATCCTCGTCTTGAGTTAGAAATTATTTTTTTTATACATATCCCACTCGCATCTAACTCAGAAACTTTTTGACCGATCTTGTTGAAAATTTGTGTCTAAACTACTATAAACTACAATAAGACTAACCTTGGTGCAAATTTCATCCAAATCGGAAGACATCGATTTCAAAAGTTGGGTCACTTGAAATGAAATCCCCCATATGTATATGGTGATATATCTGTGGCAAAAAGTACTTAAGTTGACTCAAGCAAAACATGAGTTAATGGGTTCTTTGTTATCTCCATGTTTAAAAGTTCCCATGGATAAACTTTCAATTATTTAGTCCGGTTTTTAGGACGTTTTAGCAAAATTACTTTTTGTTTATTTTTTCAATTTTGGAATAAAAGCTTAAGTCGACCTGCGATCGGTGCATTAAGCAAAAGAAATTAACAAAAACTATAGCCGAACATAAGTGGTCATTAGAATAAAAACATTTTTACAAAAATAACCTTCAAAATTTAATATTGCTTTCCTACAAAAGTAAACAATAGACAATATTTTTTATTTTTCAAATTTATTCCATGAGCTAAATTTCATAGAGAAAACCGAAAAATAAAAAATATTGAATATAATAAAGTTACTTATGAAAAAGAAATAATTCCCAGATTCTATTTGTAAAAATATAGACTTTAGCACTTTTTCCTTATTGCCACCAAACTAAATCAAAGTAAATTTTGCGATTACTATTGGATTGTGGCCAACTGTTTCAACTGATCGTATCCATGGGCAACATTTACATTAAATGGGCAAATAGCAGCAATCGGCCTAAATCAATTTTTTATTCACTTTTGAAAATTTTCTGGGTTATTTTTAAATTTTTAAAATCCAAACGGTTAAAAAATCACCCTTTACATTTGTATTTATTTTAAAATACTTTTACGTCCATTCTGCAAAATTTAAGTGCAAATAAATTTTAATTTTAAATCCCTTAAAAATATAATTTAATCTTAGTGCTATTTGGCCACGCCAAACATTCATATAATACTAACCTTATAAAATTTAAGCACAATTTTTAATGTTAATGTCCCGCAGAAATATATGCCATATATGTATTATTATATTAAAAATTATATGCATATTTGTAAATGTGTGTCATAATCATGCCTGCCCAGAGATTCATATTAATAAAATAAAAAAGCAGGTACTAAAATATACTCACATATATACAAGAAAACTCATTTTTTATGGTTATATATTATAATCATATTTTAATGCACATATACATATTTAGGAATGTATATAAAGCTTTCCATTAACATACATTCACATTTTTTTATGTTTTATATTGGGTGTATAACATAAAATGCGGGATTCGCAAGAGATGACGTTTTCTTTAAACATGGTTTGTTTATTTAATAACGTAAATAGCATTTCAACTAGAAGCAACTCAACGTTGCTCCAACAAAATCCGATGTGTGCAAAATTTTGAAAAATTTTTTATTGCACCTTTTTGAAACTTTTTGTTAATCATATGCATACCCACTATGGTATTCATTTAATCGGCTAATCGCTCGATTAATTAACTGAGGTTTTGGTTTAATCGGTTAATAATCGGCTAATTTTGTTATTGATCGGTTAATATTTTTTTTATTAATTAAAATTTTTTTATTAATTCGAATGTGTATTCTAAGTAAAATTCCAATTTATAAAGCTTTCATACTTTAATAGTCGTATTCCTTCAATATTTTCTAGCAAAATTTTTGCTATGCACTATCAGAATTTTTGTAATTTGACTTAGAATCATAGCTGTTAAGTAATGATTTCCAATCATAATAATTAGTAATTAGATTATTTTTTTTTTGAAAGGTGAAGTAAAGATTACGATTATTACGATTATTTTCAGATTCGCACGATTATTAATTGATTACGATTACAGATAATCGAAAAAAATCAAGATTAATAAAAAATACGAAAAAATAATCAAAAATAATAAGAAGTATTCGAAAAATAATTTGACTACTTTCGAAGATTACTTTTGATTATTTTGTTTTTATTTTGCGAAACTATGGCAATACTGTTTACTGTTAGTTGTTTTTTTTTCATTTTTGTTATTATTATTGATGTTCATCGATTTGATAAATGATTACCTGTTTGCATTCTTCATGATTCTGCATTCTTCTTATTTATCACGGGTTCGCGGGTTTGCGCTCTATTTCTGTAAAGTATATTTTCTTTTGCGTATATTTTTTGGTGAGTGTTCTGTTACACTTTATTTAATTGTTATTAAACTGTTATGTTACACTTTACGTTATTTATACTTGGTAATATAAATTGTAGTGAGTTTAGAAATATTTTAAAAACAAAATGTCAAGTAATGAAAAATAAAAAGGGGGGTTTTAATTTGCCGGGATCGTCAACAGTCCAAGGCGGCAACCATTGTCTGATTTTTCTATTGAAAAATTAGTTGTAATGAAGGCCAATTGTAAATATATGTAAATTATAAAACTTTTTTTTTGTGAATTGAATGTATTCTGAGTGTATTTGTTTTCTTTATAATTTTCCACGTATTTTTCCCTTTTTTGTTGATTTAGGAATTACTAAAGTTGTTATTGGTTGTTTTGTTATTGAAGTGAATATACCTATATTTTGTATACAAAAACTTGCTAATTTTGTTTTATTTGTTCACAATTTTTTTACTTTTTAAATGCAAATTTTTCAAAATAAAATGTATGTATAAAATGATGCGCATTCTAAATTTTTAAAAAATAATCGAAAATATTCAAAAATAATCCTTGAAAGTAGTCAATTATTTTTTTGAAGCCTTTTGATTATTTTCTCGTAATCCTAACTAATCTTAATTATTTTTGGATTATTTGTAATCATAATTAATTAATTATCAGGAATTGTTAAAAAGAGAATTATGTAATCAATACCATCCTTTTTAAAATTTAATCTAATCGTAATCCAAATTTAACAGCTCTGCTTAGAATACACATTCGAATTAATATAAAAATTTATAATAAAAATGATACTCAACATGAGAACTTAAATTCCCAGATTCTATTTTTTATAAATTAAATTAAGTAATTTCAATAAATAAATATACACTAATTATTTATTATTTTGAGTTTATTAGTAAAAAAAACAATATCGTAACAAGCATAGCAATTCGTGAACTAAAACGAGCAAACAAAAAAAGAATTCATAAGAATGTAATATATATTTTTTAATTAATACATAAATATTATGTATCTATTAAAAAATAAAATGTGAGATATTCTTATATAATCTTAAAGAAAATAGTTTGGTTTAAATGTTTCGGATTTAAGCGATTTTTTTTCTTTAGTTTTGATAAAAAATTGTAATTGGAAAAAAATCTTTCACTTATCGTAAATATTGGAGAAATCGAAAGCAACCCATAATACAGGATATCTAATTTCTCAGTCCTCTTTCTGGATCTCTCTAAACATATAAAATCTTCCATTATATCATGTCCTGTTTTAATTTTTGAAAATTTTAACACTTCTAATTGTTTTGGTTAATTCTGTTAAAAGGTTGATATGAAAATATATGAGAAGAAACAAACAACGAAACACATACTTATAAAAAGTGCGTGAAACAAAAATCTGATGACTTATTTCTTACATGGTCTGGTCAGACCATTTTTGACTTTCATATGCAATATCTTGTTTTGTAGCAAATGTATTAAGAAACGAAGGCTATAAATTTGTCCTGAATCGAATAAATCAAATTTGGAATCTTTTGGATCATAATTAGGGCACGAAACCCCTCCCACAAGAAAAAGTTCGCTTAGTGCACCTTATGGTCTGGCTGGACGACAGGCTAATTTTTTGATTAATTGCTTTTGCACTGACAAAGCTTACTTTGCTAATTCTGCTAAACTGTATTTTTCTCGGTGTTGTTGTTGTTGGATTGTTGTTATTTTCAAAAATTTTTCGCTTTGTCGGTGGTACCAGCATACTTCACTTGATTTGGCATTACGGGAGCGGGATCTGCTGCGTGGTTGTTGGGAAAACTTTGTTTTTAACTCAGCCACCTTTTGGACAAGTAAGCCGATCTGTTGTTCTTGTGTTGATTGGGCTGAAGACACGTTTTGAGGCACAGAAACTGCAATGACGTTTGTTGAATCGCTTACCTCAAATATTTTGTTTGCGAGTATAGCTAATTTGTGAAGCGGTTAACTAATTTTTTAAATTACGATACGCACATTTGGTGGAAGTCGGCTCATTAAGAATGTTATCGTTCATTTCGTTTCCGGCTAAATCTCGCGCAGAAATTGTGTTGGACGCATGTCGCCAAGTTTTAAATCTTATAGAAGCTCTATTATGCGTTTCTGCTCTGAGGCAGCATAATGTTCCAAGAGGCGTGCCTTCATGGCTGCTACAGCTGTATGGTATTGCGTGTTGCCGTTAGTTATGCCAGCGTCAGGAAAATTAGATTCTATTTGTGCGATCCATAGAGAGGGGTTTTCATGACCGAATGTAGAAATACGTACTTACGCTCTTGCGATTTGCGCAGCTTCGTTATTGGCAACATGTTGTTGTCTGTTGGTGTCGGTAGCAGCCTCTGCGGTAGCACCCACAATATCGTCGACAGTATCACCGACCATAATAATTTATGAATCTTCTTGTATCATCTAAAGACCGTTTCTTTTCAGAATCACGTTGGGGACTGGAGTATGATGTTACGTGCTTACTTTATTTACAAAAAAAAAAAAAGAAAATGGGTGCATGCTATAATTCAGGGTTGCACTTTTAGCTCATAGAAAATCCTAACTCGCAATCCGAGCATGTGCAAGCGGTACAGTTCCCGTCAAGTTTAACTAATTTCCGCTCGTTGCGCGGTATTTGTAAAACCACAACCAAACCTCAGAAAAACTCGTTTTTTGCGGTAACTAGAACAAAGCTTTGTGCCTTCAACTTGGCACAGAGACAAAAACGTATATTTGGAATGATTGTTTAACAGAATAATTTCAATATTTTATAATTATATTAAAATAATTCAATAATAAGACTGATTAGTATTAAATAAGCACAAAATATCTCCAAAATTTTTTTTAGTTTACATATTCGGCTGTGTGTTTCAGTCATGGTCTGACCTGACCATAAGGTGCACCTAGTGGCACTCATGTTATAGAATATCGAAGCGTTAAGCTAATTAAGCATCAATTTCAGAACGATTCCAAGTAGCGGGATTCGATCAAAAGCAAGAAAACTGTGTACCACATGAATTTATGATTAGAGTTGTTAAAAAATGTTTTTCAATTGCTATGAACATGAAAAGAAATAATTTTTACTTGAAGTTAATTTCACAGATGTACCCTTAACCTAACACCTGGTTATCTAAAATTAGTTAAAAACGTTATTGTCTGAAAAAATAGCAATATTTTGGCCCAAAAGTCACATCTTGTCAAAATTAAACTAAAAAAGTTTATAACCTACGATGGCAAATACTTTGATTAAATTTACATTGTACCAGTATTTCACAATAAGAGCTAAATATTTTCCAAATTTTCCGCATTTTTAAGTTCACACCCAATACTTACCGATAAACGTACGTCGTACATACTAAATATGTACAGTTATGTACTATATAAATATAGTCGGTAATTTTTTTTGTATCACTGTTACTGCTCTAAGAGCATTTGAAGTATTTAAAATGTTGATGGACGTTGAAGATAACAACTTATATGTTTTTATGAATAGAGGACCACAACGTCTGCATGAAATTTGTTTGGTTTTTATACCTTTCACCGATGGTAAATGGGTATGTAAAATATGTTTGATACCTGCACAATATTGATCATAGACCATATAAAGTATATATACTCTAAATCCTCAGAAATGTTAAAATCCGGTTGACCGTGTGTTACCCAGTATATGGTTTATCTATCGTTCGGTAAGGCCGTCGAGAATGTTGCTATTTAAAATCAGCCAAATCCGTTCAAAAATTGCATAAGCTATGTTCACACCTATATATTTGACGTCCTTTATGTACGTAACCATTAGTCTTTTAAAAAAATTATTGACTTTTGCAAATCGTTTGTTTTGCTCAGATATCATTTATCAGATATCATTTATATTATCCCCTCAGTTTCACGGTGAGGCGCGGTATATGACATTGCTAATGCGATTAAGTTTGACCCAAATTTTGTTCATATACAAAACGTATCAAGAGTTTAAAAGATAGAAAATGCATCCAGTATCCTGCAAGTCTCCGTTCATCTGAGTAATGAGTCTAAAGTTTTTCTTTTACAATTAATAGCCTATTTCCAATGTGCGAACGAATTCTTTCGTTCGCATAACTACATTGAAAACAAAAACAAAGTCTAAAATTTTGTTTTTGTTTTCAATGTAGTTATACGAAAGAAAGAATTCTTTCGCACATCGGAAATAGGCTATAAGATAAAGAAAATAAGGATATTAGCTCGGAATGAGAGTTTTTCACCATAGCAGCGAATCGATCTAAACTAATTATGGTAATCTTAATTATTCTTGATATACAAATATTGTACGCATAAAAGGATGAGCCAACTTAGTACCGTACTCCACATACTTTTGGTACAATAAGACTAACTGAAAATGAGTAAGATATAATTGTTTGCTTAACTAGCAATTGCTTTTTAGATATTGACATAATATATATAGCTAGGAGGTAGAACTCGAAAATAACTAAACTTAAAAGTATGTATATTGTTACGTTTTTACTTTATAAAACGCATTAAGGTTTATTCCCTTTATAATAAACCTTTGAGTTCTTTCAATTGCAAATAAAAATAAATACACACGAATTCAACTTAACAAACTTTATTGAAATTCACAAAATTTAACCACTATTGTAAGTAACGATCTGAACCGTTTAATGTCTCCAAACAAACTAAACTAAACTTTCATGAGTTAGCCTGTATTTATAGTTCAAAACTATTCCTAGTTAATTCATTCGAATTATTTTAAAATAACTAAAGTCTACAATTACAATTGATGGAAAATTTAGTAAAGTGGCGTTCATAAAAATAGTAACTAGTATGACATAAAACTATAATTTACAAGATAACTTATAACCAAAACCATAAATAATTATTAGACAAATTTAATTTCGTAACAATATTTTATATTAAATCCTCGTACATAATTCTAGCAACAATTTCGTTTTTTCTTCTATCTTATTTCTTCCCAAAGTATTTCATATATATTCCTCTCATTTTTTCGAACAACAATGCCACTGAAGTTTTTTTAAAAAGTTGAGTCTACTTCTACTTCAGCAACAATTTGTATGAAATTGTTGATAACGTTTATAAAAATTTTATTGAATTTTGAATGAAAATTTTAACAAAATGTTTTAACAAATAATAATAAATACGTAATTTTGTTCTGGGAAAAAATTGGAAACTGTTCCTTAACTGAAAATGTGTGTGGTTACGAAAAAAATTGATGTTCTATTATGAACACCAGTAAAAATATTGCTGCCTATTTTGAACGAAGCTTAAAGGTCACATGTTAAGTTTGAGGTTCAATGTAATAACTCTTCTATTTTTTTTAAAGAATTTTCAAAAAAAATTTCTCATATGTCTTTAACATATAAAAATTCTTTAAATTTGTTTTTATAGCCTTGTATTAAAAATCAAGTAATTTTTGTGCAATCTCGTACATTGAAAAGCAATTTATATTAAAGTGCATAAAATCTTATGTACATTGGATGTGTACATGGGTCATTTGTGGCAAAACTGTTTAAGTCAAAATATATAGTTTTAAGTAAATTTACTTCAAATTTTGCGAATTCTCTTTAAGAGCCAATAATAACATTGCCCGTTTAAGAGCAATCACCCTTATCGTGTTTGGCGAATTTAAAATACGCCTGGGACTGTTTGTTAATAGATTAAAGGAAATAAGCTCAAGTTCGCCATATGTACAAAATATGAATATGTACAAAAATTTATTTAAATAATTTCTAAAACAATGGGACTGGTTGATTTGACATGTTTTGATGGTAACCACACTATCTCTTCAGAAATCTCTGCCGTTCGTGGGTTCGATCCCTGAAGCAGTCGATAATGTAAGAACTAAAGCCTGATTTAAAAAAAAAAAAATTGGATTAAATATAATAAACAGTTCAATAAAATAACCACAATCCTAATTATTGTTAAACAGCTAAGGCACAAGCTCTATGTTTTCATTTGTTCTTCAGGTTGTGCCGAAAAAAGGTCAGCGAAAAAAAGACAAAAAGAGAAAAACATAAAAAAAACAAATAAGTCACTTTGGACTTAAAGATGAAATTGACAAAAAGTTTTAGAATTCACAAGCAAAGGAAAAGCCATGTAAATCAATTGAAATAGACAATCATTCACAACAACAAATTTCGATCTACCAAGTGAATTACCATTTCGTTTAAAGATTTATATTTGACTACTGACAGCCAGCTGTCTTTAATGGCGGTGAGGGTAAAACGGCAAAGATTTTTGAAGAGATAGTGTGGATACTATCGAAACATGTAAAATCAACCTGTCCGTGGATTTGATCCATGGAGCAGCTGAGAACGTAAAGTTATCAATAAATTTTAATTTATTTCATGTTGTGAAATTTCTTTTATTATTAATAGCCTTTTTACACCGATCAACATCTAACATCTACCATCCGATTGCGAAGATGTGAACATATTTCCATAAGAAATACATAGTGCTAACAATAAACATCTTTAAAATATGAACCAATCTCATTTTTTTCCATTATACATCTTTCAATTATTTTAGTTAAAATTATTATTATTACAGTGTCGTTAGGTCAAAACGCCCAAAACCAAAAATGTCATAACGCCCAAAAATTTTATCGTTTTGCCATTTGGGCTATATGACATTGAATTTTGGCGGGCGAAATATTTTTTCAAATTATAGTCTAGGCCATAACACCCAAAAGAATAACTGTCATAAGGCCCAAAAAAGTAAAAAAAAATTTAAATATTCGTCGACAATTTTATTTTACTTCTATATGTACATACATACATATAAAAAAAACATAGCAAAAAAAGAAAATACAAAATTATATCATACAAAAATACTTGCATAGAGTCTGCTACAACCTGTCTGCAGTATGGGCATTTAGTGTTCGCCTCAGACTGTGCTTGCAATTGCATAAAACATTCATTACACATTTTCAAATGTTTGCATGGCAACACCACTATATTTGGATGTGCGTCTTGACATATAATACAAACACTATTATTATTTTGAATATTATTATTTGAAGATGATTCGCCTTCGTCGCTAGATGGATCTCCATGATCATCTACGTAAGGCTCTTCAAAAATGTCGCTTATCGGCTCTTGTTCTACACATATGTAATTTTTAGGAGAAACTAATCTGTTTAAATATGAGTAACCAGTTACTTTTTCATTTGCTAAGTCATCGGCAGCTTCTTTTATTTTATCATTCCTATCTCTACAAAGTTTGCGCTTTTTCGGTGCTCCAAAAGATCCACCACTTTCCGTGAGAATGTTAAATTTACGACTTCGTCTCATGCTAGTGTAAACTAGATTTTGGGTAGCATTCCTGCAGTTACAAAAAATATATATACATTTAAGAAATAAGTTAACATATAGCAAAAAATTATATTGTATAGCGATGGATAGGTAGCGGTGTTTTGGATAGCGCGCCGCTCAGGCGTTGGACGCGATTATAAATCGACTTACCTCTCGCAAACTCTTTTAAAAATTTTTCTTATACCACTCGAGGCATTGGCGTCACTCAAAAGAACAGAAGGATTGCTGCATTGTTTTTTAATGTCCTCAACTGCTTCTCTTTGTAAATCTCTTCCTGCTGGAGGTGATTTGTATGTTCTATTTTTTGTGATTTAACACACGTTCCATCCTCTAAAATTTCAGCACGTGCCTTACAATTGGATGCATAACATGTTTAAAATTTTTTGCCTCTATAAAATTTTTTTTTTTTTTTTATAATTGTTTTTCACTTGTTAAATACATTAATTTGGAATTACACCGCTTTCCACTCACGAACTCAAAACTTTCCGATTGCATTATGTTTAATTTTTTACTAACGACCGCACTCTGTGAAGGCTAAATAATTGTGATTGTTTTGTTAAAGGAGTTTCAAAATAATGAAGTAAACTAACTGTTTTTATTATACAGATTCACTAAAATTAAGAGAATTACTTGATATTTAAGAAAATGTCACAACACCCAAATAAATCTGTCTATTTTTCGAAAAAATGTCATAACGTTTACAACGCAAAATGTCATTTGAGCGATATAACATAGCATTTGGGCATTTTGCCATTATTATTTTTGGGTTTTGGACAATACAACAAGATTTGGGCGTCATGGCATTTTTGGTTTTGGGCGTTACGACCTTGGTCGTTCTGACCTAACGCCATTACAGTGGCATCTAGACAAAATTCTAGAAAATGTTTTTTTGTATAAAATTATTTACTATGTTTTATATTTGTTTGCTAAATTTTATTGCTCTATTACTTTTTTGTGTGTGTGTTTTACATTATATCATTTACAGTTTTGATTGATGGTATATGTAAGATGTAAAAAATATAAATGCACGTTTCAAATTTCTACATCTTCCATACGTTTCGCTTAAATGTCGTCATAGTATAAAGCCTATGAAATAGTTTAATGAAACTTAAACTTGATGAACTTAAGGCTGATTAAAATATGAAAAAATGTGGATTAAAAACCATACAAGAGTGCAATATAATAACCACAATACTAATTGTTTTAAAATATATATCCCTCATTTATATCAATAGTGTCATAATTTAAATAAATATTAAATCTATTCAATTATTAAATTAATGAAAGACATTTGTCGAAAATTTCGGGCAGTAACATTTTTACTGACAAGAATTTATCAACCACATGTTCTATGTTTTTGTTTGCAAAACAAAAATAATCCCCTTACAACTACAATTCGTGTTGGATAAAAGCCAGCCAATTGTACGGGAATGTAAGCAAGAAAAAATTCACTGTTTATTATTGTGTCTTTGTTGAAGCTTTAATATTGTTACAAGTAAGACCTGAGTGTTTAAAATTCTTATTCACTTTATGGTCTTACTTGTATAATATTTTTAGGTTTTCTAAAGTATTTGGAAAAAGTTTCCTGACTAGCTGGCCTAAGCAACCAGCGAAATGCGTATGCAAACTAGCTTTCCCACAACAATAAATTTTCAGTGTTTTTAATCACAAATCGGGATTATTAGCACATCATTATTAAATGAATTAATTAATAAATATTTTATTCCCGAAAATAATTTTTGAAAATAATTTTCATAATTTTTTTTTATTAAAAATTTTGCAAACGCATAAAATATTTATTTTACTTAAATTAAAGAACAATTTTCTTGCGCAAAATCTTTGCGGTAGATATGTAGTTCGAAACAATAGAATTTAGGAAGAAATAATCTCGTATCTTACAGCTGAATACTGGTAAAGCGGTTATTTGCTTTTTTATTTTTTTGAGTTGCAAGTTTCTGCAATTTTTTAATCAAAAATATCACAAATAAAAATCTCTGGGAATTCTGAATTATTATTAAAAACCTTAAGATGATCCTTGCAGAACTGAGATGTGTTATTGTTATAATTAAAAAAGGCGTTATTACAAATATAATAGTAGCTGAATTTTATTAAGTACAACAATTAAAAACATCATAGTATTTTTACTGTTTATTTAATTGTACTTTTGATACCTCTTTCTCCTTCCCCCGGGGGATGCGCTGCGCCTCTTAGGTGGCGTAGTTAAAGCACTATGAGCAGTCTGACCTCATGGTGTTACATCCACTCGAGAAAATTGCTGATGCATACCAAGATTGCGGTAAGCAATTGAAAGCTAGAGCTCTTGAAGTTTTCGTACTTCATGAGCCTGAGGTTCTCACCAGAGTTGCCATTGTTGTGTGGTACCACGGAAGAAAGTAGCCCCCGGTGGCACGAAACTGGTCTGACTATTGGAAAGAATTATCAGTAGTTTTTTTATCAATTAAAAAAAAAATTTTAAAAATATTTCAATTTAATTAATGTTATAATTGAATTAATTATTTTTGTATTTGTAAGCAAATTAAAAATATAATTTTTATTTAATTAACATTTAAGTTGTTTTGAAATAAGTTTTTAATTAAAATATTAATAAAATAATAAAAAATTTCAATTGAATTTTTCGTTTAAAAAAATAACTTAAGCTTGTAGAATTGTTGTTTGTAATTGTCAAAACCTGAGCTATATTTAGTTAAATCAATTAACACATTGTTTGGAATGGCAAAGTTTTTGATCATTTTTTTTTTTTATTTAAATTCAAAATTTCATTTATTGAAAAAAAAAAAATATTCACAATATTAAATTTTAAAAATTTATAGTAATTAATACAATCATTTTGGTAAAAGGTGCAAAATCAACAACTCGTTTGCTTGATTCTATGAATTTGGAATGACTTTGGTGATTAGAGATAATTTTTAATTGATTCTGTGTGAGGTCCCTTTAGGTATACTCTCTTTTGTAAAGGGAATGCTTTTTGCCACAAAAACATGGCTTTATATAGAGTGAGTATTTTTTTGGAGTTAAAGTGTCGTTGGCTTTACGATATATTCAGTAATAAATAGATTCTGTGTGGAGTGAGAGCATTGTGCGTAGTAAGGACTTAGTAATCATTTTATAGTTGAGTAGATTGGATGCTGTTGGTTTGACCAATACAGTATTATCCTGAAATTGAATGGTTTTTCGAAAAGTCCAATTTACTGGATATGCGTTGGTTCTGGTTTGTATAAGTGAAGATTTAAGTAGCTTGTCTTAGTAGAAAATAGAGTCGAAAATATTGATCCTGCCCACGACAGGTTTAGCTTTGAAAATGAATAGTGAATGAAAGGATTGAGAAACCTGAGGTAAACACTAAGGAGTTTGTAAGTAAACAGTAAGTCCGTTTAGTGGAAGTCTGTGCCCCATGGATGACCGGTAGATGGCTCTTAAATTCATAGCAGTCGAAAAGTTGGGGTATCGGAGTGTGTGGAGTGGCAGTAGAGTGCTTGGTACTTACATCGGGTGTGATTTGAACAGAATGATGGTTATTGATAAAGAGTGATTTTCCCAAGCGAATTAGCAGAAGGGATACATGTAGTGTATGTGAGGCTTATGCCCAAAATAACGTGGGTTGAATGTTCAAGATGCAATATTCAAGATGCACGATTAGTGGAGTGTTTCCAATTGTGAGCGTGCTTCATCTGTGTGCTGCTGCGATTCAACGGAAGCTGATTGCTATTCCGTAAGCAGTGGAGGTTAGATAGCTCAAACTCCTAAGCCAGGGGTTAAGTGTTTTTCACCTGAGCCTTATAGGGGGAAAAAGAACGAACCAGCAATGGTGAAATACGTTGTTGATTGTTTGGCAGAGTTGTGGAATGAGTCACCAGAACAAGTAGCGAAGGTAACCACAAGCAACTTTTTTAGGCTATAAATGCTTACCGGACTATACACTTAATTGCGACCTGTGTCGATGGTTTTCGAGCGGACACAGGGGCAGTTGGTAAGTGGTTTTTATAACTGACCAAGAGGCTGATATCCATTAGATTAAGCTAAAGTGCTGGTCATGTCACTAAAAATATCTACTTCTTTATCCAAGCAAGACAAAAACTAGCTTAGCTGTATTTTTAACGCTGCTTGTAAAGTGTATTTGGTTTGCTTTAACGATCCAGAAAGAATTTTCCTCCACAATTTTGAGTTATGGCACTACTGAATTAAATGAGCGGTATGTATGTGTTTATAGGTAATGGTCGTCGTAAAAGTTGTTGCTGTATTGAATAATATAGAGTAAAAGTTTATCATGATTAAAGCCTTAACTAACCGCTTTAAAACATTCACATGTAAATGATAAAACACTGTTATATACATGCTTGTGTACATATTTTTATTTATAAGAAATATGAGTTGTTGTAAACGTTGCATTTCTTTTTTGGAATGACGGTATTATGAGTAATATTGACTTAGATGTTTACTTTGACATGGATTGTGTACTTCGGCTACTTATAAGGAATGTATTGCATTTGATTTGTCTTTATAAAATATTTTGATTTGTATTAGGTTTTCCACTCAAATGCGTAGTACAGAAGAATGGAGTAGGGATGTCGGTTTAAAACTATTGCATTGCACCAGGGTAACTGTTTGGTGTGCCTTGTCCACGCATGAGTTATGTATAAACATAAGCGTAAACGTACTCAATCTTCCTCTATGCATTTATGATTCAATTTAAAGTTTAAATTTAGAGACAAAAAATTATTTTTTCTGTTTCAATAAATTGTTAAAGCGGTGTCGAAAAACTCTACCTGTTTGCTTGACACGTTAGCCACTTAATTCAAACCACAATTTCTATAGTGTAACCATTACAAGTTTACAATAGGGTATTACAAATTCGATAAATATTTCCTAAAATTATTGTTTGTTATTTATATAACTTAATACATGTTTGTCCATTCATATTTGATCTGTTGCTTTTTTCTCGCATTGTCTTCAACATTTTGTAGTTTACTGGCTGTTTCAGTTCTTGACAGCTTTTTTTTTAAATAGCATTCTTTAAAAGTGTATGTTATAATATAGACAACATACTATTACAAATTTATAAGCAAAAGCACAAACATACATTTAGATACATACACACAAAACCAGCCCTGTCAGCCCTACAACTTATGGATGCTATAAATAAAAGACATTCTCTAAAAGGTACCAACCATCATAACAAGAGATTAGAGAGTAGTTACCCGGTCACATATAAATATAGTAGAGTAAGTACATGTGCATGTTTATATGGACGAGTATGTAAGTACATAGACCTATTCAAAAGATTTTGTACTATATTTACATTAGTTTCAAGGATTTATGTAACAACATTTATTTATATAAGTATGTATGTATATGCTTTTATCTGTATATACAATGAGTCTTTATAGTTATTAGAGTTTGTACTTTATGTTTGCAATAAAAATAAGAAAAACTCTACTGTATATATGTCAATGATTCTCGCAAGTGTGTATACAGTTTGACTTTTAGTTTGTTTAACAACATCAGTCAGTTTTCTCTCCTTCTTACTCCGCCTAGCACTCTAACATCTCTCCATATAGCTTTACGTAATGGTCAACTAAAGCCACAATAGCGCTAAAAAAAAGAGAAGAAAATAGTAAAAAAAAATTTATAAAACCATTATCTTTTGTATATTTAAGGCAATATGTCACAAGTATCTTAATGCCTGTAAACGTTTCCAAGCACTGCTAGCACAGCATATTTTCTAATATGTGTGCCTTCTATTGATATTAAAAAAAAAAATGTGCAAAATAAACAAACATGCACATATTGCAAGAAATGGCCAATATTAAAGCGGTTATAAAATATTAAATACAAAAATTGGAATTATGCCAAACTTACGAATATAACGTTAATTTGAAATAATTAAAAGTTTTTTCATTTTGCGGTAGTCTCTAGATACATACATACATGCATACATACACGCAGAGAAAAAATGTGTTTAAAAATGGTCGCCGCCAATAAAAGTATTTTTAAAGACATTTTTAAATATATTATTTTTAAAGTATAATTAAATTATCGAGCTTGAGGTCTTTTTATATAAAAAACTTTAACTGCCGAATTCATAAAAAACTAAATGGGATATGAAATCTATTTTAAGGAAAATTTGTATGGAAATTTTGTTTTAAAATACGTTTGAAATCTATTTTATTTATTATGAATACGGCAGTAAATGTTTATTATATTAATTATACTATAAATAAATAATAAAGGTCGAATAAAATATAAATAATATATTATGTTTAATTTAGGCATATTTTTGTCATCGACAACCATCTTATTGGTTAATTGGTCCTCCATCAAGAAGCCCCAACCATATTTGTGTTGCCCTTAGGCATGTTTTGGTTAAATATGACAATAATTTGTTTTAAAATTAACAATAGTGTTTTCCCCTTTTCCAAGAGAAACATGCTATGGTTGAAAACCAACCATGCTATTATTAGGGCTAAGCATATTTTTGTTATTATTAACCAAAACATGATCGGAGGCAACCATAATATGGTTGTGGCAACTTGATGGAGGACTAATTTAACCATAATTTAACCGTTTGTCGGTGACAATAGTATGATAAAAATTAATGAAAATAAATTTCAAAATTTTTCTTTTAAAAGAGTTTTGTTGGAGCTGACCATATACATATAAACATGTTTTTTCTCTGGGTGTATGTAAAAAGAGTTGTATTTTTCTAAAATATTCGTACTTAAAAAAAGAAATAAGTTTTAACTTAGTATTACTTTTGAATTTTGATGTGTCATGTCATATATCAACAGAATGTACGGCGTAACATCTGGGTGTTGTGGTTCAAGAGATTTAATGAAGTTTTATCCATAACTTTTTTTTTAAACTTATTAGTTTAAAACAAAAAGCTTGCCCTTATTATCAATAATATTTCTACAATAAAAATATGTACACGCAGAGAAAAAACATGATTAATGAATGGTCACTGCGACCATTTATATTCATATTTGCCTAATATGTTTACCGTAATAAACTTATTGTAATCCTTATTTAACTTGAAAAAATATTTTTTCCCCTTAACATTTTTTAATTCATTATAATAATATTATATGGTGTTTTACACCTAAAAAGTTACCACGATCTAGCTAAACATATTAAATTAGGTGAAATATTTGCTACTTTAATGTATATATTTTCAACTATACAATTAAAATCATAATATTAGCTGTACACAAAAGGTTTGTTTGATACCATCATTTTTGTTCGCTTTTAAACACATTCTCTAAATGAGCAAACATTTATTGTCAAAACAAACAGTGTCTGTTTAAAAAGCAAATACAATCTTCTTCCACATCATTTTCAGTCTGCGAGAGTCAGTTAATCGGGAAACATGAATGACTTCAAAATAATTAAAAGTTTTTCGGGAGAAAAAGGGGTTGCATGATTGCAAAATTAATTATCATACATTTATTGAAACAGGTAAAGCTATTAGTATATATACATATATATATAAATGTATGTATTGAATTTTATTTATTATTATATGCTTAGCTGTATATATAAGTATGTTGTAATTTTATTAAAACATGAAATTTTTGAAATTGATTTTTTTTATTGGTTTTATTGTTCAAATAGACATTTTGCATGGTATTGGGAAAAATAAATACATGGTTAGGAAGATCATTTGTGTTTTTCTTCTAAACATAATAATATTTTTGAGACAATAATAAGCTATAAACATGTCTGAACATATATTGTTACTGAAGACGTGTTTGACACAATCATAGCCACAAACATTAATGATAGTTTGCGATTGTGATAGTATGTGCGGAGTACGGGGTGAAACATTAGTTTTAGAGTTATGATAGCGTCAGCAGGAGATAAACAGTTGAAAACGTGACTAGCGTATGGCAAACCTCACCTCACATCTAATATTTAAAGATACCTTTGCGAGTATTTTTTTCAAACAACTATTTAGCCTTTAAATCGCCCTTGTGTGAAAAATCACACAAAAGAAACCATTTTGACAGGACTAACAAAACAAAACAAATGGTAGAGGTACACAAAAGAAACTTCTTGACTTTATTAGCAATATCAATTACGTACTGAAAACACATTTTTTGATTTAAAAATATTTTAAGTAACGAAATATTTGAGAACTGACGTTAGTTACCCTCGTGTGTGGTATTCCACACACATGTAGTTTCTAGGTAATTTGCACTGAAGACAAAATTTTCTGTAGGCAAGTGTGAATATTTTTGATATTGTTGCGAACTGAATAAAATACATACAAGCTTTATATGGCTTGTTGTTGATCACAAAAGGGATAAATACATCAGTAGTATTACGTAAATCATGACTTTGACTACAAACGTTTTTTTGAGTTTAAATTTGAGTAAATATATTTATCAAATATGAAAGAGCACTTGTTATAAAATAAAAAAATGCAAAAACTTTGCCTAATTTGTCAACAATAACAATATAAAGTTATTTTAAACTGGAATATTTGTGAGTGAATTTGAAACAAAAACACTTACATGAAATTGCTCATTTTTAAAAGCGTGTAACTTTTTATTGGAATCGAATTTTTTAACGATTATTTTTTTGTTTTGAAGCTCAACTTATTCGCTTTTAATATCATGAGAATTTATTTTTAGAACTGGAAAATTCTTTTAGTGCCATTTCATTAAAACAATTACTCTTTTCGTAAAGCTAAGAAAAAAAAAAAAAATTCTATAATTGATAAATTCTTTTCATCATAACGCTTCAACACCAATTTAGTTTTAAACGAACGTGGAAGTACCTACTTTAAGGCACATATAAAATTTTCTGCCGATATTTGCCGATAAAAAAAAACAAACAAATAATAAGTAATAATACCACATAACACTAAATTTTTGATATATGGCTTAGAACCCCCGAAAATGAAAGGCTTTACCGTTCCGTAAACCATATTTGTGGCTTAGAACACCCGAAAATGAAAGGCTTGACCGTTCCGTAAACCATATTTGTGGAAGTACTGAAGTACATTTATTGCAATCTCCAGAAATACCAGAAGAAAACCATTAAATATAACATTTTATTCTTACTTCAATTTATATGTACATATGAAATATATTCTTATTTTAAAATTAATGATGAAAAATTAAACACTTATTATTACTTCTACGTCTTTATTATTTATTTTGAACATTTTCATGCATACTCGCCGCTTTTTTACTTTTTGATTATCCAACGCGAATAATATCAGATATAATATATATTGTTGTCGTACACAAAATATTGTTATATTTTTATAATATCAACAATATTATAGTTACTGCAAACATGTCAATGATTATCGCAATTATAAATTTAAGTATGGTTCACTGAAAAATAATCATTTTTATAACAACTAAATAATGATAACTTTGAAAACATTTCATATTCCTCACAACCATTTAATGATATTTAATAGCCATAACATGATTACTTTCTATACGTGCACTCATAATATGTTAAAGATACAACCAAAATATCTTTACTCTTTATTACAGATATAATATATATTGTTGTCGTACACAAAATATTGTTATATTTTTATAATATCAACAATATTATAGTTACTGCAAACATGTCAATGCTTATCGCAATTATAAATTTAAGTATGGTTCACTGAAAAATAATCATTTTTATAACAACTAAATAATGATAACTTTGAAAACATTTCATATTCCTCACAACCATTTAATGATATTTAATAGCCATAACATGATAACTTTCTATACGTGCACTCATAATATGTTAAAGATACAACCAAAATATCTTTACTCTTTATTACAGATATAATATATATTGTTGTCGTACACAAAATATTGTTATATTTTTATAATATCAACAATATTATAGTTACTGCAAACATGTCAATGCTTATCGCAATTATAAATTTAAGTATGGTTCACTGAAAAATAATCATTTTTATAACAACTAAATAATGATAACTTTGAAAACATTTCATATTCCTCACAACCATTTAATGATATTTAATAGCCATTACATGATAACTTTCTATACGTGCACTCATAATATGTTAAAGATACAACCAAAATATCTTTACTCTTTATTACAGATATAATATATATTGTTGTCGTACACAAAATATTGTTATATTTTTATAATATCAACAATATTATAGTTACTGCAAACATGTCAATGCTTATCGCAATTATAAATTTAAGTATGGTTCACTGAAAAATAATCATTTTTATAACAACTAAATAATGATAACTTTGAAAACATTTCATATTCCTCACAACCATTTAATGATATTTAATAGACATAACATGATTACTTTCTATACGTGCACTCATAATATGTTAAAGATACAACCAAAATATCTTTACTCTTTATTACAGATATAATATATATTGTTGTCGTACACAAAATATTGTTATATTTTTATAATATCAACAATATTATAGTTACTGCAAACATGTCAATGCTTATCGCAATTATAAATTTAAGTATGGTTCACTGAAAAATAATCATTTTTATAACAACTAAATAATGATAACTTTGAAAACATTTCATATTCCTCACAACCATTTAATGATATTTAATAGCCATAACATGATTACTTTCTATACGTGCACTCATAATATGTTAAAGATACAACCAAAATATCTTTACTCTAATAATATTTTGTTATCGCCATTTGTAAAATAATCTTGCATCAGTTGTGTCGTTTGTAGAGTTTGTTCCCGGGATTTTCCGTCCCGGGAATTCCCGGGATTTTCAATTGTTTTCATTTCCCGCTTTCCCGGGAATTAATTGCGGGATTTCCGGGAAATTTTGAAGAAAATCTTTTTTCAAACTTTAGTAAATCTATGTCGGACTAGTGTCTAGTAGTTTTCTCCAACTTAATTTTACCACAATATTTAAATTTGCTAAAGTTTAAAGATTATTAAGCTAATTTTTGAGAATGGGCCTTATGTATTACCTATGATAAATTATAGAACTATCTTTCAAAATTTTATTTCTTGTCTTAGCAAACTGAAGTGTAAGGGCCGTAGTAAAGTGTTATCCTAGATTGTGCTTTATGTGCGGCATTTTAAATAATTTTGAGTCTTATGAAAGTAGATTATGCTAAATTGCACCACAAAAGCATTATTCTTTACGCTTTTAGCCATACTTACATGATTTACGGGATAAGTCTAAACATGGAGCCGTAGGTAAATTATGGACCGATATTCAGGAAATGTGGTGCCTTATAAAACGAATTTGTTGAAATTTAATGACAATAGGTGCATTACGCCAAAAATTTATGTTAGTTTTTGTTGAGTTTTTAAGGAGGTAGTTCCACATTTGTGAGGAGAACTCTTTTCATACTGAAGCGATTCTGCTGGAATTAAGCCCCAAACAGCCTAGAAGATCTATAAATAATTTGACATCATATGGCGAAATCAGCTTAGAATAAACGAAGGACTCACAATACAAATATAAAAAAAAGATTCACATGGAATGGCAAACTTAGTATACCTTCATACACCACTGCTGATTAAGGGTTATAAAATTGTAAAAATATATATTATTAAATATACGTAGCAAATAAAATTTCTTCTTCCTGCTGAATTTGTTATACGGTAAAATTGTTTCAGAATTCCTACTTCGTAATGTTATGCTTTCAGTTCCTAATCGCCCATCCAGAAATTGTATTCCACTAACGGGCAATTTCACCAAGTTCAGTTATTATTAAACCAGTTATAACTGTCGCAAACATATTGTTAGCTGGAAGTTAAGGTAACAGTTAAGTTTTAAGTGAACTTGATAAATTGGCTGTAAGACTTCAATACTTTCATTCTAATTATGCAAATGAGCTCTAAATTTGACAATGTATATACGTATATTGATTTTTATGATCCTATTGATATAAAAATAACCTCATAAGTATCTTAAAATAATTTTAATCTTAAATGTTTTACGTTTTTGTTATATAATAGATGCTAGACTTAATTATTTTAAGCGTAATAGCCAATAATAAATATTAGGTTCATTGGGCGGGAATCCCGGGATCCCGGGAATTTGATTTTTATTTTTATAAAAAAACTCTAGTCGTTTGTTTTTCACATGCCTATCGAATTATTTGTTATTCAGTGGTTAAACAATTTAAAAAAAATAACCATTGAAAAGAAATTAAAAAGTAAAGAAATTGTAGGTACATTAAAAAAATTGTAAAGTGTCACAAAATAAAAAATCAATTATAAAAAAAAAATTAATATTATTTGAAAATGGTGCAAAAATATTGTCCATTATTTTGTGTTATTTTAGAGAAAAAGAATGAAAATTGTATAAAATAATTTATAATAGGTTAAAATATATTATGTTTAAAGTTTCATCATATTATGATGTGAAATATCTGTAACAGTTGTACGTTAAGGTTGCCAGTAAGTAAATAAGCATAAATATATATTTAAAACATTTTTCGGTTTAAATTTTATCTGCACAGAAAAAATTATTAAATTTCTCCAATCACCAAATTTGTTCTAAATTCATAATACCAAGCAAACTAGTTGTTGATATTGCACCCATTACCAAAATGATTATACTGATTACTCAAAATTTAAAAATTTTGAAAAACTATTTTCAATAAATGATATTTTTAATTTTAATTAAAAAAGTAATCAAAAAACTTTGCCATTTCAAACAATGTGCTAATTTATTTAAATAAATATTGACAATTCCCTAACAACAATTCTACATGTTTAAATTATTTTATTTTAAAAGAAAAAAGTCAATTAAGATTTTTTGTTATTTAATTGAAATTTTAATTGAAAATTTATTTCAAAACAACTAAAATTTTAATTTAATTATTAATTTTCTTTCAACTAAAAAAATAATCGATTAAATTATCACATTAATTAAATTTAAATACTTTTTAAACAATTTTTTTTTAATTGATAAAATACTTTTTTCTGTGTACATATTGTTATGTATAACATAATAATAATATGATTACTTCTTAACTTATTATCATTAACATGTTAATAATATGATCACATTGCTATGGTGCTATGGTGCCCCAGCAAAGTAGACAGATATTGCATATGAGTGAAAAATTGTTTTATTCTATGACCAAAAATGTCTTAATTTACTGGAAAAATGGCTAACATTTTTTGCTTATATAAAAACACATTTAAATTCAATAGCAAAATAATAAAAGTTGATTAAAAAATATTTACAATGAAATTGTAAATTGAAATCAGTTGGTTACATCGATAAATTTGATGTCGTTATTGTTCATCTCATAGGAAACACTTATGCCTATTAGTTTTAAATATTTTGATGGTAAATCATAACAACATTTACCCAAAATATTGTGTCCAAATCTACAATAAAAAAAGATAAAATATATATTATTGTTATGGTAAAAATATTTCCCTAATTGATAAAATAAAATTAACGGTTGCTAAATGTAACGTATTTTTCAAATAACTTTTAACGATGTTTACTAAATACTAGGGTGTTCAGCCAATTAATTCTTATTAATTGTTTATTAATTTAGAATGGCTGAATTCGATTAAAGGATTAATCGAAGAATTTATGCCCATTAATCGAATAACAATACATATATATTTTGTTTTTCTGTAATGTTTCAACTCAAATAAATGAACAAAATGTATTAAAATTAAGAAAAAAAACAGTCCGCCAATTTACATACCCAATGTAGACAATATAAGAACAATGATTAGAAACATAAGTGCAGAAGGCGAGGTCAAGTCCGATTAATGATTAAAAATGTAGATTCTTATAGGAAGATTATTAAATATTTAGAAGCCTCGAACATAAGTTTCCATACTTTTCAATTAAAACAAGAGAAGTCATTTAGATTCGTTATTAAATGCCTTCATAATTCAACTAAAATAGAAGATATCAAAACTGAGTTATTAATTTTAGGGCACCAAGTACGATCTGTCATTAATGTTAAAAGTCGCATCACAAAAGAGCCTCTAGCAATGTTTTTTGTGAAAATAGACCCAAATGCGGACAACAAAAAGGTATACGATATAAAATGTATACAAAATGCTCTTGTGAAAGTAGAGCCTGCCATTAGAACTAACGATTTGGTACAATGTCATCGTTGCCAGTTATTTGGCCATACTAAATCATATTGCAAAAGACCTTTTCGATGTATTAAGTGTGGAATGGATCATGCTACTTCTGCATGCACAAAATCAAATGATACACCACCTCGTTGTAAACACTGCTTAAGTAATCACACCGCTAGTTATAAAGGCTGCAGAGAATATCAAAAGCTCGTTTCAAAAAGACCTAACAGGCAAATTTTGCCAAACAGCCAAAAAAGAACAGATTTTGTAAGGAATTCTAGAGAATATCCTCAATTAAGTGGTACACAAAATAATGATTTAAACCAAAACCAATTTAATGTATCTTACTCGGATACATTAAAAAATCAAAACTCAAATTTTAACTCTCGTTTAGAAAAACTAGAAAACCTGATGGAAAATCTGAGGAACATGATGACAACGTTAATGTCCAAATTATGCAAGTGAATTTAAGAATAGCAATATCGAATGCAAACGGTCTTTATAACCATAAAAACGAAGTTGAAGTTTTTCTCAAAAATAATTATATTGATATATTTTTAATCTCCGAATCTCACTTTACTAACAGAACCTATTGACACAATCACAGCAAATCACCCAGATAACAGATCGCACGCTGGATTAGCTATTTTAGTAAAATCGAATATCAACCATAAAATTCTCAATCCCATTCAAAAGCCGTTTTTACAAGCTGCAGGCATTAAAGTTACTTGCGACAATTGTAGCGTTAACATTTTCTCCATTTATTTTCCACCGAGACATAGTACAACTTCTGAACAGTACGAAAACTTCTTTAAACAACTTGGACCTCGATTTGTTGTCGGAGGAGATTTCAATGCTAATCACCCTTGGTGGAGCTCACGGCTAGCGAACCCAAAAGGAAAAGAGCTCTACAAATGCATGACCAAAAACCACTATTTGCCACTTTCAACTGGCAGTCCGACTTACTGCCCAACTGACCCCACCAAAATACGAGATCTACTGGATTTTGTTGTCTATAATAGCATACCCAGGACCTTTTTGGATATTTTAGACTCATGTGATTTAAGCTCCGACCATAGCGCCTTAATCGTTACTTTATGTACAGCTTTACAAACTTCAACTTATCATTCCAATATTATTAATAGCAAGACTGATACGCATTACTTCAGGTACTATATTAAAAACAATCTAAATTTATTAATAATTTTGCTTATTTCTTGTAAAATAGATTGCAAATAAAACCACATGAAAAAAAATATTTGGTGAGTAATTCATATAAATGGGCGTACTTGTTACTGAAAAGTTTTTCAATAACCAGTAAATTTTTAGCGATTATTGAAATAATGCAGTAATTCGTTAATTTTTACTTATTATTGAAACAAATGCAAAAAAAAATATTTTTAAGCCTGAAGCCACACGTTCAATAAATCACTTTGTAGTTGTTCACAAAAACTGCTTGTCAAAACTTGTTTGAATTGACAGCTGTGTCATAGGCTGCATTCAATTTGATAATCGATTTCATTTTAAAAATGCCCCCGACGAAGAAACAACTCAAATTAGTAACATGACTCAAAGTATTTTGTAAAAAACACCAGAATTTTTTAGAACACAATTTTTTTTTAATAAGGCACATTTATTTTTTAAAGAATACATTTTTTATAAAGTTAATTTGTGGTCAGTTCTTAAATTGAACGTAAAATTGGCAAACAAATGGAAAGGTAAAATTGAGAGCAATCTCGTGGTCAATTTAAAAAGTGTGACTACGTTAGTAAAAAAAGTGAGAGGGTATAGCAAATTAAAAGGAAAGGCATCGTGCGGCTTCCAAGTAAAGCAAAACATTTAAACAACATTTTATTTTTAAAAGATTATTTGAAAAGATTTGTTTAATTGTTTGTATATATAAAATTCTATGATCTTAACACATGTTTTATTTTTTAAACGTTGTAAAGGTTTTATCAATTATTATGAATTGTTACGTTTTTTTTTTTTTTTTTTTTTTTTTGTTAATAATATATAAAAATACTTGTAATTGATGTTTATTTATTCAAGTACCGATTTTTTCTAAAATTTCTGGATTTTGAATTATTTGATTACTTGATTAAATTAATTAATCGTTTAATCGAACAAACAAAAAGCCTCAAAGTTATTATCACCAATTTTTTTTATTTATTCCAACATATTATAAGGAAGTTATGGCATTAAAAGCAATTTTCGGGAGAAGTATTTTTATGGGACCTATGATTTGCAATAAAATAAGTTCGGACCAAATTTAATCTAAATACCAACATAATAAGAGGCTTTATAGGCATAAAGACCCTAATCCGGAAAGAAGCTTGTATAGGGGCACTGTGAAATTATAGACCGATTTGATTCATTTTCAATGAGCTTGGACATTGTGCCATCTTGAATCTGTGTACAAAATTTCATCAAATTATCTCCAAACAAAAGGTTTAAATGGAGAGCCGGCAAACCAACCAGCCAGAAAGTTATTTTGAGGCGATCGGCATACTTAAGGGTGGGGCTAGGATCAATATTTGTATATGTTACACACATCCGCTCAAATGCATAATACAATAGTGGAGATTGTGGAGAGATTTATTGTTAGTAATTTCATTCAAAAGAATAAAGTGTGCTGCAGGCGGATCGAAACAGGTCAAAAGTATATACGGGGCAATGTTGCGACATTGCGGGTTATTATCCGAATTTGGTGTAAGTTTTACTCTCGTGGGTAGAGCGTGGGTAGTTTCTTTGCGATGTGGATCAGGTGTTATTTGAAATTCTTACATTTTAAAATAAATAATATAAGGATTTATTTAAGTGATAAAGTACATACCATTTGTTGATCTAAAAAGTTTGCATATCTTCAACCAAAGTCAATGTCAAAAGTTAGCGTTTATTTAAAAAAAAAATTCATAGTTTATCAGCCAAAAGATTGATATTGATCCGCGCCTGATAAACAATTAGATTTAGATAAATATGAGCTTCGTAGTGATTAAGAATCCGAAAAATATTGGAAAAAGAAATTATTTATGAAACACATACAAATATTTTTTGTAGTATACCGATCGACTACAAATCAGTATCTGTTTTTTTCGACCTGCTGGCTGGTTGTCTGTCCATGTAGACATTCTGCTCATAGCAAAGGTCGCCATTGTTAAGTTGGTTTAATGAAATTTGGTTCATAAGTTTTCTTTGATAATTTTGAGAATCGGTCCAGATTTTCACATAGCTCCCATACGAAGTCTTTGTGCCCATAAACAATCTTATTATGTGGTCGCTAAATTGAATTTTCTTTTCAACTGCTCAATCATGTGTTTGCCGTCATCAACGTCATCTGCTTGACTGCATTCGTTATCAGAGCCTTCATCAAATATTGTCGCGATTGCACTCATAACCTTGCCTTTTTTCTCTTTCCTGTATGTTTCACTTCGCAACTTTATTTTTCTAATAGGAATTTCACCTAAAGTGGAAATAGCCTCATTCAAAGGACTCAAAGACATATTGACCATCGGAATGTCTGCCTCACTATCAGATGAAACATTTTGTTCACTTGTCATTTCACTCTCGGATTGTGGCTGCATTTGTTTCAATGCATTTGCTTGTTGAGACAAATCGATTTTACACTTGGGGCAAATGAATTCTGCTTCTTCACCGTATTGTATATTTAATTCATTCATGTATCGCTTCGAAACACCAGTTAATTTTAATACTTTTATCTTTTTCGAACGATGTCCACTCTTGTTAAACGGATTGCAGCAAAATTTATTCATTTTACTTTAAATTGTCTTTACAGCTTCACTCTTTACTTTACAAAAAAAAAACACTTTCACGTTTAGTATTTAACTGAAATTTGACTCAGAGTGTGTGAAGTATTTATATTTATTTTTTGGTAAAAAATAGGTAAAAAAAATAAGCGATATTTGCTTTTCTTTAATAGGAAAATTTGCGTGAACTACTGGTCAAAAAATGTTTTTTAAAAGGGACTTAATTGGTTACTGCCAATAAGCCGACCACAGGTCATAAAATGTTTTACCTCTCACGTGTACAACGCACCATGATTTTTTCTTAATGTTTTTTCAAGAATCCATACATTTTCACAATTTCATCAATAATAAGTTTAAAATATTCTTATGATAACTTTCTTAAAGCATTTTTAATAATTTTTAATACTTTAAAGAACTATAAATTTGTTTGTTGTTGTATTTTATTTATTAATCAACTGTCATCTTAATCATCTCAAATATAATGTGAACAGCTTCAATTAACTTAATTAACATTTTGCTTAAACCCAAGTGTGTACATGGCATTAGTTTCCATATGTTCGCTTTTGAACGGCACACAGATAAAATTATTAAATTTCTTCAATCACCAAATTTATAGCAAATGCATAATATCAAGCAAACAATTTGTTGATTTTGCACCTATTACCAAAATGATTATATTGATTACTAAAAATTGTAAAATTGTGAATATTTTTTTTTTAATAAATTAGCTATATTTTTAATTTTAATTAAAAAAATGATCAACAGACTTTGTCATTTTAAACAATGTGTTAATTTATTTAAATAAATATTGACAATTCGCAACAACAATTCTACATGTTTAAATTATTTTATTTTAAACGAAAAAAGTCAATTAACATTTTTTGTTATTAATTAAAATTTTAATTGAAAATTTATTTCAAAACAACTTAAATGTTACTTAAATCAAAATTAAATTTTTAATTTTCTTTCAACTAAAAAAATAATTGATTCAATCATCACATTAATTAAATTTAAATACTTTTTAAACCATTTTTTTAATTGATAAAAGACTTTTTTCTGTGCATTAAATTTTTACAAGCCGGTGATGACAAATAGTTATTATTTATTTTAAAAAGGCTGCTTAACAACTTCGCATTTTGTGAAATCAGCTCAATAAACAAGCAAATAATTCACTTCAGAAGACCTCGGCCTAGATAACAAAACTTTATCTTTTGTCCATAGAAAAATTATCTTTTTTACTAAAATCCATTTATTGAGAAAAAATAATGCACTTATTGCTTAAAATTTCTCCTAAAATTCAACGTTCTTGTTGTTAAAATTGCAAAATTTGGATTACCGCTTTTAAACCTAAAACCATTTTATATAATTTAGGAAAATTGAATAAGTTTTGTAAATTTTAAGCCTAAAAAATAATGGGCTTTCTTAAGCATAACTAAATTGTCAATTTAGTTTTTCCTTAAATTACTTCATCGAATACAAATAAATGCAATTGTGCTTCCGATATTTTTCCTGCAACTTATAGTTGTTGGTGTTAATATTATTTGCGCAAATGAAATTGGAAAGAAACTTGTCAAATTAATACAAATTAAAAGGCATTACAGTCTTAGTCTTAATGCGAAACCTAAATCCAATAATCGCATTGAATAAACTTTCTGTATAAACAGTATGACAGAATGACAAGAAACGATTGTCGTATTGCACCATTAAAGAGAATCTCTTGAAAAAAATTTACAAAATAAAGAAAAAAAATATAAAAGAATCGACTTAAAATGTTCTGGTCAGGTTTGAACAAAATGTGAACGAAAATAAGTAGTAGACAATAAGAAGAGAAACAACAAATAAACTTAAAGTTGTCACGTAGATTTATTGTATTTTTTATATTTGGAAATTAAGGATGTAGTCAAGGGAGTCCCCTTGTAAAACAATTTAGAAACGGCTAAAAAAAAAAAATTAAAATCGGAAAAGTTTCTGCCTACAGAAAGTAAAAGTAAGGGCACAAGACATTTTGAAAGTCCCAAAAATTTTTAATAAACTAAAATTTATAATTCTCAATCGATAAAAAAAATATTGCTCTTTGATACTTGGAGAACCCTTCTTATAACTTCAAACCATTTTGCTTCTGCTTTATTCTTTTACAAACTACACCTAAAAGTTCCTTTCCTGCAAGCGAAATACCTTTTTACACAGCACAAAGTAAGAAAAAACGGCAATATAAAATAAATGGAATATGAAAAAAACCTAAGAAGAGGAACATTTTATGTCAAGACAAAATGAGGCGACTTTAAATTTTTGCGTCACGTAGGCGCTTAAAAGTTTTCCTCATCTTCTGAAGCAAAAAAAAAAAACGAGAAAAAATATAAACTTTTTATTTGAAATGTTTTTGTTTCAGGATTTTTGTATATTTTGCAAATTTTCGATTTAACGGCAAAGGGAAAGTTTAAGCATCAAATCTCGCTAAGTAAGTACAATATTCTTGTACACGTACATTGGATTTAAGTTTGCAGAAATTTTCCATTGTTTCTCTTCTCATTTGGAATCCTACAGATATCTAGAGATAAACTATTGAAAACACAAGTGATAGCAGAAATAGTAAAGTCCTTGCTCGTGACAAAATGTTTTTATAATTAAATTCATTTACATTAATAGAGAGAATAGCACAGCAATTTCGGAATTAATAATAATTTATCGCTTTGTTTAGTTCTTTTTTTTTAGCAATATTTCTGTATTCTATGTATTCAAAAATTAATAATTTTTTTTTATCATAGTTTCAAAATTGAAGGGCTAAGGCAGGGTTTTTGAGATGTGGATTAAGTTTAATCTTAGTTTAACGCACTATAAAACACGAATTTCTCCGGCGAAATGTGATTTTTTTTTATTTCATTTAAGATCAACATTTCAAGCGAAATTAAGCTATTCCGCCAAAATGTTATATACAAACTTGGAAATGGCGCCAAAAATCTATCTTCAGATTAACTGAGCCTAGTTAAACTGAAATCTCATAAACCCAATCTTATTGCTATGGCACAAAAAAATTATTTTGAGACAATCGACTTTAAAGTAGGGATGTAATGATACACCTTTTTGCCGATACGATACCTATTCTCAATAAGAAATATCGCCGATACCGATACGTATATTAATAGCCTATTTCTGATGTGCGAAAGAATTCTTTCTTTCGTATAACTACATTGAAAACAAAAACAAATTTTTGGACTTTGTTTTTGTTATCAATTTAGTTATACGAACGAAAGAATTCTTTCGCACATTGGAAATAGGCTATAAATTCAAGGTAAAATTAACAAAAGTAAATAAAGTGATTTCTTTATAAAGAGATTATTAATATTTAAAATTCATTTTATCTTTAAGCAAAAAAAACAACAGTGTAAGATATTTTTAATATTCAAAATTAATATTAATAAAATTTTGGTTTAACAAACAAAGTTCTCTCAACCTTTGCGAAGATTATTGCGCAACTCCGTTTGAAGCAGAATTGTAGTAAAAAATTGCCTCTCAGATGTCACAGAATTCATTTGACAACTTAAGTTGCGCCATGTTCATAAATTTTGAGTATAATTTTTAGTAGCGCCAGTAAACAAACGGATTTGCGTCTCAAGAAGATCTAAGGTATATCTTAACTTCTTATTTAGCTGAACAACAGTGTAGGATGGACAGAGCATCATTCTTCTTCAAATTTTCTCTTAAGATTTTCACAAACGCTCCAAAGGTCAGTTCTTGTAGACTTATCAAAACCATTATTAGGTGTAGGGGTGAACTCAATACTTTCGGAATGTAGAGTCATGTTATTTCGATCTAATATCTTTGAGATTTTCTAACTTTGTATCGAAGGTCGAGAATTGCAGATAAACAATGGATTTCATTATTCCCAAATCTTTCATTCGGAGCTAATGAAAAAAAAATTTATTAAAAAAAAAACAATTGATTCAAAACTTAATTAAACGAAGTGTATTTAAAAAAAAATTTAAGCAAGACCTGAAAATTAAAAAAAAAATAAGATATTTTATAATATATATCTTAGCCTAGGCCTTTTTAGTAGCTTAAGGCCTTGTAGCTATAGCTATACCTTTTGTTTAGCACTAAAATCTATATATATATTCTAATGTTTAACCTGAATAAATAAAATAATAAAGATATTTTTTATTTTTTATCTATATTTTTTTTTTATTAAAATAATAATAAAAAAATTTATAAAAAAAAAATACTGGCCAATCCGGGGGTAAATAAATTTAGTTTCAGTCTATAGCGGCAGTTTACATACAAGATCTTTTTTGCTATCCATTCAGAGAAATCACTCCTTAATTCGGAATTTACAAAAGCTGCAAATTCCACTTCCTGATTTAAACTTTACAAACCAATAAAAAAAAAAAAAAAAAATCGACTATTGGAAATCATGATTTTAAGGATAATTAATTGAATATTACTGCAAGAATAGATAAAAATAACTACACCATTTTCAATTCCATTTCATAAATTTACAATTCCTTTTCAAAAATTTCCAATTGTATTTCAGAATATTCTAACTGTATTTCAGAAAATTCCCATTCAATTTCAGAAATTTCCAATTTGACTTCAAAATTTTCAATTGTATTTTAGAAATGTCCATTTGTATTTTAGAAAATTGCATTAGCTATAAAAACATAAATTTCTGAAATACAATTGGAAATTTTTGAAATACAATGGGAAATTTTTGAAAAGGAATTGGAAATTTCTGAAATACAGTTAGAAAATTCTGGAATACAATTGGAAATGGAGTAGAAAGAATATTGACTTATAAAAAACATAATTTGAAAACAAACATCTAAATTTAAAAAAGTTTGTAATTCCCTCGTTGTATCACACAATTTACCATTTCTAAAAGAGAGAGAGAAACGAATTAAAATTCTCATTTGTATTCCATTTTAGAATTGTATGGTAAACAAAAATAATTTTTTTAACTTTGTTTTAGTTTTAATAAAAATGTACACTTTTTCGATGCGTTTTCAAGAAGAGCAAGCAATATTTTAAAAATGTACAAAAACTCGCATTAAGCGCATAATTTAATAAGTGCTGTTGTGGCTTGTGATCCAGGATGTCAGGGTTTAATTCCCGGATTGGCCAGTACTTTTTCTTTTATATACATTTTTATTGAAATTGTTAATTTTATTTTATTTTTTCATTCAGTTTCTTTTTTAAAAAGGTTGTGAATTTTTGAAATAGAAAAGTGAGTTTTAATAATAAAATACATTTGTTTTATTTTACTAGCTTGACTATGATTATTTTGACAAAAATCTCTAAACCAATTATTTATGTACAGAAGTTTCTAAAAATTAGCACAGATATAGAAAGCTGAGAAAATTTTCTTTTAAATAAGCCCTCTTTCAGCGACAATTCACCAATTGCAATAAATATTTCCAAAGAAGTAGCATTTTTTTGCATTTCCTGAGCACCAAATTTTCAAGTCAATAACCGGAAGGTCGATTTTGATTTTAGAACCATGGTTTCTTTAGGAAAAGTTCTTAGAATTTTCCGTAGATTACGATTTTGCTATACGCTTTGTTACTTTTTTGGCCCCGAACAAATTGACCCACCATAATGTATACCTTTAAAATTTACACAGCCTTTTTAATCGATTTTTAAATAAATTGATATATTTTAAATAAAAAAAAATCACTTTTTGAACAGCAAGCTTTTAAGGGCAAAATAAACCCCACAAACTGCTTGGCAAACGTGCACTTGGTTTCCGTTTTAAACAACACAATCATATTTTTTTCAAACATTCATATTTCATTTTTTTTTTTTTTACTTCCATTGATTGCAGACGTCGATACTGCTGCGGCAGTTTTGCTCGCCATTTTTTTTTTTTTTTTTTGAAACGGAGGAGAAATATAAAATAATGGAAAATAATTTGGAATAAAGAGTGGGTTAAGCAAAGAGCTATCTTGTGGCAAAAAATGCTACTTAAAAAAAAAATAGAATTTACGACTGAAAATGATTTTAATGCTTCTTCTGTAACGTCTTCACTCTGCAAAGTTTTCCCTAAAATGATTTCATTAAGCAATAGACACTACAAAAAGTTTGGCAAATATCTAACATGTCTGCCAAAATTTTAAAAAGTTTTATATTTCTACAAACATGCTTCAAATGTTTGTCCAAATAACAAACACTCTAATTAACAACACAAAATATTTGCACAAACGTAAAATTTTGACATGTTTGCCAAGCAATTTGTGTGGCTTACTTTGCCTTTAATACATAACCAAAACAAGCACCGAAACTAAAAAATCGGAGCATACATTAAGGCCGTATACATACTTAGTAATCGAATTATTAATCATACGCACCGTGACCAAGTTTCGCTAAAAAAGCAAGTATGTACTAAAAATGAAAAAAAAAATTAAAAATATATACAATATATTAGATATTATTGTGATGCCACAAGTGCCCATGGATATACACCGGGCCATTGGTTTTTCCGGATTTACAGACCATCATAAAATTAAACGCTCAGGACTGTTGGTTAAGATACAATAGAACAAACAAAAATTCCCATAGAAATAAATTTGGAATTTTTAAATTTTTAAAAATTATTTTTAAAAAAACATTTAGTGGCCCGTGATCATAAAGAAACATATATTTTTGCCAGTTCTACGCTAACTTTTAACGTTATAAACATAATGTTGGAATTACTTCTTCTTTTTTTACTTGCTAAGCCCGGTGTGCTTCGCTACCCCTTCGTAATAAAATTAAATAAACAATTATAAGTAAAAGTATAGAAAATTTAAAAATATATGCGTTGGTGGTATCCCCTCCCATACGCCAGCGTAAAAATTGGCTGAAAAAGAAAACAGTTATTTATGTTTATATTACATAAAAAGGTTTTGTTTGTTGTGCTTAATTTCCTATTTCGATAATTGATAAAAATACTGAAATTTATTGTTGGAGAATAAGGGTATGTTCGTAAATGCATCACTGCGCTGCATCAGAGAAGCAAACTTTTTTTGATGCCGATAAAAAAGTAATTGTAATTTTTTTTATTGTGCAAGTATTATTTTTGTGGAGTATTTGACAATTTTTTTGGTTCACATCTACTTCTTTGATGTTTATTTAAACATTTGAAATCACTGATGCAGCGCAGTGATGCATTTACGAACGTACCCTAGGCTGTTCCTATGCGCATTTCACTGGTTGCTTAGGCCAGTTCATCAGGAAACGTCCTCCTAAATAATTTTAGAAAAGCCAAAGCTATCAGCAAAAAAGACTACAGAGTGAATGAGAATTTCATACATTCAAGCAACCAGTAAAATGCGCATAGGAATAGCATAATCCTACAACAATAAATTTCAGTATTTTTATCAATTATAAAAATAGGGAATTAAGCACAACAAACAAAATCTTTTAATGAAAGATTATGTATTCCCAAAAACAACCTTATTGATAATTTATATTTCATATTTTTTTAATCATTTATTTCGAAATAGGCTTAGGTACAAATTTTTGGAAAATTAAATTTTTGCAGTTTTTGGAGGAGCAGTTACATATAGTTAGTTTTTGAGTTACGCGAGTATATGTTGTACAGCTTTCTCAATTTTCGTAATAAAGGTATATCTCGAAAACAAGAACGAATCTAAAAAACGGTTAGCACCACTGGATACAGATTACCAGAATTAGGTTAACCCGCCACAGGTGGCCCGCTTGATAGGAAAATAGTGTCAAATTATAGCACAGGGTAAGTGTATGATTTTAAATTAACAATATCATTTATTTATTATTCCATATAATAAGTGGTAAGCATTTTGTTAACCATAACATATTCAGAGACAACCGCAGTAAGGTCGTGGCATCTTGATTTAGGACTAATTTAAACCTTATATGGTTGCCGGGGACAATAATATATAGATATAATAATATAGGCAATAATAATATAGACATAATATGTTGAAAAAATTTTTAATAAAAATTGTTTTGTTGGAGGTCACCTCGAAAAAATATGTTTTCTTTACGTAAGGTCATAAAATTAAAGCCTTTACGCCTCTCTTAGACGCGTGCACATGGAGAAACTCTGTTTGGTAATAAGTTTTAGTAGCCTCAAACTCTGCTATTTATTTCAGCCGAAATGTTTCATATACTAATACAACCCATGGCCGACTTCATTCAATTTATTGCAGCTTAAGCATTTGTAAACTACTCCGCTGTATGTGAAAGAGTATAAATTCATTCTATTTTAACATCTTGCAAAAATTTAAGAAGTGTTAGACAAATGTCAAAAAAGGAATAACTGAAAAGGTGGCTGACTCCAATACTAGACTACTGATGATGAAGGTGGCCCAACTTATACCATGAATATAAAACGAAACATAAAATTGAATTGAAAATGTCTTTTATTTTTTATGTGTGTAAAGAAATGTGTTTTTTTTACGAAAAATAAACTGTAAGAAACACGAAAAACACATAAACACTTCTTCCTCAAAAATTTGAAGCATGAAAAAAGATGCAAGCAAAACACCTAAATAAAATTAAACTACTTTCATACCTGCCTACAAAAATTCGTTACATTCACGACAAAACAAAATTTACGTATTTTAGTCATAAAAGGAAAATCATAAAAAAAACAACAAGCAGCTGTGATTTTAAAAGCAAATAAAGTTTAAATTTTCATTGTGAAAAATAAGACCAAAAAAAAAAAAATTAAAGAGAAAATCAAATAATTTGCTTAACAAAATTAAGATGAGGTATGTCATGGCTTGGTGTTGTTAAATTTTTAAATAAGAACATTTTTATTTGAGAAATAAGGACTAAGATCAGCTAAAGTACATATAGTACTATATAGATATATATATATACTACATACACTAAACTGAAACTTTGTACGTAATATTAACGAAGAAAGTATTTAAGTCAACATTTTACCTGTCAAACCGATTACGAATATTCTTAAGGAATTTCCCTCGCACGGAAAATACTTTTCCCGCGAAAAACAATTCTATAATTATACATTTTTACGTGAGCAAAAACAAGACCCAATAGTGTTTTAAATTCTCTATTAAGCATTGATAAACTATTATTTCAGAAAATATGATAACTAGAAGGTATTATTAGTCAATATAAAGAAGGAATAATTAAAATTCCTAAAAATGTACTAAGTCAATTTAATGATGAATTAAAAATACTTAAAGTTAGTGATAATTTTCAATTAATTGAATTTGTCCTTTTTTTGTTAAACATTGAATTTAATTGCTTAATTGAGGCAAAGCCGCGAATAACGTTTTTCATTAGAGCAAAAAAAAAAGCGTTTTAAACAGGCGAAATTATTTTTAGTTTATAATTTCTTTTGATAATTAAAATTAAGGAATGTAACGAATACCGATGCCGATATAACGGCGATAGTTCACGTTTGCCGTTATATCGGTGTCGGCGATATTTTTTTGTTTTTTTTTTTTTACAAACAATTTAATTTTCAATGCTTATTTTTTGCATACAACTTATAGCAAAAATCAAACAGAATAATAAATTGTTTGTTTTAATTCTTAAGCTGGAGGTCGGTCCAAAACACGCGTTTTTCCTTTTTTCGAAATGCATGCTAAAGTAGAAAGCAGTCCTACTTCATGCTTTCAATACGTGTATGCATTTTACGCCTCTGATGTGTAACTTGTTAATACAATTTTAAACAAGTACTTTTTGAACTAATGCACAAACGCATTGAACGCAGGGGGTTGAGCTGCAGCATTAGCCGTTTTGCTTTGCACCATAAAGGCCATGTCAGATAAAACTTTTGCTTCGCGTTGCGTTACAGATTCGCTTTGACATCTAAGATGAACTAAACCTACTTAAACGAAACATGTCGCATAAAGTATTTTTAAAGCAGAGCGAAGCTTTGACAATCTGCTATTATAATTTTCTTTTATTTAATATTTTTTTTGCGAAATTCAATTCCAATAAATCTTCTAATAAAATGTTTAACTTTTATTTTTGTAACAAATAACTAAATGTGTAATTTACCAACCGCTTTTAAAGTTAAACAAGCAATGCCTAAGTGTTGTCAAAGTTTTTATTGTGTCATACAACTTTTGCTTTACGCTTTTTTTGTTAGAAACGTCACGCAACGCGACGAAGTTGTATCTGACACGGCCTTAATGGTAAAAGTTCTCCCATTGATAAATCTTATACGTAATTGTACGTTTTAAGAATTTTCTGCTAATTTTTAATTATATTTGTGAAAATAAAAATCATTTCGCTACAAATTTTCGGTTACTTTCAAGAGACCACAAAATCCATAAGTAAAGCCACTGCTACATTTTCTGACATTATTTCGATAGTAAACAGTCTTCAAACACGATAAGAAAATACAAAAAATTAATAAACTGAGATGCAGAATAGTCCAGCTTTCCAAAAATTGGCGGTTTACATGGCAGTAGCTCTGATTGAAAAATTTTAGTGTTAAGAGAATAATGAAATCTATTGTTTATCTGCAATTCTCTACCTTCGATATAACTCTAGAAATTGCAAAGACAATAGATCGAAAAAACGCCTTATTGAGCTATTCAACATGACTCTTCATTCCGAAAGTATTGAAGACACGTTCACCCCTACACCTAATAATAGTTGTGATAAGTCTACAAGAACTGACCTTTGGATCGTTTATGAAAATCTTTAAAGAAAATTTGAAGAAGGATAATCCTCTGTCCATCCTACGCTGTGTTTCAGCTAAATAAGAAGTGTAGAAATAACTTAGAACTTCTAAATGTTATACTCAAACTTAATGACGATGGCGCAGAAATACTTGAGTTGTCAAATGAGTTCAGTCGCATCTGAAAGACAATTTTTTACTACAGGCCTGTTGCAAACGGAGCTGCGCGTTGATCTCCCCAAAAGTTGAGAATACTTTGTTTTTTTTAACAAAAAGCTTATTTCTATTAATTTTAAATATTAATATTTTCCTACACAGATTTTTGTTTTAAAAATAAATTAATTTTACCATGAACTTGGCTATATAAAACGCTGGGCAAAAGAGTTCGATGACGTATGTTACAAAAACCTTATATATGTCACTTGTTAGGCCGATTCTTGAGTATGGATCAATTATATGGGACACCATTTACCAAACGAATTCTAATTCAATCGAATCGGTACAGAAACAATTCCTGCTCTTCTGTCTTCGTGGATTACATTTCAACTCACTAACCATGCCTTCATACTCAGCTCGATTGGCTCTGATAAAACTCCCTACTTTAAAAAGCCGTAGAACAATGCTGAATGTGACGTTTATATTATACATTATTAATGGTGATATCTGCGCTGGTTTTTTAATTAATGAGATTTCATTGAATATTCCTCAACGTTCATCTCGAAATTTCATCCCGTTATCTGTCAAATTTTTCAGAGCGAACTAGGGGGGTGCTTTAAAACCATGTGAGATAAGGCCATGATGGCTTTATCTCTCATTCAATAGGGAGATAAAGCCTTTTTCCATTTGAATGGGAGATAAAGCCATCATGGCCTTAGCTCACATTAGTAATATTGGAAAAAGGCTTTATCTCTCATTTCAGTTTTGAAGAACTTTTGCATTTTACATTGATTAATAATAGATTTTCCCTTTTACCAAAAGTGGCTTCGCATACTAAAGTTTTTCTGCGGCCGTTCTTACGGGTTTTCTCCTCCAGTAGGACACGGCAGGTGGCTTCGCTGAATAAAGTTTTCCTGCGTGCGTCACAAGAATAAAAAAAATGTCTTTTCCCGGAAACACTAAAGTAAAGTATTGGAATCCGGCTTCGCATACTAAAGTTTAAAATATGGCTTTATCTCTCATTTGCGACAAAAAAGTATGGCTATATCTCTCATTTCGCAAAATTTTAAATATGACCTTACCTCTCAATGATTGGGCAATAAGGCCATTATGGCTTTATCTCCCATTCAATTGAGCATTAAAGCCATAATGGCCTTATCTCATATCGGACTGCCCTAAGATTCCATCGAGTTACAATGAAGAGAGTTTTAGAAAATGTTTATTTATGTCCTACTAAGAAAAAAAAAATTTTTTGTCCAAATTGAATCACTGGGCGTGGCGCCAGCCCTTGTTGTGAAAACGCAACGCTAGTCTTAAACAATATAGAAAAATGGAAAAAAATAAAATTTATGTTTTTTTTATTTAGACTTATTTATTATAAGAAATTTAGCTTAAGAATGATATTTTTCAAAGCGTTTAGGATGCAACCCAACATTGCATTTTTTACATGTAAAAATTGTCTGACTTTTACATTTGACACAACGACGACGTTTGTTAGCGCGAATGATTTCGTGATCCACTCGGTCCATACGAATGCAGGAACGTGCTGATTTGACACCCAGTTTGTATGAAATTCTAGAAGCATTTTCCTTCCGCAACAAGCAATCAATAACAAATGCTCGGAAATCGCATTGATGCATAAGTTTTTTGTGTGCTACTTTGGAACAAATACAATGAATTTTCCAAGCATTGACCATTGCAGAATCAAGGGCATTTGTGAAAAGTGGCCAGTACCACTTTTAACCTCGCATTCGGATGCGATAATTGTTGACTCCATTATCAAATAAATCCACACCACCCATTGTTTTATTGTAATATTTAATTGCATTAGGCATTGGCACATTTATCATCTTCTTCTTTTTTCGGTCATAACGTTTTGTTTGCTGCATAGGGATCGCCAACGTGCAATTAGATAGTACTGTAACGACCGAATTGTCATTCCAACGCACTGCAGCAATTTCATTTTGTGTGTCAAAACAGAAGTCACTTTCACCACGATCTTTTTTATTCATTTGTTTACATTCTTCCAATTTTGCACCACCAGTTCGACTTTCTCTGACTGTGCCTTCAAATATAGAAAAATCATTTACTTATAGAAAAGAATAAACCAATTATGAATTAAATTACCTGTAGCAAAATATCCTAAACTCGAAAGACGAGCTATAAGTCTATGTGATGTAAAGAAATTGTCAAATGTTACCGTGTGTTGAATTGGCTTATCAACTTTTTCAAGAAGTTTAGTGACAACATTTTCTCCAAGGCCATATGTTTTGTCATAAGTATTACCAGATGCTCCAGAGTATGGAATGAATTGGTACAAGTATCCCTCTGAGGAACATAGGCACCAGTATTTAAATCCAAAACGAATCGGTTTGCCTTTTATAAACATCTTGCACGAATGACTACCAAAATATGCGATCACAACAGTTTACAGATGTACATCATAATCAATGAAATTTTTTTTAATTTTTACAGTAAAACCAAATTGTTTTGGACAACAACAAGGCTAATATTTTGTATGTAAAATCCTTATTTTTGAACCTAGAAGACTAAAATTGTGTAAAGATTTTTTTCTAATTGGGTCGGTTTGCGTTTTAGCTAACTATATTCACATTAAGTGTTTACCGTTATATTTTTACTGCTAATTTTTTTAATATTATAAACTCAAGTAAACTAGCACAAAATATGTAAAAGTAAGCAAACTGGCAGCAAAAATATACTAAAGGTTTATTCAATGAAAACACACTACAATGCAAAATATCTGAAAATTTATACTGTTTAGGACTAGCGTTGCGTTTTCGCAACACCCACATTATCCTGTACCAGGACAATAGGCGTTGTGTTTTTTGGTTCCAAATCTTATATAAATGCATAGATATATGTATAATCTTCATATACTATCACAGCTGTCCGTCGATATTTAAATATTATTACTAATTTTATAACAATTCATAAAAAATCGAAAAAAGTTGGAAAAATTCTTTTTTTTGTGATCTGATTTCGATATGAAAAAATCATTTCTGAGGAAAATCTCAATTCATGTTGCTTAGATATTTAACCAAATTTACATATTGCATATCGGGTTTAAGAAAAAGATAGCCAAACTGAGAATCACACATCCCTAAAGTGAGTGTTGCGTTTTCGCAACCATAGTTCGAAATGGGTTAAAGCACCCCACCGCGAACTATGGCGATGCTGACCCTCTTAGAAGAATGTGTAACATTGAGGCCACACGATCAATTTTCGTCTTTCAATTCCTTTCAATTTACTCTCACTCTCATTTTTTTTACTAACACACTCACACTTTTTAAATTGATGAAGAGATTGCTCTCAATTTTAACTATCCATTTGTTTGGAAATTTTACGTTCAATTTAACAGCTGATTAGAAGTTTAGTGAGCAAATTTTTCGTTTGTCAGTATAAGTTGTTTTCTTGATGACATCTTGAAATTAAATTGCTTAAAAATTGCGTGCAGCCTACGTCATAGCTTTCAATTTATGTAAATTTTGACAAACAGTATATGTAAAAGGCTATCAACAAAAAGTTGATCGTGTGGCCGCAGGGTAACAACTTCAATCAATTATATAGATTTATAGATTTTTCATTGGAACAAAAGTCAAAAAGTAGATTAATAATTGATTTTCTAAATTGATATGCAGTAAAATAAATGTAATCTAATCAAATGTTAGTTCATAGTATATTTTATTAAAGTGAAAATTTATATTTGTAAAATGTCTGTAAGGAAAAATCCATAGACAATTAATAAATAAATTAAAAAATTTAAATTCATTTCGTTGTTTTTAAAATCTTATTAAAATAAATTTTAAATATTTACTGTAATTTTTTTAATAAAGAAATTACTTTGCTTAAGTTTTGTTAATTTTACCTTGAATTTAAATGGAATATTCGTATCGGTATCGGTACCGCCGATATTTCTTTTTGAGTGTCGGTAACGGTATCGTATCGGTAAAAAGGCGTATCGTTACGTCCCTACTAAAAATAACGACACAAAAATCTTTTATGCAAAATATCAAGAAATTTGAATATGAAATTTCCACCACGTAAGCGGCTTTTAAAACGTTATTCTACGTTGCAAATCCATTTCGTTTGTTTCATTTTCCGAGTAACTTACAACGTTCATTCACTGTCTGGCTTTTTGTATTGCATTTTTAGGGCGTTAAGGTGCATAATCTTGTGTGATTTGATGTTTAAAGAGTGTAAGAGAGTTATGTCAACGGAAAACGGCAAAAAACGGTTTATGCAAAAAGTGGCTTTTATGACGTTTTTCGCGGCAGTGCTTAAGTTATAAAGTTAGAGTATAAGTAGGTTATAAAATTTAATTGCAAATAAAAATAAATAGCATAGCCATGCATGTTCTACTGAAGGAGATCGAGAGAAACTAAGAAATGTTTCTGTGACAGATTCATTGGTAATAACTTCAGCCGGAATTAAATCACCTTCGACGGATGATTTAATTTCTGCGAAATTTTTATTCATAAGAATTTGTAATTCGGTAGTTTCTTAAATATTACATCCATCTTTATACTAAGTTTATATAATTTTTTGGTCCACTTTGGGAGTACAGTTTGTGTGGTTCTCACTCCTTAAACTAATATAATTTTCCTAAGTTCCTATTTGATTTCCTCAGTGGTATGTGAACTTTTCAAGACACATGCATATGTGTGTGTGTGCTTGTTTGCATTTGTGTATCTGTGTTTATTCACCTTAAGATTTGTGTGGTTGTTTGTATTTTTCGTATTGCATTTGTAAGTTTGCTAAGCACTTTGTTTTTCTTGCAATTCAAGCAGCAAAATTTTGTAGACATCGTTGGCAGTTGTTAGGCATCGATTTAGAATACCAATTTCATTGCATTTATCAAATTTTATTCCTAAAGTTTTGCCGTTGTTGGAGTTGGTGTTGGCTCTTATTTGGTATGTCGAACATGTTTCTAAACTCTTTTAAGTGCAGAATACTTTAATCATGTCGAGTGTTTTACGTAAATTTTTGTATTTGTACATTTTGAATCTTGAATTAAGATTGATTTGTTTTAGATTTTTGTGAGTAATCACATTTGATAGAAACAGACAAAAAAAAAATTATTTTGTTTTATGATCTAGAAAAATTATTGATCAAGTGCCAACAAGAAATGTGAAGTATTTCTAAACGAATTTTTTTAGCAATATTTGCAATTCTTGTTTATAACGGAATAGAAATTATTTTGTAATTGATTAATTTGTCAGCTTTATTTTCAGTTTTATTGAAGTTATCAAAAAGTACTACATACTACTGACTTGGTCGAGCTCGACCTTATAAGAACTTTTAATAAATTTTACGGCTTGTGAGAAATTTAAAAAAATTTCGTGAATTTTCGTTATGTTTGCAAACTTTTCCGAATTTTTTAAATCTTCGCGTAGGTTTTTTGGTCTTTGAGGCAATCGTCGCCGTTATAAAATTAGCCCCATATATGAACCAAAGGCACTTATTTTACACTATCAACACAGTCGATTTATACTGGACGAAAATTGCAATGCTCTACCCTTAGTAAGGATGAATATTTTAGAATAAAAGATGCTACACTTTTAGAGAGCAAAACATTTTTAAGAAACGAACACCAAATTGCATTTTTTAAATGAAATGTCACATTTTCTTAGAAAAGATGACACCATTAGGAAATTTGTTGAAATATAGTTACTTAAAGTTATTTAAATCAATTTTTGGCTTCACAGAAAACAGTGTTTTATCAATTAAAAAAATGGTTTAAAAAGTATTTAAATTTAATTTATGTGATAATTGAATCAATTATTTTTTTGTTGAAAGAAAATTAAAAATTTGATTTTGATTTAATTAACATTTTAGTTGTTTTGAAATAAGTTTTCAATTAACAAAAAAAAATTAATAATTTTTTCTGTGTTAACAATGTAAATTTTAGTGTAATGCCAGTAAACTGTAATGATAAATGGCTTCAATCAGAGCTTTTAAGCTAAAAATTTTATATTTGGAAATCTTAAAGAGTGAGCTTAAGGCTACAAAATATAGTATTTCAAACAATATTTTAATTAAAATCAGGGAAAAAAATTATAGTTTGTCACACGGAGGTATAAATCAATTGTCACCATTTTCAATAGGCCTTGCTCATATCAAAATTAGCACTAAATTTCAATAAATTATGTTTAAAATTACACCCTGCACATTGCGCACAATATTTACATGGATAGACAACCAGGCATCCAGGCGAAGGGATGGAAAGTGATTCTGAATAAATCGGCGTACTAAAGTTTTAGTCTTGTAACAATATTTTTATATATTGCATACATCAGCACAATCGCAAAATATCATTTCTACTATTGTGGTGTCGGTAGAAAAATAGATTTAGTTTGTTCCGCATTTCAATTCATAATAAACTTTTTAAATGTGATCCTTAATTTCCAATTATATGAACCGCTTATGAGTTTTGAAAAGGGACTTAATAGCGGCAATTGAGTGGAACCCACTAGGAACGCGTCAACGCGGAAAGCGAAACCGGAAAATCGTACAATAAACTACCTTCTAAAGCAATTAATAGACAACAATGGAAATTTCATGTAAAGTGTTTTTGTTACTTATGGACAACGACACTAAATATACCAGATAGCACAATTGAACGATTTGCCTTTTACCCAATACCAAACTTTTTTGAGTTATCATGTTTCTGAGATGCAAATACACTAAAAAGATAGCAGCGATAAATTGTGTCAGAATTTTACACGAAGCCAAATGTTTTAACAGTTACTTAAGAGAAGAGGAAGAAGCTCTTATTTGGTTTTACCTTTCCGGTAATAACTATACGTAAAAAATGTATATTCCAAATCTTAGAGTAATACAATACAAATGACGTTACCTTGCATTATAATTTTCTTTAACTATTTTAAAAGCTTTTAAAAAATTCAGGGCCCTTATTCCACAAACCAACTTATCAACTTTGCATTTATCAAATTTTTCGTCAATTTACAAAACTTTCTGTTCCTCAGAACTATACAATTTGATAATTGATAAGTTGAAATTGATAAGTGTAATTTGCAAACAATTATGCTGTTTCGTTCCACAAAAACTGTAAATTCTGTTTTTGCAAAGCAAATTTTGATAAGTTTGTCAAAAATTTAAAAGGTAAACGAATGCTTTGCAAATTCATATTGTTATAGCCAGGGACCGTAACAGTTATTCCTTTTTTCATAAAAGACTGATGTAACAGTTATTTTTTTATTTTAATTTTTTTGAACAAAAATAACAGCTATTTTTTGATTTTTATTTTCTTGATCAAAAATAGTTATTTTATAATTTTAATTTTTTCGAGCAAAAATAAAAATTAATCTTTAACGAAATGTACGTGCTGTAATTATTTACTTGACTTTAAATATTTATTTTAATACGCATAAGATATCACACATATGATGATCACACATTTAAATAAATATTTAAAGACAACTCAATAATAATAATACGTACATTTCTGAATAATTTTTATTTTTGATCGAAAAATAACTGTTTGTTCAAAAAAAAAAAAAATCAAAAAATAGCTATAATTTTTGTCCAAAAAAATAAAAATCAAAAAATAACTGTAATTTTTGATCGCAAAAATAAAAATCAAAAAATAGCTGTTATTTTTGTTCAAAAAAATTAAAATCAAAAAATACCTGTTACTACAAAAATCATAATATTTTATCATAGAAAAGTTCATAAGGATCAGTATGTTATACTTAAATCAGTTTGCCAGCATTTACTTCTTTATGCTTTTTTTGTTTTAAAATTTCAAAATAACTGTTATTTTCGGTCCCTGGTTATAACTAGTGAAGCTTTAAAAATGTTGAGATGTGAGTTTTTGTTCGACGATAGTGAAGCCGCAGTTATAAGAAGAAATTAAAGAGACCGAATTTTTTTTTGGGACTACAAAAGTTTAATTTTAAAGAGTGTTTCCGTTTAAATAAAATCCAAGTTGATTTCATTTAAAATAAAATTGGGGAAAAATTAGAGCACAATACACAGCGCAGTAATGCTTTGTCGGCTTAAAAGCAACTGCTTCTGTGCTTGCATTGGCTCGGAAATTGGTGCCAGTACCATGGAGTTGCAGCTATGCATGGTGATGCAAAATCAACAATTTGTATAAAGTTGTCGACGTTTTAATAGACGTTTTATTTCAAAACACAGTGCGGTGGCCCGATGACGTTTCAAAACTTACTCCCAGGTAGCCTGTTTAGCTAATTTATTAACCTTCAAAATTATATATAAACTTAAATATGTTCTAAATATAATACATACATTTGTATTTATTTGACCCTGATTCTTTTGATTGTATAAAAAATTTTCGAGCTTGAGGACTTATTTTTTAAATAAAAATTAGATATTGGGAATTATTTCTTTTTCATAAGCAACTTTATTATATTCAACATTTTTCATTTTGTCGAATTTATTCTATGAGTTAAATTTCAGTTATGTAATTTCTGAAAAATTTAAGGAATAGAGCTTTTACAAAAAGCTTTATAAAATACATAACTGAAATTTAACTCATAGAATAAATTCGAAAAATGAAAAATGTTGAATTAAATAAAAATTTTTAATTATTTTTTATTCAAAATTTCGGCACTGCTTTGTGTTCCTTCTTCAGGGTTTTATTATTTAACAAATTTAACAATAGATATATATATATACATTTCGCACTGCTTCCTCTAAAGAGCGTCAACTCAAAATTTACAAATTTTCAGTAGAGACAAGAAACTGTTTTCTTTTTATATGTACTCTTGTATCAGAAAGGTGGATACAATTGAATTTTTTTTTTTTTTTTTTTGACAAAATACTAGAGAAAATTATGAAAGATTTTCAAAGTGGGTGCACATCGATTTCTCGCAACAAGTGAAAATGAAGGAATTTTGAGTTGACCCTGTTTAGAGGAAGTAGTGCGATATGTACTCGTATGTATGTTATCAAAATACAATGTTTTTCAATTCCAATAGTAGTTAAGCACAAATTTTTAAGTTTCAATAAGTTTCTGAGTTAGAGGGGGTCATTTTGGCCAAACAGGTGTTCTTTCTCATCCATGTAACTTATTATCTATTGGTGTTAGCAAAATTTGTCCCAAACGAATTAGGCTATTGCTTCAAGCTTTCGAAAAAATTTTTAAAATATTTTTAAATTTTTTTTTTAAATTTAAAACTTATTTTTTATTTTTTTTTTTAAGCGGGTATTTTTTTTTTTTTTTTTTTTTTTTTTGCTCAAAAGAAAGCTTCGATCTTTTCCTTTAAGTTAGTTCTGGTTGCTATTTGGGCCGCGAGTGGGTAATGTATAAAAAAAAATAATTTATAAGTCAAGAAGAGCATTTTTCTATTTTTAGCATATGCACTATTTTGAATTTTTTCCAATTTGTGTGTAGGTGTTTCTAAAATCTTAAAAATAAAACTTATGCTGAGAAACTAGACAAATTATCCTTTCCGACGATATATAACATACCTAACAAGTATTGCATACCCTCGATACTGTAATACCCACAATATGTTAATCCCAGGAATAAAATCACTTTTTTCTATAGAGATGTTGACAAATTAAATTTTTTTATTTTCTTGTAATAATAATTAAATTAAAATAAAATAATAATTTTTAAATCAAAAAGATAAATAATCTAAAAAATTTAATCTTAATCACATAATTTCCTTTAATAAATTTTTTTAAATTTTTTTTTTTTAAATTGTGTCTAAACTACTATCCAATAGGACAATCCTTGGTGCAAATTTCATCCAAATCGGAAGACGATTTCAAAAGTTGGGTCACTTGACATGAAATCCCCCATATATTTTTAAATTTGTTAAAAAAAGGCAAAGTTTTTTCATAGAGAGCAAAGTCTTTGCAAAACTTTGCTTACTGCAAAGTGAGATTTGCAAGAATATTGTGGAACAGGACCACTTATCACTTTGCCAAAAAATTTAATTTGTTAAATGCAAAGTGAAAAGTTGATAAGTCGTTTCGTGGAATAGGGCCCAGATTATGTAAATCCGTACTTATCAATAATTTTTACATAATGAAGATTAGAAAATAAACTTTCATTTGTCGTTTCGAACCAAAAAACTTTTTTATTTAAATTGATAACCGCCATATCTACTTGAGATCTTCTAATTTTTAAAAAATTAAGTATTTTTGTAGCCGTACAGCGAAAAAAGTTTTATGTTTGCGTGAGAGCTTAATTTTCTCTTAACACTTTTAACAGCGTCACGTGTTTTAGATGGGAATGCGGCTATATTGGGTTTATTTTTTTTTTTTTTTTTGAAGATGTTAGTAACTCTGCCCTAATAAATAAAAGTCCATCTCGTTTATGCAAAAAAGTTCAAGTTCACATTAGATAACCAATACACTAACGTCTTTATAATTAACCGACAGCTAAGGGCAGGATTTCATCGGATGTATAAAAAGTGTTATATTACAACTTTACTTTAATCTACCAGGTATGATGAACCTTCCTATAACTTATCGATCACTTAAGATTTAGGTCAAGTTGTAATAATGTAACACTTTTTATATGGCAGATGATTGGGGGCTTATTTTATTCTAGTGGTAAAATTCAGTTATACAAATTCATATTTAAATAGTGACAATTCAAAAGGTAAAGGAAATACCGAAGAATAATAAAAAAATAAAAAAAAACTTGTTAAATTTGGGATTTTTTATTAGTTGTGAAATCGGGCCTTAGCCTAGCAAAATTTTATGGGGTTAATGTATTGGTGAACTAATGTGAACTTTAACTTCTTTTTTGCATAATACAGCATATTTATGTAGTAATATAAAAAGCCTGGGCCCGCCAGGCAGACAAATTTTTCATACTATAATTAACTTATAATTTTTATTAAAATTAGTGTGCTGTTTTCACAGCACAAGTGATTGAACGTGTAGTAAAATTTATATAAATAGCCCTCACTATTTTGAGTGTTTTTCATATAAATTTTATTACACGTTCAATCACTTGTGTTTAAGAAGAAAAGAAAAGAAATGCATTTTTCAATAATTTTAATGAGTAACTGCCTGTTTTTCAAACTAAAACAAAAATTTTCGTTTAGAAAGTTTTATTAAAAACAAAAGCAAATTTCATTTTTTTTATTGTTGTTTCAATATAAATTCCTAAGCGAAAATTTTTATTTTATTTTGAAAAACAGGCAGTTTATATAAAAAATTCAATTTAACACGAAACAAAAAGCTTAAACTACTTCAAAGTACTTCTTTAAAATAAGTTTTTTTTTTAAAGCTGGAGAGCAAATATTTTTTTGCATACCCTGTTTTCGATGTGCATATATTACCTATAAATCAGGGTTCAGAAATATTCATACATGAATTCTAAAATTCCAACATTCATGATAAATTGCCATGAATAATGCTTGCAAAATTTTTTGTTTTATTCTCACACTGTAAAATGAATAGCTAAGAATTTTTTTTATTTTTAAGCACATGAATAGTTTTGGTTTTTATTTTCCAGTTTGTACATATGCACGTATGTGAATAAAGAAAAGTACAAAATTGTAAAAACTAAAATATGAGAGGCTAATCGTTGCTGTCATTTATGTTTATAATAACAAGAGTTCCTCTCTGTTGTGTTTTGCTTTATTCGTGCTTAAAAACACAAAATATCGCTTGCTTCATTTGTTCTTGTTTAATAGTATTTGTAGCCTTGATTTGTATATGATAAAAATGTTTTTTTAAGCGTCGTTTATTCGTGGTTTTTTCATACATTAAGAAAATAAAAACACTTGCAACTTTATTTTGAACAATTGTAAATATAACAACAGTACAAATTTTCAATGAATTACTTATTTTAAAAGTGTTGTTGTATGTTTTTTTTAAACTTTAATAAAAAAAATATAAAAAAAATCATACCTATTTTTTTGTTTTTTTTTTATGAGCAGTATTTTCACTTAAAAAATTTTTTTTCTCTAAATTTGCACTTAAAAAAAAAGACATAAAAAAAACTAATACTGCCACTAATTGTTGAAAATTTGTTTTTTTTTTCAACGTTCATAAATATTTATGTATGAATAGTAAAATTCAAACATTTATAATAAATAATTTGTCTTATCTCATGTTTTTTGTAGAAACAACACAAGAATGATATACATAAACACAGATTACGCATTGCGCATGTTTTTTATTATTTACAAAATTTAACTGTTTAATATTAAGTCACATCAGCACATTATACACATGTTTGTTTACTTGTGTTTCTACATTTCATTTTTAAAAGCTGAATGAGCTATTTTGGTGTCTTTGTATCATGGAAACAAAAAACAATACAAATATAAGAACAAATAAAGCAAGAGATTTTTTGTGTTTTTAAACACGAATAAAGCAAAACACAACAGAGATTATGATGTGAATAGCAAGTGTATATTTGGAAGTATGTATAAGAATGCAAGATGAGCAAAAGAAGTTAAAAAAAAAATTCTCTCATGTACAAATGTAAGAAAAAATAAATCTCTATTATTATCTCATGTGTTTTGTAGAAACGAAAAATAATGAAAATACTTTTATACAAGAACGAATAAAGCAAAATTTTTTTTGTGTTTTTAAGCACGAATAAAACAGCACACAACAGTGTATAAAATTTTTTATTCCTACCCATGAGTGAATAGTGAGTGAATATTTGGAACTCTGCTATAAATACACATTATCTATGTTTCTCACTCTTGAGAAGGCAACATATAATTGTCCATGACTGAAAACGGGTATTGCCAAATATTCCACACCTTTCCAACGTTTTACCTTGTGATTTATTTATAGCGATGGATAATGCTAACCTTATGCGGAACTGCATCCGACGAAAAATAAATGGTAGGTCTGCATTTATGAGAGCCAAATCAATCCTGGGAATAAACTCAGGACTACCTTCTGTAGTTCTTGTTATAACAGTTGCGCATATAAAGTTTAATGATAGTTTGGTCAATTGCAACCTTGTGCCATTGCATAGTCCTTTCCTTGTTTTTAAATTACACAAAAGCATAACAATAGCTCCCACCTCGACGTTCAACTTGTGAGGGGGCATTCAATATGGTGAAAGGCTATTTAAAAATTCGATCGGATAGTTTTCTCTTTCCGCTATGCTGGTGCGCTCCATTGTGTAATTTCTCAAAAATGTACAGCGTTCATCCTCCAAAAGTCTTAGTACTTCCTCATTAATTTGGCATACTTCATTATTTCTAAGGGCAAAGAATGCCAAATTGGTAATACCTCCCACGTCAGACGGTTTCAATCGTTTACTAGAAATAATTTTAACTATAATGGTAATTCAGTAACGTCTTCTCCAAACACTGAACTGAGTTCCCCATGGCCCATCTTTAAAATTTAATCTCTGGGTAATTCCATGTCAAATCGACCAAGAGTGGGACCCGACCCCATTTGGTGAGAAGGTTCCGATCATCCTCTAAGGAACATATATCAACGAAAAAAAAATTTAAAGCTTTTTTTTGCAAATGTTATGTCATATTCAAAATGTCCGAATGTTTTTAGTTTAATTTTTCATTATCTCAAAAACTACTTAACATACGAAGATGATTTGTATGTCATTTTAAAGAGAATACTACAAACAATTTATCAAAACAATAATTTTTTTATATATATTATCTGCACAATATTAAATTTTAAAAATGGACTAAGTTAAAAACCTAATTTATTATTTGGCTGATTTTTTATATAATAATGCGTGATCCATTTCGAGGTTCTCTAATTTTTTTAAAGAAAATAACACAGAAAATAAAAATTTAATGGGGAATGTTTATTATCATTTGAAAGAACATTCTTTGGCATTTATTTTTTGAAGATTATGCCTCTCAAATGTTGGCCGTTGCTACGTCGCAGATGGTCCATCCGTTAAGTCCAACAGAAAAAAGTCTAACGGTGTGATAACGAGCTTCAATTTCAGGCATCAAATAGTCGGTTATCATGGCATGATAACGGTCGGCATTGACGGTTACGTTCGCACCGGCATCATTTTTAAAGAAATATGGACCGATGATTCCGCCGGCCCACAAATCACACCAAACCGTTATTTTTTCTGGATGAAGTTCTTGAATCTCTTCAGGTTGCTCTTCGTCCCAAATGCGGCAATTTTGTTTGTTTACATACCCATTAAGCCAGAAATAAGCCTCATCGCTGAACAAAATTTGCCTCAAAAACGTTGGATCACCTTGGAACTTTTCAAGAGCCCATAGAGCGAAACGATGTCGCTTGGGAAGGTCGAGCGGCTTCAGTTGTTGCACAAGCTGCATTTTGTAGGCTTTTAATTTAAGATATCGACGTAAAATGCGCCCAGTCGTTCCAAACGTCAGTCCGAGTTGCTGCGAACGGCGCCAAATCAACTCTCCACGGTCTTCTTTTACACTCTCAGCTACGGCCGCTATATTTTCTTCACAGCGTGTTGGACGTGGTCTATTCGGTCGAATATTATCCAATAATGAATGCTGGGTCTCAAAATGGGTGATGGTGTTGCAAATAGTGCGCTCAGTAGACCGATTATGTTGACCATAACTTGAGCAAAGTGCACAAAACACATTGCTTACAGAACGTAAATTTTCGTAATAAAGTTGAACGATTCGTGAACGTTGTTCAGGCGTAAGTCTTTCCATTATGAAATGCCAAACAATACAAAACAAAAATAACATGACAGCATGAGACGACTCACACGTGATTTGTCAAAAAAAGGCTATTGAATAAAGTGTCTCTACTTGAATCACCCTTATATATAAATTGTTTTAAGCGAAGTCGTTTTTCTCTTTGTCTCTTTTCCTACCCTTGATGCTTGGCTGATTTTTCTTTACCTAAAAGAAATTAAAATTATATGAATTTTGATGCATAATTCAATGTTAATCCAATATTTACAAATAAAACGTTACTTTTTACCTATTTTTTAAAGCCTGGTTCGTTCATTAACTTGTCGATATGAGTATTTTTTCAATTTAACGTCCTCTCCATTGCTAGATAAAGAAAAAAATTTTATTTTAATATACAGGAATGCCGCTATAACAGGAACGGTAGGAAAATAGCCAATGAAAAACGACTTCGCTAAAATAATGTATACAACTCATTAAATTTATTGGAGACATAACGTGACAAAAAGTTTACTTTTCTTTGAAAGTGCCCACATTGAGCTCCAAGGAAAAAATGCAACAAATAAACAAAAGAAACTTTATCAATTTCGTTACTTTTTTAAAACACCTGAAATCAAACCAATCAGACTTAATAAATCCTTATTAGTCAATATTACAATATGAAAATTTTATTTTAAGATGATTTTTTTAAGGATTGCGAAAGAAAAAAACTCATAGCTTAAAAAAGAAAACAACAGCTCCTTCAAAGTTTCAGGATTTTTAAAGAACAATTTGAGGTATTATACAGATAGGTTTTCCCACTTGCGCCCGGTCCATCGAGATAGACACAATTTGAACTATCTTTTCGAATGTATATTACGTCCATAACAGTTTGAAATACACTTCGTTGTTCCTTTTATTTATCTTGCGTTGTATTAAAAACATCTGCTATATCATTCGGAAGATTAAATGGAGGTTAATTTAGGACAAATGTACAACTTTTATATGCGTAAGCTTGCCTCCGTTTCTGTTAAAAATTAATTTAAAAAAAACTTCCAAGTGCATAAACAAAAACAAAATTAAAAACATTTGACACCGTATGGAAAGGACGATCAGTTTCGCTCTTTGCTTAAGCAAATGACAGATTAAAAAACTTAACAAAAAATTTCTTTAAGTTCAATATGATTTACATGTATTCGCACAGTTGCTTAAGCCAACTTAAGCATATTATAGTTGGGCTTAAAGTCTGCACAAGTCTTTTTATGTAAAATAAAACTAATTTGCGCTTGTTGCAGGGCAAAATGTTCTAACTCTTGCAGCCCTCTATTTGTTACTTGTGACGGCGTACTAAGTCTTCTACAAAATATTAAAGGTGTTTATCGCAAAGCTTTCGTGTATGAACTGGATTTTCAAATACACAGATTTTACCAAAAAACTGTCTAAGTGCAGTTGGAATGCTCATCAACAGAAACGTACTGTAAGAGGCAACAAGTTAGTGGTGCTGCTTTAAAACTTTAGTATGTTATCCTGTTGACTGTTTTTAAATCGTCGAATTTTATCGCACATGGAAAATGAATCAGCAGCGGCATGAGGTAATACCTTTCACCTTCAGATACATCTACAGTATACCAACGTCCAATTATAATACTTCCGCCTCTTTTTCTTTCTTTCCAATCGAAAAACGTGTTGTCAAAAAGTACCAATGTCCGAATTTTAACCCGAGTTTGTTCCTTAAAAGTATCTTATTTGCTTGCTGTCTTTATGTTAAAGAGCACAGGTTTTAAGTTTGCGAAAATTTATTATAAAAAAAAGTGTTAACAAAAAGTACGAATTTAAATCCTAGTTTGTCCCTTAAAAGTTATTTATTTATTTGCTCTATTTATGCCCTTGCTTACACAAAGTACCAAAAGTATGAATTTCAGCCCTGTTGTGTGCATAAAATGTACTTTATTTGTTTGATATATTAATGTACAAGAATATGAGTTTCTAGTTTGGGTTAAACTAATAAAAAAAAAAACAAAACATTTTAACAAGCCCCATAAATGTACTTTATTTGCTTGATCAATTTCCCTCAAAATTATTTTGTAAAATGTTATCCCAAAAAGGACCAAGAGTACGAATTTTTACACTGTTTTTCCCTTTAACAATCTTATTTGTTTGCTGTCTTCATGTTGAAGAAAATGGCTTTTGAGTTTGCTCAAAATTTGTATAAAAGAACGTGTTTATAAAAAGTATCAAAAGTGCGAATTTTAAAGACAGCGAGCACTCTAGATTAAGGAGAAGAGATACTGCAGGACGCATCCGACGAGAAGAGCGCTAAATATCTTCATATGTGAACAGAAACCGCGATGAGAAAAATTTTCGTCTGGCATTGACAAAAATAAAATATTAGTATAAGATTTGATTAATTATTGTTAGTTCATATTTAATATAAGAAGAATCAATAAATAAATAATTAAAAAACTATGTATACGTAAATATAAACTTATTTAAAACACTTAAATTCTTTTAACACGTGGTGCAATGTAAATCTTATGCAACTAAATCTAAAAAAATGTTAGTACATGCGATTTGTTAGAAAGAGCCTATTACCTGTATGCTACTTTTTTGAAAGTTATTAGTTGGAGACGGTGGATAATTTCTTAGATCTTGGAATTCTGCTTGACTCGAAACCAAATTTCATTGCTCATATAAAAATGACAGCTTATAAAGGCAGAGGTATGAACGGTTTTGTAAAATGATGGGCTAAAGGGTTCAAGGATCCATATGCTACGAAAAGTCTGTATGCTTCCCTGGTAAGACCTGTATTGGAGTACGGATCCTTAATATGGGACCCTATATTAAAAAAAATATATTTCGACCAAATTTAATCAGTCCAAAAACAGTTTCTGACTTTTTTCTGCTTGGGTCGAACTTTAGCCAATAGAATCTGCCGCCTTACTCTGCTAGATTAGCCCTCATCAAGCTGCCAACTCTAAAAAGTTGTAATTTTCAACATAATTATTGGCGACTTATGCTCTGGATGCTTAATCAACAATATAACATTTAATGTTCCTCCACTTTTCAGTTAAATTTTTTAGGGCTAATTATGCTAATGGTGACCCGTTAACCCTAGGATTTTCGGTTTTTATCTCTAAGATCTCCCCTTGGTCTGGTCAGACCACAATTAGAATAGCTTAATAACCCAATTAAATAAAAAGTAAATAAATATATTTTCTATTGAACGTATGCTTATTTCTTTAGATTATACGAATTTATTACTTAACTATTTTATTTAGCATGCAAGTCATCGAAAATGTAGTCTTTAATTTCGCACTTTGCTATTTCGCATCTACCACAGCTGAAACGAGTTTTGCGTCTGGTTTTTTGTAGTTAAATTGAACTAAACGCATAATGGGCCGTTGTCTTCTGATTTAATTCAAAATTGATTCATTCGATTCAGAACATATCATTTATAGAATTCAAGTTATTGTTTTTTTTTTTTTGATATTTGGAGGGCAATTTCACAGACTTTTACATAAAAATGGAATTTCACCCCACTAATTTGCTCCAATTGAATCCAAATTCGTTTCAGCACATATCGTTTATAGAATTTATGTCCCTGTTTTTTGATTTTTTTAACAGTACTTTTCGCTTATAGTCCATTCCTCTTAAAGACCAAAAACGGATTAAAAACCAAACTGGCATATTTACTTTTAGATTTTTTCGAATTTCATACAAATTATTTGTTCTACGGTCCATTTCGCTTGTAGTCCATTTTTGTTTAAAGGCCTCATTTTCTTTGCTAATTAATTCGCTTACCGTCCTCTCTGTTTTTTAATATTCTTTTAAACAAACTGGCAATATGTTTTTATTTACCTTTCTGAAAACTTTTATATATGTGACCTTCTCCGCGAAAAGGGACCTAGTGTGTGAAAATGAAGTTTTGAGAAGAAAGCATTTAATGTTTCATAACATTTTATCACTGTGAACACATCTTCACTTGGGAGATGCGATTTGGTATGGTAAGTTACGATTGGGTGCCGACTTTGGTGACGTCATGCCTATGTGGTGACGTTTTTTTTCGCTTTTAGTGTGACAATACCTTTGCTATTGTTGCTTCTCTGTTTGTTATGATCTCGCTACTTGATTCTTAAGCCGCAAACAGTGACCGACGCAACAACGCCGCTCTCTGTTCAAATTTTGGTTAGTTGTATTGATAATATTATTAATTCATTGTATTAATAATATTGAGTGGTTTTAATGAAGAAATTTTTTTTTATATAGTCCAAAATATGGATTATACTAGGATTCACATATAATCCATAACATGGCTTATAAAAACAAATCGGTTATAGTCCAAATTCGTTAATAGTCCACAAAAGCTGTACAACTATATTAGTGGGTTATAAGCAAAAATTACTGTATTTAAAAAATATTGCAAGCAAAACACAAATTTGGCCTGGGTTAATAAGAATGTGTAACGAGTTCAACAAGTTCTATAAATTTATTGACTATTCTTCTAGTATCACTGATATTAAAACTAATTTATTAATTTATTTAAACCATAATTTTGTAATTTTTTGTTTCACATTTGTATATATTTCGTAAAATTTATTTGTATTTAATTAAGAAATTTGTAAGGATTGTATTCCATAGTCAAATAAATAAAAATATAATAAAATAAAATAAAATTAAATAAAATAAAAAAGAGTAACTGACTGATTGATTGATACATGATTGCACAGCATAAACGCCTGATGCTAAAAATTCTGTTCGATCCACTAAGGTTTTTGGAAATTCCAATGCTTTGTGGGTAAAAAGGGCAGTGACGGTTAAATTCCTCATATAACCTAAACCAAAGCTATGTTTAAACCTATTAAATATATTACGTCCTACATGTAACCACTCATTTTATTAAAAAATTGGTTGCTTTTTCAAAACGTTTGCTAGATGAAACATTTAACAGAGCCTTAACTGAATTATACAATTATCTTCTTACAAATAAAGAAACACAGATAAAATTAAACATTTCCTCTAATCACCAAATTCATTCCAAATTCATAGAATCAAGCAACAAGTTGTTAATTTTGCATCTATTCGCAAAATGATTATATTGATTAATAAAAATTTTAAAAATTTTGAATATAATTGTGTAATATAATTTTTTTTTTTCAATAAATGATATGTTTAATTTTAATTAAAAAAATTATCAAAAAACTTTGCCATTTCAAACAATGTGTAAGTTGATTTAATTAAATATATTACTCAGGTTTTGACGATTCCCAACAACAATTCTACAAGTTTAAATTATTTTATTTTAAACGAAAAAGTCAACTAATATTTTTTGATATATAATAAATATTTCTATTAAAAATTTATTTTAAAACAACTAAAATGTTATTTAAATCAAAATTATATTTTAAATTATCCTTGAACTAAAAATATATTTTTTTTAACTATCACATTAATTAAATTAAAAAACTTTTTACAACATTTTTTTTATTGATAAAAAACTACTAAAAAATTTTTCTGTGTAAGGAACATAATAAAAGTTGTTAGGAATAAAGCTTAAGCACCCCATTTATCTTTAAAACTAATAAACATAGAAATACAAATTATATCACTTTTGTAACTTACTTACAAAATACAAATAGATATTTGGTACTTTTTTCGAAATTCGAATGCTTAAGGGGAGAAATTCGTACCTATTTTTGGTACCTTTTTACAAAACATTTTCTCCATTAAATTATGGGCCCCCACTACAATATTGAAATTTTTGATACTCCAATGTCAATGTATCGAAAAGGGGAAATAAGGGAAATTAATTTTTTTTAAGTTTCCCTTGTGCATGTGGTACTTTTTGAATTTTTTTATAATTAGAAACATACATTTTTAGGTAAAGGGTCCTGACAGAACTTTTTTGTTAAGACTTGAAAAATTCACTTTCGCATATAGATAATTTCACAAAAGAGAGGGAGACGCTAACATAGTAGCGAGTAAAATGCTAAGAAAATATAAATGAAGATAATTCGTTTTATAAAAAAAGAAAATAAAAACAAAATTAAATAAATTATAAAAACAAAATTGAGTTCATGTTAGGCTACTTGATAGTGAACTAATCTATTAGTGCGGGATTTGCGGTGTCGATTGCTGACAGAAGCTCTTGTCTGTTTCACTACAACGGGCTGAAGGGATAAGTTACTGTTGATCGGTTAATCAACTTAGAATTTAATCTGGAATTGTAAATAAAAACAAAGGAAATATATTTATATATTTATTTATATATATTTAATCAATGGACATTATCCTTACTGACTAATAACAAGATTAACTTAAAATTAATGAATTGCATGATGGATTTAAAAATGTACATAAAAAATTACTAGTTAAGATAAACAATTATTTTATGCTTTATAACATTTAAATTTAAAGAAAGATCAACAAATTGAGACAAAGAATTAAATTGTCGACATAACCTTGAAAAAGGATCAGCAATAGCGTAATTTACTCTACAAAACTTTACAAAAAGCAGATTATAATGACGAGTATTGCGACAAGGTATATTATTTTAACAGAATTTAACAGAAATTCACAACAAATATTACCATTAATAAGATTAACCATAAAAGATACATTTAACATTGTACGACGACTTTTGAGCGATGGTAGTTTTATTAAAGCCAGTCTGCTAGAATAGGAAGGAAATCTTGTCGAGTGACTCCATTGAAGACCACGTAAACAAAACAACAAAAATTGTTTTTGGACAGATTCAATATGTGAATTATGATTGTTGTAATATGAATCCCAAATGATTGATCCGTATTCTAAGATAGGTCTAACGAGTGACACGTAAAGTTGCTTCGTTATGTATGGATCGGTGAACTCTTTAGCCCAGCGTTTTATAAAGCCAATAATACCTCTAGCTTTATTTACAGTTAACTTTATATGTGAAACTAACTTTAATTTATGATCCAATATGACTCTGAGATCAAGAAATGAATCAACCAACTCCAATTGATGACCACCCAAAGCATAGTTAACAGCAATACAGTTATTTCTAATAAAACGCATGTATTTGCATTTCAATAGATTCAACTCCAACATATTATGATTACACCATAACAAAAAGTTATTAAGATCCGATTGAAGATAAAAATTATCAACAAAGCAATTAAAAGAATGGAACATTTTTAAATTATCATCATACATCAATATATTGGCGAAGTTGATAACATTGGGCAGATCATTAATAAACAGCGTAAATAAAAGTGGGCCAAGATACAATACAATTTTTTTGCCAACATTTCGACACATATGATCGAAAGATCATTGTAATTTGGCTAAGAGCAGCAGATATATTTTACAACGTTTCAGCCGTATCAATGTGGTCGATCTTATGCAGATTAAATAAGTGAAAGGGCCTTTTAATATTCATACCTTTAAGACCAGCGTTGCTATTGTGGCTTTATCTTCTGCTTATAGTCCTAACGTTATTGCTATTTTCCTACACCCTAAATTTTTTCTTAAGAACTTTTTTAAATTGCAGTATAAAGTTTTATTCTGTTAAATTATTCAAGCATATAATTACATGCTTCTTAAAATAAATGGTGCAGGTTTTATTTTAAAACATTTATTGCGAAAATACACAAAAGTTTTACAACCTAATTGTTAGATCATAAAAGTGCATCAGCACTTTGTTCTCGCATATGAGTCCTATAACTATAACACCTATTACACCCATACAAACACACAAATTTATGTATACCTTTATCTGTGCTAAAACAAATACATGCATATATACATTTTACAACTACACACTCTATCAACTTAAAGTTTTAGTACAAACATTTGTTTTAAAGGAAAAATTACAAGGTGATTTTATCACCATCTATTTTAGTCATCAGCAACATCATCATCGTCATCCACAACTCCGTCAACGGCAGATAAATGCCAACAACAATAACAGCATGAGCATCACCATGTGTTTCTGGTGTTCCTGAGCAGCTACAAGGATCATTCACTCACTTGCTGCACACACTCCTTGTAGCCTTATATACACCATGAGACGTTATGTGTTGATGTCATAAAAAATTGAGATTGTTGTCGAAAATGATGAAAGAAGGATGGAAAAAGAGAAGAAAAAAGTTGATAAAATTGTACTTTTGGGATGATAGATTGTATAAATCGTTGAATGCTAGCAGGCGTGTAAAATTTACCATAAAACTGACATAAAAAACTTATTCCCATTTACTCAATATATCCTCTAGTTAATCGCGGGATATGTTTGAATGTCTTGCACTCACCATATGGTGACGACGAAGAAGATGTTTCGAGTACTGATGACGATAATGACTTAAAATTAAATGTTGGCACTGGATGTAAATGATAATAAAAGTTACGCATATTTATTTAAACAAAAAAGTATGTAGAGTAGTAATAGAAATAGAAATAAGTTTGATGATAGTTAAATTTTTATTTCAACTTAGAAGTCTAATGCTTGTAAGTAGGGAAATTGATAAGGGAATGAATATAAGCGGAAATGATAAAGTCTGAACATCTTCGAAATTTAGAGAAGTTGGCAAGTAAACCACGGATTCCGTTTAGTTTTATTTGTTTAATTTTTGGTAACTTTTTAAGGCCTGACGGAACATGTATAATTTTGTGGTATTTGGCCATGTTTTAGTAACTTCTGGTACATGGTACAGAACGAAGAATGATTCAAAACAAAAGTACTGAATTTATTAATAAAGATAAGAACTGTCCGTCTCTGGAAGTATTTTAATTTTCAAACTCAGTTACGTTTCTCCTACAGGAAAAATGTATCTAGATTTAAAACAAGTTCCGGATGAAATTTTTATATTAAGAAAAAAAGTCAGTCTTTTTGTATTAAAGTTTTAAAACAAACAAAAGGATCAAATTAGACTTTAACGAAGATTTTTTAAGCTCATTAAAATGGTAAATCCTATAGACACCCAATCTTTCAATCAAAAATATTTAACTTATTTATTAAAATGATTTTCTAATTCAACTAATTTTATATTATCAATTACCAGAAATATGCTCTAAAAACGCGTTTTATGCGCATTAAATATGCAGCAAAAACTCGAAAATGTGCTCTAAAAATTATTAAAATATGTCAAAAAAAAAAAAAAAAAAAAAAAAAAATTAATTGCTAATTTGAAAACGAAATATTCAACAATTTAAAAACCTTTGCATTAAAAAAAACAATCCTAAAAATTATAAACTGTAAAACCCAATATGGGTTTACAAAAACAAAGTTATGTTATGAGGTTAAAATCCATATAAAAGTTTTTTGTGGCGAATATTATCTAGATATTAACATCCATATCAGATTTTCTGTCTTAAAGAGATTTCAGGGACGGTTTCTAATCGTTTATAAGTGTTAATATTTAAAAGGAAGTTAAAGTTATTTATAGATGGAAGCTTTGGACGAATGTGAACCGGTTTAAAAAGAATTTAATTTGCAGTAACATATTTTTGAAGCGAATTTAAACTAAATACCAGCATAATTAGATGGCTTACGGACACAAGAAATCTAATATGGAAAGAAGTTTTTATTGTTAATATGTGATATCATAGAGCGATTGTGACCGATTTCTACAAAACTGCAACTTGGACTGTAAAGACTTTACATGGACAGTCAACCAGCCAGACGGACGGATGGACATCGTTTGATTAAAAAGGGATTTTGTGTCGGTCGGTATACTAAAAGATTGATCCAGATTTATATGTATTACATCGCTTAAATCGTATATAATTGCTTTTTCCTTAATTTTTTTTGCTTAAATAGATATAACATTTGAAATTTTAAAAGAACATTTGTCTTTAATGACAAAATAGAAAAATTAAATCTAGATGGCGAAATTGAAGCAACACGATGGATATACAGATAGATATTTAAAGCAGAAAAACCAGAATTTAAAAAAAATTTTAATTGCTGCGTAAGCTCTTTTAAGCATATAAACATATATAACATGTAGCAAAATTTGCCTCAAAAAAAACAAAATAAGTGCTTTAAACTTAAAAATTGCTGCAAAAAGGCTCTTTTAATTAAATTATGCAAAAAAACGATGTAAAGGGTAAAATATGCACTTGCAAATCTATGCCAAACTTTATAAAATTCTCTAAAACGGATAAATATATTGTGTCTTCCTTCATTGGTCACACAAGGAAAAACGTGCAGTTGCATATTTATGGTTTCCCTGATTATGACAATGAAAACTGCAAAAGACGGTGTTGGTGGGCTATAGTATAAGAAATGTTAAGGATGGTAATGGATTTATAAATAACAGTATATAGCAATATACATTTTAATTATAAAAATTTTTAATGGTTTTTTTCCTTGCTTTAACAATTTATCAAACTCCCCTCGTCACTTATACAAACTACAAGACATTCATCTCAATCAAAGCATGTGATAACTTCCCATCAAAGTATCAAAAATAATATGCGGATAAAGTTTTTAGTTTTAATTTTCCTAAATCTCATCTTGCAATTCCCGGTGCACCATTATTCACCCACTCTCGCAAGAATCTCAAACCAAATCCTACTCTCAACTTTTCATGATAAAGTGCTTGTGTTAAGAAAAATGAAATAAAGTTTTGTTTTGATGGTAAAAGGCAGTCAGTGGCATCATAATAAACATTAGTGCCACAATAGGAATTTTTTTTTATTGGCTGTGGAAATTGTAGATGGAAAAAACTCCTCTATAAAGTGGCAACACCAGGTTGCTATAAGCTGCAACACAGTAGTCATTATTGTAAGTATAGTTTTATTGTACGTATGTTTCTAGTACTTCAACAACAATACAAATACAAATAATATGCCTTTGCACAAGGAGGCTTTAGTAAATATAATGAATAGTCACTATTATCTTAAGCAACATTAGCAGCAGCAGCGTCATCATCATCGTATTTTAGTTTAGAATACTTATTTTTCGTTTAAGAATAAATCTTATAGATAACGTATTTTATGTGGCTTGTTTAACCGTTTTTCATAAACTCAAACAATTCAATGTTGAACTTAACGCATGACTTAAGTGGTAGCTGAAAGTCTGTTTGCTTATTAAAAAACTTTAAGATGATTGTTTGAATATGTGTTTGAGTTTTAAACTTATTTTAAATACTTTTTAGTGAAAACTTCAAGTTAAGAAAACTTTGGACTCTTTTTTTTTAATATGCATGTCTGTACTTTTTTTTTTGTTGTATTTTTTAGCTGATATCTGGTAATGAAGTGTATTCTTTGGCAAAATTTATTGTAGAAAAGGGAAGGATTCTCTGTTAAATAAATTCCTTTTTTTACATTTTAGCAATTTTCTATAGAGATTAAAACGGAGCTGTGTTAATGATATTTTGTATATGGTTAAATTTTAAGCGCCGATGTTGCTTTTGAATAAAACACAAATTATTTAGGAAATTATTGTCATTTCTTTTTATTATGATAATATTGGTATGGTTCAATTATGTATGGAACAAAATATGGGTCAAATGGCCGCCGCGAATTCGGCGGCACACCTCCATCCTATGGTCCAAATTTTCGATGATGCTGAGGCATAATTGAGGTTCTATGTCGTTAACGTGCCGAAATATCTCATTCTTTAGCTCTTGAATAGTTGCTAGCTTATTGACGTACACCTTTTTTTCAAATAACCCCAAAGAAAGAAATCCAATGGTGTCAAATCACATGATCTTGGCTGCCAATTGACATCACCACCACGTGAGATAACACGGCCATTGAATTTGTCGCGCAAAAGAGCCATTGTTTCGTTAGCTGTGTAGGAAGTGGCACCGTCCTGTTAAAATCACATATCGTCCACATCCATATCTACCAATTCGAGCCAAAAAAGTTCGTTATCATCTCACGATAGCGAACACCATTGACAGTAGCTGTCTGGCCGGCCTCATTTTGGAAAAAAAAATACGGTCCGATGATGCCGTCAGCCCATAAACCGCAGCAAACAGTCACTCTTTGTGGGTGCATTGGTTTTTCGAGAATCACTCTTGGATTATCATTCGCCCAAATGCGGCAATTCTGCTTATTGACGAATCCACTGAGGTGAAAATGTGTCTCATCACTGAAAATGATTTTCACGGTATTCATTTTGATTTGAACGCCCATTTTCATAACAAGCCGGAATAACTTTAACGCGTTGCTAGAGTGTGTATTCTTTCCATAGCTCAAATTGAATTAGTCTGAAATTGAGAAATGTCAAATGAAATGTAAAAAAAACTTGAAGTTTAACCACCCTTCGATAAGTGCAGAGATTTATTTAAATAGCGTTCTTCAGATATAAAAACTTCCAAATCCTACCCACATTTTGTCGGATGTTGTGTATTGATTACTGAGATGCTTGTACCTTATTTGGAAACGTTTGCTCTTGTGGTTCTCTACATATACAGAAATCTATAATGTGTTTGTTCGGGAGGTGCCCAGCCCAGTTCTCCAACAGTTTCCATATTTTTAAGGAGGATGTGTAATATTAACCCAGCTATGAGTACCAAATTTGGACAATATTTCTTTTTCCGTTCTTTATATATAATAAAAATGTTTGTGCCACGCCCACATATCCAATTCCGCCCACATTTTGTGGGATGTTTTTTTATTGATAACCGTAATAGTTGTTCCTTATTTCGAAACTTTGGCGCTTTTCGTTCTTCAGATATAAAGAAATGTATAATGTAAGTGACACACCCACCTCTCTTATACCGCCCATTTTTTTTTTGGAGAGGTTCTATATTGATAACCAAGATGCTTTTGCCTAATTTAGAAAATTTGACTCCTGCAGTTATTCAAATATACAGAAAAAAACAACAAGGGATTTATGGGTACAGTTAGAGGCAGTCGTGTCTTTTTTTTTTTTTGCTCATATCGCAGACATATATGAGGATATCTGAAAGAAATATATACCAACCAAGTCCTCATCGAATCGTAAAATAAGTTTTACAGTTGGACGGACAGACGGTCAACCGAATTTTAAGTTTTCTTCTCATAAGGATCCATAATATATACCTAATAGGGTCAAGGATCTATATTTTGGCAATTATAAACGGAATGACATACTTATAATACCCTTAAACCTTTGGTGATGTGTATAAAAAGGTTAGGGTGTGTCGACGCAGGAGCAATTTTTTACAACCAAATATTGGAAAATATAAGGGAAAACAAGTAATAAAGTATAGTCGGTCAAGCTCGACTATTTGATATTCTTCACCACAGTATATACAGACAAGTTTTCGAGAGTGCTCTCTATTTGAGACCTATGGCAAAGCATGGCGCCCAAAACGAAATTATGTAATGAGATTAATATTAATATAAGAATTCTTTGTGTCTAATATTATCTACTTAAATATCAACATCTACTTATATGAGATTTGTTTGTCTTAAACCAATTTTATAGATGAGGTTTATATCGGACATATGGTCAATTATGGACCTACTAGTAGAAAATAAATCGACGATAGCATTTGTAATACCTGCGCTCTTGGTAAATTTTGTACTAGTCCAAAAGTCCAAAATTGACCATATTTTCCATAGAACCCCTCTCCATAATCGCTTTAAGAATATTCTCTTACATGAATTCGGACATCATCACAAAATTTTGTTTTACCGGATCCATTATGAACCTAGCGATCCCAAATAGGTTATAATCTCGAAAATGTATCTTTAAATAATGTGAAGTAGTGTAACAAATGTTCGAGCTAGACCGATTTTTCTTTCTAACTTGTTATTTATTACCAGAGTTTCATATAATTGTGCTCAATAATGAATTTACTCATGAAAGAAAAATTATATTTTTTTTTCGAAGTTTTGAACGAAACGATCGCCCTTCCACAATTCATTTATGAGCACGAAGAATGAGAATACGAAGATTTTTCATATTTAAATTGACGGTTTTTCATTTTAAATTGGTCATATGTGAGCAATTACGATTTTTTAAGTGAAAAAATTTTGGAAGAAAAATAAGCAGCTAAGTTTTTAAACGTTCATAATAATAAATGAATGATGAGTGATCATTGCGGTACTCGGCTTATTACAATAAAATTGAAAAAAGCGAAAACTTAAATTGTTAGGTATTTTTGTATAGTCTAGATTCTTACAAATTTTAAGACAATTTAGGTATGTCCATCCATATGTCTGTTTATAAAATTTCATTCTGAGTCACAGTTTAACATCAATTTGTTTGCCCAAGTCCATTTAATATATATTTGGTTTAGTGTTTGACAAATTCAACCATAGAGAGGTACACAATTGAGCTGTGCGTTAAAGCTGTTGAAACCTTTTACGAAAATGGGCGTTCAAATCAAAATACATTTCGTGAACTTATTTTTTGGTCAGCATAATCGACCAAATGTGTCAAAAATCGGGAGAATTACGCGCAAATCTTAGCAAACCTGGTCTGTAGGAAATGTAAAAACACCTGTGCATGCTAACGGGCTAGTTTATGGGCTGGCGTCGTCATCGGGATGTACTTCTTCAAAAATGAGGTTGAACAAGCAGTTAACGTGAATGGTGTTCGCTATCGCGGGATGATAACGGCCTTCATTTGCCAGAAATTGAGTATATGGTCGTGGACGATATGTGGTTACAACAGGATGGTGCACCTTTCCACACAGCCAGCGAAAGAATATCTTATTTGCGCGAGAAATTCAATGGTCGTGTTATCTCACGTCGTGGCGATATAAATTGGCCGCCACGATCACATTTAAAAGAAAAATTTAACATAAAAGTTTTTGGGAATACAATTATTTATTAAAAGATTTTGTTTGTTGTGCTTAATTCCCTATTTTTATAATTGATAAAAATACTGAAAATTTATTGTTGGAGGAGAAGCTGTTCCTATGCGCAATTCATTGGTTGCTTAGGCCATATCATGCGGAAACATTTTCCCAAAAAAATTTAGAAAAGCCGAATTTATTAACAAATAAGACTACAAAGTGAACGAGAATGACAAACATTAAAAAAGTTTTATCTGCAACGATATCAAAGCTTAAAGAAAATACCAACAATAAAACAGTGAGTTTATCTTTTCTTACATTCCCCACTACAATTAGTTGGAATTCTCGCAACAATAATTGTTGTTATAAGTGGGTAAAGAAAAAACCAAATTAAAAACAAAAAAAAATTGCTCTTATTGTTTTCGCAAGAAATAAAAACAATTTGCCAGCTCAGTTTTTTATGCACGTGCACTTGCTTAATTTCACGTCAATAAGCCAAGAAAAATTCAATTCAAGATCTCAAGAATGAGATAATTCTGGAACATATACGACACTGAACCTCAATTATGTCTCAGAGTCGTTGAAAAAATGGATCATCGGAGAGGGGTATGCCATCTATCATAATGAAAAAAAAAAAATAAATATATTAAGAGTGTTCTCTAAAAAATTAACATCGTGAGTTTTGGCAGGACCTTACTTGAGCGTGATCAGATCCCAGAAGACGCACTAATTAAAAAATGTGTGTTTTTTAAAACACTGCTCAGCCAACTCTGCCCAGGGCAATTTGGGTAATTTGCACTTTAAAATAGCGGTTAATGCATTTTTTTCAATATATGAAATTATTTTGTATCCCGAATAAACCAGATAAAATTGTGATAGAAAAATTAATAATCATTATGGTTCAATGTAATAAACGATAAATTCACTGTTTATTGTTGGTATTTTGTTTAAGTTTTGATATCGTTTCAAATAAGATTTTTTGAGTGTTTATAATTCTCATTCAATCTGTAGTTTTATTTGCTAATAAATTTGGCTTTTTAAAATTTTTTGGGAAAATGTTTCCTGATGATATGGCCTAAGCAACCAGTGAAATGCGCATAGAAACAGGTAATTTATTGTTATGGACGAGAATGGGAGATTTTTTCAATCAAATTTGAAATATCGTGTGCCGCTAAATTTGAAATTGGATATTCGTATTCGAAGAATTTAAGCACAGATATTCGTATTCGCATTCATTTTCGCATTCGCGAATATTAAAAATTAATATTCGTTACATCACTAATATAGACAGAAGAACAGGCACAAGTCTAAAGAATAAAAAAAAGCTTAAATTACAGTTTAGTTTGCGTAAATATGAGTATATTATAAATAAATTGCTAAAAGTTTTTCTTGAATTAGGAAATATTTTCGAACCAAAATAACCCAATGTGCAGGGGTTTTGGCACCGTAGAAACCGTATGAATGAAATTACTTTCTAAATTCTTAAAAATTATAATTCTTCCTAAAACAAGATTAACACAAGTACTAAACCACTCAATTTCTTAAGAGTCCTTTTTGCAAGGACAACATATATCAGCCCCTTTGGATATAAACTAAGAAAAATTATTTTGAGACTTCAAGGTTTCTTTCCCTATCACAACAAAAATTGCTGCACCCACTAAATTTCAACCAAACTTAAATGCCAAAAGCAACCTTAAGATTAAAGTTTAACATTTTCCTTTTTCGATTTCATATTGTTCTATTGTTATATAAGAAAAACTACACAAAATATATTTTAATTTAGTTTTACTTCTTTCTTCATTATTCGAATACATCTGTTTAAACAACTTAAACACCTACATAAGGACACATGTGTGTAAGAAATATGTATGTTTTCCATTGTAGGATATACAATATTTTCCATGGGCGCTAAACTTAAATTGGAACTGCTTCCGATGTCTTTAAATGCCTGTAGTCACGCACTAAAGTTTTACCTTGATCCATGTGTCTGTTTCCATTTTTTTTTTTTTGTTTGTAGGTGAAAGCATACACATGTATGTATGTTGGAAATTGTTCGTTGGTATTAACCGCTGCCATAGTTAAACTCTTTGTTGTTGCTGCTGGTGAAATAAACCTTCATTGTCTAGTAGTAACAAACCAAGTTTTATGTATTTTTGTTTTATTTATACTCAGTTTTGTTGAGCCGTGTTGCGATTTTGTATTGGTAAAAATAGGGCTTAACCATCAAAGTTTAACAAACTGAGTCAGCAGTTGATTATAAGAAATTAAATACATTGTTAAATGCGAAAACACGTTCTTTGCTTAACAACTAACTTAAAGGGCCAGGAGGAAGGCACAAAGAATTGCGAACTTTGTTGATATTTATATTTATTTTCTACTTTTTTGGAGTTTTTCGTATCTTTGTAATAAGTATTGAACATGAGTTCAATTCAGGAATCCGCTTATAGACACCCACACAATGGTTAAAAATATTCTTAAGTTCCCCATCCGTTCTTCAATATTATTGTATATGTTATTCGTCATATTATTTCCATTCTGCCCTATATTATGCAATAAGTGGCATAATAGTGTCCATTAAACAATGGCACAACTTTCATTAAAAAAAAAAACAAACATAACAAAGATGCAGAACCACATTCTACAATATTACCAACACATTTGACAGTGTGCAATTAAATTCGAAAGTCTCAATTTAGACGTTTCATGTTTTGATGATGACTTCTTTTAAATTCCCTTTTGAAGATGCCATAACGTTTACACGCAGCAACCGGTTTCAACTTTTTTTGATTCAAAATAACACCACTTTTAACTAAAAAAAAAATTTTTCACTATCGAGAAAAATTGTACGATCCAACTAAACTCAGAGTTTACAAAAAAATATATCTTAAATTTCGATATATTATTTGAACCAGCATTTACTCGACAGATTCCATATGATCACTTGGTAGAATACTTAGATTTCGATGAACCACCACTGGCTGATCCACAAATTATAATGCACATACAAGGAACATAAAGACATGTACAATTATTAACGAGTGTTTCAAAACGAGTTATAGAAAAGAATCGTTAAGGAGTTATGGCAGTGACATTAGAAAGTCGTAAGAAAACTCCTCGAATGGAAAGTAAAAAGGACCTTAAAAAATAATATTACCACGTTAAAACATTAAATTGTAGGTCGAGAATAATAATTAAAAGTAAATTGAATAAAAAATGTAAAAATAGTGTGTTTTGTTGAAACCTTGAAAATGTTGATTTTTTTCAGATCGATTTTCCTACAAAATGTGGTTCGAAAACAAAAAAATTGATCGTAATAAAAGTTTTTGGAAATTATCTAAACTTTTATAATCTGCAAAAGAAAAAAAAATCTCGAAGAAAATTCAGAATTTAATAGTTAAAAGTTCATTTTAAGCTATTTTTCGACAATAATATCTCTACTAAAACTAAAAAATTGAATTAAATTGTTCTATGTATATATGGAAATATTTCTATTTTAAAATTTTGGGGGGCTCCAAATCCGACTTAGAGCTATGTTCTCTTGAGCAAAATTTCTCAGAATCACCTATAGATTACGTTTTTGCTATACGTTTCAACAAAAAAAAAAATTGTAAGCGCAAGGAAAAACATGCAATAATAATAATATTTTAAAATAATTAAGTTAAATACATAAAGGTAGTTTTGGTCGCTTAGTGGGATGCGAGTGGGATATGTATAAAAAAAATAATTTCTAACTCAAGACGAGGATTTTTAAGTTTTTTAGCATATGACGTCTTGACTTACATACAAATTATTTTTTTTTTATAAATATCCCACTCGCATCCCACTAAGCGACGAAAACTACCTTAAAGGAAAAGACCTAAGCTTTCTTTTGAGCAAAAAATAAATAAAAAAATACCCTTTTCCAAAAAAGTACAAAAATAGTTTTAAATTTAAAAAAAAAAATTTTAAAAGAACAAAAAAAATTTATTAAAGGAATTTGTGATTCAGATTAAATTTTTTAGATTATTTATCTTTTTGCTTTTATTATTATTACTTTATATTAATTTAATTATTATTACAAACAAATAAAAAAAAATTTAATTTGTCAACATCTCTATAGAAAAAGTGATTTTATTCCTAGGATTAACATATTGAGAGTATTACAGTATCGAGGGAATGAAATGATAGTTAGGTATGTTAAATACCATCGGAAAGGTTAATTTGTCTAGTTTCTCAGCATAAGTTTTATTTTTAAGATTTTAGAAACACTTACACATAAAAAGGAAAAAATTCAAAATAGTGCATATGCTAAAAATTTAAAAACCCTCGTCTTGAGTTAGAAATTATTTTTTTTTTGTACATATCCCACTCGCATCCCACTAAGCGACCAAAACTACCTAAAAGGAAAATACATAAGCATTCTTCTGAGCAAAAAAAAAAAAAATTCCGTTTAAAAAAAAAAATTAAAAAAATAAGTTTTAAATTTAAAAAAAAAATTTTAAAAATTTAAAACAATACAAAAAAAATTTTTTTCGAAAGCTTGAAGAAATAGCTATCTAATTTGTTTTGGACAAATTTTGCTAACACCAATAGATAATAAGTTACATGGATGAGAAAGAACACCGGTTTGGACAAAATGTCAAATTTTGACCCCCTCTAACTCAGAAACTTTTTGACCGATCTTGTTGAAAATTTGTGTCTAAACTACTATAAACTACAATTAGACTAACCTTGGTGCAAATTTCATCCAAATCGGAAGACATCGATTTCAAAAGTTGGGTCACTTGACATGAAATCCACCATATGTATATTATTTATACTTTTTTCAGATGCTACTTGGTTTAATTTATTGCTTTCCAAAAATCTTTGGACATTTTAATCACTACAGTCTCAAGGATGTTAAGAAATAGGTCTACTTTTTTTTACAAATTTCCAATTTATGCCACATTTTTTCAATCGCAAAGCTAGAATCGAAAATGTTAAACACTGTTTGTATAAGCCATTATATTGGACAAGTATATAAATAACTCAAGTAGAGAGGGTATTTTTAAGAGGGGAAATTTTATAGCATCTATGGTCAATAATTATGGTCATAAATACTCGAAATAATCTTCTGATTTTATTTGTCCAACTGAATCTCTTCACTTAAATCAAAATTTTAAATTAAGCCGCAGTTTTTCTAATTGCAAAGCTCAAATGGTAAATTTAATATCAGTGGTTTTTATGAATCAAAAGAAAGCTAATCCTTTTGTGAAGAATGTAAAATAAAAATATGTCCATATTCTCTTTTAAAACTTTCTTACCTTGGGCACTCTAACCTTCTACTATTCTCCTTTATTCTTGAACCAACACTGATTAAAGGAGTGCTTGTGAAAGGCGCGTCAAAAAATGCTTTGATTTCTTTGTTATCCTTTGTTTTTTTTTCTAGTTTAAAAAACAAAACCATATTTAAGTGCCTTCGTATTTGTTCTCTGCTCTTTGAAATAGTGCATTCTACTTATGAGTGTCTGTGTGAGCTTCCTTTTGATTTTTGAGTTTATTTTTATTTTTTGAAGGCTAAAGCTAAATTTCTTTTTATATTTGAGTTGGAGCATTTCTTTGCTTTATTTTAACCAGAGTTTTTATGTTTTTTTGCTGGTTGTTAAGTTCTTGGCCTACAATTAGCGTTGCTTATAGTTTTAGTTGCAACTTAAATGTTGTTGCATTGCATGTTTTAGTAGTTGCAAAAGCAAAAAATATGTTCTTTTAATTGTTCACTTTTTCTTCCTTAGCAACACCCCATTTATTTGTTTTTTTTTATTGTTTTAACTAAAACATTTTGTTAAAGGCATAATTTATGGCTTTTTTACGAGAAAGTTTGTATTGAATTTTAAATACAGTGATGGATATAATTAGGATTAAACTTACGAAAGGTTGTAATATTACATACATTAGAGCATAAGGTACTAAAATGCAACGAAAGCTGTTTCCAATAAACAGTTCTATATCGCAAAATTTTCTATTAATAGAAAAATTTTGCAAATTTTTCTTAAAGAAAGTGCTGTACCGAACCTTTGATATCCTTCACCAAGAGTTAAAATACTTTAGCTGGCTTTATATGGGATCTAAGATAAAGTATAAGCCCCAGTATTAGAATTTGTTGCCCTTTAAAAAATCCATTAGCTCGAAATATTTTAAATTATGGCGGCCACACTCGCTTAAGAAGAAGAGACACTCACCCAATCAGATGAGCGATAAACACCTACATATGTAAACAGAAACCGTGATGACTAAATCTTTTTTGTCTGGCACAGGCAGGACATAAAGTAAATATTAGGATATTCCCAGAGCACGTTTTATATGATATATGTTAAATTATGGGCCGATTATCACAAATCTTTATGTTTTTATTTATAGTTGTAATGAATCTTAATTGGAATTAATTTCAATAAAATAACACGATTCGTGTCAGTTTTAAGCATACTTTACTGAGGGCGTTAACTCTATCTATGGTAAATTATGGAGCATCACGAAACTTAATGGAGTGATTTGTAGTCTAATGAAACTAATTTGGACTAAAAATGAATCGTTATAGTTTCAGTAGTGTGATTTATAGTATTACCGCACTGCGATGGATCGAACTTTGTTACAATATCAATATTTGTTACGAGTTTAGACGTATGAAAGTGTTTTCCGGGAGTGGGTTTTATATGAGGCCTACGCTAATTCATGCACCAATCTTCACCAATTTTGGTGGTGTGATGTATAGACTTATGAAACAAAATTGAATCTAATTTCTTCATAAAATCATTTTTGGTGATGGTTTGAGACGTAATAAAGAATTCCCGAGTAACCCATCTTCATATGGTTGTATGATTTCTAGTCTTGCAAGGCAAATTTGCACAAAATTTAACGAGAATATGGGCATGGTGGAAAGTAGTAAAGCTCAATAAAGTGAACTATAAAATCATATGGCTTTATTAACAACATTCAAACGCAGTAACGCCATAATCGTTTAGCAACCAAAGGGGTAATAACGCCAACAGTGTAATTGTTTTAGTTACATTACGTCAAAAGAATAAGTTGCTATTATCAGATGTTGAAAACATAAGGTTCATGTGGTGAAAGGGAAGAGCACTAAGACCGACTTTGCAGGCTGCTTTAGTTAGCGAAGCCGGTGTTTGTGCTACCAAAGAGAAGAAAGACCTTGGGCCCGACCAAACGCCGGCCATTCAGGAATACTTTCGTTGCCGAAGCTGGTCTTTGTTATACCATAGAGGAGAAAATCCTTGCGTCCGGGGAGCAGAGAAGCCTTATTTACCGAAGCCGATGTTTGTTATACCATACAATGATTTTCTTCTTTATGATAGAATAAACACCGGCTACGCTAACTAATGCTTCTCTGCATAGCCGGCTTTCTGTCGGGCGCAAGGCTTTTCTCCTCTATACGATAACAAACGTCGGCTTCGCTAACTAAAGCTTCCACTTTCGGAATTTGATATAAGGATTTTTAAATTTGGATTTCAGGATTATAAAGTTTTTGAGATTCAGAAATCTTAAATTTTGCAATTTCGGGAATTTAAAATGCGGGATAACCCTTTTTTAATTTTTACTTTTTTGTCGTAAACCAAAAATGTTTAAATTACATAAAAAAAGTTTCAAAATTACATTTAAAAAAAAAAGTTAAATAATCAATAACACCATATAATCTTTATTTCACTTCTTAAATTTTAACTAGGCAATATGGCCTTAGTTTTAAAGTTATGTGGAATAAGACCATATGGCTTTATTACCTATGGCTTTATTACATTTAACTTTTGGGCATTTCGCTAGCAATTTATATTCGCTTTTGTAATAGAAAAATTAGGGATTGTTCCACATTTGGGCCCGTTATTTTTTCTACACTGAAAGAAAGCGCGTCATAATGCTAATGTATTTTGGCATCAGTTCTACGACAAGAGTCACCGTCTTGGACCCAATGCCACTTTACAGCATTGTGCAAGCCTTAACATCACTTGTCCAAATTATCATAAGAGTTAAAAATCGAAATTATGTCATCATAATTGGTCGACACAATACTATACTCCTTTAAATATCAGATTAATGATTGCAAAATCTTATCTTTTTCCAGGTTTAATGTATGGTTGTGAACTTTTTGCAAATTGCGATTCCATTAGCAGAAGGAAACTTAATGTCTTATATAATAATATTGTAAGATATGTGTTTGGCCTTGATAGGTATGATCATGTGCCACATACCTCTTTAAAATTATATGGCGTTTCATTTGACAATCTTTTCAATATTCGTGTACTCTTACTATTACATAAACTTATCTATTCGGGACTCCACGATATGTTAGCGATAAAATTAGGTATGCCAGATCACTTAGAGGAAAAAAAATTATAATTCCCTTGCATAGCCTTCTTGTATCTGAACGGAATTTTTTTTTATACATGTGTCACGTCTATGGAATTGTCGTCCTCAAGTTCAGCAACTTAATAGCAACGCAAGTAGTTTTAAGAACTTCTTATTTAAATACTTTGCACCGCAGTAGATAACTGTTATCATATTATATAAATAATTTTTAGCTTAATTTACTTTAATTTCATTTCATTTAATTCAATTGTATGTGATGATCTCTTAATGTAATTTATGAAACTGTTTTCCTGTACTTTAAATATAAGATTAAATCTTTTTGTACTGGAATTGAATATATAATAAATAAATAAATAAATAAAATTGAAAATTGGCATCACAGATATTACGAATGAAATTCAGTTTAATAAAAGGAATTGACTTACCCGATATATGTTTGTTTCACTTTTGTTGTATTCCGCCCTTTGTTTACAGAAGAACTCTCAATTATAATATAACAGCAGTATGTTTATATAGTTGTCGTAATCATTCTACCTAAAATTTTTTATGTTTTAACTAAAAAGAAAGAATATGGGAATTTTTACTACTTATTTTAATTTTTTAACATGAAAATAATGTAATTAACTGAAGTCGAAGATGACGCATAAAATATGACAAAATTTCATGATGACGTTCGTCGGTTGATAATTTAAATGTCGTATGTGGATTTTTGCAGTTTTGATTTAAGATCAATACCTAAGGTTTTTCGACCTGATATTTCATTTGGCGTAATTAGTTTTTCGATACCTCATACGGTTTTCGAGATATGGAGTGTTGAGTTTGTCGTATGTGATATTTGCTGAAGCAATTTTCAAATTAAATGTGTTCAAACTCAATTTACTCGAAACTATCGGAATCCACATACGACAATTAAATTTTCCCATTTGCTTAATAGAACTTGAAATACGGACATGAATAAATCAACTTATTAATTACTCAAGGATCTAAAATATGGGGTCATATTTGTCTGAAACCTTTTCTTAAAATTAGTAACATTATATGGTATAATATCAAAGTACGAGGAAGAAATTCTATAAAATACGAAATTCCTTAGAAAAGCACAATTTTTTTAAATTTCTTATCCTTCTCATATTATATATGTGAAAATTTGGATATTTGGATGTTTGGCTGTAGATGTTTGTTAGTTTGTGGCTCAATTAGCAAAAATCTCTAAATAAACTTGGATGAAATTTGGTAGGCTTATCACCCGGATTCAAATTTAGGGTACTTTTTCTCTTTTTGATAAATATGGTATGCAGATTGCATCTGGGATGGATTAAAACATAGCTTAATTTTTAAAGGATAAAATTGTTACTTTTTAAGAAATAAAAACTTGATAAAATTGATACTTTTTCTCTTTTTGATAAATTTATTTTACATGTAGATTATTGCCTTTTATCATATAGTTTACTTTCTGCAGGCCTGAAATGAGGAAAAGCCGGTACTCTTTGGTAATTTTTCTCTTTTCAAAAAAATTGGTATAGAGTTAGCATATGGGCATTTCGATAAGAATGTCAACCACGACTCAATAATTAAAAACTCTTGAAACCTTATGGTAGAAAGTAAGAGGGCACTCAAACATTACTATGAAAATGAACTTTGAGCTAATTGCAATTTTTAACGAGCAACAATTTTACCTTTTCTGCCGATTAAATAAATATACTGGTAACATTGGAATTATACTTTAAAATTAATGTTACAACAACAATTAACAAGATCCATGAGGAAAGACCAAATAAATAGTTCAATTAGCGGTATATTTTTTTGGAATTTATTTTAATGTCACGTACATGGTGCAAAAACATAATTTGTCTATGTCATTTCATTTGATCGGTGGTTTAGGTATTTCAAAATAAAAGTTCAAAGCAAGATATTTGCGGCAAAAAAAATACTGATCGGAAGTTTTTTTAAATTGTGATAATAAAAATTGTATAAGCTTTTAACTACAATTAATGCTGGGAGAATTCCAACTAATTGTAGTGGGGAATGTAAGAAAAGATAAACTCATCACTGTAGCCTTGTTTGCTGATAGCTTTGGCTTTTCTAAAATTATTTAGGAGAACGCTTCCTGATGATCTGGCCTAAGCAACCAGTGAAATGCGCATAGGAACAGCTTATCCTCCATCAATAAATTTCAGTATTTTTTTTATATCAATTATTAAAAAAAGGGAATTAAGCACAATCTTTTAATAAATATATTATTGAAAAGATACAATCCCCAGGTTGGGAATGCGGGAAAACACTAACCGTCCTCCACATATTTAACGAATGCAGTCTCCTACACAGAAAAAAGTGTTTTATCAATTAAAAAAATGGTTTAAAATGTATTTCAATTTAATTAATGTGATAATTGAATCAATAATTTTTTTAGCTGAAAAAATTTAAAAATTAAATTTTGATTTAATTAACATTTTAGTTGTTTTGAAAAAAAATTTTCAATTAAAATTTTAATTAAATAGCAAAAAATCTTAATTGACTTTTTTCGTTTAAAATAAAATAATTTAAACATGTAGAATTGTTGTTGGGAATTGTCAATATTTATTTAAATAAATTAACACATTGTTTCAAATTTCAAAGTTTTTTGATCACTTTTTTAATTAAAATTAAAAATATCATTTATTGAAAATATTTTTTCAAAATTTTAAAATTTTTAGTAATCAATATAATCATTTTGGTAATAGGTGCAAAATCAACAACTTGTTTGCTTGATATTATGAATTTAGAACAAATTTGGTAATAGGAGAAATTTAATAATTTTTTCTGTGTGCATAACAAACCTTTAAAATATAATATAAAAAACCTTAATATCCTCCAAAGAGAAAATGAATTTGAAAATATTAAACATTTTTTGACTGAAATAAATATTTATAAGTCCATTTAAATCTGTAAAATATTGTAAATATGTAGGTATGTACTTATATATTAAAAAGAATATAAGTTTCTATGTATATTAAATTAATTGGCATATGTAACTTAATTGTGTGGGGGCCTTTTTAATACCAAATAAATAAATAAATTAAATGCAAAATAAGTAGATAGGGTTTCAAGTAAATTTACAGTTGTTTTAAATTTCATTTCTATTTTATTTTACATACAGAATATTTTTACTTAATCAACAGACAATATTAAATGCAACCGAAAATCCATGTAAATGTACCCTTAGTTTTTTGAATTAATGTTAGATTTAGTTAAAAATAAATTTGCTTGGAATTTTAAATGTTTATTTATTTAAATATGACTGAATGGAATACTTCTTGAATAACCAACAGTCCATTACTGTAATAATATTGTGAGTGCATAACAAATTGCTGTTAATTTTTAATAGGGTAAGCCCTTTTTTTAAATCTTATTCTGATTTTGACGTAAACGTAAAAAATAAAATTTTAATAAAAAAAATAGGAAACTTAAGCCAACTTATTTTTTAGTTAGTACATTTTAGCAAAATTTCCCATCAAAAAGCAAATTTGCAATTTTTTCTAGAGTTTTCTATACATTGCAATTTTTTTTCTTTATACAGTCAATAAATAGTAACTTTTTTGTTAAAACTTTCCATTAAATGGCAATTTTTTGCAAAATTTCCTAAAAAAAAAAAATATCAGGAATTTTTTTTTTCAGTTTCCTTAACCCTTTCAGCGTTTTTGTCTAATATATTCGACATTGCATTGTTCTCTCTTTCTACGCACTTTTACTGTATAAAAATGAACAGTTAATTATATATTTTTTTTGTTTTATCTGAAAGAGGGACACTTTTGATAATTTAAATTGTTATTATAGTAGACATTGACTTTCTTTTCTTATTATTGAGTGCATTGTCGTACCCCAATCAGGAAATTTGTAAAAAGCTTATATTTAGGAAGAAAGAAAAAAATAATAATTTGGGTATCAGGCGATATTAAAAACAAATTGTAAGTATTGATACATGCATAAGTAAGTATTTTTTTGAAAAAAAATATTGCAAAAATAAATTGTAGGTTCTTTTGTGGACATTTGAAGGTCAATTTTGAATATATTCGGCATTCCCTAAAAACCAGGGGAGCTGCATACTGCAAAAACTATTATTTTTCCCGGCTTCGGCGCCATAACATTACCTTACACGCAAAGAAAAAACATGATTGATACAATCACAATCGCAAACTATCATTAATGTTTGTGGTTATGATTGTGGTTAACACGTCTCAAACAACAATATATGTTCAGTTATAATGATTTTAGATAATTGTTGTCTCAAACATATTATTATGTTCATGAGAAAAATGCGCACGATCTTTCAAACCATTTTTCTATATTTCCCAATACCATGCAAAATGTCTACTTCAACATTTTATATGGTTCTTACAATAAAAACAATACAAAATGTAATTTAAAAAATTTATGTTTTATTACAAATATAATAAATAAAATATAGCATACATATATTAAAAATAAAATTAAATACTCATATTTATATACCTGTGTATGTGTTTTATTTAATAAATTTACGTTGTGTGGTACAAATATATCCAAACAAATAAGAATTCCGTTTTTGAAAAAATTCGGGGCTGATGAACAAATTATGTGTCAAAATTTGTTATAGGTTTTTTGGCTGCAAGACCAAATAATTGCATATTTATACATTTTTATAATTATATTTAAATAACTTACCTGTTTCAATAAACGTATAATAATTTATTTCGTTAGTTTTGCAAGGCAGCATGGCATTTTTCTCCCCGAAAAATGTTTTAATTAATCTGTCATCATTCATGTTTCCTGATTAACTGACGCTCGCGGACGGAGAAAATGTAATTTTAAAGCACACACTGTTTGTTTTGACAATAAATGCTTGCACCTTAAGAGAATGTGTTTTCAAGCAAACAAAAATGATGGTATTAAACATACCTTTTGTGTTCAACTAATATTATGATTTTAACTGTATAGTTGAAAATATATATATTATAGTAGCTAACATATCAAATAATATAATATGTTTAGCTAGACCAGAGTACCTTTTTAGGTGTAAGCCACTATATAATATTATTATAGTGAATTTAAAAATGTTAAGGACAAAAAACAATTTTTTAAGTTATAATAAGACTATAATTAATTTATTAGGGTAAACATATAAGGCAAGTATAAACAAAAATGGTCGTAGTGACCATTCATTAATCATGTTTTTTCTCTGCGTGTAAATACAAATTTTCAGATTTTTATCTCGCCAAAAATTATTTTTGACCCTGAAAGGGCTAAACTTCCAAATAATTTTAAAGTTTTCTCAATATAGAAAATTTTTGCTACTTGACTAACTTTGCCTTTTAACAAATTTTCCTAGATTAAGTGTAAATATAACTTTTTTTAAGTAATTAAAAAATTAATATTGTGAAACATTTACAATTCCTTATATTAACATAATCCTTTTTAACCATTAACAATTATTTTCCTTTTTCCTAACATCTATACAAATATAGACAGATACAAATTTTGTATTCTTGTAGCCAACACTTTAATTACGACTAATAAAACCGATTGGATTTGCGTGTTAAGTCGTAAAAGGAAGACAAATAACCGTACAATTAAAGCCTTTTTAGCCTTAAGCTCAAGTAAATAATTGTATAAAGTGCAAAGGAATGAAAAAACTTGATACAAGTTCACACAAACAAAATAAATAAAATAGGTACTTAAACATTTTGCTTTAAAAAAAAATAAAAAAAAACTAGACAAGTTTTTCCATATCCTGGCATTAGACACAACAACATATAATTCGCGTATATTAAATGAACTTAAATACATATTTTACTCGTTTAAAGCAAACACCAGGGTGTATAAAATAATAATTTAAAGTGAAACAAATACATACATGATCCTAGTATTTGAATCCAGTTGTACACAAACACACTTAAACATTTTCCTTTAATTGCACCTGTGTACTGTGTGTGTGCCTTTAACCATTTAGTTATCTTGTCGTTTTCCTTAGCATTCATTCCATTTTGATGGGTTTGGATTAACTTTACTACTTGTCAGGTAAAAGAAGACCTTTTTACTCGAACATTTCCATTCACTTCCAAGGAATGTGCAAGAATTTTAATTCGATGTTCGGCGTGAATATGTCTGTGGAAAATAAAGAGTACATCTTCGACTACCTTATGATTTTATCGTGTGGAAGACAGTGATGTGGTATTATTTTTTTAAGAAATTTTTAAGTTTTCAAATTAGTTTCCTATAAGTATAAGTAGTGAAATTTTACAAAATTTCTTCTGAATAATAAAATTTTGGCAATTTCCTACAAAAAGTGATATATTAAAAAATTTCCTATAAAAAGTGAAATTTTGTAAAATTTCATATTACTCATAGAAAAATGCGTCTTCGCATTGATGATGTCCTTACATCAGAATTGTAACATCAATGTTATTACAAATAGCATCAATGAGGCAAAAAGTGACATCAATTCAATAACGAACTTCATCCGTGCGGTGCCAAGCTGTCATCAGTGCTATGCCAAACTGTCATCAGTGCGATGACATAATATACCATGTTATTAATGTGATGACATAATATACCATGTCATCAGTGTGATGTCAAACTGTCATCAGCGCAATGACAAACTATCATCAGTGCGATGACAAACTGTCATCAATGCGATGACATAATAAATCATGTCATCAGTGTGGTGACAAACTGTCATCAGTGCGATGACAAACTGTCATTAGTGCGATGACAAACCAGCATCAGTGCGATAACATAATAAGTTGTGTCATCAGTATGATGAAAAACTGTCATCAGTGCAATGACAAACTGTCATCAGTGCGATGACATAATATATAATGTATTAATATATTTTTACCATTATTTTCATGTTTAAAAATTAAAATTAGAAGCAAACATTTCCATATTCAATTTTTATTTAATTATTTATTTAAAAACATAAAATTTTTGAAGTAGAATTATTACGAAAACCATATCGGACATGCTGCTGGTGTCTGGTAATTCGGAGTTCTTCTATTAACAAAGGGCGGAATACAACAAAAGTGAAACAAACACGTGTAGCGGGCAAGTAAATAATGATATTCTCTCAATTTGACTTAAGGTCAATTACAATGACTCAATATGATGACAGTTTGTCATCGCAATGATTACAAGCTTTATAAAACCGACTCCGATTCGTCATTGATGACGTAATTAAAATTATTGACCCTGATGACAATTTTGCCAACTGATGTTAACGCTGACATCACAGTGGTGTTACGTGTCATGTGGTCAAAAACGAAGACACTTGTCATAGTACTGATGTCAAAATACATCAGCGCTATGACGCCTTTTCTATCAGTGTAAACAGTACGACCTCGGGTTGTGCAACAGTTTGAGACCGAGTGATGTTGCAAAATCTTAGTTTGTTGCAATATGCGAGTAAAAATTCTACGGCTTAAAGCAGCAGTTTTATGCTATAATTCATTGGAAATTGTGTTTTTCTATTAAAATATTTATGAATAAGCATAACATAAAATAAATTTGGTTATAGACACAATGAAAATAATGTACATAGAATTATTTGTTTTTTTTTTCAAACCATTTATAAAGCGACTTTTCCATTACTGGATATTCTCCAGGTGTAATATTTCTACGAGTTGCAGTTCCAGTTTCAGCATTTGCAACAAATTGTTTAATTAAACCCTTCATTTTTTAATTGGCCCATTGTAAATGTATTGATATGAAATTCATTACAAATCGCTGCTACCGAAATGTTTTTTTCTAGCTTTTTTTATATATCACTGTTTTGTTTAATTGTTAGTTTAATAACACTGTGCAAGAAATTGACACTTTTTTTTCGTGACAAGTTGGGCTACTAGCGTTTTAACATAATTCGGGTACGCTGAATCCAGTGGTGCCCGCGGTTTTTTAAGATTGGCTCTGGTTTTCGAGATATACCGTTATTTCGAAAATGGAGGACGTTGCACAACATATGCTGGCGTAACTCAAAAACCCTTCCGGTAATTGAAAAAACTTAAAAAACAAAACATAAATGATTAAAATCTGTTTGCAACTTTTGATTTTATTCATAAAAGTCAACAAATTTTAATTAATTTAAGAATTTCATAAAACGCAATATTTGTATGGGAGCCCCCCTAAGGGATGGTGATAAAGGGAAAGTATAATTTGAGAAAATGTTAAGAACAAAAAACTAATGGAGGTCAGTCATACATTTTATTCAGCTAGGGGCGACTCCTGGGCATTTATGGGACTTTTTCTTCAATATATTTCTAGTCTGCATTGAATATTTTGTATGGAAGCCCCCTTAAGGAATGGAGATAGCGGGTGGGTATGTTAGAAATTAATGATTAAGATGAAAAATAAAGTGGGGTTGGTCATACACTTGACCCATCTAGGGGCATCCTAGGCGCCGCAGGGGCCAAATTTAAGAATTTCATTAAACGACCATATTTGTATGGGAGCCCAAGGGGTGGAGATAATGGGAAGTATGTTTTAAGAAAATATTAAGAACAAAAAACATTGGAAGTCGGTCATACATTTTGTCCCCCTACGAGTGAATCCTAGGCCTTAGAAACAAATGATGGGAATGAAAAATAAAGTTGCGCTGTTCATACATTTGGCCCGTCAAGGGGTATCCAAAGTTATTATTTAGAAATTTATTCTTCTTCCTCCTGCAGATTCCAACAAATATCCCCTAATAGCGAATCAAGTTGTTTGCCGCTATACCAGTGTTCGACCCTGGCTGTTACTTGGTGAAATCTCTCGCCATGTTCATTAGACTCGGCTGGTGATTGTTCATTCAATTTTTCGGCCTGGTAATGCAAAAAATGTATTTTCAATGACATTCTAACGTTTAAATTTCTAAATGCGGTTAGCATATTTTTGATTAAAATTCGCCAGTTTTCCGACCGATGATATACTAATACATTTTCTATTACTGATTTCACACAATTCCAGCCCAATAGCTCGATATCATTCAATGCAACCTCAAATTGATGGTCCTTCATAAGACGACGAATGTCCGGTCCATTAAGAGTTCCTGTAAAATAAAAACATTATGATATGAAATATAAATCTATTTTAATAAAGTAGTTAGAGTTCAAACCTTCTTTTACTTTCATGCCGCTTAATCGTGGAAATATTCGGCGCAATTCGGTAAAAGCAACACCATCTGGGCTCAATGCTTTTATAAAATTTTTTACAATACCCAGTTTGATGTGGAGCATTTATGACTTTATTTCTTAATTCTAAGAAGTTTTTAATCGGTAACTGTGGATTTTCCAAAATTCCTACCGCAAAGTGAAAGTGTGGTAATAATGCATGCATATTTTTTTGGAATAGCATAAATTTGAATATTTGTTCTTTTGTTTTGTATTGTAAATGGCATTGAAAATAAATTTTCTGCATTGGCACATTCTCCATATCGGCCCTTTGCTGCAATAGAGTCATAACTCAAATTTGAATTTCTAGCATCTAAATATTTAATTCTTCTCTCTAGAGTTGAATATAATAGATATTTGTATGAAATTTTTACACAATATGAAGAAGCGATATGGTGATTAGCTCCACATTATTAGCTAGTAGGCGGCCCTATGTTCCACTGTGAGCTAAAGCATTAAATACATAAGCTCAAAAATCAGCGTTTTTGAGTTATGACTCTATTGCAGCAAAGGCTCGATATATACATTATGTTGAATAAAGAATTTAATAATTAAAAAAATCCTATGAAATGCTCCATATAAATTATATTCTTCATATATATTGAAGAAAAAGTCCCACAAATTCCCAGAAGTCGCCCCTAGTGGTATATAATGTATGACCGACCTCAATTAATTTTTTGTCCTTAACATTTTCGTAAGACATACTTGCCCCTTATCTCCACTTCATAGGGGGGCTCCCATACAAATATTGCGTTTTATGAAATTCTTAAATTAATTAAAATTTGTCGACTTTTGTGAATAACATATTTTAATTATTTATGGCTTGTTTTGTTTGCAGCTTCGTTTTTGATATGTCTGCAAAAAATTAGAAGCCTAGCTGCATTTTTTAATTTTTTATGAATTTTTAAAAAACAAAAATTTCGAAATTTTGATAAAAAAATTAATTTTTTTTTCAAAAAAAATTTATGTTTCAATAACGACTACTCATATTAGAAAAAAAGTTTTATTTTTCTTAAATGAAATTTTATTGCGGAAAACTAAACCGTTTTTGAGTTACGCGAGCATATGTTGTGCAACCTCCTACATTTTCGAAATAACGGTATATCTCGAAAACCAGAGCCAATCTTAAAAAACCGTACCCGAATTATGTTAAAACGCCATGTGCCCGGCTTGTCTGTTTTTTCAACTAGCATAGTGTAATTACTACGAGTATTAACAAGTTGCAATTTTTCCTCAAAAACCTCTCCGTACTACGAAAATGTTGTTACTCTTGCACTAGCAAGTGTTCCACCAATAAGCATATACACTTTTTTAAACTGAAAACTAACGTTATAAATAAAAAAACAAATCAAAAAGTTGCAATAACGGAGTCGCAATATTTTGCAGAATTGCGCTAGTAAAGTCTTCAATGTAAAAAAAATTTGGGTGTTGCAATAGACGAGAAGTTGCGTTTATTGCGACTTGCAAGATCTGAGGGTGCACTGTATAGTTAATTTTTGCAAAATAGAACAAAAAGTTTTCAGGGAATTATCTTTATATTTTATATTATGATAGATGGATCTATGACAATTATGTGTGAAACAAAATATCGGCCAAATGAACGCCACGGCTTCAGTGGCATACCTCTAACCAATGGTCTATATATTCAATGACTCTAATGGCCATTTTCTCAATGTATCGACAAACTGTCTATTATTTAATGTTGACATCAATTTATTAGACCGATAAACTGATCGTTAACGATTTTGGTTTTCTCAATTTCCCGACAAAAAACATTGTTTTTAGATGGCAACATCTCTCAAAATACATGTTAAAATTTGGGAGTAAGCGGATTTAATTTATCTGTACGGCAAATAAATAATTGGCAGATGAGTGCCGGTTAGCTTTGCAACAGAATAGAAGCAAATGAGACATTGAGAAAATCAAATTTCTCTAATGTGCAGTTTTTTGTTAAGAAAAAAGATAATCGGCTAATGAGAAAATCGCCACAAGACATAATTGAGGTTCAATGTCGTTAATGTGCCGAATTATCTTATGATTTAGGATTTGAGTTGCTCTGGGCTTATTGACGTACACTTCTTCTTTTAAATATCCCCAAAGAAAGAAGAGTCATTGTTGCGTTGGCTGTGTGGCAAGTGGCACCATCCTGCTGGAGCCACATATCGTCCAGCTCCATATGCTCAATTTCTGTTTTCGTTAACGGCTTCAACTATTTTTGGCAGAAACGCCACTGAATCTGAAGTCAAGACTAAGTCAACCTGCGTGTTTCATTTTCATTTCCTCTACTTGTCCTTTTTGAAGGACTTAACCTTTTTCAAGAATACATAGTTTAAATAATTTTTCTTATATAAGTATTTAATATTATTTAGCAAATTCGGTACCAAATAAAATGGAAGGCTCTGGAGAATTAAAAAATATATTTACTTTAGTTCCCTTTAACAAAAATATAAAAAAAAATTCATTTTAAAAATATATCCTTCCACGTCCTTAAAAGTTTTTATTATATTTTTTTCAAAAATCCAAATTGAATGATTTGATTTCCCTTAATTTAGAAGTTGTGATTATTTTTTCTCGGCTATGTAGAAATTTTATTCATTAAATATTTTCTTTTAATATTCGCATACATTTTAGTGAATGTAAGTACGAATCGAAATAGCCAAAAAAAAAAGCGAATAGTTCGCAAATGCGAACCCGAATATTCGGCGCCCCCTAATATATGCGTACATTGTTTGGCACTTGTTGGAGATTGCCAGGCTGTTAGGGTTCATATAAAATACTACATTTGCACTTAAATGCTATTGTTTATGAAAAATTAAAATTTTTAAATGAAAATAACACGAATATTTACGTATTTTTATACAATTTATTGAAAATTAGGTAATATTTTTAAAATTCCCCACTTTTGCATCAAAATAAGAAATTTGTCCCTTTTTCCCTACGCTTTAATTTTTCCGAAAAATCCCTACAAAAAGGGAAAATTTCCTACTATTGGCGTCACTGGGTGTGACTCACAATTTACATTGTGTATTATGGTTGGCCCAGCCTTTATAATAAGTGATATTTTGCAAGATTTTCTATAAATAGGGCAATCTTGCAAAATATCCGATGAATATTGAAAATTTGGAACATGTAGTGTGTGAGTCTATATTTCTCTCATCTTTTTTTTAATATATTTTTTTTTATCAAAAATTTGACTTTAAACCACAGTTTCCATTTTGTGTTATTTTATTTCCCGTTGCTTTTTATGCTCCAGTATTTGAGAAATTTCCTTCTTTGTGTACTAGTAAGTCTACTCCTTTTTATTTTTGTGTATGTATTGTTGTGTGAGTATGTGTTAGAGTTTAAACTATTTATCAGTCTTTGTTGGCAAACGTGTCTTAAGTAAAGGAATTGTAATTATTTTCCTTCAAATGTAAACACAAATGAGATTTGTATTCGTAATTATAAAATAACTTAAAGTGATTAAATAAAAGCTTTTACGAAGTATATATTTTTCAAAAGGTTTTAGTATATTTCTGTGTTTTGAACGGTTAAAGTAATTAATGATATCAAGATTTGATATATTTTTTTTTCTTTTTTGTTAAAGACGTTTAAAAATGTTCTTTTCAGATAAGAAGATTGGTTGACTGAAAACTGTAGAGGAATAAAACAAAAATGTAGGAAGTCAAATTCTTGGCAATGGTGTTTAATCTTTCGCAGTATAAGGAACTTATGAATTTTTAAAAGTGATTTCTTAAGCTAAAGTATGCTATTAATAATTTTGTAAATCTTTGGGATTTTAGGAAATCCGCTAGAAATCTCAGCGGGATCTAATTATGCGGTGGTGACCAGTATCCACCACCTCTACGAGACTTCACATTAATTTGATTGTTCATCAACTCAATTTTTCTTTTACTTTTCTTATGGGTTTCAGTCATGTAAGTTAGATCCTGTGAGCTCCAAACAAAAAAAAAAAAGAACAATTAAACAAAGGTCTTGATTCCACAAAATTAGAGTCGATTTACAGGTTTCTCATTAGCATATACCACAATCATTGAGGCTAGTTTAGGCAATTTTGTGTCTTACCTTAAGGCAAAATGCTGAAATTTTCGGATCAATAGTAAAAATCTTGCGAATTTCAGCACGACAATAACTCCTTGAGCTTCAAGTTATCATTTTTGCTAAAAGATTTTAAGCTACTGAGAAAGCAGATAAAAATAAAATTAATTTTTTTCGACATTTTTTGTGGATCTTGACTGTGTTAAGAATGTTTTTTTACGGCTATAATGGGATTCATAAGGAGTACTTCCAGAAATCGAGTAGTAAATGACAAAACTAAAAATTTGAACTTTTTTTGTGCCCAGAAATTTGGTATTTCTGCTCGAGCTTCCTACCTGGTTCTGATAAAGCCATATCTAGGAGAAGAGTCAGTTACATTTCGTGACGCAGCTGTTACCAGTTTAACACGTTTTTCCACAGATTGTGTATGACAAGGAAAATCAACAATTTGCAAGACCTTATCTCTTGCTATGATTTGAATGTTCTCTTTAGAAATATGGCGAAGCACCAGCGGTGCTGTAAACTGACACACATTCTACACAATACTTTCGGTGTACAAGCACAGAAATTGATTTTTGGTGGTTTACAAAAATGACTTTTGTGCTGCTTTTAGCTTATCTACCTTGGATTATTCTTTGTATTGCTAGCTTCTGAATATGCTCTATATTGTCAAACAACATACTGATAAGTATGATTTCTAGGTGCGGAAAAACATTATTTCTTTCTATAACAGGATCCGCAACATCCGAAGTTAGCCACTTCTGGTACGGCATTTTGCCAGTTTGCCAGCTTAGAGCTGCATGAACAATTTTATACGGCTTAAGATATCATATAGAAATATTTGTTAACAGAACTCAGTTCATCGGCTACAGTTTGTGGCAAGTCAGGCAAATTACCAACCAACGCGCAAAAAGGCGCCGTAATATAACTGATTTCCAATAGATGCAAAATATTTTCTATGCCCAGAAATACAACCATCTAAAGTTAAATACAATTGACTAAGGGGTAACTCATTGTCATGAAGCATACAAACCACCAGATTATTGAATCACTCCGCCCATTCAACCGGTGTTAATTGCAGTTCCGTCACAGCCAACTCCATACCCTTTAATAAAGTTGTAATCGAAGTAAGAATTCTCTTGGCAGTGCCAAGGCTTGGTAATGTTTGTCCCACATAAATTGATCCAGGTTCGGTTAAAATTAATATGTGATTTGCTGCAACTGCCATTTATCAGAGTCTTACACCCGATGCCGAAATATATACGATTAGCTGTCGTGTTGAAAGGTGGTACATCTGCAGTGACTGTGTCCCAAATTAACGATTACCGATTAAACCGGTTAATTTCAGTAGATTCACCGATGTAAAAAAATGTTTATTGTTTTGTAGTATTATAACATATTTTTTGTGTTTTTATATATTTGTTTCTTCACAAAAGGTATGCGTTTAGAAAATATATTTTCATATAAACAAAGAAGGTGTTCATTGATCTTCATTTTTAATCAGTGTTTGCTATTAACAGCTTTTTGTTTCACGTATTTTTATATGTTTGTGTTTCTTCTAATATCAATCTTTTTACAAAATTAACCGAAACGCTTAAGGTACGTTCAGACTAATGAAATATTTGACGAAAATATTTGTTCTGATATTTGCTTCAAACTGTGTGAAACAAAAAAATATTTTGTTTAATGTTCAAACTAAGCTCAAAGATTTGACAATTTTTGTTTGATGAAACAGTTGGCAAAAAGTGTTAAATAAAATAAATTAATTCATGTTTGCCATGCGTTCAGACTTAAATAAATATTTGCATCAAATAATTATTTAATGAAAGTGTTCAAAAATAATAATATATTTCACAAATAGTAAAAATGAGCGCAAAAGCTAATTTATTTTTTTTATTCTGTGGAGCAGCATCTTTCATAGTGTTAGAACAGGAGAATGTAAAATATAAAAAAAACTGGAAGACAATGGGTAACGGGAACATGGCTAAAATTTGCGAAAAATTGCAAACTTGAATATAAACCCTTAAATATATTTGAAGTCTCTAAATCAGTTAAAAAACAAAATGTCGGGAAAAAAAATTTTTGCAAAAATAGCGAAAATTCGCGAAAAATTTAGATATTTCAAACAAGCCATAAAATTTATTAAAAGTGCCGAAAACTAAAAGGAATGGCAAAAATTCGATAAAAATTGCTAAATTAGCGGAAATTCGCAAAAATTTGATAATAGCGGTATGATAGCAAAGCCTAATAATTATTAAAAATCGTTAAAGCTCTAAAGATTTACAGTGAAAAATCGCTTCTTCGCGAGCATGGCTAAAATTCGCGAAAAATTGCAAACTTGGGAACAAACCCTAAAATATATTTGAAATTGCTAAATCGGTTAAAAAACAAAATGTAGGGGAAAAACAAAAAAAAAAATGTTGCAGAAATAGCGAAAATCGCGAACCATTTTAATATTTCAAACAAGCCATAAAATTTAGTAAAAGTGCCTAAAACTATAAGGAATGGCAAACATTTGCTAATAGCGGCACGATACAAAGTCTAATAATTATAAAAAATCTTTAAAATTGTAAAGAATCCAAAAACTTACAGGAAAAATTGCTTCTATCCGGAACATGGCTAAAATTATTTGTCGTTGTTTGCTCTTACAATTTTTTTGTAATATCAAATAAATGTTTGCTCAAAAATTACTAAAATATTTGATTTTTTGTGTTCACACTATGTTCACATTGGACAAATATTTGTTTGCCGGCAAATACTTTTATTTGCTCAAAATCAGCTGTTATTTTATTTGATACTCAAAAATATTTTGTGTTCAGACTACGTTAATGAAATATTTGATGTTTGCTTTCAAATATTTCACCAGTCTGAACGTACCTTTAGAAGAGTTAAAAATTTTGAAAAATTAAAACAGGACTCTAATGGCATTAAGATTTTATACGTTTAGAGAAATCTAGGAAAAGGACTGAGAAATTAGACCTTCTTAATTATGGGCTGCTTTATATTTCTCCAACATCTACGATAAGTTAATAAATTTTTTCCAAGTCAAGTTTTATCAAAACTAAATAAAAGGTTCGCTTAAATCGTAAACATTAAATCCATTTATTTTTCTAAAAGATTATTTATTAATGTCTCCTTAAACTATTGAAATAACTTATAAAATTATCTTACAGTATATTTTTTAATTAAAACTTAATATTTATGTATTAATTAAGAAATATGTATTATATATTTATGAATTATTTTTTTTTTTGTTTGCTCGTTTTAGTTTAAGAGTTGTTATATTTATTATGTTATTGCTTTTTTACTAATAACCTCCAACTAATAAATAATATATAGATTTTTATTAATTGAAATTACTAAATTCATAAAAAAAAACTTTATTAATCGGTTAACCGATCAATTACAAAATTAACCGATTATTTACCGATTAAGCCAAAACCTCGGTTTTTAAAGCAAAAGCCCGATTAAATGAATACCCTACAAATTGCAAATTTAAAGGCAAATTGAACGCACAAAACCAAAAAAAAAACTTTGATAAAATGAATTCCTGATGAAATGAACGCCTTGCATTTCCTTAAATATATTCTTTGCTTGCAAAAAATGCAAAGCCCACCGATAACTGTAGAAGGAAAGAATGGATGCACATGTATAGCGGCACGTCTCCTGTAAATGGTTCTGCTTGATGCAAAAAAATAAATGTATTGACGTTATTGAGGTATCCTATATTGTCCTCTAGAAATATAGTCTTAAAATAAATTGCACAAAAATGTATTTATTTTTTAACAAAATATTAGAAATTAAATTGTAAAATCTAACAAATGTCAAAGAAATGACAACCAAATTTAACACTTTCTATTAAACATTCCGCCATCTTCTGGAAATCGAAATCGACTAAATTAAAATAGAACGAAATTTTTAGGTAAAGTTTTTTCAATATGACCATAGTTTTCTATAATTTTTAGAGTGATTCTAAAAAACAACCTAAGTGGGGCTCAAAGTATGACGTAAATAAGCCGGAATATTTTTATAACCCCTTAAAACAGGATAGTTTTGAAAATCTTTTCGATTTTAATGTAACTCGAATTCGATTTCCAAAACATGGCTGATTAATTCTTCAAAATATGTTTGAATAATTATGTCCCAATAAACAAAATTTATAAATTTTCAGTAGAGACAAAAAAACTGTTTTCTTTTTATATCACAAAGGGGGATAAAATTGCATATAATTTTGACAAAATACTAGAGAAAATTATGTAAGATTTTTACACTTTACATCGATTTCTTGCATAAAGTGAAAATTGAAAAATTTCGAGTTGACTCTCTTTAGAGGAACCAGTGCGATATGTGCCTACTAATGTTTGTGCGGGCGGCGGCGAGTACATATGTGTCAAGCCATATTAGATAGATATGAAGAAGGTTATACGCAACGCGACCAAGATCTTTTGTGTACCAAAAACCATATTGAATTTAAGGAAACTTTTCGTTAAGTTTTATGAAACTGTCATTTGCTTAAGCGAAGTGCGAAACCGATCGCGTAGCCGAAGCTAGCTTAAGCATAGAACTCCATGAAAAATTACAGACAGATAACACATAAAAAAACACTGGACTAGACATTTAAGTATTAATTACATTACAGTGTTGTCAGTCCGTATATTTAGATACGGACTGACAACACTGTACCTGTTTTATCTGATCAAACCCCAAATCTTCATCATAATTTGTTGGGAAAGAATCGCTTTCTAAAGTATAACTTGTTTTTAAATGAATCTTGCCATTTACTTCTTAACAAAACAGCTGATAACTATTTTTCTGATATTTTTTTAACAAACACAAAAAAATCTATCAATGATGGGAATTTGTTTACGCTTTAAACACGAACATGACTCAGATAAAGTGCATTTGTAATGTGTAATGGCGAAAATTTTCCCAAAATGACTCTTAAAAATTCTTCACTGTGCTTTTAAAACTACCACGTCTTTTGGTTTTCAAATTGAGGTACTTCTCAAAATAGTATATATTTTAATAATTGAATAACTCGCTCCTTAGTTACGATTGGAATTGAAGCTTTGGTCCAAATGTTGTTGATCTCTTCAAAAATAATCGCAAATATATCTGAGTTGGATAAATTTTTTCCAATATACCTCAATTTGACGTCCTTCTTCACAAAAAAAAATATTTTAATGACGTCTCTTATAGTCTGTAGCAGCCGATCGTCTATTTTTAATATGTGCCTAAAAGATCACAAGTAGTCTCACTGCACCTAGAATAATAAAAAAAATTACAAAATTCCCTTTAAACACTTTTACAATCGCAAATGCACTTGTTTAGTATAAAAATTAATTTGATTACTAAGAAAACCCACGCGCTCGCACTCTTGTTAAGTCAATGTTTTATAAATTCGTTTGTAGTTGTTATGGGTCTTCCCATCAGGACTCCGCCATTTATGAACCGATTTTAAAATTTGTTTACTTTATTTGGATTGAATTACTTCCTAATTGAATTACATCATAATGATATCACTTCGTTGTTAGTAACGTCTTTTTAATTACTGACTCCATGTCCGTGTGTCTGTCCGCACTACACGAGTTGCAAAATGTTCAAAAGTTCAAAGAGAATTAGATGACTCATGATATAATTTTAAAAGGCCATCCACATTACGAATTCTATCAGACTCTCGAGTCCACAGCCTGTGACATCCTCTAATTCGCCTAGGAATCTGCTGCGACTTAATTACTAAAAATTGTAGAAATTTTAAATTTTGAATTTTTTTTTTTTTTTTTTCAATAAATAATATTTTCAATTTTAATTAAAAAATTTTATTGTAAACGAAAAAGTCAATTAAGAGATTTTGATATTTAATTAATATGTTATTTAAAAATTTATTTCGAAACAACTAAAATGTTAATTAAATCAAAATTTTATTCTTAATTTTCTTTCAATTAACAAATAATTGATTCATTTGTCACGTTAATTACATTGAAATACTTTTTCAACAATTTTTTTAATTAATAAAAAAAATAATCATAATTTTTTCTGTGAACGGCAAAGAATTTTCCGGGATACACTTATGTACGTATACTTATGTTGTTGGTTTTGTAAATGGAATTTTCAATAGATCTATTTTCAATTCCTTAGAGAAAAGCGAACTAACATCAAAGTGGTCCTGTAATAGGTCTTTGGTGGTAGAGACCGGTTCTAGTTCTAACACTTTATATGAATTGGACCTATCAATTTTACATGGGGTTCTCATTGAAGTGGGTCAATTGATACCTATCAGCCTCCATTTGACAGGTCAGACATCTATTCTTAATGAATGTGTTTAGTGTAAGTTACTACAATGGAGTATTATTTTAATAAAGCAAGTCCTACAACTAAATTTAAGAACCAAATTTTAGAAAGTGCCAAAAAAAATGTGTTACACCACCTAATTCATTAGTTTTTTTTTACTTTTTGTTCGTCATATACCAGTTAAATGATTGGTTCTCCTTTCACTTGTCACGAGTTTTTTCTTTTTGTCCTTGTTATTTTTTCACAAATCCCAGGACCAGTCTGTTGGAACAATTGACACAAAGTTTCCTCTGGGTTGTTCGTCGTTAGGTGATGTTTTTTTTTTTTAATATTGGAGGACAGAATTTTCATCAAAAATCACTTCATTAGAAAATGCATACAAAATGGATTTAATGCCAAAATTTCCATCAGAGACCAAAATCAAACCTTCGGCAGATTATCATAATTTTCAGTAAACTTCGATGCAGAATCAAAAAGAGCTTATGTGTCAAATGTGAAAAATGCAATCATGGCTTATCTAAACAAGCAGGTAAGCAGTCACATGAACTAATTCTTTGAATCGACTGTGAATGAAATTTTAACTCGCTCAGTATACCATTTTTTAGATTACATTACTTCTAATAAATGGTATGTTAAGCTTTAAAGTAATAAAAACTTTTCCCATATATCATTTTCTAATTTCATTAATATTACGAAAAATACCAATAAAAAATTGTGTCGCACTTTAACTCCAACTTTAGCTTTAACATCTTCTGGATACATTAAACCAACCTGTTCAAAAGCAAATTAATTCCAAATACTAGATGTCAAAACAGCAACCAAAGTGCAATATTTTTTCTCATAATCAAAAAAAAAAAAAAAAAAAAAAAAAACAGAAAAAACAACACAAAAACTTGTAATAAATAGAATATACTGTGTACTTTTTTTGTTTTTCCCCCTTCAGTTCTATATAATTTTTTTTCTTTCTATAAAGTGAAGTTTACGACTATTCAGCAGCTATAACTTAAACGCTGACATTGAATAATTATTACAAACGGAAATTAAAATCGTTAACGGAAATTGATTTCTTATTGAGACACGTTTTGCAGATGGTTTATAGTGTTTTAAAACTAGTAAATGGTTGTTGAAAGTGTGTTTGTGTGTGTAAGACTGTGTATGGCTGTGTATGTGTACTTTTGTTACTTTCATTGTTGTTGTAGTTGTAGTTGTAGCTTTGGGTATTACTGTTGCTGTGGCATGTTGTTGCAATAGTTGGGTGGCACTTACTACTTGTCTATACAAACACACACTTACACGAACACCTAAATGTGGCTTAAACACAATTATTTGCACTGGTTAGTATGTGTGTGTTTGTATTTGTATGGGCATTAAGTGTTGAAGAGTTGAGGTTGGTTGGATTTTAAGAGAAATAAATCGTAAATCGTTTTTAATTGGTTTCATTGTCTGTTTTTAAGTGCAAACAGGTAAATGTTGTTAAATTAAATGAATGACTACAGATTGAAATGATTGCTGTGAATGCATGAGCAACACAAATAAACTGAAACTAAAATAAAAATTCAATATAAAGGAACATGATTTTAAATTAAATCTATTATTTGCATTTAATTTAATGCAAGGTTGTGAAAATAACCTCATTTGGATAGCGTTAAATTGAATTCTTAATTCAATTTTAATTTTTTCAGCTAAATGATGCATATTTGGATAAAGTTTAATGTTGATGGTCGAAAATAATAAATTTGGTAGAAATACTAAGCAAACTTTGACTTGGGGGATTTTTTTTTTATAATCCAATTTATAAGTATTCAAAAACTGCAGTTAACAAAGCCTTAGAGAATTGCTTAGAAGAAAAAATTTATTCATTTATGATTGCAGCCCTCAAAGAAACACCTCTTCCAGAATTCAGCTGTATAAGAAGTTGGTATCGGATGAAATTGAAAAAAAAAACAATTAAAAAAATCCACTCAAATGCGTTCTACCGCCGCGGCGCCGCCAGAATTGATGACCATAAGGACCCAATTTATGGCAGTTCCCATCACTTTTTCTGGAACATCCGGAGATAGGTTCCCGCATTCCTGAAAGAGGTGTCTGTTTACTTCATAAATATTATAGCATAACTGACTTTCATTTACCAACTTGTATGGAAGCTTAAGTTTCCTATGGATCCACTGCCACCAAATCTTTTTGAATCCAAATTTTTTTGCATTTTACTAATTTTTAGCTAAATAAGGTAAGAATATGTAATAAAAAGCATGGATATCCACCAGTAGTAATAGACTTTTTCTAAATGACTCGTTCGAGCATTTCGACTGGTAACTGGCGAATGATACGCGTGATGTTTTACTCCAAGGCCTGAATCGAAGCGGGTTTGTCCGCATAAACTTTACACTTAACATATCCCCACAGGAAAAAGTCTAACGGTGTGATATCACACCATCTTGGTGGCCAATCGACCGACCTAAAACGTCAAATTGTGTTCTCACCGAAGTGTTCTCTCAATAAATCCATTGATTGATGCGATGTGTGGGAAGTAGCGCCGTCTTGCTGATACCAAATGTCGCCGAGATCACGAGCTTCAATTTCAGGCACCAAATAGTCGGTTATCAGGGCACGATAACGGTCGCCATTGATGGTTACGTTCGCACCGGCATCATTTTTAAAGAAATATTGACCGATGATTCCACCGGCCCACAAACCACACCAAAACGTTGTTTTTTCTGGATGTAGTGGCAGTTCTTGAATCTCTTCAGGTTGCTCTTCGTCCCAAATGCGGCAATTTTGTTTGTTTACATCAGGGCTGTGGAGTCGGAGTCGGAGTCGGAGTTGAAGAGTCGGAGTTGAGGTTTTTGTACCGGAGTCGGAGTCGGAGTCGCAGTACCCAAAAAAACGTGCGACTCCGACTCCAAAATTGTTTCGGCCTAAAAAATTTAAAAAAATTTCTAATATTTTCCATTATAAAAATTCTTCGAAATTGGCGATGCAATATTTTGCAGATCAATATGAATAAGTAGATTTTAATTTATTTTATGAGAAATAGTTGATTCAAGTACTTTACTATTTAAGTATATTTAGGTATATTTTTTATACGTGCGGGAAAAAGTCTAAATTACATTAGCAAAACTTATACTCAGTTATTGATCTAGTTGAAAAAAGATGTATGATTTTTTAAATAATTTACTCATGCTAAAAAATGTTAATGACAGGAATTGCCAATAATTTTAATATCAGAATTTTTTAACCATCAACGCTGAAATATTTTCAACATTGTACAGAATAAGTGTTGCTATAGCGCATAAATACTTGTATGTATTAGAAAAATTGTGACGTAAAATTATTTCTCTTTTGTGTAGAAACTTCTTTATCGGCCTGCCTTTAATTCCTACCATAACACTCATGTTTTTCTTATGCACATTACGCGGGGATTCCCATAATTCGTTTAATAAAGATGTTTCTACACAAAAGAGAAATAATTTTACGTCTCATTCATTTCGCATCACTGTTAGAGTAGGAGTCGGAGTCGGAGTCGGAGTCGTGAGTCGGAGTCGGAGTCGGAGTCGCACTTAAAAAATTTCAGCGTTTGGAGTCGGAGTCGGAGTTAGTACTTTTTTCGGACGACTCCACAGCCCTGGTTTACATACCCATTGAGTCAGAAATGGGCCTCATCGCTGAACAAAATTTGCCTCGAAAACGTCGGATCTTCTTGGAACTTTTCAAGAGCCCATAGAGCGAAGCGATATCGCTTGGGTAGGTCGAGCGGCTTCAGTTTTTGCACAAGCTGTATTTTGTATGCTTTCAATTTAAGATATCGACGTAAAATGCGCCAAGTCGTTCCATACATCAGTCCGAGTTGCTGCGAACGGCGCCGAATGGACTCTCCACGTTCTTCGTGTACACTCTCAGCTACGGCCGCTATATTTTCTTCACAGCGTGCTGGACGTGGTCTATTGGGTCGAATATCATCCAATAATGAATGCTGTGTAGCTCAGTAGGCCGAATATGTTGACCATAAGTTGAGCGAAGTGCACGAAACACATTCCTAACAGAACGTGAATTTTTGTAATAAAGTTGAACGATTTGTAAACGTTGCTCAGGCGTTAGTCTTTCGATTATAAAATGCCAAACAATACTAAGCAAAAATAACATGACAGCATGACACGACTCACACGTGATCTGTCAAAAAAAGGCTTTTGAAAAAATTAACTCTACTTGAATCACCCATTATAAGGAAATTAAACCCTAACCTCATAGGATAAAGCTTAGCTTACGTAAGTAAGGTTAGGTAGGAAGGCTACTGTGAAGTTATTCTTTACACCCTCAACCAGAGTCCAGTATGGTCCATTGTACCGCCTTGTGAAAGTAGGTCTTACTCCAGTTAATTTAAATCGGTTTTTTTAAGCAACGGTCCTTATTATCTACATCCGTTCTTTTCCTCCAGGTCCCGCTAAGAACCAATTCCAATATATTCCCCAGATAGGAGCGTAATGGAGGCTTGACTACTACTGACAGTCAGGATTATCCATTTCAGGATTATCATACATAGGTAATTTCATTATGAAGCCCTCATAAATCTCGGTAAAATGTTATTATTAAAATTAAATTCGGCACAAAGGTTTCCTGCACAGTATATATATCGCCAACTTTCATTTCCTCATTTGCACGGCTTTTGATAATTGCAAAGGAGTAATGTATCTAGAAGAACTCGCTTATGAGCATATGTAGTACTACAACAATTCTTTATACATAATTCTTTAACTTCATGAATAAGAATTTCTTAATTACATCAAAAGTACATGTGCAAATTCAAAATTTAATTAAAATTAAAATTTAATTTAATTTAATTTAACTTTGGTTTAATGTAGTAGATGTTAATTTTTTAATCCCGGGATTTTCGGTATTTAGTCAATCCCGAAATCGTTAACTTAATGATATTTTTTACCTTTTTTTATAAAAAGAAATTCATCATGACATTCTCCCTTGAAACGATAGGGAACAAAATATTAATATTTTATATTTATTTTATTAACTCTGTTAATACCCTTAAACGAAAGAAAAAAGTTAAACTTTGTTATTATTTTTAAGCGTGTCCAATAATTATAAAGAAATTTTAATGTGAGAAGTGCTGAAAATAATTGAAAAAGAAAATCTATTAAATAAAGAAATATCTTTTGAAATGCACAAAACAAAAATAAAAACCAAAAGTTCCGTTTGGTTTTATTTTCTAATTGATTCCACTGGTGCACCAAATGCAAAAATAAAACATTACTCTTTACAGGTTTAGGTTTTCCGAGTTTAGGTATGGGACCTACGGTAATTTATTGAGCGATTTCACGAAATTACGTAGTGTAATTTATACACTACATAATTCCTACAACTAGAGGTTGAGGGTATAAAAATGTGTTTTTGTTAAAAGAAGAATTTTATGGTTAACTAACAAATTGATTTTGTTAATTAATTTCGAATTGAAATTTCAATTATTCATCTTAATTCATTTAATAAAATTTTTAATAGAATCTTACAAATAAATAAATTACTATTTTGCCCTTTTCAATTACAATATTAATTACTTTTTTTTGTTTAGTTTGGATCAACTCAGGTAATTAAATAAATTATATATTTAACCAGTTGGCATCCCTAGTTTGATGGAATAGTTTTTGTACCGTTTATTTTTTTTTTTGGAAATTGGCTCATGCTTGCAAATATTTTTTTGAAAGCAATGTATTAAATTTGTTTTATTATTGCACATATGTAAGCGAAAGTTAAAGTCTCACAGCCGTAATCATAACGAAAATGTGGCGTGAAGTTAGCACAAAGTTCATTCATAATACACTAACCAAACTCTGGCTAACGATTTGCTAAACTCTTGTTAACGAGCTGGCAAAAGTTTGCCACCTTGTGAAAAACACACGTTTAATGTTGAATTATTTTGCTTGTTTTTTTTAATTCACTATCTTTTTTAATTAAGCCCTTTTTTAAATATATTTTAATTTAAAAACATCTAACATTTTTATATGGGAAGGCAAAAACAAAAAAATTATGAAATGAAATGACAAAACCAGCGATGATTTATTTATGCAAGCGTGTTGCATTTTTTAGCACTATACTGTGGCCTCATTAATATTCAGAGTTGATTTATTAAAAGTTAGCAGACGGATAAAATTCGTTATAAATAAACTCTGTGCTAACAAGCTGCTAAGCTTAATCGGTATTCTAGTTCTAGCTCGTTGTACGTAGTGTACAAACTGTGGCTAACTTTTTGTTATGAATACGGCTGTCAGTTTTTAAATTTTATACAAAAGGCTGGACTGAATTTTTTTATACCCTACACCACCACTGTGGTGAATAAGGGGATTACTAAGTTTGTCATTCCGTGTGAAACTTTTTTATTATACATCTAAGACCCCATAAAGTATTTATATTCTGGCTCCTTGAGTAATTCTAAGTCGATTTAGCCATGTCCGTCTGTCTGCCCGTCCGACAGATGGCGCAATATTTAGTTAATTTGTGTTTTTGCACCGTACATAACCTCTTTTCGTGAAAAGTGCGTGGGAGTCAAACGAAAAAAAAATATTATTAAATTGAAGTTTAATTTATTTAAATTATTAAATATTACATACATATTAATAAATTAACCCAAGGTGTTACTGAAAGTAAATTAATTGTATTATTGAAAGCTATTGAAGAAAGTAAACAAGCAACAGGTAAGACAACAAAGGGAAGAATTCCTACCCCAACAATAACAAAAAAAAATAAATTAATCATAAAAAACGTATATTTCATTACAAAATGCCACGCCCAATTATACAAATTTAAATTTTTACAATTTCAAATACATAAAATTTCGATTTAGCCATGTCCGTCTGTCTGTCCGTCTGTTGAATACATGATCACTTTCGAAAAAAGAAAAACGAAAAAGAAAAGAACAAACTTGGTCTCAGATTGCTTGTAGTTATCCGAAGCAGTGTGGGATTGAAATCCAGCAGCATCGGTTCTGTAGGATCAGAACTATAAATCAAAATGTGGAACCACCACCCTAAAAAATGTATAATTTTGATACAAAAACTAGCATAAATGGTGGAATAATGCACGGAATGACATAACGAATTCGCTTTATACGACTGAAAATAATACTGTTAAATTTTGTGAAGATCGGTCCATAATTGACCATAGGCCCCATATAAACCCTTCTCGCGGAAAACAGCTTAGTACACCTAAAACCGCAATAAATAACGCTATCATACTAAAATTTGGTACATTACAGTTTTATAGGACAGGAAATCACACTGTAAAATTTTTTGAAGATCGGTCCATAATTTACAATAAGCCCCATATAAACCCTAATCTTGGAAAACAGTTTAGTACGCCTAAAACCGCAATAAATAACGCTAGCATACTTAAATTTGGTACGTCACAGTTTTGTAGGACCAGAAATCAGACTGTAAAATTTTTTGAAGATCGGTCCATAATTTACTCTAGGCTCCTTATAAACCCTACTTCCGGAAAACTGTTTATTGTGCTTAAAACCAAATAAAGCCCACTTTGGAAAAATATATAAATTCGACTTAAACCATAACAGATATAGATATTGCCGTAAAATTTGTTCTACTAAGATTCATATGGCGAGAAAAAATATCATGCAATTTTGTGAAATTCACTGTTAACGCTAAAACTAATTACACTGCTGACTGCTGTATTGAAATTTATTCTAATTTAATTTTTGTGATGCCAGAAGTCAGTCTTCAGAATTTTGGGATCATGGGTCCATAACAAATTACCCTCCTTAAAATCATTTTAGTTCGGCTAAAACTGTTACGAGTCATGATATTTTACTCAAGCCAGTTCAAAGTTCTAACAAGGAACGCATACAATTTTCTTATTGTCGGTCAATAATTTAATTCAGGTTTAAACCGCAACTAATTTTAATGCTGACGTTCGTTTTTTGTGAAGATTAGTTGATAATATATATGTATTTATCAGTTATAGCCCACTCCTGTCGGTGGAGGGTATCAAAAACTCGGCAAAGCCGAATATAGCACTCTAACTTTTTTATACTTATTTTTTTACTTGAATGTGATGTTTTGATACCTTTTTCCATTTTGATGAAAATACTTTTTGTATGAAATATTTTTCAATTCGTCGACCACAATTTGAAACCTTTCATGACATTGTTTGATTTCTCAATTTCGTTTTTTTAGTTCTTGGTGTTTTAATAAATAAAATGATGAATTATTTTCATATCGTTGATTCCACTGGAATGTTGTAGTTTTAAGCATAAAGAAATACGGGAACTATTTAAGAGTTTTTAGTACCTTAAGGGGCATTTCGTCCTCGGCAACACAACGGGTTTATATTTCACCTAATGATTCATTTTTGGCAGCGTATTTTAGTAAAGTATTATTTGTCGACTCTTTAGACCTACTTCGAACGGGGTTAAGTTTTATTTGGAGCACATTAATTTCGACCGTATGGACTAATTAAAGGTGATTAATAAATCGAGACGTAGAAACCCCTTCGCCACTTATCACTTTAGGACACTTCAAGAGCCTAACTTTGTCTGTTTAATCCCGTTCGAAATATCCCTAGAGATAATATCTATATTAAAATAATTAAAATATTTAGAAAACGGTCGCACAAATTAAATACTATTTACTGCACACGTTTTTGTAGTATTTTGAAAAGTTTTTGTTTTTTTACAAGAACACACGCATTCATAAGTGGTTTTTATTTACAGTGTTCAATGGTTTTTTTTTTACTTGAGTTACATTTTGTTTTGACATTATTCATAAAGAGTTTAAATTTGCCTAGAGAGTAAGAAAAATGTATATAAATTACACATTACTAAAATAACCGGTTTATTATACCAAAATAACCGGTTTATTCGATATTCGAAAAATGGACATTTTAAAATAACCGACTTGAGCAAAGCTGAAATAACCGGTTAAAACCGGTCGAATAATAACCGTTCGATCTCCCTACTAAATCAAATTAGAATTACTCAAGGACCCAGAATATATATACTTTATGGGGTCTTAGATGTATTAAAACAAACTTTGACACGGAATAACAAACTTAGTATATCATTCACCACAGTGGTGGTGGAGGGTATAAAAATGATAGATCTAGCAGTAAAAATGCTAAATTGTCAACAGTGCAATTCTACAGACAATGGCTCATTCATTACATAAATTAAAATTTTTAAATAATAATGTTCATATTAGTTTTTTTTTGTTTTGTTTGTATGATGTTAAGAATGATCGACGATTCGACGAGCTAATCTCTTTTAAGTAATCTCTTTTAAGTAAATACTATATTCTGTTAGTAGATGATTTACTTTTTTTGTGTGAATGGTTTGGTTTAAACCACGTTGCTGGAACATTGTTTTTTTATGGTTTTGTACTCGTCGAGTCATCGAAGGTTAGTATTGACGTGACTTTTTTTAATTTTATGAGCAAATATTGAAAATATTGTTCTTCCAAAATATAGCGGCAACAATGAACAGCTAATGAGAAAAGACTAGAAAGAAAACAAGCGAGGTATGTGTAGATCGTGCACATTCCAAAAAATGCTGAATGTCAAAATCAGAATGTAATAAATGCGAAAAACCCATATGCGGAGAGCACAACGTTGAGCTTTGTGACTATTGCTGAAGTTGACATTTATTTTTTGTAAAGCTGAAATTCGTTTTTAAGTTTTTTCTCTTTTCTAATTTTTCAGTTTTACTTACAATAATTTTAGGGCCTCTTTAATGATCCCAAAAAAATGTGCAACATAAAATAAATTAGTACAAAAATTTAATAAATTGTTTATCTAGATGAATAAAAATTAAAGTAGTTTCTTATATAGACTTATAAGGTGCCACAATCATTAATAACATTTTTTGAAAAAGTATATTTTGTTTCAAGCCATAGTTATAGACAGTTAAAAAATACGTCGTCGAATCGGCGATCATTCATTGCAACGTGTTCGTACTCTAGGGTTAAATTAATTTTACCCATGTATGCCTGTATCTCTTAGCTTAAACCCATTTTCTAAAAGAATTTTTGTAAAAAGATCGCCTTGGGCAAAATTTATACTCAATAAGTCTTATATTAGAATAAAAGTCGAAGGTCTTTACAAAAATATTTAACCTTAGCTTTAAATTTAATAAAAAAAAGGTTGAAAAATGCACAAATATTTTTTGTTTTATTTCAAAAACAAAAAAAAAAAAAAAAAAAAAAAAAAAAAAAAAAAAAAACCAAACATTTAACAAATGTTCCCTACTAAACAACTTTGTCTCTTATGTCTACCTAATCAATGCTTTTGGGAGCAATGCTTTCACATCTATATAATTAAATAAATAAATTGTTTTAAAATAGTACAATATATTTTAAAATAACATTTTATTTATCTATCTCTCCCTGGCCACTACTAAGTTTCCTAGCAAATATACCAAAAATAAATATAAAAAACGTTAATATCTTCTATCTGTTTTACTCTTGTATTCTGTTTTTTAGCAAGCGATAAATTTAAATTTATTTGTTGTCATGGAATTGATAACATAACTTTCTTCAAGTTTCTGCATCGTTAACTTCGGATGCAGTCGAAAGTTTCAGTTATACATATTTCACCAGCACAGAAATGAGGCAAGTGTAAAGTGATAAAAAAAAAAAACTAAAACGACCAAATTCTACTATCAATTTTGTCTAGAAGTTTGCGATGAAAATCAAATTGCAAAATTGTGTTTTTGCTCTAGTACAAAGTACAAATATTACGGATTCTGAGTAGTGAGACTTATGCAAGCTATAAAATATTTAACAAGTTTACCGTGCCATAATATTTGTCTGTAGTTGCAACCAAGCGTAACTTGAAGGCGAATTGCTCCTTTTCTTGGGTCTTTTTTTTGGAGCTTAAAAATAAAAAAGAAGCGTTACGCTTAAAAGAAGATACATCCTAACCTAAGGAAAACATAGCAATAGACTAACAAATATAATTCACATACACTTAAAGAAATTCTAAATTTAAATCCAAGTATCATAACGGTTTTGTGTAATAAAAATTAAGAAATGTTAATTAAAATAATTTATTTTGTTAACAGTATGTATTATTGACCTTATTTGTTGTTGTGGTATATATTCGGATGTGTCAGAAGTTAAAAGGACCCAATAAGCATTGAAATTTTAAAAATTCAAGTGCTCTAAATATTGCTGGAATCTGGATTTAATTTATGCCCTATTTTCAAGTAGAATTCCAGTTCATACCAAAATGTTTGAAACTATTTTTTTATTTATGTATTGCTTAAGCTATCAAAAAAAAAAATTATTAGTGAACAAATATTTGTAAATATTTCTGTGTACCGAAAGGATTTTAAGCTTTCGAAAAAAATGGAACCATTAATTTAGTAAGTGTAAATTAATCTTAAAATGCAGATGATGATTAGGGATTTCATATACATACCATTTTTTTCTTTATGCCATGTTAAAAAAAATTAGTATGATTTCCATTGAAATTGTAGGCTTGATTTATATTGGTATTATAGGTTTGATTTATACTTGGCTTCAATACTTGAATTCAAGTATAATTATTACGTGTTTGAGACTGGATTTTCACCGTAATTCAATGCTTAAATTTTACTGTATTTACATTGTTGTGTTTGACTGGATTTCCAGTACCCGTTTTGCTGGAGTATGCTATTGAATTCCACTGTAAATCAAGTATAATTCAAGGCTTGAAAATGGAAAACAGGACTGGAATTACACTTGATTTATACTTTTATTCAATCAAAATTGCATATTGGGGACTAACTCCACAAAATAAAAAGGTGAATAAATTAGACATGTTTGAAAAATGTATATCCAAAATTTAAGATACTACAAAAGTGAAGTTCCTGAACACGAGAACCGCAGTAATTCATATTACAGCAATATATTATCACCCAATTTAGTAATGTATAATTTGCTATTATCTGGCTGGTAGCTTCTGAAAAAATTTAATTTTTCATATTTTTTAATGAAAAATATTTAAATAATAGAAGAGCATAATAATTTTCAAAGAGTTCACAACTAATAAATTGATAACTTTTCGAAAAGTGGAGTTAGGCCTTTTAGCTTCTGGAACATCCATTGAAATTTATTGTTGTGGGAAAGCTAGTTTCTAAGCGCATTTCGCTGGTTGCTTAGGCCAGCTCGTCAGGAAACTTTTTCCAAATACTTTAGAAAAGCTAAAAATATTATACAAGTAAGACCATAAAGTGAATAAGAATTTTAAACACTCAGGTCTTACATGTAACAATATCAAAGCTTCAACAAAGACACAACAATAAACCGTCAATTTTTCTTTCTTACATTTCCCTACAATTGGCTGGTTTTTTCCAACACGAATTGTAGTTGTAAGAGGATAGAAAGAAAAAAACAAAATTAAAAAAAAAACAAGTTGCTTAAATAAAGCAGCTTGCCATTTCAATTTTTTTATTATTTGCCGGGCACATGCAAATTTATTATCAAAAATTATTTTCGGGAATGAAATATTTTATTAATTAATTCATTTATTAATTATGTGCTAATAATCCCAATTTTTTGAATGCAAACACTGAAATTTATTGTTGTGGAAAAGCTAGTTTCTAAGCGCATTTCGCTGGTTGCTTAGGCCAGCTCGTCAGGAAACTTTTTCCAAATACTTTAGAAAAGCTAAAAATATTATACAAGTAAGACCATAAAGTGAATAAGAATTTTAAAACACTCAGGTCTTGCATGTAACAATATCAAAGCTTCAACAAAGACACAACAATAAACCGTCAATTTTTCTTTCTTACATTTCCCTACAATTGGCTGGTTTTTTCCAACACGAATTGTAGTTGTAAGAGGATAGAAAGAAAAAAACAAAATTAAAAAAAAACAAGTTGCTTAAATAAAGCAGCTTGCCATTTCAATTTTTTTATTATTTGCCGGGCACATGCAAATTTATTATCAAAAATTATTTTCGGGAATGAAATATTTTATTAATTAATTCATTTATTAATTATGTGCTAATAATCCCAATTTTTTGAATGCAAACACTGAAATTTATTGTTGTGGAAAAGCTAGTTTCTATGCGCATTTCGCTGAATGCTTAGGCCAGCTCGTCAGGAAACTTTTTTTTTATGGTGTTTTAATTCATAATAAATGACCTCAAGCCGAACCAAATATAAACCACAAAAATGTATTATTATATAAAAGTTTTGTAATGTGGTTTCTTTAAGTGTACCAACCTAACCACACTGTCATTTCAAACTGTATTTTTATAAGATGGTCATAAATTATCCAATAACATCGCCTTTAAATAAAAATACTCGTACAAAAAAAAAAAAAAAAAATATATAAAAAAACTTTAGAAACTGTTTACCTCAACTCCCAACTAAGAAATAAACTAAGAAATAATTTTATATTGGGCTAAACAAAACTGAAAACTTTCTTAAGTTCTCTGTTGAATATAAGAATTTGTGTTTATTTTCGTGAGCAACAAACAAAATACATTTACAGGTCAATGTATTTGTTTTTTTTGAAAAAGGGAGCACCAGTAATTTTTTTAAGTATTTTTATATTTGGCACTGAAAAAAAAACATTTTTGGTAGTATAAACGATATTCGTAATGCGTACATGCAAAGCCGGTCGATCAACTTCGTAGGCTCAGTAATCTTAACAAAATAGACTCATTAAAGAATGAGCTTATTGCAAAGGAAATATCATCCGTATTATAATTTTTGTATAAAATAACTCATCACATAGTCTTTGAATTTCGCGATGATCCAGAATTTATTAATAATTTATGAACAGTGATTATTTGCGAGCATTACACATATAATTCAAGAGCAATATGTCACCATTATTTACACAGAAAAAAATATATGTTAATTGATTTCAATTATAAAATTTGCGATATTAATTAAAAAATTCATTAAAGTTGCACCAGTAGACAAACAAATAGACTCAATTAAATATTTTCATGTATCTTTAAAATTAAAAAAAACTTAAAATAAATTTTGATTAAATAATAATATTAACAATTAAATATTTAATTGATGTATTATTATAATTTTGAATTCTTATTTATCTTAAAACCGGTTTTTTTATTTTGTAGTTTTGAATATACACATCTTAAAAAAAGGGTTGCATGGTAATTCAAATATATTACATATTAGCGTTTTTGGGTAAAAGCCGACAATTTTTTTATTTTATTTCAAAAGCCTGCCGGTTTTTACATTTTTGATATTAATATCATTTTCTGCAGTATCACTGTTGATATAATTAAATGCTTAATTCTTTTGATTAAGTTTCTTAATTTTTACTGTTCATATTTTTTTTATTAATGGTTTAATTGAAAAAAACAAAAATTGCGAGCATTTTTTCTGTGTAGTTTTTGTTTTAAGAAATATTCTTTAACGTTAAATACAACTTCAAACTAATGTTTGACTTTTTTTAAGAACATTAAAAAAATATTTAATATACCCGTTAATTACTATTTTTGTTTAGGTTTTAATTCTTTGTTGATTAATTAAGAGCTGTTTGCATTTTATAATAAACATCAGTGTTGCCAAAACTTTATGACCGAAAATGGCTTAATTAACTGGAAAAATGGCTCAATTAACTGGAAAAATGGCTAAAAAAATGTTTAATATAAAAAACACATTTTAATTAAATAACAAAACATTAATAGTTCATAAAATTTTTTTTGCAATGAAATTGTAAATGGAAATCAGTTTGTTACATGAGAAGAAATGTAATCAAATTTAATCACCGATAAATTCGGTGTCGTTATTTTTCATCTCATAAGAATCACTTATGCCTATTAGTTCGAAATATTTTGAAGGTAAATATAATCATGATAACAGTTGCTCAACTTTTTAAGTCCAAATCTACAATAAAAAAACAAAACAAGTTAGAGTGCTATATTCGGCTGTGCCGAATCTTTGATACCCTCCATCGACAGAAGTGGGCTTTATATGATAAATACATAAATATTATTAACTAAGCTTCACAAAAGCGAACGTCAGCATTAAAATTGGTTGCGGACTATATGCTAAATTATGGACCAATCATCCCAAAATTCTGAAGACTGATTTTTCAATACAGCAGTGTAATTAGTTTTAGCGTTAACAGTGAACTTCAAAATATTGCATGATATTTTTTCTGGCCATATGAATCTGAGTTGGAAGAAATTTTACCGCAATAAATATATATGTTATGGTTAAAGGCAAATTTAATTATTTTCCCATAGTGGGCTTTATTTGCTTTAAGGCGCAATAAACTGTTTTCCGAGAGTAGGGTTTATATGAGGCCTAGGGTAAATTATGGACCGATCTTCAAGAAATTTGGCAATGTCATTTCTAGTCCTACAAAACTGTACCGTACCAAATTTTATTATGATAGCATTATTTATTACGGTTTTAGGCGGACTAAACTGTTGTTAGGGAGTAGGGTTTATATAGGACCAAATGTAAATTATGGACCGATCTTCAAAAAATTGTGCAGTGTGATTTCAGGTCCTATAAAACTGTGACGTACCAAAGTTTAGTAAGATAGCGGTATTTATTACGGTTTTAGGCGTACTAAGCTGTTGTCCGGGAGTAGGGTTTATATGGGGCCTATAGTTAATTATGGACCGATCTTCACGAAATTGAACAGTATCATTTGCAGTCGTATAAAGCAAATTGATGCAAAGTTTTATATCCAAATTATCAATTTTTTTAGGGTGGTGGTTCCACATTTTAATTCATAGTTCTGCTCCTACTGCACCGATATTGCTGGGTTTCAATCCTAAACTGCTTAGGATAACAACAATCAGTTTGCGACCAAGTTTAATATACGGACAGACAGACGGACATGGCTGAATCGACTTAAATTTACTCAAGGAGACATAATATATATTCTTAATGGGGCCGTAGATGTATAATAAAAAAATTTCACACGGAATGACAAACTTAGTATACGCTCACTCACCACTAGTGGTGGTGGAGGTTATAAATAGAGAAGAAAAGTTTCCCTAATTGATAAAATCTAATTGACGGTTGCTAAATGTAACGTATTTCTCAAATTGCTTTTAACGATGTTTACTTAGCTAAATACCCTCCCTACTTCAGCATTAGACCATGAATGAGAGAGCGACTTTATAGTAAATTCTGAAGTAAATTTCTAAAATTTTCTTGTTGCCGCCCGCATCTTTCTGGTTGAAATAATTTCGTCCAGATAGAAACAGTGTTGTTTGTATTGATCCATTTTTTAAATTTAATATTGATAATTCTACTGTTTATTTATTTTGAAAGATTATCAATAACAATTTTAATTAATCTTCCATGTTGTAAAAATTCCTTTCTTCATAAAAATAATTTAATGAAAATTAAATTTAATGAACTTAAGCCTAATTAAATAGTAAAAATTTGGTATTTTTTTATTGTTTTTATTGCGAGAACCATATTACATGTTGAAATAGAAATTTTGTATGGGGTTGGAAAATAGAGAAACATGGTTTGCGTTGTTCTTCTGAACATAATAATATGTTTGAGACAATAATTATCTAAAAACATTCTGTCTGAACATATATTATTGCTGAAGACGTGTTTGACACAATCATAACCACAAACATTAATGATAGTTTGCGATTGTGATTGTATCAATCATGTTTTTTCTTTGCGTTTATAAATGTTGATATTTACATAATACTCGGCTCAAAGAACTCTTTATGTGATTCTTTACCTTATAAAATAATTTTGTTCTGTCGGGTCCATGAGTGCCTGTTGATTCCAAGTAGTAGGCCCCACTCTCGAAGATATATCGTCAACGACAGTGGTGTTGGACATTAATAGCACAAGGAAATAAAATTTAAAATTTTTTGTGTTTATTGAAAGTTTGATGCAATTTTTTACTAAATTCAGGTCACTGATTTAAAATCTTATCTCCGTTTTTTTCCATAAGCTCGCATTTTTAAGTTACAGGTACTAATCGTAATTTTGATTTTTTTTCCAAAAATTTCAAACAAAATCATATCTTTGTTCTTCGTTAAGCGATTTTCAAAATGTTCCTTTTTTTTAAGATGTAATAATTAGCATTGAAACACAGTAAAAATTTTTAAAATCAGCAAAAATAAGTACAAATTGTGAACTTTTAAAAATCATGAAAAATCCAAAACGGGGAAAAAAAATTAAGTGTTATTGCTTGCATGTAAAGCCACATAACATATGAACAAAATGAGATGTGGATCATAAAAATCGGTGAACGCGTTTAGCTTTAATTCACAATATAGTGAAGGTACATCATTTTCAAATGATGGAAAAAAAATCCATAAAAAGAACAGCAGTAAACACACACCCATTAAAAATTGTTATTTTTGTATGGAAATTGCGATTTTTATTAATTCAGTCAGAACTCTCAGTAAATTGTGTAAAAAATCAAAAGATGTGTACCGATTACAATGAAATAAAGCTCATTTTCTTCGAAATATATTTAACTAAACATTTTGCATAAGAGATGAAAACCTGCAGGTGGCTGAACATTTGCGAATATTGGGTATTCCTTTCACAAGAAACTTAATTTGGAACACTCATGTTAAATACCTTTTAACCAAATTAAGTAAAACAAATAATCTATTAAGGCTTATTTGCTCACGTGGTAAAGGGCCACATATTGAGACAGCTCTCAACATCTGCAGGTCTTTAACTGCCGGTATAATTTTGCATGGCATAACAATTTATGGATGGACATCAAAAAGAAATATCGCTAAGATCGAAACCTCACTCAACAAGTGCTATCGATCAGCCTCAGGCCTTTTACGAGCGACTCCCATTAAATCTTTACAAACGGAAGCAAATTTTCCAGATTTCCAGCAACTTCTGGAAAAAAACTCTGTTGTGCTGGTCTCAAGATCTATTACCATAGAATTGGATGGACTACACGAATTGTTTTGGAAACATATTAACAATCCCTCGGCCAGTTATGGATGCTCCATTTCTATGATTATTTGTTTGTTGAGGACAAACAACATTGCTTTACCTTCTCAGCCGATCAACCCTAATGGCGCGGGCGCAAGAGTTTTGGTTGATGACAGCCTACGAGCCTACAACAAAAACACCATTAACCCAATATGTTTTAAGAAAATGTTGGGGGAAAGAATTTCAGTTCACTCACCAAACACAACACTCTATACGGACGGTTCGTACCGTAACGGAAGGACATCGTATGCGATTCTCTAACAAATATCACCTACCATTTTTGAGGGTATTTGGCAGGCGCGATTACCAGCTCACAGTGGAATTTTTATTGCCGAGATTGCTGCGATAAGGTCTGCAATAAAATTCTCGGTAGAGCGAAAGGAGAAAACATTAATCTGTACAGACAGCCTTAGCGCCACCAGGGCTCTAATGAAGAACAATAATGGAGTATATAATGACATGCTTTATCATGATAATAACTACAATATTGTAATACTCTGGATTCCATCACACATCGGTATTCAGGGGAATGAATGTGCAGACAACGTTGCAAGGGGAGCACTAGACGTACCTGAAATTACTGAGACGCCATGTTTTCCTAGGGCTTTATCAAATCCGTTTAAGGCAATTCTAAGACAACAGAACCCTACACCTAGGCGACCCAAATACAATGAAAACCTTAGCAGAAGTCAATGTATTATGTTGGCGAGATTGAGAGTTGGTAAGGCTGTATTTAATACCAAGCATTACTATGAACTGACAGATCCACCAAAATGCAACCTATGCGATGTTAATTTATCTATCACTCACATTTTGGCGGAATGCCCAATTTCCAAGATGGACGAACCTTTAGAGAAGATGCTGGATTGTGCGGTAAGCAAAAACTTACCCAGAATACGGGAAAGTTTGCGAAAACAGAATATTCAGGAGATTTAGGCCAAATCTCATAACATGGAACATAAGAAAAGAGAGAACATATAACATAAATACATTTACTATTTGAATTTTTACTTAATCATTAATTTCGAACCTTATTTAAAGTAAGATCTCTTTGGGCGCATATGGTCTGGTTACCCGGCGCCTTTTTAAAATACATTTTATAAATTTACTTTGTAAAATATTTTTTTTTTTTTTATTTCAAAATAATTACGACTGAGTAAAACTCATTTAGTAATATTGCAATAGGAGGTAAAATAGTGTGACGAGTGATAATTCATTAATTATCCTCAAAAAAAAAGTTATAAATTTATGTACTTGTGTACATATATCTAGTTGACCAGATCCATTGGTAGGGTCCTCTGTAGTCTTCTGTATGGTTTGTGAGAGACGAAGATTTCATTAAGATCTTCATTTGTGTGAAGCTGAAGTTTTGTAGCGTGCTTTTGTGCATGGAGTTGTATCTCCTTATGCAGGTCGTCGTTACGAATGAACCATGGAGCATTGACGATAGTACGTAGTATTTTGTTTTGTGTTTTTTGAATAATTTGTACATTAGTTTTCTTCGAACAGCCCCAGAGCTGTATTCCGTACGTCCATATAGGTTTTATTATTTGGTTATACACCATGAGTTTGTTAGTGAGAGATACATCAGAATTACTCCCAAGTAACCAGTATAGTTGTCTGAATTTTAGTTTAATTTCCTGAGTTTTTTTTTTAATATGTTCCTTCCACTTTATTTTAGTGTCGAGAGTCATGCCTAAGTATTTGGCAGTATTAGCGAATGGTATCTTTATGTTGTTTATATATAATGGTAGGTATTTAATTTTTTTGTTGGTGAAGTTCATATGAATAGATTTACTTTCATTGAGTTTCATCCGCCACTTCCTGATCCAAACTATGGTGTCTGAAAGTGCATGTTGTACTTTGTTAGTTGATTCTTTCTCATATTTGCCTGTTGCTAGAATTGCAGTGTCATCTGCAAATGTTGCTATTGTTGCAGATTGGGGTATGGGCAGATCTCTTGTGTATAGCAAGTATAAAATAGGTCCAAGGACACTACCTTGCGGTACACCGGCTTCTATATTTTTTAGGTTTGAATATTCGTTTTCCAATTTAACTCGAAAATGGCGATCAGCCAGATATGACTTTAAAATTTTGTAAAATTCTTTTGGTAGATCTTTGTGCAATTTGTATAAGAGTCCTTGATGCTAAACTCGATCAAAGGCTTGACTTACATCAAGAAATACGGCTGAACATATTTGTTTATTTTGTAACGACTTTTCAGCAAAGTATATAATACGATGGACTTGTTCTATTGTAGAGTGACGCTCTCTGAACCCAAACTGATGCTTTGGGATCAACTGACGTTGTTCTATTATGTACTGAAGCCTTTTAACAAAAAGTTTTTCAAAAATTTTTGACATTACAGGAAGTAATAAAATGGGTCTATATGATGCTATTTCATTAGGTGGTTTTCCTGGTTTTTGGATAACGATAACTTCTGCAACTTTCCATTGCAAGGGAACATATTGCATTCGAAAACATGCGTCAATAATGTATAAAAGTTTCTTTAAAGCTATTTCTGGCAGTTTCTTTATAATTTTACCGGTTATTAGATCATAACCTGGAGCTTTTTTTGGACTTAGGTCTTTTTGTATAACGTTTTTAAGCTCCTTCATAGAGGTTGGCTTTATGCTTTTATTATCTAATTTAAAATTCTTCATTATATTTTCTTCAGCTGTTTGTCTTGGCAAAGGCTTGAAAATTTCAGCGAAGTGATCTGCGAACATTTCAGATTTTTCTTTGGCCTCCTTAAGCCATGTGCCAGTTGGATTCCGAATCGGTGGTATATGCGGTGATGATTGATTAAATTGCTTTGTGGCTCTCCATAAGCTATAGTTGGTATCTTTGTTTGCAGAGAGGTTTTCAGATATGCAGACATGGTATTATTTTTTGACTCAGTTATTAATTGTTTAAGTTTAGTACATAATCTATTGAAAATAGACTTGTTTTCCGTAGTGCGCTCAAGTTGCCACTTTTTTCTTGCTTTGCGTTTTTTATTTACAAGTTCCCGTATTTCTTTGGGATATGTAGTGGTTTTTGTTGAATTTTGTATATCTGGCGTGCTTTCCCACGCAGATGTTTGGATAGCATCAATTAAGTTGTCTAGCTCATCTTCGATATCGTGTTTTGATTTAAGAGGAGTTTGTAAGATAATTTTGTCATTTAGCAATGCTGAAAATAAGCTCCAGTTTGATTTATTGCTTACTAAAGCTGGTGAAACAGGTCTTTGTACGATATTATCGCTGACTGTCATAATGACAGGTGAATGATCGGATGAAAGACCACAGTAGTTTTCTAAATGTATGTAGTTTTTTGAAATGCCTTTAGTTATATAAAAATCTATTAAATCTGGGATTGAATTTGGATTTGAAGGCCAATAAGTGGGTTCATTTCCTGAGAAAATTTCACAATTAAAATGGCAGCATGCTTTGTATAATTCACAACCTTTTGGTGATGTGAGCCTGGACCCCCAAATTTTGTTTTTGGCATTGTAATCACCTCCAACTATGAAATGGGTTCCAAGGGATTGAAGCATATTTAAGTATTGTTGATATTGAACATTATGTTTTGGCGGAATATAAATTGCACATAGTTTAAATGAATTTTTGTGTTTAAGATTGACTGAAATACTAGCCAATTGAAACGTATCAGTTTCAATTTTTGACTCTTCGCTATGTTGAATATTTTCATTTATTATCACAGAAGCTCCACCTCGTGCTCGTTCCGCTGGATGGATTGAGTTGTAAATTTTATAGCCTTTGATGGAGGCATATGATTGTTTTGTTAAATGACTTTCTGATATAAGAAGTACGTCAATTTTTTCTTCATTTAAGAATAGTTCAATTTCATGTAAGCGGCTTAACAAGCCGTTACAATTCCATATAGCTATACGAAGTGTTGAATACATTTTGATGGATTAAAGATTGTTTTGAGATCTAAGCTCTATCGAATTAATTTTGTTGAAAAACTTTTCGTTAATATTGTTTTGTTGATCTAACCTTTGGTTGATTTTCTCTATACTTTTTAAAATTTCGTCAAGAATTCCATTGTTAAATGAATTTTGCGTATGTTGGTTTTGTAATGTTTGGGAATATGATCTATTTTGAAGATCTGATACATGTGGCTGTGGTTGGAATGACGTAATTTGGTTATGACGCTGTTGTGGTTGACGTTGATGTGGTTGACGTTGTTGAGGTTATCGAGGTTGTTGTGGTTGATGTTGTTGTTGTGGTTGACGTTGTTGTTGTTGACGTTGTTGTGGTTGACTTTGTTGTGGTTGAGTTGTAAAATATATTGGAAATAAATAAATAAATAAATATTTAAATAAATGTTTAGACCAAAACTTTGATGTTTGTCGCATTTTTATTTTTCACGAATTTTTATATAACAAATTTTTTTTTTTTAATCCTTCTTGTTTTCAAAACTTCAACGATATCTCAGAAACTAGTGAGTAAATTTAAAAGCAATGTAAAAGATAATATTGTTGACGAATTTTGGATTTTTTTGACAGAATATGGAGAACCTCTGTTAAGTTATTCCGATATATGTAGCGGAACTGATTATGTTTTGGCCATAACGGTATACTGCGAAAAGTCGAACTATAGAAAAAAAGTGCAGATTTGGATTCAGCAAATAACCTTAGAAACAGCATTCAGTTCTTAATCAACAAAAACCATGTTCCACTGTGTAATCGATCTTAACCAATTATACTTCCTAACTTGTAGATACAATATATAAGATTTCAAATCAGTTTAATTTCCATCTTTAAAGTCAGATTTTAATAAGCGACTGTCATCATTTGCAATTTTGCTGGGATTCTCTTTATTTGACTTTTTGCGCTTATAATAAAAAAATCAAAACTTAAACAAAATTAAGATATTCACTTAGAAACAAATTGCAGAGCTATATTCTCTTTATACACTTTGAATCCGTTTAAGCTGATGTGTATAACATCGAAATAATATTTGTATACCCATTTTTCAGTATACTCGATTAAGCCATGACCATATGGCTTGGTAGCTGGCTGGTTGGCAATCCATGTAAACCTTGTGCGCAAATTACAGGGCGCAATTTTTGAGATGCAATTTACTGAATACAAACGTTTTTATTTACATAAGGACCGAAGCCTCTTCAATATGGTCAAAATCCATCCAAGATTCCAACAAGCCCTTTACAAGTAATTTAATATTATATTACTTTAATAGGATAATAACTCAAAAAGTACGATTTTTCAGCTTAGTATACAGAAACGTGCGCCATATCATGATTGATATTGCGTAAAAAATTCTTTATACGAGAAAATTGCTAAAATGTATCACTTGTAATAAAAATTTACTGTTATTCTATTTTTTACTACGCGTTATTTTTTATACACACACCAAAATAGTGGAGTGGGCGTTGTGCGTTTGTACTGATGTATGTTACCCCCTAATAAATTGGTCGTATATTCACTTTTTGAATCGATCTAATAATGTCCATCCGTCCAGATTATCGGCTTTCCTAAAATTGGTACATAGATTTTATTTGTCAGAAGGACCAAACGAAAATGATGAGAATCGGTCTTGCTTGTAAACCATCTTATTATGTTGGTATAAAGATAAAATTTGCTCCAGACTAATTACATTGCAATCTTAATAATCTTACCAAATGTTTTTGGAATCGGTGCAGTTTTTACCATTGACATGCTGATATTATTCCCGAAAATAGCGTTTGATGCCATAACTTGCTTATAAATCTTGGTATCAAAATAAAATTTGGTGGTAGAATCTTTTATTTTGTGTTTGAACGTTCAGAATAAACAAAGGTCCTATATAAAACACCTTCCTGGAATCACTTTACAACAAAAAAATTTGATATAGATGGAAATATCTAAATAATATGCGGCACAAAAGCTCTTATATAAATCTTAACCTTATGACATTTTATTAGAAGGGTTCGTGATTGTTCCATGGGTCCCAAATTCGGTGTACGAAAATTTGTCTCTAAATGATGTGGTGTAGGTTATCATATGGTCGGCCTTGAGTGTCTATACTTTCTTACTGGTTTTAATCATAACAATGACACATTTCGGTTTTGCACATCCTAAGAAGACACCAAAAATTTAGATTGTACACTAAAAAAAATCAACGCTACATTCTACAAAAGAAACATTCGTTGCTACTTTTTTGTAAAATTAACAAACGTTTCGTTTATAATACGAGTTTACACTAGCATTCTTTAATTTTACGAAAGTAACGAATTCTGTCGTAAATATTTTTCGTAAATATTACATGATTGAATATTTTTTTATTTTTCAAATTTATTCTATGAGCTTAATTTCAGTTATTTATTTTTTAAAGCTTTTTGTAATAGTTCTATTCCTTAAATTTTTAGGAATAGCTTTATAACAAATGTTTGAATATAATAAAGATTTTGAAAAGAAATAATTCCCAGATTCTATTTATTACAAAATTGTTTATATTTTACAAAATAGCTTTCGTAAAATACCGCATATGTGAAATATTTTGTGGCAATAATTATATAACGAACTTTGTTTCGTAAAATAACGCATGATTTTGAATTAAATTTTTAATTTTTTTTTTTATAATAAAATAATTTAATGAAAAATTAGAAACTTATTTACTATGAAAGTGACTTCTTTTTAATATTTTTGTTTTTATTTTACAAAATAAATATTTTTTATTAATCCTTTTATTTAAGCTTGAGGTCTCTTTTCTTTTTTTTTAAATATTAAATTTATTAAATCCAATATTTCGGCACTCCGTTGTGCGGCTTCTTTTTCTTTACTATATTACTATATAAATTTAACAAAATATCATATTTTCAATTAAATACAAAAAGGTTTTCCAAATCAAACCTAATATATTACAGTTTAAATTAATTTTTATTTCTGTTTCTAACATAAATCTACGCTCATAATTATTTTCTATGCTTAAAACCAAAGACTATAAATATATAAATCTATAGTCTTTGTTAAAACTGTTACATTTTTAAATCAGGATAATGGATTAGATTAGCACAATGGGTTGAAAAAGCTGTTTTTGTGATGAAATATTTCTATATTTTTGATCTAACTTATGTCCGGCTATCCTAGTTTTTAGTTTATTTTTTGTTGTACCAACATACACTTTACTGCATTGTCCATTAACATTTCCCTTACAAGGTATTTTATAAACTACATTAGACATTTCCAACTTATTTATTTTATCCTTCATATTAGTGAATAATCTACCTATTGTGTTATATGATTTATGTGCAATTTTATATATTTTCGTATCATAAATAATTGATTTTTCGAATCCGTCTGAAAGTTTTGGTAAGTTTGGGATTTATAAATTTTTGGTTCTGTGTTACTGTTGTTTATTCTATTGTTATTATATTGTAATAATAAATGAGATATAATTTCCTTTGAAAAACTTTTTTTCCTTAATACTCTAAAACTGTTTTCCTTATTAGTCCTATGAAAAACCTGTATCACTTATTGTCAGTACCCTTTCTATAAAATTTTTAGCCATGTTAATTATAACCCTTTTTGGATGATTTGAAAAATAGTTAATTATTCTACCAGACAATGTTGGTTGTTGATACCAATCAATTAATAAACTTTTTACTTTATTTATTATCAAAGTGTCATTTTCCATTGTAAACTTTATATCTGCATGAAAAGAATTAAATGTATTTAAAATGTTTGTCATTTCTGATTCCTTAATTACACAAAACAAACCATCCACATATTTTTTCATAAGTTTAGGTTTAATAGCCAACTGTTCTATACGTTTATCTATTAAGTTTTCCATAACAATATCTGCTACAATAGGAAAATAATTATAAACGTAGATTTATGTTAGAAATGTTGCAAATTATAAAGGTAACAATTTCCAGAATCAATTTTAAGTTAGATACTAAAAAGTGTAGCCCAAAATGATATAGACTTAATTAATAAAAATAGAAACGGAAATTAAAAACTAATTTAAACTGTAACAGATAAGGTTTGAATTGAATATATGGCATTTTGTTAAATTTATTAAAAAAATGTTAATTTTATCAATTATTAACGAAAAAAGAATGCGAACAACGGACTGCCGAAATATTGGATTTAATAAATTTAATATTATTTATAAAAAAAAGAAAAGAGACCTCAACCTTAAATAAAATGATTAATAAAAAAATTTTAAAGTTTGAATAAGAGTCAATTTACACAAAATGAATATTAAAAATTTGTAAGAATTATGTAAAATAATAAGTATTGTGGTTATTTTATTGAACTGTGCCCATGTTCTGTAACTCTCGCTTCGAGAAACTTTTCGATTGAAATGCGAGAAATTAAACAAAAATTCCATAAATTGAAACAAACAACTGTTTTTCTTACTTAACTGCGTCTGTAACATATTTGGCGAGTAATAGCTGTCACGTAAGGAAATTACTCGCCAATTTACAGAAAAAGTGTGTCTATAAAATTTTTATGAGAAAGTTCCCGCTTTGAACTGTCAAATAAAGTCACGCATAAAAACGGGGTGAGAAAAAATATTATTACTAAAAAATATATTAAATATGCAAAATGCAACGAATAATAACATGGAAGAGGTAATTATTTTTTTTTCGACTTTTTTTTCATTGTTTAATTATTTTGCTTTTATCATTTTTGAAAAATATACGAATGTTTTCAAAGCAATTTTTTAAACAACAAAAGTTAAAGTCGCACTCTTCATTATTTGATATAGACGACGGTTGTATTTTCGCCACCGTCATTGAAAATTTTTAAATTTTAATAATTTTGGCCGCCGTCAGCGATATGTGTTACTGGCGTTTTCAACGTCTGCAAGTTCACATCGGCTTCGAGTGGAATATTATGACATTTATAACGTAACGGCGAAATCTTTTTTGATAGTTTTCGACATGAGTTACATACACACTTTTTTCTCACTTTTCGAGAAACGATGGAATATTTTGTTTCACATCTTTTCAATGCGAGAAGTTCTCACCAAAGTTGCAGAACATGGGTACTGTTAATGGTTTTAAATTCAAATTTAGATATTTTTAATTAGGCTTAAGTTCATTGAATTTAATTTTCATTAAATTATTTTTATGAAGACAGGAATTTTACAACATGAAATCAATTAAACTTTTATTGATAATTTTTCATTCTTGACTGCGCTGAGATTTGAACTCAGGCTTTCACGGACAGGTTGCCCAGACTAGTTTCGATTGTAACCACACAATCTCTTCAGTGGGGTTTGCCGTGTTACTCACCTGGCTATTGCAGCCGGATGACGTCAATAGTCAAACATCAATCTTTAAACCAAATGGTATTTCACCTTGTTAGATCGAAATTTGCTTTTGAATGAATGATTATCTATTTTAATTGATTTTCATGTTCTTCCTTTACTTCTGTATTTTCGTCCTTTTTTGTCCAGAATTATTCTTGAAATCCAAAGTACATTTTTTTTGTTTTTCATGTTTTTATCTTTCTTTTTCTTGTTGACCTTTTTCAGCACAACTTGAAGTACAAATGTAAACAAATAGCTCGTGCCTTAGCTGTTAACAATAATTAGTATTGTGGTTATTTTGTTGAACTGTTAATGGTTTTTAATCCAAATTTAAATATTTTTAATCAGGCTTAAGTTCATTGAATTTAATTTTCATTAAATTATGTAAAATAATTTAAAAAAGATCAATTTTACATGTGAACGCGAATAGTCGTTGTGTGTTTTATTATTATAACTCGTCTTTTATTATTCCTGAAGATGCCATGCCAAGGATGGGGAAGTATTAAGAAAAAAAAAAGAGATTTAAATTAATTAAAGAAACAACTGTGGCCTCGTTCTTGGCAACTAATTGAAAATTTAAAGGTCGAAAAAAGATAATAAAATTTAAAATAATTTATGTTTATTTTAAATTCCGATTTTAATTAGTATGTTATTTTGTTAATGTCCTAATAAATATAAACTGTAAAATTGAGGGCAATGTTCTTTAGGCATTTGTTAGGATAAAAGAATTGATTATCTCAATACTCTTTTTCAAACAACTGTAAACATTAAATACTTGTTCTATTAACACAGAAAAAATTATAAATTGTCTCTAATCGCCAAATTCATAAACAGAGAAAACAGATTTGTGATAACAACCGAAATTGTCGTCAATCGAATTTCGTCGGTTACATGTACTATCACCCATTTCGGTTACAATAACAACAACAGATATTTTCAGTTGTTAGCATGATTATACCCGATTATACGATAGATGCAACTGAACTAACACATTATTGTTTTGCATAAAAAAAGATTTGATTGAATTTATCAATATTTTTTTTTAACCGGTTGCATAACCCATTTTCCCGACTTATTATATAGAAAATCAAAATAATTCCAATAAACTCCATTTTTTGTAAGTATATTTGTTAATAGGGCATTTACATTATAGGGCATTTACATTACATCGAAATCTAGTAGATTTCATTTGAAATCTTCCTCCAAATCTAGTTCGTTTACATTATAATTGTTTGACATTAGCGTGATTTCGTTTTCACAACAAAAACCGACGACTGAAAGTTTTTTATGTAACACATACTTCATATAAAGAAATAGGCATTTAAAAATTTGCATTACATTTTCTTTATAATCAACTTGATTTATTTTATCAATATTATTTGTCATTTGTATTTTTTTTACTATTTTACGAAATTTTTTAACAATTTTAACAAGCAGCAATTATTGTTTTTGATTTGTTTTTTGTTAAAATGTCATTTTTTTCTTGTGCAGGGAAGTAGTTTTTAGTGCTATATGGGAAAAAACATAGTTGCATCACTAAGTACTACTAGATTTCGAATAGATTTCGTCAAAATCTAGTTACGGAGTAGATTTTGTTTTGTACGGGAAATCTAGCCAAAAACAACTAGATTTGGCTCGAAATCTCGAAAGTACTAGATTTCGTTGTAGTGTAAATTGGCTATAAGCTATTTTTATTATACATATCTAGCCTTTGCTGCAATGGTGTCATAACTCAAAGAGCCTTAAAGTTTAATTGTTCTCTCTATAGTTGAGTATATAAGATATTTGTATGAAATTTTTACATAATATGAAGAAACGATATGGCGAATTCACACTATATCTCTAAATAGTTCGCGGAACTACTTTTTGTTATAATTTTAAAATCTAAATCAATACCATTTAATATCTAAAAAAATTTATTCGACAATATTACTGCTGATTAAATTTGAAAAAATATGGTTTAAAAGTTTTTAGCACATTAAATTATGATGAATGATTGCAAAAAATTTGCATGATTGAATTTATAGTGAAGGAAAAAATACTTTTGCATTAGCAATGGATAAAAGTTTGATAGATGCAACTTATGCATCATTACTTTCTTCAGTCAATATATTTTCTAAACTTTGACGTGGTTCATTTAACTCTGAACTTTTAAGAAATGTTTCGCTTGAATCTGATAACATTTCTTCAATTTCACAAGCTTTTCACACAAATATTAATCACAAGTGATTACAATGATTACAAATATTAATGACTTGTGATTAATATTTGTATCTGTAAACAAAAGAATATACATATAAAAAAAACTAATTTTTCAAATTATTATTTAACTTCTGTAATTTCTTCAACTACTGGTCCCCAACCAGGTGTGTAATAATACTTTTGCACAGTTTTCGTTCTTGACCACAGATAGTTTTTAAATATAAAATAAAAAAATGATTTTATATTGTTAAATATTTTTCTTCTTTTTTCAACATTTATTTATTAAATCTTCATATTTTAAATATGAACTAACAACAATTAATCAAATCTTATCCTAATACTTTATTTTATGTCCTGCTAGAATAAAGCCAGCAGTTTGTTGATTTTGCACCTATTACCAAAATGATTATATTGATTACTAAGAATTGTAAAAATTGAAAATCGTGAATATTTTTCAACAAATGATATTTTTAGTTTTAATTAAAAAAATTAATTAATTAATTAAAACAATGTGTTCATTAATTTTAATAAATAAATAAATAATAAATAATTTTAATAAATAAATATTGGGCAATGCCCAATATGTGCAATTCTACATGTTTAAATTATTTTATTTTAAATGAAAAAATTATTTAAGATATTTTGTTACTTAATTAATATTTGAATTAAAAATTTATTTCAAAACAATTAAAATGTTAATTAAATCAAAATTTAATTTTTAATTTTTTTTCAACTAAGAAGATAGTTAATTCAATTATCACATTAATTAAGTTGAAATACTTTTCAAACAATTTTTTTAATTGATAAAAAAAACTACTGACAGTTTTTTTCTGTGTAGATTGTTCAAAAATGTTTGCTTTATACATATACATAACAATTGCTGAACAATGCACTAGTATGTGGGACTTTGTGCTGGTTCACACTGCTCAAGTCTTAGCGAGAGAGAGGAAAATAAATGTAATTCTCTTTTCCCTTCTTTCCTAAAAGCTCAAGAATTGACGGCCAAAACTTGAACAGTGTGAACCAACACTTTATAAATCTATTATTTTTTAAATGTAAAACCAAAACAAAGTTGTAGCTGCAGGCGTTTACATGCTTGTTGAAAATATTCATGATATCTTGAGAAAATAAATCTTCAACATCAATATATTATGGACTTTTTTGAAAAAACTAGCAGATTAAAATACATTAACAAATTTATGAAATTTTGATTCTAGCATATTCCTTTAACAACCTGTTAAAATCGTTGTAATGCGAAATAATTAATTTTATAATTTCCCGAGAATAATCAATATAATTTAGAAGAATTTAAATAATATTACGAAAATATCTTTTTTTTCTATGTTCAAAATTATATTTTCTTTAAAAAAAATATTTCGTAAAATACACATATTTATATTCGTAAATAACAACAAGTAATTTTTTTATTGTATTAGACCATTTCGCAGACTTCTTACATTGTACGCAAGATATAAGAAAGAGTTCATACAATGTTCTAAGGTTTTAGTACACATAAGGCAGGGATTTCTATGAATGTAATAATCTAAGTATTGTGATACAATTATTTTCATAATAGTTAGCATATTCAAGGAACAATTTATTAGAGTAAGTCCTCACCGTGCAATATAACGTCATGAAGGAGAAATATTTACTTATGGTGTTTTCTTTTCTACAAAAAATGTGACATTTTATTTAATAAAGGCAAGTTGGTGTTCGTTTTTTAAAAATGCTTCGCTCTCTAAAGGGGTGGCTTGTTTTATTCTAAAAAATGCACCCTTACTAATGGCACAAGGCATTGCACTTTACGCGCCGTATAAATCGATAGTGTTGCCCTGTAAAAAGATGGCTTCTGTTTGTATATAGGATTACCAGACGAAGTTGGAAAAAAAATCGCCTCTAATCAGGACAATAAAAATTTAAAATTTTAATAGTTATTTTTTCTATTATTTAATAGTAAAAACATAGGAAAGCATTACATTGTTTATGATAGGTTGTCAGTGATATAAAATTTTAGTGGATTCGGTGTTATAAAATTGTTTGTGAAAAAAAACGTCAAATCAAGAAATCTGAAAAACTTTGTGTTAATAAATCAGCAATCTGGCAAAGGTATTTTCTTGTTTGCATAATAATAAAAAACAAACTAAAGAAATTGGAATTTCGTCATTCATTTTGTTCATTTATTTATTTATTTAATATCAATCTATTAACAAATTTTGGTTTATGTTTATTAATTTATATCTTAAAATACAAACTTTCTATATGTACATATTTTGTTTATATTTTGAAAAACAAACTTTTTGTCAGCTGTTAAAAACAGGGCGGTCCAATTTTGTGTTTTGTTCTCGTCAAATAAAAAAATTGCATTATTACAGGGTCAGCAAGACATTTTATACATGTACGTTTTAACAAGATGGTATTTTTTTTTGTAGAAAAGAAAACACCATTAGTGAACTTATTATTGGAAAATATCATGTTGTATATTAAATAGTGTTTAATCGCTAAAAAGAACGAAAAGCGTTACTGCCACCTCATATAGTGAATGCTAACAAAATATGAGTAAGTACCATATCGCACTTGACATCCAGAGGGCACTAGCATTAAGTTTTTAATTGTTCACTTTTTTAAAAAATCGAAAATATTCATTCATATCTACCCGCTGTAAAAATCTCTTGCTATTTTGTCTACTTTTTGGTAATAAAACGGTTGATTTAAAATACTTTTTCATATGCCTTTAACTAAATTAAAAATAGTTTTGCGTCTACTGAAAGTTCATAAATTTTGAATTTAAAATCTTAATTTTATTTAAAATACTACATTACCAACTTACACTATTTCTGCTGAATATTGCCTGCATCTGTTTTTTATTTATCCAACACTTGCTACGACTCGAAATATGTTCCGCAGCAAAAATATTATGGAATCTTTCCTAGAGACATTTTTGTTTATCCTTTTGTACTCTTACTCCTACACTTTTAACTCATATTAAACTGGTAGAAATTTTATGCTCTTTCCTTCCTTGTGCTTTTACAATATGAAAGTGGTGTTTTGTTTAGTGCAAGTGTGTTTGGTGTTGACAGGGGCGACAATCAGAGACGTTCAGGTTTTCGGGCCATAATGCTAGTCAGCCACCTTTGTGGGATTTCAACTAACCAAAGAACCGTTAGATGTTATTGTTGTTTTTTTTTTTTTTTTTTTTTTTTTTGTAGGACACCATTAGTTTGTTTTATATCCTCGGGTTAAATAAGGATTTTCTGTACAATTTTAATATTTTAGTTCAAAAAAATGAGTAAGTAGTATAAGTTTGTTATTTCATTTGCAACAGAATTTAGTTAAAAAAAAAGAAATTATTGAAAAAATTTTATTTATAAAATACAAAACAAATTTTGAACAACAAAATCAATTACATTTTTCATCCAGGCGAACGCTTCACCGGTAGAGTGTTACGAAAATCATCTATGCTTAATAAATACTTACAATTTTCTCGTTCCTCGCTACCACTTTTCGACGCTCGTATTATTTTAAAGGCAGTAAAGTGAAAATTAACTCTAAACAGGTGCTGATACAACATAAACTCCTGCTTTTATAAGTGGCCACTTTTATAGTTTTTGTTTCTTATATTTGTATACTGGCTCTCTTATTTCCTCTTTTGCTAAGTGTTATTAAATCTTTTCTAAAACATAAATAAATACTGATGCAGTAAAAGGTTTTTACTGGCTCTTGAAAATTTTAAAATTAAATTTTGGCCCAAAATATTAGAACAAAATGTTTTAATATAAATATTATGCAATGAACTCGTTAAATACTTTAGTTTTGGTATTTTGGGGGTGTGTGAAAAGGTAGCAAAGTACTCATGAAAAAAAAATTTTGACAATGTTGAGGTGAATAAAATTTCACTAGACCAGGGGCAGCGTTACCGTTCAAAATTTTCAAAAAGTGGCACAAAAAGGGGATTTTCAAAAAATAAGTGGCACAAAAAGGGGAATTCTGAGAAAAAAGGGGCAACTATAAAAACAAGAACATTTTTAAAAATCAAACATATTTATTAAGTTATTTTCATCGAAAACATTAACATTAAAGAAATAAACATCTTGCACAGAGAAAATACATCAATGGTTAATTAACATGGCGAAATGTTAATTGAAAATGATAGTAAATTTCTACAAAAACATGGTATTTATATTAAACTGTCAATGTTTTATATTAAATTTAAATGAAAGATACCAAAATAACATTGTTCAATATTGAGTCCATAAAAGACTGTTTTACTTATTTTGTATAGAAACAACAACAACACTTTTTTTTGGGGTTACGTGTTTAATATAATTTTTCAAAAGGAGGTAAATTCCCGTATTATTTTTGTTAAACCTATTTACTTAAAAATTGGGTCATTCTGAAAAAAAAACACGGTTTGAAAATTTATTATAAGGAATTTATAAAAAATATACGAAGTAAAATATACGAAGTAAAAACATATGAAGATAAAAAAGCTGGCAGGCTCATGTGCGTTCATAGACTGCCAATTAAACATCTGCATTACCTTATACGGTAATATCACTCAATTTGTTATGCTTGTATTTTTTGTTCTCAAAATGTGAACAATTGTCAATACCGAAACAGTTAATTAAATTAACTCATAAAATGATAAAAATTAGATCGATGGAAATCCCTTTTTGCTTGAGTAAATATTGGCCATTTCCTGTATGCACGCAGAGACATAACAAATTAATAAAAAAGCGTGTCAGAACTTTTTTCTAGGCACATACTGATTTTCATAAAAAAAAACAGTTTTTTCGTTTATCTTGAACCAGTGACTAATTATTCGGTTGTTAGATCACCAGAATTTCCAAAATCTTACAAGACAAAATGAGATTTATGGTAAAATAAGCATATCGATGAGTTTCCGAGATTATCATTTCTTAAAAATGAAAGACAATAAAAATTTTGTTTAAGAAAGAAAAGATGATATTGTTTGTGTTTTGAGTGGGCAGGTACTTGTGTTGTCTTTTGAGAACATGGGCATATTTTTGTATGGCTATCTTTTTGTAGCCCTTTAGTGCCACTATAAAAAAAAATTAGTTCAAAAAGGGGCAAAAGTGATAGAAAAAAATACAAAATGATACTAAAGGAGATGTGAAAAAAAGGGGCAAAGAGAGTGGCAAGTCAGTCTAAAAGGGGCAAAAATGCGACTTTTGTCGCATAACGATAACGCTGTCCAGGGGGCTAGTATAAATTTTGACATTAGCGTAGAAACCACACAATTACGAGTATCATAGACACATTCCCAGGTCTTGCAGCTGAAAGTCGCCTCTAAGCCGCCGCCGAATTTGAATTTTGAGTTGAAGTCGCCGACGGTTTCGAAAGGCATATTTACACTAATTTTTTTAAGTCAAACTTTTTTTTTTAGCTAATTTAAAATCAAAAATAGTTACATACATATTTCATTTTTTATGAGTAACGTTTGTATTATTATAATTTGTGACTGTTGACATCACTGTCTAATAAAAGTAAAATATTTTTTTAAATAAATTTAAAATTTAGTAATAGACTACAGAACGCTAATTACATTAACATTTCAAGCATTTTATTATATTGCCAAGGCAAAATCTTATGTAAGTGTAATTGGAAGAAATAAATCACAATATCATGGAAATATATTTGATTGAGGGGTAATCTAAATAAACAAACTGGATAAATAATGTTTGTTAGATCATTAATCCCAAATAAAAAATTTAATAAAACTGAGAAATTTTCTAAAAGTTTGAAAAAGCATAATATCTGTTTATGGGTTCCAACCAGTAGAGAAAAACAAAATCGCCGAAAAACGTCGAAAATTAAAAAGAAAATGCAAACATTTTGAAAAAGCCAAATATGTCAACTATAGAAATTCTAAAAAATTTGCAACCTGCTAGCAAATCATATTAAAAGTAAGCGCGAATTCTGAAAATGGTTTTATAAACTATGTAGTAGCTCAGAAATACAATTTGCGGACAAACAAATTGTCCGTCTGATTTCCAAATTTTTTTTTTAAGTACAATCTGTTAACACGCCCTATTAAAATGCAAAAAAAAATCGGTTCACAAATGACGGAGTTATGCGGTAACAAACATTAAAACAAGCAACATACAACCAAATTGAAACCCTTCTTTATTTTTAAGTCGGGTTAAAATATATTTATATTAATAACAAATAAATATATTTAATATAATAACAAATTGTAATAGATAATTTTTTCATTTTGAAACCCTAATTCTTTTGTCAGGTGATCAACTACCGAATACTTTTTGCTGAACCGCCGCCGTCAAAAAAGTTTCCTACTTAGACTTCTGTTACCGTTTCACACACAACCTTTGTTGAATAAATCATATTTTTTGTAGTAAAAATCATAATTTTCTGAAGAAAATGAACGAAATGTTATGGTTGATAAAGAACAATCGAATTATTTTTTATAAATATATAAAATATTAACAAAAAAAAAATGGGTTTGTTTGAGGCAGGCGTAGATTCAGGGGGGGGGGGGGTGAAAAAAGGAAATCCCCCCCCCCCTAATTATAAAAATATGTTTTGCTTATTTCGATAATAAACGAATTTCCGAATGGACAAAATTTTTGGAAATCCCTTCAAGTTTTTTTTTTTTTTTATAGAATCTCTTATAAAATTTTCAATAAGTATCCAAGTTTTTATACTAATAGTTATTTATTATATATTTCCAAAAAAACATCTAGTTTACTGTATTTTAAGACATATTATTCTACATTCAATCCCAGAAAGTGCCATCTATATCCGAAAAATAAACGTTTGGGTTGAAAGTGCGAGCGATTGAATTATTAATATGTATATGCAAAATTTTTATTTGTGTTATGATAATTATTTATTATATACATTTGAATAAAACCGTTTTTCGTATCATAGTTTCATCATAGTAAGCTTTAAATTTGAATTTTATATGCATTGTCATTCTACCTTCCCATATACTGTCAAATTTCAAGTGCATTAATAAGAAAAGTTCTTTGATATACAAAAATACATAAAAATTAGTGAAACAATGGTAATTTGTTTTTTAATGTAATGTACCTATGTAAGTATATATCATTACCTTCAGTCGAAAAGGATGTAGTCTAATGTATAAATTTTATAGGAGAGAGAAAAAACTTTCTAAGGTCTTTAGTTCTGAATATATTTTAAGTCTGTCAATCCAGTTTTGCTTCATTGCCGACTCTTTATTGGCTTGCAAACCAACTAAAAATAATACATTTATGTTTTACATAGCTTTTTCTGACTTATCACCTTTTCTATTATATATTTTATACTTTTAATGTATATTTTAGTAAGTCAATTTGCAAAAAATAAGATATACTATAAAATTATTTTATTTATTTCAATGTTGATTATTAACAAATATTAATAAATTTTTTTTTAAATTTTCTCATTTTAATGGGCCCTAGCGCTTTTTCTTTAGCATTTTTGGAATAAGAAAATTACATATCGTTGCAAAACAAGAAAAAAAATATTTGTATTTTTGTTATTTTTGTCTTTCCATTGTTATTAGATTTAAAATTCCTCTCTAAATAAAAATAATTTAAATAAAAAAATTAGTTGCAATCAACTTAAACCAGAATAATTATATATCGTTACCTTAATATAAAAAGGCCCCAACTCATCAAAAACACTTTTTACAGGAGAAGGAAAAAACTTAATAAAAGCTGAAATAATATAGCTACACAACCATTGTCAAAAAACATCTTTATTAAAATTAAACGAGGAATTCAGATTGAAATACATAATATGTATTTCTTTCGAAAAATTGTGTGTATGAGTTAGGCCTTTTTTTCTTTAGAAAAATTGTGTGTATGAGTTAGGGCTTTTTGTATTCTGCTTATAACTTCTTTATTTTTTATCTAATTTGCTTGAAATTTTAATAGAATGTGTATTAGCAACCATTCTACAATAATCAATAAAAAAACGGATTTCCAAAAATAATGAGTTGGGGCCTTTTTATATTAAGGTAACGATATGTATCTTTAGATTAAAACCCAAACAGTTCGACTAAAATTCATAACTTAATTTTAAAATTAGTAAAGCATATTCCTTCTTCCAAAATTTTGTTAACAATTGCATATGTATTTGTTTTTTGGTCGAAAAATTGGTCAAACTATTTAATATGATGTAGACAAATAAATTGTTTCAAATAAAAAAAAAACATTAAAAAAAATATATTATTTTTATAGCCAAAACTTTATTAAAAAGATGATCTTATATTTTATTTTACCTTATTGTTGAGTTTTTTTTTTTTAATATAATATAAACATATCTATCATTTTTAATAAACTTTAAGAAAAAAATTTTTTACTTGTTTTGTATCATAAAAAATTTCCCCTCCTAAGGCTCAAGCTGGATCCGCGTCTGGTTTGAGGTGACTAAATTGAATAAAAAATATGAGCTCCCATGACAAAGAAAAAACAAGCAAGTGAGAGGGCTATTTGCGATCTTCTTACCCAGTCTGGATATTTACTACCACCATCATTTCAAATAAAGCAAATATAGTTTATATAAAAAAGTGAGTTAAAAAAACAATCAAATTATTCGAAGATTTTTTTTAACTACCCAGAAAAAACAATGTTACGCTTTGGAAGAAATAAATACGTAAACTGCATTCCAGCTGCTTCCTTTTTTGCTGCTAGAAATTACTGCCTTACTCTGCTGCTTAAAGATCAGGCATAGTTACAATTCAGTGTTACCACCAGCAAAATTCAAAACTACACTTAAGATGACGCCGAATTACCCAATTTAAATGAAATTACACCTGACATCGAATTAACGTTCAATAATAATAAAAAAAATTACAAAAACGAATAAATTAGAGAGTATTTATAGACAAATTTTTAAGAGTGTTCCCTTGTAAGGTCGCATATTCAATTATGTACCTATTTAAATCAAACTATGTTATGAGGTTAAGACTAATAATACAAGAATACTGTACGCCGAATACTATCTAGGTAACTACATCTATTTGAGTTTTTTTCGTCTTAAAATGATTTAGGTGAGGGGGCTTATATATTACCTACGTTCCTGAACCTAACATCACAAAATTGTGCCATGACATTAGTAGCTATTTTCATCAGTACATACCAATAATTATAAGTCAGTTGTGGCATTGCAAGCTATTTTCGTGAGTGGTATATGTGATTCTATTAGGAAAAAAGTTCGTATGGAGGACCTATTCCCAAATTTTCAAAAAAAAACTCATGAAACAAATTTTATCAAATTATCTTAACGATTTCGACCTGTACATGGACAGACAACCGGCCAGCAGGACAAACGACTCAGATACTGATTCTAAGTCGATCGGTGTAATACAACAAATATTTGTATGTATTTCACACGTTAACATAAACTCATAATACACGTTTCACTTAAATAAGAGCAATATTAGTTATACCATTAAAATTCATGAAGTAGTCTAAAATAATTTAAACAAAAAAAAAAAAAAAAAAATAAAAGAAAAATTAAGAACTTCAAATAAATTAATAAAAATTAATTAAAAACTTAAAATAATAAGTCCTACTTCCACTTATCTACGGAAGGTGCAAACTGCTATTGTTCACCCTTTGTAGAATTTATTAAGTATATTTAATGTTTCTGAAATAAGTTAAACAAATGTTAAGATCGCTAAATATTTCTCAACTAAAGCATTTTAAATATTAAAGCAGGGGGGGTTTTTTTTTAGTATAAATACCTTTTTTTAATAAACTTCGGTTTCTAAATCACTTTGAAGCTCATATTTATCGAAATCTAATTGTCCATCAGGCGGCAATTACTATCAATACTTTGGTTGCTAAACTATGGAAATCTTTTTTTTTTAAATAAACAGTGACGTTAGTTGAATATACAGCAAACTTTTTAGATCAACAATATCTTAAATGGTATAAAATTTATCGCTTAAATTAATTGTTTTAAAATGAAAGAATATCCAATTACACCTGATCTACACCTTAAAGAAATTACCCACGAGAGTAAAAATTACATCAAATTTGGGTAATTACCCACAAAGTGGCAACACTGATACAATCTTACAATTTTTAAATGATACTAAATACAAGAACAGAATTGCTGTTTATTCGTTTTTTTCAGAACACAATTTCTATTGGTTCACTGAAACAGCGAATTAATTTATTCTTTTGATAAAAATGTAACTAAATATAATTGAATCATTTATTTCGAAATGGGCTTAGTTAAATTTTTTTTAGAAATTTAGGTTTTTGCTGTTTTTTGAGGTACAAATATAGACCGATATAAGGTGAAAATGAAAGGCTACCCACTACAAAGCGGTAAAGGTGGCTTTCTAAAATTAATTTCGAAAAAGGCTAATCTCCATATCGACGCCTCCATTCTATAACGTTCTAAGTGTACTTGAACGTTTTTAATGTTCTTGAAATTTTGAATCCTACGTTCTCTAATTTAAATACTGTCAAAATTTGGTTAAGATGGGCCGATCCGTTCCAAAGTTATAGGCATAAATATACTTAGACTACACACATAGTCGTAAAAATTTTCCATTCTAAAATGTAGTAAGTACAATTAGAATACTTTTGCTTGAACAATTTTAAGTTGACTTGAAAACTAAGTTGACTTAGTATGTTATGGAAGGGACATTTCTTAACGTTGTGTTTTCTACGTGTATTTGGTTTGTTCAGTGTGTTTTTTTAGTGTCTGTAAGTGTAGTTAAAAGGTTTTTTCCCGAATTAAAAAAAGAATTTTGTGCGTGTAAGTGTACATAAGATGTTTTAGTTTGGAAAAAGTAGTCAACCAAATCGGACGCCTAATTTTTGTATTTTCGGATATAAAATGATTTCGCGTGCAAGAAAAATGATAAATTTAGCACAAAATAACGTGAGAGGTATTATTTATTAGATTTCCATATTATCTAAAATAATTAATAAGTTTTTTATTAGGAAAAGGTGAACCAAAAAGTATAAGTTCAATGTCATATAATCGTGAGGAAAGTGTTGGTAAGAAATTCACGACTTAAGTTAAATGTTGTGCTTATTTATATTGGATTTTTTTGACAGGAAATAAAGAGCAAACTAGTCCAGCAAACGAAAATCGTCTAAATTTGATAATGAAAAAATTGAAAATTCTGATTTATTATGTAGGTATGTGATATATTTACATATATTAATATATTTAAATTTTTTTATATTAAGTAATTGATTTTTTAGAAGCATATCCCGGGAGTGACTGCGAATATAACACATCGAATAATTCATCTGCAATAGGTATGTTTATAGACACTTTTTTATATAATTTATTTTAAGTATCGCTTCAACTTTTAGAGCCATTTCCCGGCAGTTGCAGCGAATATAATCCGTCAAGTAATTCGTCGGAAGCAGAATCAAATCCAGAGTTTAGTCCAATAACTCCTTAATTAAAAAAGAAAAAATTAAGTCCGGAATTAGATATACCACCCGAAAACTTTTGCAAAAGACATAGACGTCCATCCGAGTGGAACAAAAATATAGCAAAATATTTACAAAACCATGGAAAGGATAACTATAATAAAAAAGGTCAGTTTGTTCCAAAGAAAGAGTTAAAAGAAGGTTGCAAAGAATCTTGTAGAATGAGATGTTCACAAAAGCTGTCTAAAGATACAAGAACACAAATTTTTCAAAATTTTTATAAAAATGGAAGCAAGGAACTTCAATGGGCTTTTATAGCAAATTTAATAACACTGCACAAGAAAAAAGTTTGTACAAATATAGAAAATTCGCGAAAAAATGAGTCAAGAAAGTATTTTCTAAGTTATGAAGAAAATGGGAATGAAATAAGAGAACAAGTCTGCAAACCCATGTTTATAAATACATTGTCAATATCTCAACAGACAATCGAAACCGTGATACGCAAAAAGCATTCTAATGCGGGATTTATATCACCCGACAAAAGAGGAAAGCATTCTATGGCAAATAAAACTTTAAGTAGAATAAGAGACATAGTTATAGAGCATGTTAACGAGTTTCATTTAGTAGAATCACACTACTGTCGCCAACGAGTACAAAAAAGTACTTGGATGGTGAAATATCGTCGGTTACTGAAATGTATCGTTTATATGAAATTTGGTTCTCCAAAAAGTCACTTGATATCAGCTTAAAAGCGGCTTAAGACAATATCGCGATGTTTTTAAAGATTCTTTCAATATTTCATTCTATATTCCAAAAAAGGATTTATGCGACTTATGCGAAAAGTTCAAGAACTCTGATGAAGAAGGAAAAAAGCTCATTGAATTTCAATTCAATCACCATTTATTTTCTAAACAAAAATCTAGAGAACTGAAAGATATCGGCAAAAAAGAGTGTATTGAAAACGATAATGTTATTACAGTTTGCTTTGATTTTCAAAAAAAATTTTCATCACCTTGTGCTGAAGTGAGCACTTTTTACTACAAAAGAAAATTACATGCTTATAACTTCACAATTTTCGAGCTTAGTTCCAATATAGCATCTTGTTTTGTATGGGATGAAACAATTGCAAAGAAAGGTGCGATAGAAGTAGCCATATGTTTATTTTAATTTATATCAACAAAACATAAAGAATTCGGCATAACTAAGTTTAATTTATGGTCTGCCAATTGTGGAGGTCAAAACAAAAATAAAATTGTATTCTCTATGTATGTATGGATTGCAGGAAAACTACAAATCGATATTAGTCACAAATTTTTAGAAAAGGGTCATACTTAAAATGAAGGCGATGGTGTTCATGCACTTATAGAGAAGTGCAAGAAAAATAAAAGAATATACACGCCGATAGAATGGTACTCCGTGATAAGAAATGCTAAGAAAACACCGCCATTATACAATGTAATTGAAATGGACCATGATGATTTTTTGAATTTCAAGCAATTTGCTTCTGTAACAAATTGGACAAAAAATATACAAAATGAAAAATTATGTCTATCAAAAATCCAAGAAATAAGAGTTTATAAAGAACAAAATTATAAATTATTTTATAAATATGAATTTGATGAGAATTTCAAAGAAATAAAGATATATGATGAAACTAGGAAGAGAAGAAAAGAAAATAAAATTGTTATTGAAGAAATACCAAAAGCATACATATCCGGATTTCCTATAACGGAAGAAAAACGAAAAGATCTTTTATATCTGTGTGATCAAAATTAAATTCCAAAATTTTACCAAAATTTCTACCGAAAACTTAATGGTTTTAATGGAAAAGAATATGTAGTCGTGTCAGATAATGACGACTAAATAATACAATATAGTTTCTACTTATTTAATGTTATACTGAATTAATACTGTTTATGTTATCTTTATTCTTATAATTATTTTTAAGTAACCTTGAATTTATGTTATAACTAGTTTTTGTTTGAACTGAATTATTATACATATTTAATTTTCTTTTTTGTTTTACGAATAAAATTAATTTAAAATGAAAATAATAGTTTTTTTTGTATAACATTTTAACTAAAAATTCGTCTATTTAGGAAAATATAATTTTCTAAAATTTTTGTCCAAACTAAAATATTATTTTTAATCCAAATTTTACTATTTTTAATTAGGCTTAAGTTCATTAAATTTAATTTTCATTAAATTATTTTTATGAAGAAAGGAATTTTTACAACATGGAGAATTAATTAAAATTGTTATTGATAATTTTCATTCTTGACTGACCTGGGATTCGAAGCCAGGCTGGCTGGCGTGTGATTCGAACCCAGGCGGCTGGTTACCCTGACATGTTTCGACCTCAACCACTAAGTCTCCTCAGAGGGATTTGCCGTCTTACACTCGCAGCCATCGATGACTGCTGACGTCAGTAGTCAAACATCAATCCTTAAACCAAATTGTATTTTAACCTTTGGTAGATCGAAATTTGCTTTTTTTGAATGATTATCCATTTTTAATTGATCTCACATGTTTTTCCTTACTTCTGTGTAAGACGGCAAATCCCTCTGAGGAGACCTAGTGGTTGAGGTCGAAACATGTCAGGGTAACCAGCCGCCTGGGTTCGAATCACACGCCAGCCAGCCTGGCTTCGAATCCCAGGTCAGTCAAGAATGAAAATTATCAATAACAATTTTAATTAATTCTCCATGTTGTAAAAATTCCTTTCTTCATAAAAATAATTTAATGAAAATTAAATTTAATGAACTTAAGCCTAATTAAAAATAGTAAAATTTGGATTAAAAACCATGAATAGTTCAACAAAATAACCACAATACTAACTAAAATATTATATGTATACTTAGGTGATTAACTTAAAACCAATAGACATATCAAAAACATGCTAAGTAAACTTAGACGACCAATAGCCAATGTTTTCACCGTGCTAAAACATTTTATATAATTTTTAGCTATGATCCAATTAAAATTTGTAAATTCAGAAAATACTATAAAAATTCTACTTAAATTCTACTAAAAACAGTGAAAGAACAAATGGTGTATCTTATATAGTTTATAAAATATCGCGTGAAAACTTTGAGAGCTCGTAACTCAAAACTCACATTTTCGACATAGAATGTTATAGAATGGAGGCGTCGATATATATTTAGAATATTAAATGTGTGTGTTTTAGTTAACAATTGAAAAAACTTGCATTCAAATTTTTTTTACAGTAAGAGGTAAGTTCTGACGTGTAGTTAATTTGTTATTAGAAATTATTTTTGATTTTGCCATTATAAAAAAATCTGAATATTGAACACCGTTTCAGGAGAAAAGTTAATATAATTGCACAATTTTTGTTTATCTTTATTTTGAAAATGAGTGAATGCAGCTTTTCGGAAGATAATGATATCCAAGTTGCCGACTTAAAAAATTTGTATGAGGATATTATGCAATGGCCAACCGACAGGTATTCACAGGCAGATGTTGGAGAAGATTTCTAATTCATATTTTTATCTTGATGAAATATTTTCGTTTCTGTTCTATGAATAAGTGTATGTTTTTTCTAATACGTAATCCTTATAAACCGATACAAATGTAACGAAATGTTTTTATTGTTCCTTTAGAATAAAAAGTTTTCGTTGAAAATGTTGTCTCCATTTATTAAAATTTTTGTTTATTTCATAAATGAATCTATAAATGAATTTTCCGTTTAGTAATTCTTATCTTAAACTGCAAAATATATATTTAAACTTTGTAGATTATCTGAAAATTTGTGGGTTTAAAAAAATTGCATACACTAGAGATACCATTTTGGTACTAAAATCACGAATACTCAAAAATTATTTTCGATGAGGATACTCTCCGCAAGCTGTAATGACCATTTTATCCTTCGAATATGACTTAAAATAATTTTTTGTTTTTACATTTTTATAACATAAACAGAAAATTACATTTTGAGGAAAAAATCTGCTTCAAATGATTCAAAAGATATTCAGTTTTTTGTACATATCTCCTGAACACTTTGCATATTTGTACCTGAACCATTTTCGACATAAATGATTCAATTGTATATAAAAGTCAACATTACAACATTTCAGATTTATAAAAAGTTCTTCAAACTCTGATATAAAAATTTTTTCAATACTCAAGTTTTGTACTTCCTTTTTTTACGTAAATCATGACAGTTTTTAAAGCGTGAAATAAGCATGTTTCGGATTCCTAAAGCACAATTTCTACGCGAGGAATTTCAAACAAAAATCATGTTATATTTCATTGGAAGTGTAAGCGCTTCACTGCGAATTCGACCTTAAATTACTTTTTAAAAACAACCCATTATTTATATGCGGTAAAAAGAATTAATAAAGTTTTACTTTTAAACTTTTACTATCAACTTATAAAGTTATTACACAATTTATATGATATAAAACTTGTCTGTCAATAAAATTAAAAAAGAAAATTTCCTAAAACGTTGTTTTTTTCATAAATATTATATTGTGCTATTTAACACACTCTTTTTTTTTTTGGTAAAAAAGTAATTAACGGTTAAACATATGGAAAAATCGGTCGTTCGCGACCCGTACGTTCGCTACCGGTTCTTATACCGGTATTTTTTTGTGTAAATACTGGAGAGAGACCTATAATAATACACTTTTAAAATAAATTAATCACGTTTGAATATCCGTTCCATTTTGCACATTTTTACATTTCACTACAGTCAGGCAAAGTTGATTTCTATTTTGCGTACTTTCGTAACCACATGTTTATAACTATCATTATGAAAACTTAAACTCGATGAAATCCATCTTTTGCACTAAACATAGAGCTACCAAAATGCTATCGAATCGCAAAAAAAAAATGCTAGGAAAAGTTTGTTTTTTATATTATTTGTATATCAAAAGCGTACGAACGTACGTTCGTGACCCCAGGCAATGGCCATATGTATGATTAAGACGTCATTTTTTTATAACATTGTTAAATAAAGTTTAGTTATTACTATAACAGTTATCGAAAAAATCAGCTTATTTGCTTTCCTGTAAAATTGTGATTTTGCAGAGAGCACTATTTGAATATAAGCTTACGATACATACTTATGCACATTCGTATATAATAAATGAAAACAAATACAAAAAAAATAAATTTATTAAAAAGCATTGGCAACCCATTTTGTAGATTGCAAAACGTAACGTTGGCAAACCGTTAAAGCTTCTTGGTTTCCCATTGCTACACAGCAAATAGTTAATGTCTTTCAATTAAAAAAAATCGTGATATTATTAAAAAAATTAATTAAACTTGCACCAGTAAACAAATTAATAGTGTCAATAAAATATTTTTTGATATTAACAACACAGAAAAAAGTGTTTTATCAATTAAAAAAATGGTTTAAAAAGTATTTAAATTTAATTAATGTGATAAATGAATCAATAATTTTTTTTTGGTGAAAGAAAATTAAAAATTTAATTTTGATTTAATTAACATTTAAGTTGTGTTGAAATATATTGTCAATTAAAATTTTAATTAAATAACAAAAAAATCTTAATTGACTTTTTCGTTTAAAATAAAATAATTAAAATATGTTGTTGTTTTGAATTGTCAATATTTATTTAAATAAATTTACACATTGTTTGAAATGCCAACGTTTTTTAATCACTTTTTTAATTAAAATTAAAAAGATCATTTATGGAAAATATTTTTTCAAAATTTTAAAATTTTTAGTAATCAATATAATTATTTTGGTAATAGCTGCACAGGCAACAAATAGCTTACTTGATATTATGAATTTAAAATTTGGTGATTGGAGAAATTTAATAATTTATTTCTGTGAATATTTTCTGCAGGAATGTTGTTGACAGAAGGAAACGTTTGATTTACTTGATTACATTTTTGATTTTATTTTTAACTAATGGTTTAATTGAAAAACAAAAATGTATTTTTTCTGTGTTCTGTGCCTTTGGGTATACTTCTTAAAATATTGGTGGCGTATAAGTAACGTCATTGTTTATTGAAAAATAACTATAATTGTTTAATAGCCTATTTACATTATATCCAAATCTAGTAGATTTGATGTTCAATCTTCCTTAAAATCTAGTTTACAAATTACTTTTTTTGATATTATCTAGGTTTTTTTCCATCACAAAAACAGCTGACTGAAAGGTTTTTGTGTAATACATATAAACATTTAAAGAAAGTAGCATTTAAAAATTTGTATAACCTTTTATTTATAAGCAGCGCCATTTATTTAATTAATTTTATTTTTTAGTTGCTTTAGTTGGTTTTTCTTTAAAATTTTTATTTTTTTCTTGTACAGGGAAGAAGTTTTTTGTACTATATGGAAAAGATCATACTTGCATCACTAAGTACTAGTGCTGGACATTGGAAAAAAAAATATCGATGCATTGCATACAGGCCTCGATGTTATATCGGTATTTCCCAAAATATATCGATGTTTTCTATACGACGATTATTTTTTGGAACATAATAGATATTTATTTCGTTTATATGAAACAGGTATGAAATGACAGGTTTGAAAGCTTTACTACATTTAAAAATTAAAAAATAAAATAGATTTTTTCCCCATGTGTCTACATTTGTTGAATCTTGTCAGGCACTTTCGGTAAAAAATTTAAAAATAAAGTACCAAAAATTTTTAATTTTAGTTCTTACAACTATTTACTTATGTGAAAATTTCCAAAAAAATATTATATAATACAAATAAGGCACTATGTGCACTGTGTGTGTGTTTTTTAAAACGCTTTCTTGGAGCAAAAATCATCAACTCATGTTAATAAAAGAATCGCCAAGATATATGCATATAAGTCATACTTCTGGCAACATTGATGTTTAGGTAGTTCAAATACAAAAAGCAGAGAAGGACAATTTCTTCATTACTTCAATCTCAGAAATTTGTATGGGGTAGCACAAAGTATAAAAATTGTTGTTCATTCGATGTTGATGAGTAAAAAAATCATTAGATTGTTTCGATGTATCGATACTTTACATCGAGTAAGATATCGACAACTACTAAGTAATACTAGATTTTGAGAATATTTCTTCAACAGTTAGTCACGAAGAAGGTTTTATTTTGTAGGGGAAATCTAGTCAAAAACACTTATATTTTGTACTAGATTTCGTTGCAGTGTTAATGGTGTAATATTACAAATATTTTTGTGTTTATTAAAGATATTTTTATTTAATCATTCACAATACTTGTTGTTACTTCTCATAATCATGTTCATAAATGTAATCTTATTACACTTACTTTAACCCAACACTGTCATACATAAATTCATACATATATGATCGTATCACTTAGAATTTTTCCTTATTCAGAACATGTTATATTAAGATATCTTATAAGTCCATGTACATGATAGACATACATGATAATAAGAGTATCTGAACACACACTTTTTTTGACATGTACTTTTGTTAAAGCGTTATGTGTTTTTTTTTTAATGAGTTGAAAAGGTCAATAATTAATACTTAAAAGAAGGTAACAAAAGGGATCAATTCAAATCTATTTTTTTGAAATATATATGAACAGCTTATATTAACTAGTGAAAAAAATATATAATATATTGCAGAAAACGTGTTATACAACTTAAGCTTCCAGAACCGTTATATGTTTCTTCTAAAATTACTCTTACAAATTTAAAAACCGAACAAAAATTCAGAAAGTTTTGTGTTGATCTAGTTTGTCATTAAAATTTCCATTATTTTTTATTAATTTGTTTATTACACCATCTGTAATTACATACCCAGAACTTTAAACACTCTCGCGTTGTCTCCTTAGAAGATTTGCGGTCAAACCACTTGTCCATTCCACAACCCTCGAGAGGTTTAATGAGAGCTATAACCTGTCAGAAAACTTCTGAAAGTTTGACGACCATATAACTGCTATAACTATTACGTAACGATTTTTACAGAGCCTAGAATTAGCGAAAGCCTAAATATCCTTCCAGTTAAACGGTGTAAATATACAAAGCGAAACTGTTTCATACGTAGGACAAAATCCTACTTTTAACTAACTCCAAGTTGTAATAATGACCATTAGTGTATTGGTTAGCTATAATAATAAGAGAGTAACTGCCTTTTTCACTAAATGCGCACAACTGCATGTAAAACAAAATCTGAAAAATTTGTTTTTGTTTCAAATGTATGTGTGCGCAAGAAAACGTTCTTTCGACATCGCTAAATTAGCAGTAAATCTTTTAAAGTGTTTTTGAGGGTCTTGGTAAGAATAGGTTTATTAAGGATTTTTCTTAAATATTTTATCCTAGAAAAACTATGGTTAAGAGGGATTAATTGCAGCAGCATTTTTACCTATCTGCATAGTAACCACAAAGACACTTATGTTTGGTGGAAGAAAGTACATATCGGGGGCCTATATTCAAAATCCTCTATCTTAAAAAACACAACTTTTCAGGAGAGCCAAAAAACTGTTTTTTCGCGTATTACTTGAGTTATTAAAATTCGCTATTCTACAATATTTTTTAAATCAACTACTTAATCTCACAGACAATTGGTTCATAAAATTTTGCATTATTGGGGACTTTATGCGAGATAGAGGGTTTTGCTTCTTAAAAATATTCAATATATATGTATGAAAATGAAAAGATAGAGGGTTTTGCATTTTAATAAAAATAAATTATTTTGATTTTATCCAAAATTATTTTCGGGAATGAAATATTTATTACTAATTAATTCATTTATTAATGATGTGCTAATAGTCCCAATTTTTGAATGAAAACACTGAAATTTATTGTTGTGGGAAAGCTAGTTTCTATGCGCATTTCGCTGGTTGCTTAGGCCAGCTCGTCAGGAAACTTTTTCCAAATACTTTAGAAAAGCTAAAAATATTATACAAGTAAGACCATAAAGTGAATAAGAATTTTAAACACTCCGGTCTTACATGTAACAATATCAAAGCTTCAACAAAGACACAACAATAAACCGTCAATTTTTCTTTTTTACATTCCCCTACAATTGGCTGGTTTTTTTTCCAACATTGTAGTTGTAAGAGGATAGAAAGAAAAAAACAAAATTAAAAAAAAACAAGTTGCTTAAATAAAGCAGCTTGCCATTTCAGTTTTTTATTTGCCAGGCACATGCAAATTTATTATCAAAAATTATTTTCGGGAATGAAATAGGAATGTAAGAAAGAAAAATTGACGGTTTATTGTTGTATCTTTGTTGAAGCTTTGATATTGTTACATGTAAGACCTGAGTGCTTAAAATTCTTATTCACTTTATGGTCTTACTTGTATAATATTTTTAGCTTTTCTAAAGTATTTGGAAAAAGTTTCCTGACGAGCTGGCCTAAGCAACCAGCGAAATGAGCATAGAAACTAGCTTTCCCACAACAATAAATTTCAGTGTTTTCATTAAAAAATTGGGATTATTAGCACATCATTAATAAATGAATTAATTAATTTTGATTTTATTTATGCCACCTGTCGGTGTTTAACGTGGTTTATTTAAGAAAAAGGCTAATAATACAACATAAGATAAAAAAAATTAACAATATTAAACAAAAAGTTGTTGTTTTTGCTTTTTTAAGTTTGTTTGGAGTTTGATTGGTGTAAATGATCGTAAAAATAATGGTATTCCGGTGGTATAATGTCAAATTCATGTTCAGCTTGCAAAAAATAGTAAAAAAAAACATGTATTGCAAGAACAAGTTATTACAAAAAATATTTGAAAATTATTTATAAGAATAGATAGAGGGTTTTGCATTCAGAAAAATTAATTGTGTAAGATAGAGAAAATACAAAAATGCAAATAAAACAGCAAAAAAAATATGTTTGTTATGAAAATCACACCATAGATAAGGGTTGTTTTACTGAACATTTTACCATTAAAAAGTCATTTTCGTGAAAATCAAAGATAGAGGGTTTTGAATATAGGCCCTCGATATGTATATGTATTTTCTTTCTTTTAAGGGCAATCAAATAAACGTATTTTTATGAAATTCTATCCAAAGGCAGAACAAAAATCCATCCCACAACTCCAGAACAGGATAGTCTGCAAGACATGCGTGATGTAACAAGTAAAGATCCATTGAACAATTTCCCTTTCGGTTAAACCTCGTTTTATCTAAGTATATTTTGACACCAATTCGAGTACCAAAAAAAACTGATTGCATTTACTAAAATTAAGATTATAGTTTGACAAATATATTTCTTTTTTTTAAGATAATATTTAGCAATTCGCGCCTATAGTTTGCTCGAATTTAAGTGCAAAGTCCCCATACTATAAGATCGCCCAAAAATTAAATGCAGGACAGTCATATTTAGACAAGCTGTATAAGGTGTGTGAGCTATGTCTCCGTTTAAACGAATCATATTTGAGAACCCATGTATGTATTAAAGAAAATCATCAGCTTGGAATTTCGAAGCCTTTCTCCATACTTGGCTACACCCGCGCAATATTTACTTTATACAAACTTCACAAGGTCTACCAGCACACGCAAGAATAAAGACTTTCCCTTAGGGTAAATTTTTGGAGCACTTCGAATTTTAAATGAAATTAGTGGTACTGTAAAAATCGAATTTTTGTTTTCATATTCAAGTAAAAATTTATTTCTATATTAAACATACTTATTTATTCCCAAATTAATCGGTGCACCCAGCACAGATGTATTAAAGTAGAACCTCAAAATTCAATTCAATTGTTTATGCAGTGTACTGCTGTTGTTGTTTTTTGTTGTTCGGTTATCCTTGTGAGACCACAACTAATTCACACACAATTCAATTCAATGCAATAATACAATAGAATTCTAAACAAACACAATATTCTCTTCGTAAAAATAAAAATACAAACCCATGTGGGTTCAAAACTCATGGCTGTTCAAACAACATATGTATGTGTTGTCATGTTGTTCTTGTTATTTTGCAACTAAAAATGTCAAGTTAACAGGATAATGGCAATAAATATATGACTCTTTATTTCGTTCTTTATTGTTTGAGGTTTGAAGAGGTTATTTTAAATAAAACTCAAATCGTTTCAATAAAAATAAGCGATTTCAGAGTAGAATTGTTTATGGTTGATAAGAGAAAAAAGAAAATAAAGAAAGAAAAAAATATTAAACATTCCTTATCTGGAGAATGAAGTTTCAAAGTCATATTGAGTTAAAGAATTTTTTTTTGTGTATTTAACAAAAAATATAAAATTTTACGAATCATAAAGCTTATATTCTGATATTTTTCTAATCTCTTACTTTTATAAATGTTAAAGGATTTCATTATTTATCAAATAAAAATTTTACTTACCAACTCTTGCTTAATTACTTTTATTAAAAGTTAAAGAGAGCAAACTTTATAAATGACACTTAATTTTAAAAATTTTCAAATAAAATATTCACTTCCGTTGTGGTACATTAAAAATTCTTGAAGGGTAATTAATTTAACAATTTTACACAATTTAAAAGGAATGTCACAATAAGCTACTATCATTTCTGTGACTAGTGTTTAATAACAGAAATTTAAAATAATCATTTCATAAAGTTTTAAATACCTTCTAAATAAGATAGTCTTTTATAAAGGCATTATGTTTATAAATAACTCACATTCCGACTCAGTAATTGATATTTGAGGCAAATTCTTTAATGCTTTTCCAGTGGCAGTAGCACGTTAAAACCTTTTTCCATAGACATTTTGTATGGGGCTATAATAGTATAGAAAAACCAGGGACCGAATATAAACTGAATTGTGAAATTTTAAAACAAAAAAAGAAGTAAATGACGGAAAACGGAGTATAGAATTGAGTATATCATATTGATCCTTATAAACTATTCTATGATAAAATAAATTGGTTTTAATTTTTTCTTTGATAATTTTTTTTTTTTTTTATTTTTATTTCTTCGAGCAAAATAACAGTTATGTTCTAAAGAAATGTACGTTTCATTAAAATTTAATTGACCTTAAATATTTCTTTGCCTTAAGTCGTAAAGGACTTAGCTCCATTTTGATAAATTCTATATGAGAGGAAAAAAACTTGCTAAAATCTTTTTTTTTTCAATATTTTGTTAAATATATTTAACATTTTTTATTTTTCGAATTTATACTATGAGCTTATGGTGACGAAAGCCGTAGCCGGCCAGAAAAGCACTACATTCTGCTGGTGTCTAATAATTCTCAATTTTTCTGTTCATACAATATACCTTATTGCTATCCAAAGGATAGCTAAGATCATGGTGAAATTACTACAAGGTGGCAGCACTACGTGTTGTTGTACAACAATACAACAAAAAACAGGCAAATTTGTTTGTGTAAAGAACCCATGGCTGTCAAAAATTATGTACAACATCGTTGCCATGGTTTGTCTTAGGGGGAACTGTTGCATGTTTAATATACACATATATGAATTCGATCCAGTACCGCGATTTTTTGGACGTAGTGCAGTATTGATGGATCGCAATCCATATTGCAGAATAGCCTAATTTTATGTGATCCATGATCCTGATCGTGGATCACAAGATAAATATTGAACGTTTAGCATACTTCGTGATATAAATTTGTGATATGTTAGTATGAAGGGAAAATTCAAAATAAATAAGATATTAAAATATTTTTGTAAAGTTTGTGATTTAACGAAAAAGCCAGCAAGTTAGTGAAACAGGCCATACTTGCATTCAAATTTAAGGCCTTATTTTGATTAATATTATTATATGTGAGATGTACTTATATCAACAATTCTAATATACATGACGTTTTAGAAGTTTTAAAAGATACATTTATTTAAAGTTTATATCGATCTTCTCAAACAAGCAAAATCACGACTTTTCTTTAAACGTGAATACATTAAAATATTACAAATATCTACTCCTTTAAAAGTGTTTGTTTAAGTTACAGTTTTATTTTTGTTTATTTATTACATTTCGCACTTGTTCAACAATACTGTATTAACTCAAAATTTTTAGTAGAAGCAAAACAATTTTTAAAAATTAGACAAAATAGCCACTACATATATTCTTACAGCGGGTAGATATTAAGATTGCATGTTGATTTTTTTTAAATAGTGAAAACATATAAATTTTGAGTTAATACACTTTTGTTGAACAAGTGCGATATATTTATTTTTAAATGTTTATAAGATAGTAAAATGGTTCGGTTCCGAAGGATTTTGGTAAAAACGTTTGGTCGAATAGAAAAGGTTCAATGGCAACGCTGATCTGCAACAAATGAAACAAAAATATTATGAAAACATTATTAAAAAATTCATAATTAAAATTTTAATGTTACATGAATTATAAACAATTATTTTACCACTTTTTCCTTGTTGGAAGGCCTTTGGAAGTTTAAAGAAACAGGCGTACAAGTGCATATCAAACATTAACAAATTTTTAAAACGTACGCACAACGTGTTCACAGACAAAATTATTTTTAATTTTATTTATTATATAAAAACATCCATTAGCAAAACTAAAGACGCACATATAAAAACCATTTACGATTTATTTTTTGCAATTATTTTCACTTTTATACACAATTTTCATTTAAAAACCGCACAAAAATGATTATTTTTTTAACGCACAATAATTTTTTTTAAGAATGTAAACATAAACAAAACAAAATGACAGACTGTGGTTCTCACCACAGTTCATGCAAAAAATAACCAGATGCCGTAGTGCTGCCACCTTCTAGTAATTTCACCATAGCTAAGATTAAATGTAGCAAGAAGATACAAGATAATAGTCTGGTAGTTTATAAAGTCATTCCTAAAAATTCAAGGACAACTATTACAAAAAGCTTTATAAAATACATAACTGAAATTTAGATCATAGAATAAATGCGAAAAATAAAAAATGTTGAATAAAATAAAACTTATGAAGAAGAAATAATTCCCAGATTCTATTTTTTTAAATATTTTTTATTCTTTATATTGATGATGACCCATATTAATAATAAGTTAAGACCTGAGCAAGATGGTTTTAGACCTGCTATGTTCTCTACGGACTAAATAAACACGCTCCGAATAATCATGGAACAATCTCTGGAAATGCAATCACCCCTACATGCTGTTTGTTGGTTATAAAAAAAGCATTTGACTCAATAAATAGAAACTGTATTTGGGCTGAGTTAGCCAACTTTGGCGTACCGGATAAAATAATACGCATGGTACGAATGAGCTATGATACATTTGAGTGCACCGTGTTACATAATGGTGAAATATCTACCCCATTTATAATAACGTCTGGGGTTATATCGGCTTCTGTTCCTAATTGTATTATATGCTATTGTTAAACGCTCAACTACAAATAGACCGAGGGGAATTTTATGGGATCCCTAACACCCGTAGATTCGATAAGAGTCGCGGTACTACGTGAATGATAAATGTGAGCTTTCCCTCAGACGTGCTGACATACAAGCAAACATTAATGAACTAACCAGAGAATCAGAGAAGGTTGGGTTGAAAGTTAATATCAATTAAACAAAAGAAATACGCGTTAATGCAGAGTCAACCGAACCACTGGCAATGACGTAATATAAAGAGAAGGAAAGTTTCAATACCTAGGCAGTATGATAGATACAAATGTGGGTGCCCTTCTTGATGTCACGACAAGAATTCGTAAAGCAAGAGGTGTTTTTGCCATATTATCAAAAGCTTGGAGGTTAAATGAATACAGCATAAAGTCAAAGTTAGAAATATTTTCAGTATGTGTGCAATCCGTCTTATTATGCAAAACATGACATGTGACTAGAGTTTTCTCGTCCCGGGAATTCCCGGGATTTTCGGTTGTTTTCAATTCCCGCTTTCCCGGGAATTTAGTGCGGGATTCCCGGGAAATTTTGAAAAAAAATGTTTTATTAAAACTTTAGTAAATTTATCTCAGACTTGAGTCTTTAGTTGTTTTATCCAACTTAATTTCACCACAATATTTCAATTTTCTACAGTTTAAGGCTTTTAAACTAATTTTTGAGAATGGGCTTTATATTGGGCCTATGAGAAATTATAGAACTATCATCACGAAATTTTATTTCTTGTCCTAGCAAACTGAAGTGTAAATTTTACAACATTATTAAAAAGCTTGCGGTTAAGGGCGCAGTATAGTGTTTTCCTAGATTGTGTTTTATATGCGGTATTTCAAGTGATTTTGAGTCTTATGAAAGTAGAAAGTAGAAATTTTTTTGCATTTCGCCACAAATTTATGTTAGTTTTTGTTGAGTTTTTAGGGAGGTAGTTGCATATTTGGGTGCATAACTCTTTTCCTACTGAAGCGATTCTGCTGGAATTCAATCCCAAACAGCCTAGAAGATCTAGAAATAATTTGACACCCAAATGGCAAAATTGGCTTAGAATTAATAAAGGACTAAAAATACAAATACTTTATGAGACCTTAGATGAATATTAAAAAAATATCACATGGAATGACAAACTTCGTATAACTTCATACACCACTGCTGATTAAGGGTTATTAAATATATGTAGTAAATAAATTTTCTCCTTTCTGCTGAATTTGTTAAACGGTAAAATTGTTTCAGAATTCCTACTTCGTAATATTGAGCTTTTAGTTCCTAACCACCCTTCCAGAATTTGTATTCCCGTAAGACTAATACTCTCATTCTAATTAGGCAAATAAGCTCTAAATTTGAAAATGTATATATGTATGTATATGTATATTGATTTCTATTATCCTATTGACATCAATATAACCTCTTAAGTGTTTTAAAATAATTTGAATCTTAAATTTTTACTTTTTTGTTACATAACAGATACTAAATTTAATTATCTTCAGCGTAATAGTCAATAAGAAATATTAATTTCATTGGAGAAATAAGTAAATAAATAAATACAAAATTTTGGGCGGGAGTCCCGGGATCCCGGGAATTTGATTCTTATTTCCCGCTTTCCCGGGAATCCAAAAAGTGCGGGAATAAAAAAACTCTACATGTGACTGAAGAGATTAAGCGCAAAATTCAAGTTTTTACAAACAGATGCGTTCGGGTGATACTTGGAATTTATTGGCCTAATACAATTACAAATGCTCAACAGCTCGCCATAACAAATATGAATAATAAACTGTGAATTCTGAAGACTTCAAATTAGCTAGATAGGGCACATACTAAGAAGACAAGATGACAACATATCGTCGGTCACAGGTTGACAACTCTTAACTCACTTTTAAATTTTTTTAAATTGTCAACTCGTATTATTTATTTTAATCTGAAATTATTTCAATACCTTTGTTTTCTTTACACCATCTTACAATAAATATCTCCTACTAATTTTGGTTTTTTTTTATTTACTTCCAACACGGCTTAGTAACGGAGTAATAACGTTTTTTTTTTTTTTGTATCCTGAAAAGTACAAAAAACATGTTAAGAGTTGTCAACCTGTGACCGACGATATGCCAAAGAGCGCTAACATATAACCCCCAGTGTGCAATAAGGCGAGGAAAGCCGAAAAACTCTTGGCCACGAAATCAAATGAAATTAGCAAGATGCCTAATTTTAATGATAGAAATATGTAATTTGACAGAACTAAAAAGTATTGCAAATTTACGCTCCAGATCGTGATTTCTTATTGAGAGCCTACCCAATAAACAAATTTTCCTATTTTTCGAAGCACTAATGGTACACTTTAAAAAGTTAGCACACATTAATGCCCTACGCAAAAAGACACACAGAGATGCAGCAAGGCAAGTGAACGAATTCTTAATAAATTAAAAAAAAATATAAAATTTTAAGAGCCACGACATTTCCTTACTACGATGCAGGTTTGTAGGGGAGAATATAAAAAAATAACGGTAACTAAAAATTCAGAGCTAAAGTTACATACACAAATTTTTTTATGCGCTGAATAGAGCGCTTTCTGTGTCAAAAATGTATTGCTTCAAAGTGGGAACTCGCCATATAAAATTCATGTCTTCCGTAAGCGATATGGTAAGCAAAACGTTTACGTTTCTCCCTTACAAACCTGCTTCGTTGGAAGCTCCATTTTTTATTGGGTATGCCCACAATGAGGTAGCTCTTATATAATTTTAAATATGTAAGTACAGTTTTGTTTTATTGTCGACTCCTTTTTGACATGCAAGACATGGACAACTAAAACTTATGGATCTTTGTTTTAAGCCTAATACTTTCTTCAAATTTGTGGAAAATTATAATGCAACATTTGTTTACTTCATACGAAAAATTTGACATGTATCAGTGTTACCGCGAGTTTGCACAATTTGACGTTTGAATTCTTACCCACAAGCCCACATGTGTTTTACAAAAAGGTATTTTTTTTTTTCATAAAAATAAAATAAAAAAGAATGTAAATCTGAATGAAAAATTTTTCCTTTATCATTTAATCAAACTTTTATCCATTTGCTTAAAATTCCACGCGAAATAAGTGTAGCAAGAAACATTTCCTAACTTTTCATAAAATGAGCAGAGTACAACTCTATCAACATCATTTCATTGAAATTGTGGACAGGTTTTTTCATATGAGTTTTGACAGTATTCCACTTAAAATGCTGAACAGTGTAGCAGGCTTTACAAAGGTTATTGTGACTTATCACCTTTCCATTAAATATTGTTTTCTTTTAATGTGAACTTTGCACTTTTTCTTTCATTTGTCAACAGCTGCATACCTGGATATGTTTTTAAATACGATGTATCTCTGATAGTGGCTTTCATATCGCTCTGAAATTTCATGATATCTTCACTTGCATTGTTTTCTAACACATTCTGATGTTGAAATAAAATTGGACTAAGCAGACCATGGATGTGGTAAAAATATTTTCCCTATCCCTTACGTCAACATCTGCATACCCGGGTATGTTGTGAATAATAAAAACGCTGTATCTCTGAAAGTGGCTTTCATATCGCTCTGAAATTTCATGATATCTTCACTTGCATTGTTTTCTATTATATTCTGATGTTGTAATAAAATTGGACTAAGCAGACCATGGATGTGGTAATTTTTTCATCCCTATCCCTTACGTCAACATCTGCATACCCGGGTATATTGTGAATAATAAAAACGCTGTATCTCTGAAAGTTGCTTTCATATCGCTGAAATTTCATAATATACCCACTAGAAGTGTTTTCTAACATATTCTAAGGTTTGAATAAAAATTTGACAAACCAGACCATGGATGTGGGCTTTTTTTCATTCCTACCATACCCGGGTATGTATATGAAAAAATGAAGATAAAGTAATATTGCAAGTTTGTTTCATAATATATAGGGTGTTACAAGTCTGCTAAAACTACCGCTATTTTTAGCATTCCTGCACTAAAACAAATCAAAGTGGAAAAAACACAAAAAATACAAATAAAACAAAAATCAACATAACATGTGAATTCCCATATAAAATGTTCTTGCATACCCGGGTATGCTTCCTGCTGACGTAAGTATAATTTTTCATCAGTTGACATAAATGTTAACCAATACTCTTTTTACTGATTCACTGGCGCAATTAAAAAACACTGCATAATTGCGCAGTGGCATCAATACAAACATTTTAATTCATTTATTAAAAGCAAAACAAATGTATTTACGTAAAAGAAATTAAAAACAGAATTCAAAATATGTATAATCAATATGTTAACTGACGAGAATATGCATAAGAAAGTATGTATTTATGTAAATTTAAATACGTTTGTAATTATGCATTTATTTCAAAACATGTCTAAATAGGTTACAAAAAGTCGTTCGTTGCAGTCTGTATTTGTGGCTTAAAACGGCTTTCTGTTTTATGTTATCCAGTTCGTGTGAAAAACGTTGCTTGGTTAAAAAAATTCCGAAGGATGTTAAGAGAGCTCAATACTTCTTTACGTGAGGGAGCATTTTTAGCCACCTTATCATTTTCATCTTCGGAAGAGTTTGATATAAAAAATTTGTCAATTTCATTTATAATCTCATCGGTATGAAGGGCTGCCACATAATTTTGTAAATTTATGCCATCACGAAATTTTTTGACTTTTTTAAGAAAAAGAGAATTGTTAAAAGTCAATTTGGCGGCATGTTTATATGCAACTGACAGAAATAGTTTTTATTTTATGATTCAATTAAGCGGGTAACGCAATTAAGGGGAACTCATTTAAAATGAAATTTTTCTATAAAACTTATTTGAATATTTTATTATAACTTTTTTTTTTTTGATCACATAAACGGGGAAATCAATTAAGCGAGAATCAATTAAGCGAAAACTACTATAATATAACTGATATGTATTTTTACGAGTATTTTAGAAGTGTCGCATTGTTACTATGCTTGCAGATCATAGCTTAGTAGGAACTGAGATTCAGGCCGTCAGTAGTGGAGTGGATATATATATATGTATATACATTGGTAGTGAGACCCACTCTTACAAATGAATGCTGTGTTTGGTGAGACGCAATGAGGCTGGCTGGCGTGTCGGAGGAACCTTCTATCTAAGTCTTAGAGATGTGCTCCGATTGGCATGACAGGGGTTATTAAGGAAATTCTGAATCGACATTGGATGTTATTCTAAATTAATTAATTCATTTATTAATGATGTGCTAATAATCCCAATTTTTTTAAATGAAAACACTGAAATTTATTGTTGTGGGAAAGCTAGTTCCTATGCGCATTTCGCTGGTTGCTTAGGCCAGCTCGTCAGGAAACTTTTTCCAAATACTTTAGAAAAGCTAAAAATATTATACAAGTAAGACCATAAAGTGAATAAGAATTTTAAAACACTCTGGTCTTAAATGTAACAATATCAAAGCTTCAACAAAGTCACAACAATAAACCGTCAATTTTTTCTTTCTTACATTCCCCTACAATTGGCTGGGTTTTTTCCAACACAAATTGTAGTTGTAAGAGGATAGAAAGAAAAAAACAAAATTAAAAAAAAACAAGATGCTTAAATAAAGCAGCTTGCCATTTCAGTTTTTTATTTGCCGGGCACATGCAAATTTATTATCAAAAATTATTTTTGGGAATGAAATATTTTATTAATTAATTCATTTTATTGGTTTATTGTTGTGACTTTGTTGAAGCTTTGATATTGTTACATTTAAGACCAGAGTGTTTTAAAATTCTTATTCACTTTATGGTCTTACTTGTATAATATTTTTAGCTTTTCTAAAGTATTTGGAAAAAGTTTCCTGACGAGCTGGCCTAAGCAACCAGCGAAATGCGCATAGGAACTAGCTTTCCCACAACAATAAATTTCAGTGTTTTCATTTAAAAAAATTGGGATTATTAGCACATCATTAATAAATGAATTAATTAATAAAATATTTCATTCCCAAAAATAATTTTTGATTCTAAATATTCTGTCTATTGAGCTGTATGTGATGAAAATGGCAGCCAAAACTTTTTTAGACTGAGGTAACTGGAAATGTTAAACAATTTTGGGATAGGTCGCATGCGGATCTTGGATAATATTGGCATCGGGGGTTATCCCGTGTACACTGAAAACTGCGGTCGATTTTGGCATTTGCCGTGGGTAGAACTACCGTCTAGGGATAACTGGTCAGGTCAAGGAAAGTTGTATGAGGGATTTACTGATAGCTCGATGATATGGGCCTGTTGGATAAGGGCTCTCCCTTGAGGACATAGTTATTAAAAGGCCATTTTGGCTTCCTGACGATTGAAGCGTATTTTTGGCGGAGGCCCTAAGGATTTTGGAGGCCGTAGAATTTAAAAAGGGTCACTTTAAATCTTAGTGAGGCTTTGCTTAATACTGGATCAGTGAAATGACCGATGAGTTGCCGAGACTTGGCTCGAAAAAATAAAAGTTAAGAACCAACTGTTATTTTTGCTCTACAAATCATATATAAAAAATAACTTTTACAGGCTGGCCCACGATGTCGACCGTTATTGATTGTTTGAATTGTCAATGACAAACAGCTGACTTGCGCCCCACTAAAAGTTTTCAGCACGACAGGTTGATCGACAATGCAAGCGACCAATAACGTTACAGTTTCATATACATTTGCGGCCCATTAAGATATTTTATGCGACCACAAATTTTAAAATCAGTCACTTGTTGTGTGGTTGTCGACAGTGGTATTTTGCTGGAATAATTAATTAAATTATTTTTTACACGCAAACAATATAAAAAATAATGCAGTTCTATTAAATGTGTTTCACAAAATTCTATTATATATTTTTTTATTTTCTGCTTTGTTTACTACTTTGTTTTGTCAACTGCTTTGTTTGTTGTACAGGGTTGTATTTTTATGGCTTTGTGTTTAAACAGAACTACGTCGAGACCACATTTCCCACACAATTTGACATAAAAATTTGTTTAGAAAGCCGTCGTGATATTAAATCTATTTTATTTTGAGAACGTATGTATATACTCTTATTCTTACAACAATGTTACCATACTTTCAATAAATTTCATACATTTTGTTAACAGAATATGAAAACCAAAACAAAAAAATTAAAACAATAACGTGAGAAAGAATTTGAAGTTACTTCTGGCGTTTTAATTATGGGCTTTAGGACTTTTGCCTGAAGCTGAAGCCTAAATTCCATTTGAACACTTATTTACATTTTTGCCGATTGTTATTTTCAAGCTTGCGTTTTATTTGTGGAATATTTAATTTGGCAATATAGTTATTTGACAATGAAGAAATGAATTTCGTCAGAAACGTAAAAAATGTATACCGACATGTCGAAAGTTAGTGGGTCGCTTAAGAGAACGATAATGACTGAGTTGTTGTCACTCGCTTAAGTTGTCGATCGACATCGTGGGCCAGGCTATTATTTTTGATTAAGTATATACATCAAAAAATAGCTGCTATCATCCGACTTTTATGAAAATAAGAATATTTATTACGGTACCTGAGAAAACCGTGAAATTTCACATGACCGGATGCCGAAGGGACCATACAAATATATACATTCCCCTGTCCTCTAAAATAACTCAATTCTGTCTTTAGAACCGACAGACCAGGCACCCATGTCCGTCGAAAGGAGGGTGTCCGCTTAAATTAGATGTCCGTAATAGAAGCCTGCAGTCTTAAAGGTATATTTTCCAGAAATTTTAAAGGTATATTTTCCAGAAATTTATTTCGATTCGGTCAAATTAACAATCCTCAGATTGGTATATATATTTTAAGAGTTATTTACCACAATACTAATTATTATTAAAAAAATATTGGCAAAGCGAAATTTTATTCATAAAAAATTTAAAAATTATTAAAGAATAAAAGCCGTAATAATGGCCTAAAAAATATTTATGATATTTTGAGTTTATTTCGTTTAAAAGTATACTACGCACAGTGATCGAAAAAATTAATCATATTTCTGAAATATTTGGACCCCAACAATCGTTTGCAAAGCCTTCTGTTATTTCAAAAAATCTTTACAGAAAATATAAAAAATTGTCTCTAAGCGAAAAATTCATCGAATCAAGCAAACACTATGTTAATTTTGCATCTATTACCAAAATTATTATATTTATTACTAAAACTTGTAAAAATGTAAATTTGTGAACATTTTTTTTTATAAATGATATTTTTAATTTTAATTAAAACAAGTTACAGTGCCATATTCGGCTCTGCCGAATCTTTGATACCCTCCACCAATATTTCAGGAGTGGGCTCTATATGATATATATAAATATATATATATTTAGTCTAATTAAATATATATCCGTTCGTTTTTATAAAAGTTAAGTAATATATATACAATATATACAATATATCTTCTCTATATATATAAAAATCAAACGCTGTGTCTTAGTATCGCTAAAACTCGAGAACTACTTGACCGATTTGTATGATTTTTTTGTTTTGTTCGTCTAATCACGAGGAAGGTTTAGAGAAAAAAGAAAATTTAGAAAAGACCAAAAAAAAAGGTTAAAAAAATCGAAAAAAGCGAAAATTGTGTTTTGTATGCAAATTTTACATTGCACCATTGATTGCTGTGGATTAGTCAGCTTAAACTCGATAATTGCTTGAACGATTATAATGATTCTTTTTTTGTTTTTTTCGTCTTATCACGGCGATGGTTGCGAAAAAAGGAAGAAGAAAAAAAGCCAAAAATAAAAGTCGAAAAATTACAACATCTAAAATGTACGTTTTGTATGCAAATTTGACTTAATACCACCAAAGGAAATGTTTTTCTTCTGTTGTTGGCAGACTTATAAAAATGAACCATAAACAATATGTTTATGATTGAGCGTCATAATCTCTAAATTAATTTAACTGTTATTTTTGTCCATTCATATAAATCAAGATACATTTATTTAAATCAAACAAGAAACTATTTTCATTAATTAACCAAAGAAAACTCCAACGCACAAAGTGCGGCCAATATTGCCTATTTCAATGATTTGGAGTTGTAGATGATTGGAATTCATAACAGCTTATAAAGAAATATAATAAAATCAATGTTAGGTGGAACAAAGTTCACCGGGTACAACTAGTAATATATATAAACGGACTTTGCGGTTTAGACCTATATTAAATTGTTAAGCGACATTCGGAAAGTTTTATGCTTTTCTTTTTAGAAATTTGAACTGGCTTGAGAAAGTATCATGATTCATCACAGTTTTAGCCGAAATAAAATGGTAAATTATGGATCAATCATTCCAAAATTCTGTAAACCGATTTCTGGTATTAAAACACATCAATTAAAATAAATTTCAATACAGCAATGAAATTAGTTTTAGCGGTTACAGTGAATTTATGAATATGGGACCTATGGTAAATTACGGACTAATCATCACGAAGCTTACTAGTGTGATTTCTAGTCCTATAAAACCACGACTTACTAAATTTTATTATTATAGCATTATTTATTACGGTTTTAGGCGTACTAAGCCGTTTTCGAGGAGCTGGATTAATACGGGGCCTAGGGTAAATTATGGACCGATTTTTGTGAAACTTGGTAGTGTGCCGTACTTAATTTTATTGCGATAGCATTATTTATTGCGGTTTTAGGCGTACTAAACTGTTCTCCCTGAGTAGGTTTTATATGGGGTGTAGGATAAATTATGGCCCGAACTTCATGAAATTTGGCATGGTGATTTCTAGTCGTATAAAATTGCGACGTACGGAATTTTATTATGATGGAATTATTTATTACGGTCTAAGGCGCACAAAACTCTTTTTCGAGAGCAGGGCTTATATGGGGCCAATGGGAAATTCTGGACCAATCTTCATGAAATTAAACACTATGATTTCCAGTCATATAAAACGAATTTGTGCAAAATGTTATACAATTCCGTGCGTTATTCCACCATTTATAATAGTTTTTGTAACAAAATTATAAATTTGTTAGAGTGGTGGTTCCTCATTTTGGATTAAAGCTCTGATTGTACTGCACCTATTTTACTATATTTCAATCCCAAACTGCTTAGGGTAACTACAAGCAATTTTACACCAAATTTGTTGTTTTATTTTGAGTCTTTCGAAAGTGAGCGTGTTTTTAACAGACGGACAGACATATGGTTATGGCTAAATCGACTTAGAATTACTCAAGGTGCCAGAATATATATACGTTATGGGGTCACAGATGTATAATTAAACAAGTTTCACAGGGAATGGCAAGCTTAGTATACCCTAGTTCATCAGTAGTGGTGGTGGAGTGTATACAAATTATCAAAAAACTTTGCCGTTTCAAACAATGTATTAATTGATTTTATTAAATATTGCTCAGGGTTTGTCAATTCCCAATAACAATTCGACAATTTTAAATTATTTTATTTTAAATTCAATCAAAATTTTAATTAAAAATTTATTTCAAAACAACTAAAATGTTAATTAAATCAAAATTTAATTTTTAATTTTCTTTCAACTAAAAAAATAGTTGATTCCATTATCAAATTAATCAAACTGAAATACTTCTCAAACAATTTTTTTAATAGATAAAAAAAAAAATACTACTGATAATTATTTCTGTGCTCTAACTGAAAACTAAACAACATTTCATATATTCGTCAATATCTCTATTTAAAGATTTAATATCTTTAGACCCCCACAAACATTCTTCTTTATAAAACTTTGCAAAAAGAATTCAAAGAATTCATAATAAGAATGACTTTTGTCTCAATCCTTTTGGGCTTAATGCTTTTGGCGACGTCTGAGGAAAAAATCATCAACACAAGAAACTACCGCTGCCACAGAATTTGTGTGATGCAGAATTAACGGAAGTTAAATGGAAAAGATGAAAAAGGAAAAATAATAAAAAAAAAAATCATCTACTTTATCTGTCCGACTGTCGGTTCTCCTCTTCTTAGTTTATCTGTGTAAAGCATTGTTTTTTGATTACAGCGGCAACAATTATCAAGACGCGTTCCAACGTCCTGGCAAATGATAAACAACGAATTATAAATTATTATTATTATTGTTATTATTTTTCGAGTCTCTGCTGTTGCTGTTTTCTTTTATAACGATGTCTTGTAACTGGTCCACTTACAGCATCAGCATAAATTAAGTTAAAGAAATTAATTCATGAAAGGACATACAATTTTGCCATTCCTCACACTTTTCGACCATGGCTAAAAGTTAATCAACATTTCGTTAATTAATGTGTTGAATTTTACAATTCAACAGCAAAAGAATGAAAAACTTAAAGAAAATGTAAAAATGTGCACAGTGAAAGGAGCAAATGAAGACTGGGAAGAATTAAATATATTAAGAAGCAACTACAGACATCTTGATAACAGCAACAATTCACAAAACAAAAGAACAATAAATCAGGAGTCAGGGAAAATGGGCCATCAATAAATTAACGACTTATAGGCAGTAAATTAATTATTGGCTTTATTAATGGCCCATTTCCCTTGACTCTTGACTAGTTGGCCTTTTGTAGTACCTCACTGTTTTAACAAGTTAACGATGTCCGGGGTTTTAAGCTTTTGGAAAATTATGTAAATTATTTAAAAGCTTTTACAGTATTAAAATTAAGCATTTGTTTTAATATCAAGCAAAAGAATAAAAGCAGCCAAAAAAAATTTAATTTCAATGTAAATATAAGCAATTGTATTTGCGTGTGTTTGTGCAAAGGCAACATAAATATCTAGATTCGTTCTTTCTTTGTTTTATTTTATTTTTTTTTTTCGAACTTTTTTCCTTCTCCTTTGGTCTTACTTTGGCTCATTGGGGATTGATTTCAATAAAACGTCAAAAGGCGCCAATAAAATTAATAGTGGCTGTAATGAAGAAGTTTTTTTTTCTTTTTTTTAATTAAAATATTTGCATCATAAATTAGCAAGTTTTTCTTATGGTGTTGTTTCTTTTAAAAGAAGTTTTTTTTACTTGTCTATAAATAGTCTCCTGGTGCTGAGAAAATTTTAAATTTGGCTCGTTTAAATTAATTACAAAGGCTTAGTACTTTCGTCTAGTAATTAAATGAAATTGAGCTAAAATAGACCCAATATTATTAACAGAGATATATTTTATACATACCCAGCAAAAACTTGGTAATGACTTGCAATTAGTGAACAACTTACTTTTCAATGACAACTTCATACCATCTGCATTACATAGAAGTAGTTTAGTAATAACTGACATATAATCTGATACATAAGCAATTGCTTTTTAGCTGATTAACGAAATTTATAATTAATTCATAATAAAATGCATTTGAGATTTTATTTATTCAAATCTAATACAAATTGATTTTAAATATGTACATATATGTTCTAACAGTTTTTATTTTATTTCTTATAAATTAAAAACTATTTGTGATAGATTTGAATACACAGCAAAAATTAAAAATTTTCTCTAATCACCATATTTATACCAAATTCATAATATCAACCAAAAAAGTTGTCGATTGCTCCCATTACCAAAATGATTATATTAATTACTAAAAATTGTAAAATTGTAAATATTTTGTTTCAATAAATAATATTTTTAATTTTAATTAAAAAAATGATCAAAAAACTGTGCCATTTCGAACAATGTGTTAATTTATTAAATTAAATATTGACAATTCCCAACAACAATTCAACAAGTTAAAATTATTTTATTTTAAACAAAAAAGTCAATTAATATTTTTAGATATTTAATTAATACTTTAATTACAGATATTTAAAAACAACTTAAATATTAATTAAGTCAAAATTAAATTTTAAATTTTCTTTCAATTAAAAAAATAATTAATTCAATTAACACATTTATTAAATTTAAATGCTTTTTAAACCATTTTTTTAATTGATAAAACACTTTTTTTTGTGAAGAGAGAACTGTGTTACATTCAATTTTATACCAGAGTCAGCTTACTTTCTCTCTATCAGTAGTACTGTATCATATACATTTTACAATATGGAGTAAGCAGAAGAAAACTCAGCGTTACTCTTTGGCTTACAATTCTGAGTCCTCGGAATATTAGTAACTGGACATCTTCTCAAATAAAAGCACTTTTTATTACAAGCAATCAGAAGATTTTGCTTCTTAAGTTTTTAAATAATAAACATTGGTGCATAATTATTTATCTTGTGCATATTCTAACCCTTTAGGGGATTTTTGGGGACCAAAAATCGTAAATTCGTGGTAATGCATAAAATTAAACTGGAAACTCTCGGATTTAGTAAAAAGGCACCAAAAAGTTCTAAATTGTTTTAAAAAAAGTTTTATTGTGCCACAATTTTCATCCTTGACACTTATATTCCTGATAGATTGTTAAAACTGATAGCCCAGTATTCCTAATAGCTGTTTTATACTATCACACAAGTGTTACGTATTTTGGAAAAAATACAAGCCTGTAGCCCGTTTCTGTATTTCTCGCATCGTAAAATTTCCCGCATGAAACAAGTGAATTATGACAAAAACAGTGCAATATGAAACAAAAAATGGTTTTTCTCACATAAGTGTTTCTGTATCTTTACTTTGGGAGAATTATCTGTCATTTAAATAATTTTCCAGCAATTATTGGAAGGATGTGAGAAAAAGTGTTTATTTATCAATTTTTTGCTAAAAGAACTGTCAAAATAAGTCACATTTGAAATTGATGCGAGAAAAATAAAATTTCAAAAAATGGAGCACAAATTATGTATGTATGTACACAATAATGTGTATTGTTTTTGTTATTTGAAGAGAAAGAACTTAAATGATGAAAATACATAAAAAAACAATTGTTTTATTTTGTTATTTTAATTTTTTTTAAGCCCTTCATTGTTTTCGTTTTATGCAGGGCTGCCAGATAAGTTTGTGAAAAATTGTATTTGTGGCTCTAGTGCTTAAATCTGCATTTTTTCACCATGAGAGTGGGTTATTATTTTTATACCCTCCACCACCACTAGTGGTGAATGAGGGTATACTAAGTTTGTCATTCCGTGTGAAACTTTTTTATAATACATCTGAGACCCCATAACGTATATATATTCTGGCACCTTGAGTAATTCTAAGTCGATTTAGCCATGCCCATCTGTCTGTCTGTGTGTCCGTCTGTTGAAAATACGCTTACTTTCGAAAAACGCAAAAGAAAAGAACAAACTTGATCTGAAATTGCTTGTAGTTATCCTAAGCAGTTTGGGATTGAAAGCCGGCAACATCGCTTCAGTAGGATCAGAACTATGAATCAAAATGTGGAACTACGACCCTAAAGAAATTGATAATTTTTATACAAAAACTAACATAAATGGTGGAATAATGCACGGAATGATATAAAATTTTGCACGAATTCGATATAGACGACTGTTTTTTTATTTTACTGTTAAATTTCGTGAAGATCGGTCCATATAAACTCTACTGGCGGAAAAGAGTTTAGTACGCCTAAAACCGTAAAAAATAATGCTATCATAATTAAATTCGGGTCGGTACAGTTTTGTAGGACTAAAAATCACACTGCTAAATTTCGTGAAGATCGGTCCGTAATAAACCCTAGTCGCCTAAAACCGTTACAAATAACGCTATTATACTTAACTTTGGTTCGTCACAGTTTTATAGGACCTGAAATCACGCTGGAATTTTGTGAAGATCGGTGCATAATTTACACTAGGCCCCTTATAAACCCTAATCCCGGAAAACTGTACGCCTAAAAATTTAGTATATCGCAGTTTTATAAATCTAGAAATCGCAGTGCCAAATTTCGTTAAGATCGGTCCATAATTTAACCTTAGCCCCATATAAGCCTTACTCTCGGGAAACAGTTTAGTACGCCTAAAACCAAATAAATCCCACTTTGGGAATATAATTAAATTCGCCTAAAACCATAACAGATATATTGCGTAAAAATTTCTTCAAATTGCCCTCCTAAAAATCATTTTTTTTCGGCTGTTATGAATCATGATATTTTACTCAAGCCATTTCTTATTGTCGTTCAATAATTTATAATAGGTTTAAACCGCAACCAATTTTAATGCCGACGTTCGTTTTTGTGAAGCTTAGTTAAAAATATATATGTGTTTATCATATAGAGCCCACTCCTGTCGGTGGATGGTATCAAAGATTCGGCACAGCCGAATATAGTACCCTAACATGTTTCCTTTTAAACTCTTCACCTGGGCCCTGTTTCTAAAAAGTACAAGTTACAGTTTTACAAGTACAATACGTTAAAAAAGTAAAAATTTTAAAATATTTGTTTTTGTTTTAAATGTATTTTACTTGTATATTTGTCATTTGTAGTTTTGACAAACAGGGTCTGCTATGAGAAAATGAAATTAGGGGAGTATATTTTTTACTTAAAATGTGCTTATAATTAATTTCTTTCTTTTTATTATATACTGCTCAAAAGTATTTCAATAATAAATACTTTGATCAAAGCTCCGAGGAGAAATAAGGAAGGTCTATCTAGAAGTAAATGGTGAAAATCTTTACAATATTTTCTCAAATCTCATCGGTATCTTATTTGATTTATCAATTATTTCACATAGCGCTAATACATTCGTTCTTCCGAAATAAAGATTTTGGCCTACACAATAAGGTTATATATTTTTACCAAGCTACTTGCAATTCATAATTTCTTTGGCATTTAAATTAATCCAACCATTATTTCACTTAGGGCCAATGCAAACGCCACCGAAATAAATTATTTCATATACCAGGAATTTAAAACCACCGACTTTGGCCTTCTCAGAAGTATTCTTATAACAACTTTAATACTTCCCCCAATAAATTCTTTTAGTTTATACTTTATGGCGTTTTAGCAATAAAATATATTATTCGTATTACTTTTTAGCATAATAAAAAAAACCAAGATGATGTAAAAAATATTGATTGGTTGCCAAAATTTCTTAACAAATATCTGTTTAAATATAAACAAGATAAAGTGAGAATTTTACATAAATATTTTTACGTTTATAATTTGCTATAGAAGGAGACACAGCCAAAGCAAACATGAAAAATCCAATAAAATAAAATCTTATTATAAGTTTTGGAAAATTTGCAAATGGAGCATTTTTAAGAAAATGAAAAAAAAAAATATTTTATATAAACACATTTTCATATTGAAAAGTAAGTATTTTATTGCACTTAGAAAGCAATTCAATTTATTTGGAAAATATTATACTTAACCACATGCTACACTCGAAATACACACACAGACACACATATACATATATTTATGTATACTGACATCTACAGAAACATTTAAAGTAAACATTTACATACAATTCACATTCTGAACGATACAAATTTAAATGAAATTTCTGTATCGATGTTAAACTTATGTATATTGCCAAACTTAAGAAGAGGCCATGATAAATATTATTACAATATTACAAGAACGCGAAAAAGAAAATCAAATAGGCTCTTGAAGTGATGAACGAAAACAGTAGAGGCTAAAAGTGAACTTACTGCCGGTTTTAAGAACGCTTTCTTTCGTACATAAACATTTGAAACAAAAATAATGTTTTTGGAATTTGTTTTCACAGAAAAAACTATTAAATTTCTCCAATCACCAAATTTGTTCTAAATTCATAATATCAAGCAAACAATTTGTTGATTTTGCACCTATTACCAAAATGATTATATTGATTACTAAAAATTTTAAAATTTTGAAAAAATATTTTCAATAAATTATATTTTTAATTTTAATTAAAAAAAGTGATCAAAAAATTTGCCATTTCAAACAATGTGTTTATTTATTTAATTAAATATTGACAATTCCCAACAACAATTCTACATGTTTAAATTATATTATTTTAAACGAAAAAAGGCAATTAAAATTTTTTTTTATTTAATTAAAATTTTAATTGAAAATTTATTCAAAACAACTAAAATGTTAATTAAATCAAAATTAATATTTTAATTTTCTATCAACTAAAACAATAATTGATTCAATTATCACATTAATTAAATTAAAATACATTTTAAACCATTTTTTTAATTGATAAAACACTTTTTTCTGTGTTTGTTTTAGATGTACTATATAAATATCAATTTTCTAATACAAAAAGATAATATATCTTATAAATTACAGCATTAGAATAGTTAAATACAAATAAAAGATGACAAAAGTTTAACAAAATTGTTTTGCTAAAAGCAAAATACATAAAAAACAAGGATCCATTTAAAAAATAATAGTATATGAGTGTAGTAAAAATTAATTCAAATATATTTAACTAGTTCAATTAAAAAGAAAAAATTTAATTATATTAAAATGGAAAATTACTTTAAAATTTCGGTAGATATTTTCTTTAAATTTATTGAGTTTTTCGTGTTTTGGATATGACTTGGGAGTTGATTCCAGAGACGTATGCTAAAGACAAAGAATTGGCATTCAGATGCATGACTTCGATTTCGAAATTGAATTATATAACTCCCTCTACGCGATCTGGCAAATCGTATTCGATTAAATCGGTATTCTGGTTCTTTTGTCATGATGATTTTAAGAAGAAAATTTTGACATGTCATTTTTAATAGGTTAGTGAAAGAAAAATCCATAAATTTACTTGCGTATTCCGAGACTCTATCAAATCTTTTTAAACCGAAAACATACCGAATAATGTTATTATAAATGGTGTTAAGCTTCCTCTTATCTATAGAGGAACATCCTGCGAATATTTCAGATACCTAATTTTTAGACTAATATAGAATTTCCACTCTAATTCTCTGAGCGCTAGATATAGAAATGTTTGCTCAAACTTAGGATTTTATAAAAATTTATTTAGTGGAAGCAAAAAAATTCTGATACATAAAATATTAATCCACTTATTTGGCCTACCGTATTGGCCTAACATCAGGATAGTCTTAGCCGATAGATGGGAAATAATGCGTTTATTAAGTAGCTGCCCCTGTACATGAGAACAACCAAGACAGATTTATAAACTCGTCATTTTCTTAGAAGCTGGAGCTATCTAACATCCACTGCTTTTAAATAGTCGGCAGCATCTGTCGAAGAACAACAGCACCTAGGGAGATCTTCACGCAGGACGAAATTTCGTACAAGTGGTAAAAAATCAATACTCAACCAGGATATTTCAAAATCACACTTTCCGCGTCTTGGACACAAAGTTGCGAAAACCACGTGATACCCAAGCGATCTAAGCCAACAGGCAGCTAGCAACGAAGTCCCAGGGGCTATTGATGTCCGTGTTACCAGATACCACCTCTGGCCAGCCGGGGCCTCAAGCTATATGTCAATTTCGCATTCTTCCGAATTTTAGGTATTGGCTAACCTGTTTCCCTACAGGATGTAACACCAAAAGGTGAAATATTCTTAAAATTCTCCCCTACATAACGTTGGTGGTAAATTATTAGCATGTCGGAAAAAAATATTTATACTCTCCACTCAACTGTAGAAAAGCTCTAATATTGATACCATCCGCTTTGTAAAGTGAGATAATCACTAGGGCGGGTCGATTTGTAGGGACGCAAAAAATCGCCCAAGTGACAAGGAAAATCGTATTCTAGTTATCAAAATAAGAAACTTTTCCAAAGGAACTATACCTCTAAAATGAATTCTTATGTTCCTTATTTTGAACCAAAGGTCAAATTTTGAAAATCCCACTTTGACCTATTTAACCAAAATTCTCCCGGTGTAGGAAATAATCATTCGATTGTTATAAAATTTGATTCACTGCATGTCTAGGATACCATTAGTATATATTTGAAAAGACAACTGGCATATCGGGTCCAGTTTTCGAGAAAATTAGTGTCTTCATACGCTATTAAACGACGACGCTATTAAAATAAAGGTACAAACATTTCCATATTTTCTTCGTTTTAGAACTTTTATTTCTTCTTCAGTCTTTTTTTTTTAATAGTTATAATGAAATTTAAATTGAATATGATGCGCGAAGCAATCAATACACCAACCTTAATATTTTTAAATTTGTTGGCACTCTGTCCTTACAGTTGACTTTCATTTAGTACCAGCACATCGTCCCAGATTATTATTTTTTGTTTTTTTTTTTGCACATATCGCACTGGTTTCTCTAAAGAGAGTCAACTCAAATATTTTCAATTTTCACTTTTTGCAAGAAATCTATGTTCTCAAGTTAAAAAAAAATGCAATTGTAAACAGTTTTTTGTATCAACTGAAAATTTATAAATTTTGAGTAAACCCCTTTTAGAGGAATGAGTGCGATATATTCATTATATCTCATGGAATTAGCCCCAGTCTGGGACTTCGATATTCTCCCCGGACCTTTCGGAAAATGAGTCTTTGACAAAAGATATTATATTGCTGAGTCTCTTCAGTTTAGGATTATGCTGTCTCTCTAAAAGCCAAGCATTTTGTACTGACATATCCAGCATCCATGTAAATAATGACCACGACCATATTTTGCTTCAAATAGATATAGGTGATTGCATATTACAAAAATATTATCTCTTTGAAATTCTGCTATCGCGGACTGTGTAAAACCTCCTTCTTTCTTGAACACATTTACATACAAAAAACAAAAATTTTTACCTAAGCGACTGCTTCTTATGGTCCAAGTGCAACTGAAGCCTCCTTTTTCTAATCTCTTTAAGTATAGAAAGTGTTGTAAATAAATTAAAGCAAAAGAAATGGAGAGGTAGCACCGACTTTGATAAGGGGTTACATAGTACTCGTTGTATCCTAGTGTTGACAACCAAATATATTCACAAAAAATTTTTATTAGTCCTACAACTAGAATAAAGATTTTTAGCAAGAATCTTGTAAACTAGTATGAGTTTTAATTTTATATTTCTTTAAGGGCACATTTATATAATTTATTATATTTTCAACACTTATTTTCTAGCCGAACTCATAATTCTGAACTTTTTAAAAAAACTCTCAGGATAAAATATTCACCAAACACCAACTCTTTGAATCACAAAGCTGGAATAAAAAAAAAAAAAAAAAAAAAAAAAAAAACTATTTTTTTTAAAAGTCCGTAAACTTTCACCACATTTTTTGTTAGAAAGTTAAAGTAATTATAAAAATCAATTTTTTTTTACAAAAAGTCTAATTTCCCATGACTTTCTTCAGAAAAAGCCCTAATTTACAAAAAGTCTTATATTTCCGCTTATTGCTTTTTTAAAAGATTGATTTAGTAATTGTACCACATGGCGTATGCCTGTTAATAAATTGGAATTAAATAATACTCATACGTAACCAAGTTACTTGACAGATGTTTTCCTTGCAGATTTTTCTTAAAACAAAAAAATTGATAACAATTATATACGCTAGGGCGGGTCGTTTTAAAAATCGCCCATGTAAAAAGGGTGGGTCAGCCCTCCAAAGTAAGTGGGGGTCGGTCATACTTTTAGACTCGACACTTTAAATGGGTGAAAGTGGGACTTTTCAAAATTTGACTTTTGGGTCAAAATAAGAAACATCAGAATTAATTTTAGAGTTATGATTCCTTGGGCATACTTTTTTATTTTGATCCCTACAATACGATTTATCTTGTCACTTGGGCGATTTTTAAGTCGACACGCCCTAATAATCATGCTTTTGTTTAATTCGACAATGGATAGTATCACTATCTAAAAACATATTTTTTAATTTTTTCCACACATGTTCTCGTTTTGATAACGTACCAGTTTAGGTTTGACAACATATTGAGTTTATTTCGACAGCAAGTTTTTGTTTAACGCACCGTTCTTATACTGGCATCCCAAAAAACACGAAGTCAAACCTTTGCTATGAAATCACTTTATCATTTGACATCAAACACAATTTTCAAAACTTTATCAAACGTTTGTCGTTTGGGAAAAGGTTTGACTTCAAATCATTTTTAGATTGATATCAAACCTTGTGTTTGTTGAGATCATGCTGTTGACATTTTGTTAACCCAACCAATAACAAAATCTAGGATGTAAACATTATTTTTTATTATCAAAGTTGTTTTTGGGAATACAAAATTTATTATAATTAAGATTTCTCTCTGACGCGCTATTTTTTTTTTTTTATATATTTACTTAATAATATTAACCGTTTTTCTACACATACATACATTTTTTATAGTAAAATTTTAGACTTTGAGGGCTGCCACTCCTAATTGAAAACATACATTTCCTCTGTTTTAATGTCCAAATTTTATAACTTTATTGCTTGCACTAGTCTTTCATTTGTTGTACGTGAAGTAGAATGTTGTTTGCAATGAGGTCCTTAATAAAAATAATTACATTTTCATCGTTTTGCCACAATTACCATTATGAACCATTCACTCTGGCAGATTCATTTGTCGACGACCTAAAATCCAAAATTATATTATTAATATTATTTGCAGGGTTACCCATTTGGTGGTTTCAAGCCCGCTGGTCTGGCGAGGTTGTAAGCTGTTTGATGTTTGTCACCTGAAGTTTCATTTATTTAGTGAAAAAGGTTTGCCATTGGCCTAACACACACGGGCATAATTGTGCTGGAACAAAATAACAGCTTGAGCATGGTTTTTTACTGGCATAATTTTTCAACCAGCTTCAACCCCGCATTAGCAGCATAAACCAATACATGCTCATTTTTGTAAACAAATGAATGCAAAAAACACTAAAACACATACAGCAGAGTATATGTATACAATTTTATACCAGATTAAATAATCCCGTGTGTGACGGAAAGAACAAAAATTGTCTGGCTTAAAGAATGTTCTCATGTCTGATTGACTATTAACAAATACGGATCGTTTAAGACCTGAAGAGCATGTTAAAAAAGTTAAAACGTACTACTGATTGATGTGTCAAACGTTCGAGAATTTTGGGGTGATTAGAATCGTCATAATCAACCTACTGTGCAAGGAGTTGACAAGATTATAAAAAAAATTTAAGGGACCCGAATCGTTACAGGTGTCGTCAGGCCTGTGCAGTATCGCAATGTGTTCACTGCAGAAAATATTGCTTCTGTTAGTGAAAGTTTGGCGGCTAATCCGAATTTGTTAATACCACGGCTCAGAGAGCTTTGTCCATATAATAACCGACTTTTTTAGCCTGCAATTAAAGACTATGATGTGGAAATTATGTGGTTTCAACAAGACGGAGCCAGTGGCCACATAGCACGACCGATCCTGGCAAAATTTTATGTTCAGGCGACGTCAATTGGTTGCCAAGATCATGCGATTTGACGCCGTTAGACTTTGGTTTGTGAAGCTACGTCTACGCGGATAATCTCCTTAAGTTAGAGCATTTGAAAAACAAAATTCGTCAAGTTATCCCCGAGATACCGCCTGAAATGTGCGTAAAAGTTATCGAACTCTATTGCAAACGGATCGAATTCTCCAACCAATCTAGAGGCGGTATTTTAAATGACATGGTATTTCGGACGTAATGGAAAGGTCCAATAACAAGGGCAAGTTTTTAAAACCCTCTCCGACTAAAAAACAAATTTTTGAATATTTCGTAAAAATGTTTTCAAATAAATTATTTTTAACGTTTCGCGATTTGTCACAAACCCCGTATTTATGTAAACGACTTGCGGTGAGTCTTGGAGAAAATCTAAATATTTCTTCCAACATTTGCTCTCCTTTTATAATTGAACGTATATTCCCGATATATTCTATTGATCTAAGAGATAACTATTTATTTTAATTTCAATGCTAAAAATTCTTTAGTCTTCTCTTATATATAAAAATTAATATTTGTGTGCTCGTTTGTTACGCGCGGTCAAACCGCTAAACCAATCGCTATAAAATATGTTACTCTCATTCTGTGCGCCTCTCGAAATGTTATAGGATATATATTTTTATGCAATTTTAAATGAGCATGGCACCTCCCATACAAAGATATTATAGATTTCTCAATATCTGGAGAACGGCAAGAGCCAAAGTTGCTTAATTAGGTACAATCATCTTTGTAATCAATACACAACATCCGACTTAATGTGGCCGGGATTGACGAAGTGCTAGTGGCACCACCCATACAATAGATATTTGTATACCTGCAGAATCATAGCAGTAAACGTTTCTAAATTTGTTGAATAGCTTCGATGTCAATGCATGCCATCTAACAAAAAGTAGGCGGGATTGGAAAAGTGGGCGTGGCACCAAATAGATTTTTGTTTATCTGTAGAATGATGCAAGCAAATTTGTACGAATTTAGTACACATAGCTATGTTGTCAATATACAAAATCCGTAAAAAATTGGTGTTTTGGCTAAGTGGGCGGGGCACCTTTCCTACAAACACAAATGGTGTCCGTATGTCTGGGGAATGGCAATAGGTGAAGTTTCCAAATCGGGTTCAAATTTCTTAGTTATCAATGCACAACAACTTGCAGTAAGTGGGCTGGATTGGATAAGTGGCCGTGGAACAAAATATAATTCTGTAAACAAAAAGCTTAACCCCATATTCATAAAAAGTATTTTTGATTAATAAAAGGTTTATTAGACAATTTTTAAAAGAAAATTCGTTTCATAAGCCTGCTGTAAAGCTTAAATATTTTTTATGAATATTGGGGTAAGTTTCTAAATTTGATACTAATGACTGGACTATAAATAAGCAACATCTGTGAAAAAGTGGGCGGGAGTAGATAAGTGGGCAAGTTACATATGATACATATGATATGATTGATAATGTCTGAACTTTCGATTAACAAAAGCCCTGGTCATGATAATCTATCTCCAAGATTATTTAAAGAATGTAGACAAGAATTTTCACCACATTTACTGCGTATATTTAACAACATTATTAGTACTTCCGAATATCCTACTGTTTTAAAAATCTCGAAAATTGTACCAATACCAAAGGAAATTAATGCTAATGTAGAGGACAAATATAGACCTATAGCCTTGTTATCTGTCATTGATAAAATGTTTGAAAAACTGATACATCAGCAACTCGATACATATCTGGAAAACAATAAACTTCTCTATGATTGCCAATTCGGATTTAGAAAGGGAAGTGGAACGGAAAATGCTGTTGTGAATGTTATAAGTAATATATGTAATGGTTTAGATCAAGGAGTCAATGGAGTAGCGGGCATATTTTATGACTTTTCCAAGGCTTTTGATCTTGTGTATCATGAAATATTGATTGAAGTTTTCTTGGTGTGGTAGAAAATGGAGTAGCCCAAGGTAGTGTACTGGGTCCACTTTTATTCGTAATATATATATCAATGACATTATGAATCTTCATTTTTATGGAAATACAGCTTTCCATACATTTACGCTGATGACATTTCACTTTTTTACCCATATAAACTTGAAGCGGCTTTAAAACCGTATATGGAGTGAGATGCTTCTTTAATTTTTGAATATTCCAGACTGAATAAATTGGTTATTAACACAAAAAAGACCAAACATGTAAGATTTAAACCTCGCTCAACTAATGATGCTGGTTGTTTTAGTATATTTGTAAATGGCCAAAAAATATTTGAAAGTCAGTCAGTTAAGTATTTGGGATTGCACTTACAAAGTAATTTATCATGGAATCTACATATCACAGGAGTTAAGATCAAAAATATCACCAGCTGTAGGATTGTTATATAAGTTTAAAAATAAATTTGATCAGCAAACGAAGTTACTTCTCTATCAAGCATTAATGCAGAGTCACATAAATTATTTATTGATAATATATGGCAGTAAAAATAGCACTCATCTGAAATCTTTGCAGAGAGTACAAAATAGAGCTTTAAAAGTTATTTACAATTTGCCATTGTTATACTCAACACTATCATTATATAAAGATGTTAAAAAAACAATTTTGCCTATTATCGGGCTTTATAAAATGAGAGTTTTAATGTTTGTTCTCAAATCCTTACAAAGTATTGGTCGTAATGCAATACATTTTACGAGGAATCAAAATAGTTTCAATACCAGAAACTGTTCAAATCTTCGAGTTGCTAGATGCAGGCTAGAAACCCTGAAACAGGGAATTCATTACATAGGTCCTTTAGAATTTAATAATTTACCACCAAATTTGAAAAACACGCAAAGAATTTCAATTATCAAAGTAAATTTAAAAAAATATTTATTGCAAAATCTGGAAATGCTTATAATGTAGAAAATTATACATTTTTGTAAGCTATTTTAAAATTTTTTATAATAAATTTATATCATATGCCAACTCGCCTCAATAATGTATTCGGACGCTGAGGCATTTTGAATTGTTTGATGAAAATATAGTTAATAAACTTAAAAAAAAAATGCAAACACATTTAGTCAATTCACAAGGTATCCTAACATGTCATATTGTCAAAATGTCCTTATATTTCACAATGGTTTAAAAATATTGTGGTTGGTTTGTTAACAAAAAGTGTCTTAAATAAATAGAACGTTGTTTGCTGTGTTTAATGTGCTGTCGTAATTAATCAGAAAAGTCCAGCGCTGAGCGGCTGAGCCGTACAACAATATTTTTAAACCATTGTAAAATATTAGGACATTTTGACAATATGACATGTTAGGATACCTCGTGAATTGACTAATTATAGATTTCTGTATATTAAGACAACGTAAACAGCTAAGGTTTCAAAATTTCGTTGAAAAGTGAACAGAATTTTAGAATCTATACAAAGACAATATAAATTTCTATATCTCTTAAAAATGTTTACATTGTAAGTTGTCAAATTTTGTACAAATAAGTTCGTTATCAAATTAATTTTATTTCAGGGAGGGAAGCAAAGTTTTCTATAATTTCAATTAAAATTTTACTAAATAAGTTCAATGTTATCCTCTGATTGTCTCTTTGGCATAAATATGCCTTTTTTGAATATATTTAAACATATTTCCTAGTCTTTTAAGTTTTTGCTTACATATTTAAAAATTTGCCCTCATAATTATATTGAGAGATACTAGTTATTCTATATTAGTTTTTATTTCAGCACCCAGAGAGAAACTATGTTTAAATATGGTCACCTCCAACAAAACTATTTTTAAATAAAATTGTAAACAAACTATGATTATTTTAACCATATTATTACCACCGACAACCACGTTATGGTTAAATGTGTCCTCCATCAAGAAGGCACAACCATACTATGGTTGCATACGAACATGTTTTGGTCAATAATAACTAAAATATGTTTAACACTTATAATAGCATGGTTAGTTTGCAACCATAGCATGTTGCTCTTGGAGAAGAGGAAAATCCTATTGTTAGTTTAAAAATAAATTATTGTCAAATTTAGTCATAACATGTTTAGAGGCAACCATAATATGGTTGTGCCTTCTTGATGGATGATACATTTAACTTATTAAACAATAATATGGTTGTCGGTGACAATAATATGGTTAAATTTAAACATAATATGCTTAGCATTTTGTATAAAAATTGTTTTGTTGGAGGTGGCCATATTTAAACATGTTTTCTCTCTGCGTGAGGCCACATTTGAAAGGATTCTTATATAATCAACAAATTTGCCTCTCACTGTTCGTGTGTAACCAAAAAATAAGAAGAATATCAACGCAAAACAGGCAAAAGAGAAGCAACTATCATCTAAAAAGCTTTTAAGAAAAGAAAATATAAATATAATTTCCATTGTACTAACATCTCTCTGCTTATTCTACTGTGACGCCCACTCTTTTTCGACTTTCCGCCATATAATGTTTTTTTTTTTTTGTTGTTCTTGGCAATTTCCCATAAATATTAAGGTGATTTCATTTGTAATATTTTTCTTATTTTTTATTCATTTTAAATCGATTATGTTTTTTTTAGACTGAACCCCACTTTGTGTGTGTGTATGTCCTTTTTAACTCACTCTTTATGCTTTTGCCAAATAATGTGTCCTGAGATTGTGTCCTGTTATTTATTGGTTATTTTTTTTTTTCAAAGTAAAAAAATGAAAGGATAACATAGTTACTGGTTTTCCATGCCCTCATCTATTTTTTTTTCTCTCCTCTTACAAATATATAATTTTATTTTTATTGTATTTTCCTGAAAATTGTGTGACAGCGAAATATTCGTAAGTGTGTGCGACAATATTACGAATTGTCCCATCAAAATGTTTTATTGGCCGGCAATCAATTTATTGTACGTTTAACATCTAATAAAGGTAAAAAAAAAACGCACAGACGGTGTTCAATAAACGCAGAGGAAAAAAAGGTAACAACGAAAGAAAAATTGTGTCGTAAAAACAGATGAAAAATAATGATCAAAGAAAATTATGTACCCACCATTTTTCTGATTGCAAATAATTCGTCATTTAGTTGTGGAAAAAACACTTTAATAGCTTTTGGGGAATTGGTTTAAAATAGAGTTGTTTAAAAATATTAAAGTGGTAGACACAATTAAAAAAAAAAAATTGTTTAAGCAAGTTTTTAATTCTATCGCTTTACATGACAAAAACGGAAAAATATGTGGTCGTTTGATTTACGCATTTACGCAGAAAAGAATATAGTTGACGGTAACCATATTCTAAGAGCAACATAATATGGTGGGATTTCAACAATAATGCTTGTTGGTGCGGTTTAATATCACCATCAGATTTTTTTCCAATATTTATTTATTAAAATAACACTGTGCTCGAAATTTACACTTTGTTTTGTCAAGCGGGGCTCCGCATAGTGTTGCTATTTTTGAAATAGCGTCCAAAGTCCTTTTTTAATAAAAGGACTAAAATAACCACCTGAGAACCTCTGAAGCCAAAAATTCATCTCTACGTAAACATTTTCCCTATCAACAGGGTGATTCAATATGCACCTTTTTAACTATCTGACTGAAAAGTATGATTTTGTAATAAATTTTGAAAATCTAATCGCTTATAAATTCTTATTTTCGAAATTGATATTTATGAAATAAATTGTTTTCGTTTAAATGGTTCCTTAGCTTTAATGTCAATGGAGATTTATTTTTACACCACTTTTCTAATCGTATTTTTAAAAATGTGTTAAATTTTACATAATTTCAAGGTTTGATGGACTTAAAGGACCTTAAGGAAGTCCTAATATTTCGTTAGAACCATTTTAAAGTACGAATACTGATAGAAAAGACGTCATAACGCTGATGTGTTTTGACATCAGTACTATGACAAGTGTCTTCGTTTCTGTTCCCATGACACTTTACATCACTGTGATGTCAGCATTAACATTACTTGGCCTAATTGTCATGAGGGTCAAAAATTTAAATTATATTATCAATGGGATGACACCTTGGCATCACAGAAATGATGAATCCCAGTCGGTTTTATAAGGCATGTCATCAGTGCGATGAAAAACTGTCATCAAATTGAGTCATTGTAATTGACCTTAAGTCAAATTGAGAGAATATCATTATTTACTTATCCGTTCCACATGTTTGTTTCACTTTTATTGTATTCCGCCATTTTTTAATAGAAGAACTCTTAAGTATAAGACACCAGCAGCATTCCCGATATGGGTTTCGCAATAATTCTACTTGAAAAATTAGATGTATTTAAATAAATAATTAAAAAAAATAGAATATGGGAATTTTTGCTTCTAATTTTACTTTTAAATTATGCCATTGATATATTATGTCATCGCACTGATGACAGTTTGTTATTGCACTGGTGACAGTTTGTCATCATACAGATGACATGATATATTATGCCATCGCACTGATGACAGTTTGTTATCGCACTGATGACAGCTTGTCGTTACACTGATTACAGTTTTCCATTGCACTGATGACAGTTTGTCAATGCACTGATGACGTGGTATATTATGTCATCGCTCTGATGTCAGTTTGTCTCTTTTGATGTCAAAATACATCAGCGATATGACGCCTTTTCTATCAGTGTACAAAAAATGTGTCACCGTAGTCATAGCATAGATGACGCATAAAATATGACAAAATTTTAGGATGACGTCCGTTATTGGATTGATGTTACTTTTGCCCTCACTGATGCCATTTGTAATAACATTTATGTCACATTTCTGATGTTAGAGCATCATCAATATGAAGACGCATTTTTCTATGAGTGTACTCTCTCCTTTATTTACATACCCATTTCGTTTGGCTTTTTTTTGTTTGTAGCCTGATCAATTTTTCTGACTCAAGACTGATATCTATACTCTATACCACCTATACGACCATAAATGTTGTATATTTAAAATGCATTCTCGTAAACAAAGTACAGGTCGCAATTTTCAACGGAATTCTATGACATTTTCGACATTGAAATTTTTTAACCAGAACGAACTTTGTTGACTTAGACTTAAAGCGGTCAAATTTTTCGGGTACCCCCATAAAAATTACCTTCCGGAAACCAATTAAACGCTTATAAATGTCCAACAAAATATATATAACGATTAAAATAAGCCAGAAGAAGTATTGTATGAACATCAAATATTACACTAAATTTTATTACAATGGGTCCACACTGGACCGTAACCTCATATAACTCCCACTCCCGAAAGGCACTTTATTACCTACAGATACAGCACGCATAGGGGTATTTTGTAAATTTAGCCGGACATTAGCCACACAATTTAATTTAAGATATGTAAAAATTTAAGTACGCAGCTCGTCAGGCAGCAAAATTCTGCATCGTATAGTGAATTTTTAATTTTTAAGTTTTTTTATTAAATTTTATTTAAATTTATAAAAAATTAAGAGGTTTTTGAAAGTATTCGCGTTCCTTAAAATGTTATACATCACGATAAAGTTTGAAATCTGTACTTTTAGTCTGAAAAAATCGTTTCGCGTTTTTGCGCCATTTTTTTTTTGTGATTTTCTTTTAAATTTCACCTTTTTCTGTTTTTGCTCATCTTGCAGAGGTACATATGAATAAGAAACCCGTTTGTCAGTCATAAAATATTTGGGTTTTTAATAATTGTTCGTAGATGATTTTATTTAAATTATTACACCCAACACTTATATTTCCTGTGTAAAAAAGGAATGTGCGAAACAGTAAGTAACGAGTTTTAACCAACTGTACAGCTGCATTCTTTACGTTTTATGTGATTTTTTCGGATCCAAAAACTACTGCATCCAATTACTGGAGTAGATTTTGAATTATTCAACAAATTTAAAATCATAGTACACAGAAAAAATTATCAGTAGTTTTTTATTAAATAAAAAATTGTTTTAAAATTACTTCAATTTAATTATTGTGATAATTGAATCAATTTATTTTTTTTTTTAGTTGAAAGAAAATTAAAAATATAATTTTGATTTAATTAACATTTAAGTTCTTTTGAAATAAATTTTTAATTAAATATAAATTTTTCCTTTAAAATAAAATAATTTAAACTTGTAGAATTGTTGGGAGTTGTGAAGACCTGAGCTATATTTGATTTAATCACTTAACACATTGTTTAAAATGGCAAAGTTTTTTGGTCATTATTTTAATTAAAATTAAAAATACCATAAATTGAAAATAAAAATTCACAATTTTCAGTTTCTACAATTTTTAGTAATCAATATAATTATTTTGGTAATTGGTAGAAAATCAACAAATCAATTTTAATTAATAACAAACTACTGATAATGTTATCTGTGAAGTAAGGCTTTTTTTAATCTGGGCAGTAGTTTTAAAAATATAAATTTTTTTGCAATATAAAACATTTTTTTAAAAAAAACTTTGAATTTTTTTAAACGGCAAAAAATTGCAAAATGCAGCTATGCAGTTATTTTTTTTTTTTTTTTTTTTCTACAAATCTGTCCGCAACTTCTGATTTTATTCCCTAATTAGTTATAGAATATAATGTAAATCGAACAGGAGTTTCATGCATCATACGCAATATAATGGCAGCAATACGTAAAGATAGGTGCCATATATAAACATAAAATCGCTATAAGCATTTAATAGCTATTAAGCTCCCTGCAAATAATATTGGACCACCTGATCCAATTTGATTAAATGGACTACTCCATGGACTGGTCCAATGTAATGCAAGCATGGACCATGTCATTGTTAAAAAGTGTTTGTAGTGAGACGACATGTCTTCGATTTTTTAACGACATGTTTTCGTTTTTAAACGAAGTTAAAACTAATCCTCTTGTGTATACAATGGAGTAGTTTTAAAACTATCCCTTTGTAATGCATAGCTAGGTTACGTGGTCCAGCCCTAGGACATCGCAATCTAAATTGGAGTATGTTTTTACATACATTTAGGTTAGGTTTTGGAGTAGTCCTACTCCCTTATGGAGTAGTCCATACAAGCATGTATAGAGTAGTCTCGTTTTATGTAAGGCTGTTAATGTAAGTTTTTCAATACAAATTTTTAAAAGTGGTTTATAAGATAAATATAAGATAATTAGTTAGTTTATTGAACTGTTTATGGTTGTTAATCCAAATTTTTATATATTAATCAGGCCTAAGTTTATCAAATTTAATTTTCATTAAATTATTTTTAATGTAGAAAGGAATTTTACAACATGAAATGGATTAAAATTTATTGATAATTTTACAATCCCGACTGTTCCAGGGATCGAACCCATGGACAGGTTGATTTGACATGTTCTAATAGTAACCATACTATCTCTTCAGAAATCTTTGCCGTTTAACAGAAAATACAAATTGATAGCCCTTACATTCTTTATGTGGTAAATGAGAACATTTTAAACTTAATTAACTTAATTAACAACAAAAATAAATGTTTTATATTTTTGAAGTTTTTTCTGGTTGTTTTTCATCTTTTGTGAATAAAATCAAGAGTCGTGACAGATTTTTATCATTTAGGGCATGGTTTGTTTGGAGCTTGATTTTTTATACATGTTGAAAAAAATTAACATAATAGCTGCATTTTACAAGTTTTTATGCCGTTTAATTTCAATTGATGTTAACCGATTAATGAAGTTTTTTTTATAAATTAAGTAATTTAAATAAATAAAAATGCAATAAAATGTAAGACAATTTTATTAGTTATATCAATAGTTTAAGATTTTATAATATAATCTTAGAAAAATTATTTGGTTTAAAAGTTAAGGATGTAAGCGATTCTTTTCATAAGTCTTGCTAAAACTTGACTTGGAAAAAATTCTTTCACTTATCGTAGATAATGGAGAATTCGAAAGCAACCCATAATACAGAATATATAATTTCTCAGTCCGTTTCCTGGAAATCTCTTAATGTATAAAATCTTCCATTAGGCCATTAAAGTTCTGTTTAAATTTTTAACTGCTAATTGGTTAATTCTGTTAAAAGATTAATATGAGAAGATATACGAAAAAACAAAACAAATGCATATAAAAAGCAAGTGAAACAAACCGCAACAAACCAAATCGAATTCGAAAGAATTTGTAGTAAACTAACTAACATAAGCCTTAAACTTAGAAAACTGTTGTGATTACTTTTATAAAAAGCTTATTACAAATTATTTAATAATGAAAACTGATCCCTTGCAATAATAATACTTGTCTATAATAGAATGTAAGCTAAGAAGGCTAATTATAGAATAAGATTACAGAAAAATACTTTTCTAAACTATAATAAGATTACATTGTTAACGAACACTCTGTGTATATGACATTTATATGTCATATTTACAAAAAGTTTTTTAATTATATAATATTTAATTTCTTTTTTTAAATTATTTAAAACACTTTAAACACTTCACTCTTCGAACAAAACACAGAGACTGAAAACTTTAAAAAATAATACATAATTTAGGCACGTCAATTAAAGGGACATAATAATAGCAAGAATAAGTAATTTGCAATTATATTTGTTGTCATGTTGTAGGCAATCTCTTATGATAAGCTTAATCTACAACTTATTTACATTTTGCTCTGTTTTGGTCTGTTGGGAATGCTGTTGACAGCAAACACTTATGTATTTAAAATGAAGATCACTGAACACCTTCTTCGTTTGTATGAAAAAATATTTTCTAAACACTAATCTTTTGTATGTGAGACGAAGCAATTAATAAAAAACACAAAAATTATGTTATAATACTACAAAAAATTAAACATTTTGTTATATCGGTTAATCGATTGAAATTAACCGGTTTAATCGGTAATCGAAAATAGCCAATTTTAGATTAACCGATCAGTTAATTAGGTAGTAGTTAATCGGTTAACCGATTAAGGGTTATATTAGATAATTTGGTATATTAGATAATAAGCTAATACGCCTGTATGACTTTACTATTTTGTGATCTTGTCCTGTATTAGGTATCATGATAGCTAAGGTAACATTCCTTTCAATTCGTAAAATAACATTAAAAATCAAAAGAATTATTTTTAATGCTATGGGGTGTAGCTCCATATGCAGTTTATTACTTATTTTAATAAAACCAAGTGATTTTCTTGGGGTTAAGATAAGCAATAGGCTCTTAAGTTTCCCTTATATCAAATCATAGTGGTACAGCTGTTATTGTTACTACAGGTGGCATAATTAAGATAAAATTTACCGAAACTAGGTCGAAGTTAACCATAATTAATTAAAACTTACAATAGTATGGCCAATGTTAACCATATTTTAGCTATTTATTTATATCTTAGATTTTTGCTTTGAAGGCTGAAGTAACGATTACGATTATTTTTAGTTTTGCATGATAAACGTATCTAATTGATTACGATTACCAATATTGAAAAAAAAATTAGGATTACCGGGGATTTCTAAAAAATAATCAAACAGGATCAAAAGTTATCAAAAAGTAATCCGATTATTTTCTTTATATAAAAAATACTTTCAACAATTGCGCCTTCTTTCGTAAAACAATCTTTTTTGAAAATAATGAAATGAACTCTTTTACCCATATAAAATTGGATGTAATAGTAATCAATTAGTAATCAGAAATTGTTTATTATAGAATTACATAATAATTACGATTTTTTTTAAGAAAGTTATGTAATTGATTACTTATCGTAATCGGCATTTAACTGTAATGGTTTAATCCAACAACTACAAGCAATCCTCCAATGAAGTCAGGTACTTGGGAATTGTCCTGGACAAACGGCTAAATTTTAACTCGCACTTGGATACGACCCTGAAGAGGGCAGTTAGGGCCTTCTGGGCCTGCAATAGCTTATTTAGGAAGAAATGGGGCTTTAGCTCCAGCATGATTAAATGGCTTTACTTTATGATGATCAGACCGATAATCACCTATGGATTCTTGGTATGGTGGCCAATGACCCAGCTGGTGTCGGCTATCCGAAAGTGCGGTTTGCTACATAGAATCGTCTGTGTAGCACTGACGGGGGTAATGCGCACATGTCCAACGGTGGCACTTGAGACTATCTTGGGCATTTTGCCATTACACATCCATATAAGGTCCTCCGATATCAAGAATCCTTAGAATCCAGCTAACATCTGGCCTGTCAGATGATGTCTACGGACACGCTGGTCTGATGAAATTAACTCCTGGTCTATCAGTCTGCACAAGGGCGGACATTGAGACCACGGAACTGGGCTTTAATAGAAGATTTAGCACGATCCTCCCTAATGGGGGAGCCTGGGAGAGTGGAAGTCCCTGTGAGTGTAACCAGGGACTACACTGGATCCAAATCGGAGCACGTGGGGGGTGCTAGCGTATTTAGACCTAGATGTATAATAAAAAAGTTTTACATGGAATGACGAACTTAGTATACCCTAATTCACCACTAGTGTAGGTGGAGGGTATAAATGGACGATCAAAAAACTAGATTTAGGAAAATCCAATAGGAAGTGAAATAAGTGTTTTTGTGTTTACATGTAATTATCGTTGTTATATTGAGTTTCGCTTTTGTTTAATGTTAATAATAATTATTTTATGTATTTACACATCCAGACCCGCGAAGATGGTGAGCGACGCTAACTGAAATATTGAGAATCAAAAACAAAAATATAAAAAATAAAATCACGAGCTTTTTTTTTTTTACTTACCTGCAGCCAAACAAAAGCAACTATTTAAATTGGTGCTTAAATTATTTGTAATTATACCACTTTTTACTGACTGCAATGTATTCGCCGGTCTCGTTCATATAGAAAAATGAATAAGTAATACCACAACTTTGACCAAAGTTAAAACACTACCAATTCTTAAAAGACTTTAAAATAAACTCCAGTGGGTTCCTAAGACTTTGTAGCCTGAGATCTTTAGAAATTTTTTTATAGAAACAAGTAAGAGTGCTGTATTCCGCTTTGCCGAATTTTATATACTCTCCACAATGGTACGATAAAAACAGGAAATTATATTAATACCGTTTTTCGATATAAATCATTTTATTTTGTGTCACGCACACTTCTCCAATCACACCCATATTTTGTGGGATGTTGTGTATTATTAACCAAGATGCATGTACCTAATTTGTAGGCTTTGACCATTTCTTCAATTCCGCCCATATTTTAAGAGAGGTTGTGTTTTGATAACCCAGCAATGTGTACCAAGTTTTTCTCTTAACGTTCATAAGATATAAATAAATATATATAAGATATAAAGAAAATATACAATTGACCAAATGAACCCTTTATCTAAGAATCGAAATTTTGAATTAATTTTAGTCCTGTTTTAAGTAAGAACCTTGAATTTTTGTATATAACTTTGTTTTATAAAAATACCACCGTTCAAAAATTACAAAGAAAAAAATTAAAAAATTGGACCAAATGGGCTTAACCTAACAGCAGTGTTAAGTTTATTTCGTATTTACCCTACAAATGGAAAAAATCAAAATTAGTCCTTTTACCTTAAAGGGACAAAGATATGTCGGACAAAAGAAATCTACGTGTTATAAACTTGTTGCCTAATAGCAGCAAAATATTTGAAATGTGCATTAATAATAACATAAATAAATTTTGTAATAAAAAAGGAAACGTGAATGAAAAACAATTTGGCTTTAAATATAAGTACTGGACCACTAATGCAATACATTATCTAACTTCTAATATTAATTGGAATTGGAACAAAAAATTATGCACATGAGCTTGTTTAATAGATATGAAAAAAGCTTTCGACAGCATTTGGATTCCGGGGTTAATATATAAATTGATAGAACTTGAACTCCCTTTTAATATGATATTGCTTATTAATGAAATGATAAGTAATAAATCTTTCAAGGTATATTACCAAAACTACGAATGTAATAAATCATTTAATATTGTTAATGGCCTTCAACAAGGTACAGTTAACTTCCCTACAATATTTAACATTTTTATTTTAGATTTAGTTCAAAAAATTGACACTATTATAGCTTTTGCAGATGATATCATTATATATCATGCTGATGATACAATTGAAAAAATAAATTCAAAACTTCAAGAGTATTTCAATTTAGTAGATCAGTTTTCAGTTGATTGGTTTATGAAAATTAATATAAATAAATGCGAAACAATTTTACTTAGACCGCCAGTTAATAGATGTCATAACAATATTAAAAGAAATTGGAAATGCTTCGGAATTAGATCGAATTTAAATAATGCCAATATATCAAACAAACAAATTGTCAAATATTTAGGAATTCAATTAGATAAATTCCTATACTATAATAATAATGTCATTGAAACAATAATAAAAGCACAAAAAGCGTTTTTCATGTATAAAGCATTATTTTATTCAAAATACCTAAAGCCTCAAGTAAAAATAATAATGTACCAATCGCTCATTAGACCAATTCTCACATATGGATGTCCGATATGGTTTAATATCTCACCTTCATATATGGAAAAAATAAGGGTATTTGAAAGAAAATGTTTGAGAGCTTGCACAGGGTTATTTAGATCGTCTCATAGTAACTTTTTAAAATACGTATCTAATAAAAAATTATATGACACATCAAACATTATAAGGATAGACAATTTTATAATAAGTTTAACAAGAAACTACATTTTGAGATGTACTTCATGTAATGAAAATAATTTGATAATGGCACCTTAATACACAAATTTTAATTATATATCTAATGCTCTACAAAATGGCTTTGGTCATTTTTGTTCTTAGACAAATTAAAGATAATACAGGACAATAATGGTATTCCAATATTCTATCATAATTATACCGTGCCAATGTCAAAGCAATTGATTGCAACAGTATATCAAATTTTTCAAACAGGTTTGATAAAAGTATAGCTAATAAAGAATTCCTTGCAAAGCACAAAAACCAAAAAGTTTTGGTAGATAATAGAATAGTAAAATATAAAAATCTCTTTTTTTTTAATTTTTAGACTTTTGCTTTTTATTTTTGCCATATATAAGTAATGTTTTTATTCACATTTTTCATTACAAATAAAAATATAAATTTGTATTTTTAATAAATAAAAATTTATTATATTTTCAAATCAAAACTAATGTTATATCCTTAATACTCCTTTCTGGGACTTTGTATTTATGTAAATATGTTTTGTTAAATTTTGTAAATAAATAAACAACATTTTTCATTTTTTTCGAATTTATTCTATGAGTTAAATTTCAGTTATGTATTTTATAAAGCTTTTTGTAATAGCTCTATTCCTTAAACTTTATTTTAGAAATTACTTATTTATTTTAGAAGTTGCTTATGAAAAAGAAATAATTCCCAATATCTATTTGTTAAATAAATAAACATAAAAAAAAAGTTTATTTAAGGCCCAACTATAAAATGCATAAGTTCGCTTAAGCTTCTGTCAAAAATTTACAAAAGTTTAGCAAATGCATTTAAAAAACCAAAAAACAAAATCAAGAAAATATTTGATTTCGTACGGCAAGTGCGATCAGTTTTGCACCTTGGTAAAGCAAATTACAGATTCATAAAACTTAACAAAAAGTTTCCAAAATTTCAATATGGTTTGACACATGATAAACATGTATTCGCACAGTGGCTTGAGCCAACTTAAGCATATTATGGTTGGGCCCTTAGCCATTTCCATTACTTTGCATTAAACAGGTTTCGTAATGCAGGTATTCTTATGAAATTTAACATTTGTTTGTTTCGTGTAATCGGTCCATTATTTACCATACGTCCAATATAAAGCCAGCGGAAAACACTCTTCTTCTCATATGCTAATACAGATAACGACACAGAAATTTAATTCTAATCAATTAAGAACTCTAGAAATTACATTATCAAATTTTGTCTGAAGAATTATTGTGTCAAACCAATTATTTTACAAGTACTCAACAAATCTTACTTATGGCAAAAGTTCGAAAAATAAAGTTTGGCTGAACTTCATTAGCAATCTTTTCGAAACAATACGTGATATAAAAAAATAAATAAAAAACGTAACCCCAATATATATCTGGAATCTTCGTAAAATCCACTTAAGTTCAAATTGTCATCGCTAAATCGATCGTTCCTTTCCCCTACCCAATTTCCAATGTCTTTCCTCTTGCGATGAATAGTGTATGTGTATGAGTTCAAATGTCCCTCAAAATAAATTTTCGTTTTTAATTTTTCTATTTCTGTTTTTTACTGTTACAAAATATTTCAAATTATCGAATATATGTTTGCATGTATTTAAGATTACACTTTTTAAAACAATGATACCTTAATCACAGCTTCCAACTGTGGAAAGCAAATCTGTAAAAAGTCCAGAAAATAGGATTTCAAAAATTATATTCTACAATACACTAACAAACAATTTCTGTATGTTTTCTGACTTAAATCAAAATACTAAACAAGATTACACAGATAAAATTAAATTATACATTCGATATTCGAGTAAATAAATACCAGTATGTAGCATTCCCATAAACTTATATACATCCTGTCTACAAAATCAGCATTGAACAAAAGGTCATTTCACTCATCTCTAGACGAAATGGCGTCGACAAATTACAATATCTATACACAAAAATCTAAATATACAATCACACATTGAAAATTTACCGTCATACTAAATTAATATTTTTTTTATACCATTTTTTGGCTTAAATCTTATATAGTTATATTTTTTTGTTCGGAAAACGAATTGGGATTTTATTTTTTGCAATTTTTTTTTTTGCTGGTTGTTAGCTATAAGTAAATCTATTTTAAAATGCATACAGATATTTACTTTAACAACAATGTATGCACTATAAGCCAACACTGTAGATATTGACAGAAAAATAGTCTAAAAACCTCGAATCTTTGGCCATTCTTCGAGTTTACATTGTTTAGGATTGGAAGGATATGAACGTGTGTGTGTCTGTGTGTGATTAAACCACATATACATACAAATATGCTCATGATGTATATTGTTGATATAGACATCGTTGCCAAATCTACCTTTCATGGAGTGTGTTGTTTATTTCAACTTTTTTCTATTTGGCTGATACGGACTGGATTCGGCTTTAAACTGCAATTTGTTTGGCATTCAAAAGCTAATATGTAGTCCAGATTGTGTTTATATTGTTAAGCCTTCTTCTCCCTGCTTTTTTTTTTTTTTTTTTTTTTTTTTTTTTTTTTTTTTTGGAAAAAAATGGAAAACTTGTATATAGAGAATCCCCGACTTTGCCAAAAGACCTGTAAGCGATAAAGTCGTCATCATTATTGTCGTAAGCCCTTTTCGTTTAAGTAATTCAGTGTGTAAAAGGAGGGAAAATATTGTGGGCAAATGTTTCACACTATGGGTATTTGGGTTTTTTTTGGACAATTAAAATTAAAAATAGATTTAATTGTATATGGGACCCATTTAATAAATTTCTCTGAAGGCAAATTTTGTCTCGAGGACAATTTTTACAGTTATACGCGTGCTACTTGGTCTCGGTAGGGACCGGATAAGGACAGTGATATCAATCATTACGGGTCACTGGGTGATAGGGACTCATGCGCGGGGAATGGGTCTTGATTACAATGACTACTATTGAAGTTGTCATGATAAAGAGGAGAAGGCGATGGTGTTTCACTTTCTCTGCCAATGCCCCGGTCTCTGGGATATTAGGTTTAGGCATTTCGGGACACCGGAACTGCCATGTCTGGACGATATGTCCAATGTGGGACTGAAATCGATCTCTCTGTTCTGCAGAGAGTCGGGGTGGTTCGAAGCTGTAGTGACTTCTGGAGAATAGTCTGGTGAATACTGGCTGATTCTTGTCACTGGCTAAGGGTATCACAAAGGGACCGTTATAAGGACCCAAGTGAGCCATCCTCGTGTGTGCTGCCCATTGAACCTAACCTAACCTCAAGTTACTATCTTCTTTTAAGTTAAGTAGTTTTACACATAGATCCATTGCACCAGTAGGTATTAGGCGAGGTGTTGAGCACCATATCCTTTGCCCCTTTCTATAGAATCTCAGATCTAGGATATTTCTTATATGTCCTCTTTTCTATATTAGGGTCTAATACAACATAAATCCATAACCATAAATCTAATAACGTCATAGATAAAGTGGACTTACCACCAGATTGCAAATAACACAGAAGAAATTATCGCCAATTTTTTTTCAATTAAACCATCAATCAAAAATAAAATCAGTTTAACATTACTGCAGAAAATGTTGTTTATAACAAACAATATTTAGTTGATACTATTATTTTGTTTACTGGTGCAAATTTATTTAATTTTTAAATTAAGATCACAAAATCAATTCACTCTGCAGTTTTATTTGCATTATAAATTTAGCTTTACTAGAGTCTTTGGGAAAAAAGTTTCCTGATGATCTGGCCAAAGCAACCAGAGAAATGTGCATAGAAACTCCAAAAACATAGGGTGCCGCAGTAGGCTGGAAGTGAGCTAGTCTATCAGTACCGGGGTTGCGGGTTCGATTCCCGCCAGAGACTCTGGTCTCCTGCAGACAAGCAAAAAGCTTCGCGGAATTTAGTGTAGGAATAATAAAAAAAAAAAAAAATAATAATAAATTCCAGTGTATTTATCCAGAATGAAAATTGGGAATTTAGCACAACAAACAGAATCTTATTAAAAAAATTTTTTGTTGAAATCAATTTTTATTTTTTTCTGTCTATAATGACCAACAAATATTAATCCGAAGCAGAAAAGATGGTTTTAATTTTTTTTCGATAACGAATAAAAATGGATCAAATTCTATTTTTATAAACCAGTATTTTTAAAATTGTTGCCCACAGTGCCTTTGAAAATAAAACGACGATAACAATACGATAAAATAAAACGACGATAACTTCTAAAAAGGCATAGAACAAAACATCAATAGACAAAACAAACGAACAAAATCTTAAAATAAAACGGAAAACAAAGATTCTCTTGTACAAGACGATTTGACTTAGAAACGATGATTACTACAATTGTTTGACAACAAAAGCAGTATTATGGTTGTATTCCTATTTCTACCCAAAATAATATTCCTCACATCATTCCTAGTATGTATTAGAATTTGTAGTAAAAGGTTTCATAGTAGTGCGAGTATCAGCTACAGCAGAAAATGCAGAGCAAAGGATCATCTTGTGTTAGTTTGTGTGAGTATGCTATTATATTTGTTTTTCTTAAATGCCTTGGTATTTTTGTTCAAGTAATAGACACGAATGTCTACATGTAAACTAGTGTAGTCAATTTAGTGATTAAGTGGCTAAAATTAGGATTTTTTTTAACTGGTTTAGCTTTTAGGAAATACGTTTAGTCACAAGCAGTTTTTGGCTAGTTTTATTTAGAGAAAATATCTTAAGGGTTTTTAAAACTGTTTGATCATAAAATGTTAGAAATGCTGCTAAAATTTTGAATGATACCAAGATTTTTTTACAAAAATTGTTCTGATGGAAAATATGAATTTACATATTCCTTTTGTAGAAATGTTTAAGTGTTTTATTAAAAAACTGATATTTAGTTTTTTGTTTTTAAAGTTTTAGCAACACTGATATACAGAATTTTCTTATATTTGAGTCTGCTGTTATTGTAAGTGTGTACGTGTGTGTTAGTATTCTGCATCCTGTATTTACTCGCAGTCGTACAAAATTGTCCAAATACGAGTACAATACAACTTAATAAATTTTAATGCAGATTTTGGCATCAGTATTTATTAAATTTGGCCAGCACAATTGTTTTACAATTTTGAAGTTTTTCTGGAATTTTGTTGGCTTGATTTCTGTGCTTGTTTCCTTAAAATTTGTTGTGCATTTGCCTTTATTATAATGTTTTTTATTTATTGTTAATTTTTTAAAAAATACAAATATGACTTGCACTAACCTTAATGAATTGTTTTGTATTTAGTTTAAAAATTATGATGCCATAAATAAAATATGCAAAATAGCAAACTATTGCTACATTTCCTACAAATAGCAAATGTTTACAAAATTTCCTATAGATATCAATTTTTCACATAATTTCCACTTTATTTTTTTTTATTTATTAAATTTAAATTTTAAAAAATTCACAAAATTTACAAAATATAGCAAATTTTCACAAAACTTACTATAAATAGCAAATTGTCAAAAAATTTACTATAAATAGCAAATTGTCAAAAAATTTACTATAAATAGCCAATTGTCAAAAAATTTTAAAAAGCAAGTTGTCAAAAAATTTACTATAAATAGCAAATTGTCAAAAAATTTACTATAAATAGCAAATTGTCAAAAAATTTACTATAAATAGCAAATTGTCAAAAAATTTACTATAAATCGCAAATTGTCAAAAAATTTATTATAAATAGCAAATTGTCAAAAAATTTACTATAAATAGCAAATTGTCAAAAAATTTACTATAAATAGCAAATTGTCAAAAAATTTACTTAAGTAGCAAATTTTCACAAAATTAACTGTAAAAAGCAAATTGTCATAACATTTACTATAAATAGCAAATTGTCACAAAAAATTACTTTAAATTGCAAATTGTCAAAAAATTTACTATAAATAGCAAATTTTCACAAAATTTACTGTAAATAGCAAATTTTCACAAAAAGTACTATAAATAGCAAATTTTCAAAAATTTTACTATTAATAGCAAATTTTCAAAAATTTTACTATTAATAGCAAATTGTCAAAAAATTTACCCTCTCTGGTCGAATGTTTGGAGTCTTATTAATCCAATTCCATATATTTCCCCAAGATCTTGGAAGTAATGACCTCCTAGGCTGTTCGCTCTGCAGTGTATGAGTGCCGGATGGTACCAGAGTATGTGCTCCACCGTCTCTTTTTCCTCTGGTACACCACAGAGTCTACAATTGTCAATAGTCAGTTTCCCCGCCCTTTTGGCATACACTGCCGTGCAACAGTGACTGACCCGTTATAAACCCTACCATAACCCTACAGTCTTTTTTCTCGGAATTGAAAGAAGAAGTTCATTCAACTTTGGATCATTTGGTGGGTTTAACCGACTATATTATCTAACACGTTTTTCATCCGTTTATGGTAAATTGTGGCACAATTTTTTATTTTTTAATCCTGCAATATCTAAAAACCAATTCATTTCTATTAGCCATGCATCTTAAAAAATGTAAAGTATTTTTAACCTTTTAAAAGAAAATCATTTAATTGTATTTTGTTTTATTGTTTTTTTTTTGCTTATTTAAATTAATTTGAAGCACAAAATTTACACTTTAGAAAAATTCAATGTCTACACAGTGCTGTTGCCAAATACAACGAAATAACTAGCACTCATTTTCACTAGGATGAACACATATACAATACCCACAAACATACAAATACAAACACATACAATTGTTCGCATATAAAAGCATTTTAAATATCCCTAAAATAACAAGAACAACTACTAAAACAACTAACAATACTATAAAAGAAACCAACAACAAGCACAAAACATCATAAACAACAGCAGCAATAAGGAAATAAAATTGCTGTAGTATTTTGCCATTAATTGTTTTGTTTATACCGATTTTTTTATTGTTTTACAAAAAACAAAAAAAAAAAAACTGAAAAATGCCAGCTGTTCTTCAAACGCAGTGTCGAACAAGTTTCTGTTGTAGTTGTGTCTGTATATCTCTATGACCCAATCTCTGTTGTGTAGGGATTGCTTCTGTGCTCCATTTTATAACAGACTTGTATGTAGAGTACAGCTTTTGTTTTGTTTCATGTCCTAATTGCCTTTGTGTGAGAGTGTTTAAGCAATTATTTGTGATTCTCCATTGCTCTTTGGCAGCAGATTCAATTTATTTATGTTTATTTAAGTTTTTTATTTAGTTTAATTTTTTGCTTTTCTTTTATTGCTTGCGTTTAAGGTTCAGAAATAAAATGAATACGAAAAGCTTCAATAGAAAACCATTTAGTTTTTAGTGCCTTAAAACAAGTTCTTAATTTGTTTATCAGGTAAATTTATTTTTTTTTTTGGGAGAACGGCTAGAACAAAAGAAATTTTTTTTTACAAAATATGTATTATAAATAGAAAGTTTAAGGCAAATTTTATTAAAAATTTCGCAAAATTTTTGTACAAATAATTTTTTTTAATATTGAAATATGTGCACTACTTTTAATTTTTTTTTAAATCGTTTGATTCTTCATCATTGTGAGATTTGTTGCCTTTAAGTCATCATCCAGATTTGTAATTTTTGTTGCCGCAATTCTGGAGTTTAATGGGGAGAGGGGTAAGAAGATTGGGGAGGGGTACTTAGTTTCCCATACTCTGCAATTCTATTTTGTTTTGTTATTCTCACAATTATTAACTTGAAGTTGGCTGTAGGAGTATTTGTTTTTATCTACAAAATATAAAAAGGAAAAGAGGAAAGACAAGATAAAAATACAAAAATTGCTAAACTTAAGTTTCATAATCTGGGCACCTGTGCAATTTAGGTTAGGTTAGGTTCCATGGGTAGCCATCAAGAGACAGCTCACTTGGGTCCTATAGCGGTCCCTTTGTAATACCCAGCGCCAATGCCCATCCCAGAGAGCAGTTACTCAGATGGCGTCACTGCAGTGTTGAGCCAATTCGTCTTCCTAATGAAGAGAAGAAGCAATTTTAGTTCTATTTCCGATAGATCCTCCAAACAGGAAAACACCGGTTCTCCCAGGTATTTTCCCCTGATGCCCCGCAGCCCAGGGCATTGACAGAGAAAGTGAAGCACAGTTTCCTCTTCCTCCTCATCATGACAACTTCTACAGTAGTCATTGAATACCAGACCCATTCTTCTAGCATGAGTCCCAACAGGCCAGTGTCCAGTTATGACCGACACCATGGTCCTGATTTGGTTCCTATTGAACCTAAGTAGAGACTTGGTTCTCCGTTCATCATATCCAGGCCAAAGTGCCCTGGATGTGGAGCAGGTGGACTCACGGGTCCATCCCTCTTGCGCAATTCTATAGTTCTCGCGCCGCATAAGTGACTTACAGTGAGCCATTGGAAGGCCAATGAATTGATCAATGATTGTTTCATCCATACGACCACCTTCCTTGGCCAGCTCATCTGCTACCTGGTTTCCCGGGCAATTTGAGTGCCCTGGTATCCATATAAGCGTTAACTCTGAATGTTCAGCAATCTTATTCAAAGACATCCGACATTCCACAGTCAACCTAGATGTCGTATAGACACCCGCAAGAGAGGCAATGGCAGCCTTGCTATCAGTAAATATACGTATATCTCCCGATACGCGATAATACTTTAGCCAGTTGGCTGCCCGCTTTATAGCCGAGATTTCCGCCTGCAGGACACTACATCCATCCGGCAGGCGAAAGGAGACTTTTACGCCCAGTTCCTCTATGTAGAAACCTCCGCCAACTCTTTCCCCCTTCCTTGAACCATCAGTGTAAACCCCCAGGGCTGGTCCATGGAAGGAGCCCATTACCGACGGAGCACTTTCGTGCGCTATATGTGTCGCATACCTCGCACTAAAGAAAGGCTCCGGGGTGCAGTAGTCCACTCCCTCAGGGACAATCGAGTATCCCATTATGCTGGAGTGTCCATAGTCCCGGCTCGACCAACCGAATCGCCGAACAAAGAGCCATCTGTCTGGCCATGATGTCCACCGGCAGCCAGTTTAGCATTGTAAACAGCGCCCTGGTGGGAGTGGAGCGCATTGATCCTGTGATCATCAATGCGGCCAGTCTGTAAACCTTCTCAAGCATCGTACGGTTGCTGCCCTTGCAAAGCGCAGTCCACCATACGATAACACCGTAATACAGAGTCGGCTTTACTACAGCTTCAAAGATCCAATTGACACATCTCGGGCCCATGCCCCAGTTCTTGCCGATTGCACCTCTGCACGCATATATAGCAACAATTGCCTTTTCCATCCTCGTCCGGATGTTCAGCCCCCATGACAGCTTACTGTCCAAGATTACGCCAAGATACTTGGCGCTATAAGAGACCTTAAGTTCAGTCCCATTTAGCCTCGGAAGTCTCATGGCCTCAGTCCTATACTTCCTCGTGAAGAGTACCAGTTCCGTCTTAGACGGATTAACACCCAGGCCGCATGATACGCTCCAGGTGCTAAGTACCTTTAGTGCAGCCTCCATACACTGAGACATTATATTCAAATGCTTCCCCGTGATGGCCACTGCAACATCGTCAGCGTACGCCACAGTTTTAAACCTCATGTCGTCCATTTTCGTTAACATGGCATTCATAGTCAGGTTCCACAATAGTGGGGATAGTACTCCTCCTTGGGGAGTACCCCTGTTTACCAGCCTCTGAACGCTGGTTTCTCCTATCGTGGAACAGATGACCCTGTTCCTGAGTAGATTATCCACAAATCTACATATACCGTCATCAACCCCCAGACTCCTCATGGATGCAACGATAGAATCCGGGTTGACATTATTAAAGGCCCCTTCAATGTCGAGAAAGGCCACCAGAGCACACTCCTTGAATTCGAGTGATCTCTCAATAGTTCCAACTAGTGAGTGAAGAGCCGTCTCAACAGACCTACCCTTTGTGTAGGCATGCTGAGAGGTCGAGAGTAAACACTTTGGGATGGTCATCGTTAAGTGAATGTCGATAACTCTTTCAAGAGTCTTAAGAAGAAAGGATGCAAGACTAATCGGTCTGTAATCCTTCGCCTCAGTGTGAGAAGTCTTCCCTCCCTTGGGGATGAAGACAACTCTACACATGGTGCAATTTCAAAGCAGAATTTTTAAAAATTCCAGCAATAAAAATTGCAAGTATCCATACTTATGACTAAGTGATCTACAGAACATTTTGGCACGACGATTAAATTTGGACATGTTATTCCAGACAATTCAAAGTAGTATTGGGAGATATTTCAAAAAAAATCTAAATGATTTTAATGAATAGGCACAGAAAAAAGTGTTTTATCAATTAAAAAAATGGTTTAAAAAGTTTTTAAATTGAATTAATGTGATAATTGAATCAATTGTTTTTTTGTTGAAAGGATATTAAAAATTTAATTTTGATTTAATTAACATTTTAGTTGTTTTGAAATAAATTTTCAATTAATATATTAATTAAATAACAAAAAATCTTAATTGACTTTTTTCTTTTAAAAAAAATTTATTTAAACATGTAGAATTGTTGTTGGGAATTGTCAATATTTATTTAAATAAATTAACACATTGTTTGAAATGGCAAAGTTTTTCGATCACTTTGTTAATTAAAATTAAAAATATCAGTTATTGAAAATTTTTTTCAAAATTTTAAAATTTTTAGTAATCAATATAATAATTTTGGTAATAGGTGCAAAGTCAACAACTAGTTTGCTTGATATTATGAATTTGGAATAAATTTGGTGATTGGAGAAATTTAAAAATTTTTTCTGTGGATTCAGGGGCAAATGCAGGTAATATTTTTTTCTGATTAATCTATTTATTGCAATCATTTTTTATGATTAAAAGAACGAGTTGTTGTTCGAAGATCAGGCATATGTTGAAAATCGATTGATTTTTTAAAGGTGTGATGAATTTTATTATTATTATTATTATATATTTATTTGATGTTTAATACACAAGACTTAGAGTCTCATATTGCAGTACAGAACTGAGCTTTTGTAAAAATTACAGGTTTTGTTATTAAAAACTTAAAAACTAATAAAATAAAAATATTACATATTTATAATCAATTTAAAAAAATCTAATGTTACACCTATTGGTTTATACGTTTGTGATATATTGAGTAGGTTTATAACTAGATCACGGTTTAATGAAAATAAATTTATTAAAGATATTTTTAATAGTCAGAAAAATTTTACCTGGTCAAATACAAATTACTTGTCTCCTATTGGATTTATTAATGAATCACCTTCTTTTGATTTGAATTTATCAATTAGACATTCTTTTTACTCTAACAGTTCTTTAGGACAACATAGGGGTTGATTTATTTTTATTTTTTTGCTGTTTTTGTTTGTTGTTATTTTAAGTTAGTTTTAAGTTGATAATTTTAGTTTAGGAGATTTCCTCTCAAATTATGGAAGCCTCGGGAGCAAGGGCGGAAAAAACAATATTTTATGTGTTTTATATAAATTACTTTTTATTGTAAGCTTGTTGCTATAAACACTCTAGTTTTTTAAGATGTTACATTATAGTCTTAAGTTTTCGTTTTGGTTTTTTTTTTTTGTTTACCTGTACTTTTTATAACGTTGGAAAAGGCTCAATAAAGATAACTTTAACTTTAACTTTTTAAAATATTTTCAAATTGGAAACAAAAAAAAAAAACAAACAAAAAATTAATTAAACATTGTATGTATAAAAATAAAAAAAGTAAAAACAAAAATACAGTTTCTTCATTTGAATAAGCAAATAATGTTATTTTTGAAGTGAAGTGCATTACTTATAACTTGAGAGTCATATGGAAGTTTATTCCAGAGACGAGTAGCGTATAAAAAGAATTGCCATTCGGATATCAAACTATGATGTCTAAAGAGTATCAATCTTCTTCCCCTATTGGATCTTGAAAAATTCAATCGATCATATAAATGCTGTGGTTGTTTAGTGTAAATAATCTTATGTTTTTAAATTTCGTGCGATTTTAAAATCTATTTCTGAATTAAAGTCTTAATTTTTGGTTTTAAATACAGTTTAACTTACAAATATTATATAAAATTCACAATAATATATCGAGCCTATATCGCAAAAAAAAAAGCTTAAGCAACAAAAACATAATTTTGCAGGAGAAGGGTTTTTTATGAAGGTTGGTGCTTAAGCTTAAACATTATGTAACCATGACATTTTAGGAGACGATGCAAATGTTGCCAATAAATTCATCCATTAAAAAAACGAATATTGAAAATGATGTCGCTTAACCCTCGGTCTTACACATGTTTGGATTTTCACATTCGTTACACATGAGTCTAGCCAGACCCAATAAAATTTTTCAACATACTTTATTTGAAAAAAATTTGTTGAATATGAACACATTTTCAGCTATCAAAATTTTTCCAAAAACTTAAAAATAAGTTCGATTTAATAATTATTAATAATTATTTCTTAAAAAGTATATGTACACATACCAAAAAATTGGATTGGATTATGAATTTTCTTAGCAACTGAAACATGTGAAACCAAATTTAACAAAAAAAAAAAAAAAAAAAAAAAAAAAAATTGTTTGAGCATTGAATATTCGATATTCAATATTGCAGAGAACCAAATCGCTTGACAGTTTTTAAGCATGCGTTCTTTTTATGCAAATACAATGGACAGTGAGTGCCGTAATGTCCAAAATTCTGCAAAAGAAAGCAAAAGTCTACCTTTTTGTGGATTGTTATGTTGTAAAATGTAGTCAAACTGGATCTCTGCAGATTTAGTCGCCTCGTCTTCACAGTATTTAAATAATGGGCAGTTAAAAGAAAATTTAAACATTTATTATTTTTATTGCACATATTTTACTGCAAATTAAAAAAATCTTCATGGAATCTTTAATATGATGATAATAGGAATACGAAGTTTGGCAGGGTCTTACCAAGCCTTCTAATATGAAAAAATAAATGAAACAGTTGTGCAACCACTATAACAGTACGGCTTTTATGATAATGATTTTCATTCAAAAATTCCACAGGACAATTAAGTGCTGCTTTATCTTTAGGAAGTCGACGTTCTAGTGTTATTCAATCGGCAAAGTGTCAGTGTAATGAATCCGTGATAAGACATCGCTCATCTCTAAGTTGGTTGATAGCTACAATATCTCCGAGGAATGGTGTGGGAAATCTCTAGAACACCTCAATTGTAATAGAGTCTTTACTATTGGCCTAACTTTAAAACGCATATTATTTTGACGCAGCATATACCAACATCTGCATACTGCTTATTAAATTTTGTTCCATCTTTACCAGAGAAATAATCATCGGCAGAGTTAGGTTGACTAATTTGTGCACGTAGTTCTTCTTCATCATCCTGACCAAAGTATTTTTAGTATCGTATGAACGGTTTAATTTCATAACCATCCTCAATAGCTTTCTCATCTTATAAGCCATTAGCCTCCGCTTTCGCATGTCTGAACGCGAGTTAGTTGAGTTAATAGTTAGTGTGCTCTTCCAAATTGAGAACTAGATGTGGTGACTAGTTTGTGTTTTTAATAGATTTAAATGAATAATAATAGATAGTTGCACAAAAAATAATTAAAAGCAGTAAAAAAAAAAATTTAAAAATACAGCATCTTCAGTAAAAAATTTATGTATATGGGTCTGGCCAAACCATATGTGTTACAAATGTGATGCGTGCAGTAAAATATTCAAATAAGTTTCTTTCTATATCCTTTCCGGGATATCTTTTTTTAATGTTTATAGCCAACTAAATTTTAGAAGGGTACCTGAAATGTCAAATATCTCCCTGTGTGTTAAATATATTAAAATAATATTTTGAATTTAAAAAGGTCTGGCCAGACTCATGTGTAAGACGAATGGTTAACCTTATTTTTACGGTAAGGGCTCGATTAACTGAAAGTAGGAGGAACATGTATTAGAAATGAATTTTTAAAGATACTGAAAACGATATTGTCGGTTCCAAGTCCTTTTATTTTCAAAACCGATTTCTATCAAACATCTGAATATTAAAAAAAAATTAAATAAACAAATCCTAATAATAGTTATGTCATAAAGAAAATTAACAAACTTTTTCTTTGAATACTTTCTTACCTTCTAAATGCTTTAAAAAATAATAAGAAATACGTATTACTGTTGTGGGAAACATTATATATTATTAATTCAAAATGAGAGTGGTTGCAAAAACAAAGTTGTTGCTTTTTTGTGAACTATAAGTGAAATTGTTGCTGCCATTGTGAACAAAGCTCAATTTAAAATTTTTTTTGATTTACTGCAAAGTACAAAACAAATCGATGGCAAAAGTTTTGTTTAATTCAAGATTATGTTACATTTCTTTTTCACACTTTTAATGTCACATGTGTTCCAATGAAAAAAAAACCTTTTGGTGAATCAGCAAAACTTCTTTTTCTAATATTTTGAATTCTCACTATTGATTTATTTTAAAGACAAAAATCCATTAAAAAAAAGTTTTCCCTTTTTTACATAAATCTTAGTTGAAGATAAAATAATACCTTTGGCCATGCGAATACTTTTTTGGATATTTGTTCTGTCACTGCTGGCATTAATCTGCAGCTGATGCTTCGAAACATCGATAAGTCATCGAAGGTGTTGTCATGGTATGATGATATGTAAAAATGTGTCTTATATAAATATCAGGACTTATTAAACAGGACTTTCAATAGCACAATTCATTGTCGCCCAACCTAAATAAAAGATACTTCTGTTTAGCCAAATACGTTTTCCCAAAAGGGATTTGGCAAAATTTTCTTGCAAAAGTTATTGTGGGGAGAAAATTGCTTAAATAATTTAAGTTTTTTTATATCTTAAAATGTAAAACTAAATCATTAAAGCATATTCTGTTACTAATCAAAAATAAGTTCTTTGAATAGTATTTTTTTTTAAGTTTTCCATTTATGGGGGTTAAAACATGTTTTAAATGTCGGATGTTTTAAATTTAGATGAATCTAACTTAAAGCGATTTTAAGAAATTAAAAAAAATAATAAAATAATGGGTAAGGAGAAAAAAAAGCAATCAAATAGGACACTATTGATTAATAGTTACGAATTTATGCTGTTAAAACAACTTGAACTCCATTAAAAATAAATCAATAGGTATTTAGTTCTTTTTTTATTATTGAATTAAAATGTGTAGGTTGGATAACTTGATACTTTTTGGACTGCCGAAACACACTTTTCAATATGTTTTCACTGACGTCTTTTAACACCAAAACACTTGTTTTGCACCACTAGCGGCAACACCAGGTTTGGTACTTGTTCTGTCATACACTTTTTATGTTCGAGAAACTCAAGCAAAAACTAGCCTCGCTCCAAAATATGACGAAAATTGTCTGTTCACACTGAATTGCTTCTATGATTATATCCAATAGTAGTAATTGAAAAATTCGAAACAATGACATATCTTCTAAAACAACAACATAAATAGAACTATGCAACTCTCAAGCTGATCATTCCTTGCAGCGTAAAAATGTGCTTTTGCACACATACAAACATATATGTTTACTAGGGTGGGTCAAAAAATTTTTTTCTCGTAATTACTTCTAATTTCGTAAATATGTTGTATATTTGTGTGCATTAGACCCCCTGTAAAATATTATTAATTTATTTTTAGTGTAAGAGCCCGCGCTTTGATCTTCATTTTGTTAAATTTGTTATATAACAGCAATAGCATTGTATTGCAAAAAAGCATATTACTATATCCTAACGATTCTTAAGTTTTCGAGGATTCAGACACAAGTAATTCATTCATTGAAAAGTATATATTCTTCGGTGCCGTGTTATAAAGCCATAGGCAATAAAGCCATATGACCTTGTTTCTCAATGGAATGAGAAATTAAACCATATGGCTTTTTTGCCAACACCCAAGTGCAATATCATCATAATCGTTTTGTAACCAAAGTGGAAATAACGCCATAACAGTGTAATTGTTTTGTCATTAGGTCCATAATTACTAAAGAAGTTAAATACAAAAAAATGATCTGCATACACGCAGAGAAAAACATGTTTCATTATGGTCCCATCAAACAAAACTATTTTTAAAGAAACTAATTTAACCATAATATGGTTGTCGGTAACAATGATTTGGTTAAATGAAACATAATATGGTAAAAAAAAATTTAAAAATGGTTTTGCTGTTTTTTCTCTGGGTATATATATTAAATATATAACGAAAACACTTTTGGGCGCAAGGATTTTCTACTCTATGGTATAACAAATACCGGCTTCGCTAACGAAAGCTTCTCTGCACAGCCGGCCTTCGGCCGGGCGCAAGGATTTTCTCCTCTATGGTATAACAAACACCGGCTTCGCTAACTAAAGCTTCTCTGTATAGTCGGCTTTCGTTCGGAAACAAGGCAGATTTTAGAAGCTTTACTTAGCGAAGGCGGTGTTTGTTATACCATAGAGGAGAAAATCCTTGCGCCCGGCCGAAGGCCGTCTGTGCAGAGAAGCTTAAGTTAGCAAAGCCGGTATTTGTTATACCATAGAGAAGAAAATCCTTGCGAACGGCCGAAGGCCGGCTATGATCCCAAATTTGTGACACTTTGAAAAGTGTCATAATATTCGCGGACGCTACGACATTTCTTTGATGGACGTTATGATATGCCACCCTTTTCACAATATCGAATCAAATAAATTAGAATTATATAAAAAAAAAAAAATTTAAATGAGCAATAACACCATAATGGCCTTACTTCTCAATCCGGTTTGAAATAAGGCCATATGGTTTTATTGCCTATGGCTTTATAGCACGGCACCATATTCTTCCAGGAAATATTTTTGATAGAATACATATAAAATAATGCACAATAAAAAGATCCGTTTGGGTTTACTACTTGGACAGTGAAATTGTGTGTTTAGCTTTTTATTTGAACTGTTTTAACTTCTAACCGTTATTATGGAAACCAGAAGCCAAGATTATTTCTGCACGAGATTCGAAAATGTAGAAGATATTAATTATAATGTTTTACCAACTTACGAATATTTTGCGAACTACTATCATTGGAATAAAGAGCAACTAAAAATAAAAAGGAATACTACCAAAGAACCATCGTTTTTAGATATAGCAAAACTTGTGGCTCAAAGGATAGAATGCGTTTGGAGAAAATCGTCTCTTCCTACAGTGTCAAATACAATAGTCACACAAGTAATAAACGGTTGTCATATAAATTACAAAAAACTCATAAAGTCGTTGAAAAAAATGTCCGTTTATTAGAAAGAAAATTTTTTCCGACGTAGCAGAGTTTTGTTTCATATCTGTTCCTGTAGATGTAGACAAATTGAGTTTTCTTTGATGTCCAAGGCAAGATAAGGTACCCAAAGAAAGATGCGTATTGGAGGAGTAGTTCGAGATCTTCCAACTAAATTGTAAAAAAAAGCAGCCCAAGCACCAAATACAGAAAAAACATAAATAAAAGTCACGACAAAATTAACGTAAAACAGCAGGAGTTATCTGTAAGAAATTCCAGTGTTTAATTTACCTTCTACGTCAAAGGCAGAAAGAAAAAAATTTAAGTTTGCCTATATTGTAAAAAAACTTGTAACCGTTAAAGTATTTCCGATAGATCAGCTGCTGCTATTGCTTCGTCTGTATTGCAAGATATCTCTCCTAGCAGTGAACCAATTGATAAATCAAAAATACGACGGGAAAGAAAAAAAAGTACGTAATGAATGTATTCATGACCGGAAGCAGCTAGACCTACTAGCTTTATACTTGACGGCCGAAAAGATAAGACGCTTAATATTATTTAAAAGAGAGCTAGGAAATATAGACAAATACTGATTGAGATTCAGTTTATGTTGGCTATGCAACACCAGATCGAAGTACTTCTAAAAATATTGAAATGTCAATTATTGTCATTCCTTCGTGTCAAAAATTGAAAAAAGAAAATTTGATGGAAATTGGTTGTGATAGTACAGGCACTAACACTGGGAAATTTAACGGAGTAATAAGAGTATTGGCAAAAAGACTTCAGCGCCCACTGCAATGGATTATTTACATTTGAATAAATTGGCATTTAAACATCTATTTAACAAGCTATATGGTGTTACCAAGGGATCATATTCGCATGCAGTTTATTAGAAAACTGCGAAAAACTTGCTTCTGTCGATGTTGTTGGGTAAAATTGTGAGAGAACTGGCAGCCAGAAGTGCTCGTGAAGCATGAAGCTCACTTCATACCCGAAAGCAACCTCGCGTGTTTGAGGCCCCTTCTATCAATTGTGACGCAAGTAACTACGTTGAAGTAATAAATTGGAGTCAAAAGTTTTTCGATCCACGAATTCTTCGGAACATCACTACTAAAGAAATAAAGGCGGCAGTTGAGTGTCAAGAAGTGGCAATCTAATAAAAAAAATAACTAATAAAATTTCGAGTTTTTATTGTTTTATGTTTTAAGTTTTATTTTTTTTATGCGTAATTAAAAATGTGTTCAGTTTTAATTAATAATAAATAATTTATAGTAAATAAAATATTTAAATTTAAAAAATGGCTTTTTTAAAATACTTAATTCTTAGGAGCTCCGGCGCGGGCTCAAGAAGTGACTTTTTTAAACTTTTTTTTTTAGCATTTGCTTATTTGTTTTAACGTAAGACAACAAAATATTGCTACTAGAATATGATTTGAGAAGTTTTATTTTTTCTCATACATCAGTGACCCACCCTAATGTATACTCTGACGGAAATGTCGATAGTGGAAATGTTCTGACTCACTTTTGATTTTGTCAACAGTACTACTGTCTAACTATAACCAGTGATGGAAAATTTAAAATTTTATATGGTAAGAGTACTTTTTCCAACATTTTGGTACTTTTTCAAACATATTTTTTTTTTTTTGAAAAATAAACTTAAAAATAAAAAACTAATATACATAATTTTTTTGCCCATATCTCAGCCATTTTCGGACCGAGCTGCTCAATTTTAACAGCAAAATTCTGATGAGGATATCTGACATTAAAAAAATCAACAAGCTGTGTTGCCATAACCTTTTGATAAGAATTTGCAAAACTTTAAAAAATATGATATAATCTGCTAAATCGTAAAATGAAGGAAATCGGCTAAGATTAAAACAAAAAAAGTTTTTATATTTGCTTACAATATGAAATCTTCTGAATTTTCATAAAAAAATTATGCTAAATATTTGATTAATAAAAATGAATTAAAGTTTTCTTGGGGTTAATTGAACTGTTTATGGGTTTTAAACCAAATTTTAATTTTTTTAATCAGGCTTAAGTTCGTCGAATTAAATTTTCATTAAATTATTCTAATGAAGAAAGGAATTTCACAACACAAAATGAGTAACCATTTTAGTGATCATTTTTATTTTTGACTGAGCTGGGGACCGAATTCATATGTTTCGAGAATAACCGCATTCTCTTCATTAGAGTTTTTGCAGTTTCACCCTTTCCGCCACTTTTGGTGGATCGAAATCCGCTGTAATTGATAATCAAGTTTTTAATTTATTTACGCCTATTCCTTACTTGTGTTTTTAAGTACTTTTATCAAGAATTTTTCTTAAATACCTAAGTTTATTTTTGTGTTTTTTCTCTTTTAATATTGAAATTTTTTCACAGCCTGAAGGATATTTAAATTTTTAAACATAGACCTCGTGCCATAGCTTTACAATAATTAGTTTTCTTGTGGTTAATTGAATCGTTTATGATTTTTAATACAAGTTTTGATTCATCTTGTTTTATTTTCATTAAATTATCCTTATGAAGAGAGGAATTTTAATATAAGTATATATCATAAAATTTTTTTTTTTTTTAAATAATAATAAATTATTATTGTGACAAACGAATAAGTAATAAATATTTTAATAAGAAATTGTTCAAAAATATGTATGTTCATATGTAAAGTAAGTCGTTTGAAAAAATTATTTTCCAAAATAAAAATACTTCGAAATTGGCGATGGAATATTTAAAATATTGATTCGAAAGTTTTACGGAATAATTTTCTTGCTATATTTAACCATCTAAAAGGTACCGCGTTAAAAAAAAAGAGTTTAAAGTCAAATATGGACCAGTCTAATATACATTTCGGAGTTGAAATTTCTGCGTTTGGAGTCGGAGTTATTAATTTTTGGTGACGACTCCATAGCCCTGGTTGTCAATGTTAAAAAAATAGCAACGCTAAATTTCTAAGCAAAGAAGTATAAAAAGAAAAAAGTACTTAAACCGACGGGGGGGTACCGTGGTATTTTTGAAAGGAAAAAGTACTGAAAATAGTACCATAGTACTGAATTTTCCATCACTGACTATTATCTACATTATAATGTTGTTCTTATCGGACCATAAGCCTAGTACTATGTTCCAATTTGTGAAAAATGTTCAGCAACATCTATTATTTCATACGAAAAGTTTTACATGTATCATTGTTACCTATATCGAGAGTTTGCACAATTTGACGTTTTTAATCTTTTAGAGTATGAGACATTGTTTTGCGTATGTGAACAAAACCCACGTGTATTTTACTAAAAAGTATTTTTTAAATTAAAAATTTAAATAAAAACGAAAGTAAATATGTATTAAAAACTGTTACCGGTTGTGTTATTTATGTTTCTCCGTTCTCATTTAATATTAAGTTACTATTTTGCATTTGCCTAACATTCCACGTTAAATAAGTGCAGCTTATATTATTTCGCGCTTGTAAAAAAATGTTGCCAGAAACATTTCGTAACATTTTCACAAATTGAAGAGAGTATAACTCTATACATATTTGGGGGATTCACAAGGTGTCATAAAGTCATATGTCTTAAAATAATAACATGAAAAAATACGACTGTTGTGAGCAACCCCTCATAATTTAATGTGCTATTAATTACGACAGCACAATAAACATAGCAAGCAACGTTCTATTTATTTAAGACACTTTTTGTTTACAAACCAACAACAATATTTTTAAACCATTGTAAAATGTTAAAACATTATGACAATAAACCATTATAGCACACCTTGTGAATACCCCAATTATTTCATAGAAACTCCGCAAAAGTTTTTTTCATATGAGCTTTAACAGCATTTCACGTGAAATGTTGAACGGAGTACCCGGCTATACACAGAAAACATTTCATTTGTTTTTTGTCAATTAAATACATTTTTTGAAAATTATTATAACTTAATTAATGTATTAATTGAATAAATATTTTTTTTTTTATTTAACAAAAGCTAAAAATATATATTTGATTTAATTAACATTTTATTTGTTTTTAAAAGAATATAAAATTAAAATATAAAATAAAAAAATACAAGTCCCAAAACTGGATATTATTTATATTAGTTATTGTCAAAACATTAGCTTTCTTTATCAAAAATAATTTTAATACAATAACTGTTAATTATTTTTTATTTGGTAATTCAAATTTCAATTATACATTTTAATTCATTTAATAAAAATTTGCTCAATTCAATTACTTTAATTATTAATTTTTTATTAATTTTATTGAACTGTTTGTATTTAATTTGAAGCTTTTGATATTAATGGCTAATAAGTCAGTGAGTGCAAAAACACTGGTTTAGTTGAACTAAACTTAATTTTATATGTAGTTTAAACTCAACAGTTGTAAACCAGTGTCCCATATATGTACATATGTATATTTTATTTAAAAAGTGACATCCCAGCCAGCTAAATTGTCCTTCGTCTTCTAGATATCTGAGAGAAACGTCGACAAAAAAGTCGGAATCGTATACGAATTCTGTCAGATTTCTGACCCAAAAATGTGTGAAGTGGTTGAGACGAATTCTAGCAGACATGTCGTGGGAAATTCGGATTTTGTGCCGGCATTTCTGATAGAAATGCAACAGAAATTTAGTGAAAACGAAATGGGAAATTTTGATGTGTTAGCCGACATTCTTACTGTTCTCTGACAGATAATTAACAGAATATGGAATAAAATTCTAATCTAATAATAGCACAGATTTCTGTAAGAAGCCTTTTATTTTATTGAAAAATAAAATTTTATAATTAAATATTTTAACAAATAGATATTGGGAATTATTTCTTTTTATAAGCAACTTTATTATATTCAACATTATTTTATTTTTCGAATTTTTTCTATGAGTTAATATGTTATGTATTTTATAAAGCTTTTTTTGTAATAGTTCTATTCCTTAAATTTTCAGGAATGACTTTATACACTTTCAGACTATTATCTTGTATCTTCTTGTTACATTTTAGTTTAGCTTTCCGTTCGATAGCAATGAAGTATATTGTCAGTACAGAAAAATTTATAAAGTATCACTATCCAGTGTGACACAAAGAATGCTAACGAAGGCCGTAGCGGTTCAGAAAATGCATTACATTCTGCTGGTGTCTAATAATTGTAAATATTTATTTAAGAATATGGCTACAAAATTATATTTAAAGATGAATATAGAATTCCAGGTGAATGTGAGCATCAACTAAAACGTGTATGTAAGATATTTTTATTGACAACTGAACACAATTTTAAAGCAGACAGCTAGGGAAATCCCCAAATTGATATGCAGTTGAATCCAAATTTAACCACCACCCTGTTGATTTAGATTTTAACACTGTTTAGATAGATAAAATCCGATACAAGGTCATATATTAGAGTAGTCAATGGAGGTTAAAAGTGTTCACATTTTGGGGTGTTCATATTCTCGCGAGTGCACTGTATTCATTTTTTCTTTTTATTAATTTATTTGTGATCTTTTTATAATTTTGATTATTGTTGGTGTGTTTGTTTGAGCTTGGATAATGTTACAAGGAAAACTTGAGTGTTTATAATTCTTATTGGCTTTACAGTTTTATTGGTATAATATTTTTATCTCTTCTTAAATCTTTTAAAAAAGGTCTAAGCAACCGGTGAAACACGCATATAAATTAGATTTCTCCCCACAATAAGTTTCAGTGTATTTATACAAAATTTAAAATGGTATTTTTGCACGTTATAGAGAAATCTTAATAATAATACATTTTGCATACTCTTTTTTTGTATATTTTATGTTGTTTCATATTATGATTCATAACCCTTACCTTATTGAGTCGATTTTGCTAAATTTCAAACCCAAACTGCTTAGGATAACTAGAAAGAATTTAACACCAATATTTTTCTTTTCTCTTGAGTTTTTCGAAAATGAGAGTGTTCATCAAGCGGACAGAAGGACAGACATACTGACATGGCTAAATCGACTTAAAATTATTCCGGAATCAGGAGTATATATATTCATCGTGAGGTTTGACTTTCAATATGCTTTTTTTACAGATTACGCATGACTTGGCAAGTCATCACGAAAAGACTCACACTGCAACAGCGTCTTTTCAGCTGTATAACGAAAATCAGCATTCTGTGAGAAATCAAAATCCGGTGTTTTATCGCAACCCTAGGGGAAAGGGAACTCACACCAAACTTGCCCCTTGGCAGTCCTAAAGTGCTAGGGACCGGTTCGAGTTCTAACACTTTATATGAAGGAGACTTGTCAATTTAAAATGGCGATGTCCTACGAGGGTGTTAATTGGTACCTTTTTGACACTTTGCAACAGGTCACTGAAATAACTTAAATGGACACATTAAATTTCGGTTAAAATTATGCCTGTCGCAGACATTTTTCCAAATGTGCCATGTTAATAAAATAGATCCCATTCATATAAAATAATAGAACCAGAAATAATCAGCCTCTAACCGCACAAAATCCAGTCACATGACTAGTTTTGTGTCAATTACCTTTCCTCTGAAGTAACGACACTTTAAACACATTATCACTAGTCAAGTGATATGTCTTGTTTTCACCTACCACAATTCGTTCCTTTTTATTATAATATTGTGTTCACTGGTCACGGGATAAGTGCTCTAAGAACAATTGACACAAATTCCCCGAAGGAAAAATCTTGTTTAGTGAAGAAGCACATTTCTAGCTTAAAATATACGTAGATAAACAAAATTTCCGTATTTAGGCTGATGAGCAAACCGAAGAGTACCAAGAGCTACAATTACACCCAATAAAAACAATGGTATGGGGTGGTTTATCAGAATGGTAACCGGTATTGCACCATGTTTACGAACTATGTGCTTAATGAAATTCATGCACTTGGTCTCGGTAAGCTCTGTACCCATCTTCTGTAACTTTAGTGAGAACATCTCTTCTTGAAAAGATGTGAAACAAAATATTCCATCATTTCTCGAAAATTGAGAAAAAAGTGTTTCTGTAAGTCATGTTGAAAACTATCAAAATAGATTACGTCGTTACGTTATAAAAGTCAAGATGCTGAAAACGCCAATCAAACATGTCGTTGACGGCGACCAACATTTTCTAAAATTTAAAAATTTTCAATGGCAGCGGCGAAATTCAACCGAAGCGTCGGCTGTAGAAATTAATGTTAAGTGCGACTTTAATGTTTGTTGTTAGCGTTGGAAACATTCGTATATTTTTCAAAAATGTTAAAAGCAAAATAATTACACAATGAAAAAATCTGACAAGAGCAAAATACTTATCTGTTCCTTGTTATTATTCATCTCATTTTGAATTTCTAATATTTTTTTTAGTGTTAAAATGTTTTCTCATCCCGTTTTTATGCGTGAGTTAATTTAACAGTTCACAGCGAGAACTTTCTCACAACAATTTTACAGATACAGTTTTTCTGTAAATTGGCGAATAATTTCCTTACGTGACAGCAATTACTCGCCAAAAATGTTAAAGACGCAGTTATGTGAGAAAAACAGTTGTTTCATTTTACACATTTCAATCGAAAAGTTTCTCGACGCGAGAGTTACAGAACATGGGCACTGATTTCAACAAGACGCTACGAGCCTATAATAAAGCATAAAATAAAGCTTGTCAATAAAGGGTTTATGAAACGGATTTTGTATGAAAATCCGTGAAGTAACCAAGTGAAGTAATCGTTTAATCAAGTGAATTAAACTTTAATTGATACTATTAATTTAAAATTTTTTAATTGAAATCAATTTTTGTTTTTTTTTTTCTGTGTATTATTCGCTGGAGGTTGTAGGCGTACAATAGGCTACTGCTAAAACTGCGGTATATAAATAACTTTCGGTATATTTTAAATAGGCTTGCCAGATTCAAATTTGGAAAATTCTTGACATTCACCAAAAAAACTCTTATTGCTTTTTTATACATTTTCTGACACGCTCGTCTTTTAATCTTGAAATTAACCTTTTGCGACTCTCTGTGTGAGTCATACAACAATCGCTGAGCTACCTAAATAAGAACGTTTTTTAAACATGAAAATCTATTGTCAATTCAATTTCAATAAAGCAAATTGAACTAACGGTCTGCCAAATAAGATTTTCCAACCGGATAGAGTTGAATTCGCGATCTAAGGATTTGATTCGTTAAATTAAAATTAAAAGTTTTGCCATTAAACGTTTGACGTTTTTATTTAGGTAGCTCATTTATACGGCAAATCATTTCACGAATTGTAAGGTAATCACAACACGAGTCGCATACAGTTCCTGACATGCTTTCTGAAATGCTCGTTAGATAATCTTTACACACATCACAAACGATTCCCTCTACGATTAATATAAGCTTCTTTTGGTGAGTTGTAGAAGTATTTCACAGAGGAATCAGCTTGTGTAATAGTTTCTCCCGTGCGAGGAATCTTTTACTATTATAAAATGCGCTCGTCGACAATCAAAAACGATCTTCATGAGATTCCCAGTAGACTCTTACACGATTGGAAATGCTAGGTGGGTATATATTTATAATTTACACATTTAGTATTGAATGAGGGTAAACTAATGGCGATTTCTTTTCTGAGAAATATGTTGCATAAATTTAACATGTTAAACATTTTCGTGTTCGTTTGTACAAAAAATACAACTGTGGGAAAATTTTTCATGTTATTTTGTGAATATTTTGATGAAAAATATGCAAAACTGTTGCCTATTTTACCCTCTCTTTTACTTATGGTGTTCATACTGCCCTGTTTTACAACCTTGGTACATACTACTTTGTTTGTACAACCAAGATTTTATTTTGTTTGTCATAACAGAAACCACTTATAATTTTGTTAAAAGATTGTTTAAAAACAAAACATAAAAATTTTTCCGTATTAAAATGAAAAAATTCTATGTATATTAATATGTATACTAATTTTTTTCAAGACATTAGTGATGTCAATATATTGTTACGAAAGTAACTTTAGTTAAGAATAAGCTTAGTTTATTAGTAATTTTATTAGTTTAAAATGTTATAGTATTAGTTTCGCATATTTCTAATGTAAACCCACTGTACAGAATTTTCTAGTACAAATGATTGTTATAGATAACTAATAGTGTTAAGATTATTTTTAACCCATAAAGTATGCTTTAGTTTATTGATTTATAAATCAATTTAAATTCAGCCACAGTGTTAATGCATTTCGACATTTCGACGAGTAGAATGCTCTGGAGACATCTAGATGTCAGCGAACAGAGTATATATACTCGCGAAGGTTGGCATCGATAATCAGTATTAGTACGATTATTTAAGTGTGCACATCGCAATTATAAGTGGTAAAATTGACTAAGTTCTAAATAAAGTGGCGTGAATAGTTTATAGTACATCTAAAAAGTAAAGTGTTTAAAGTGTTTTATTTATTTTATTAAAGTTGCAATAAAAGAACTCAAGAGGCTTATTATAAAGGAAATAAACCAAAAACGTTATATTAAAAGGCAGTAACGTAACAATATGTTTCCAAAACGTAATAGTGAGTAAAAACCGCTTAAGTAGCTTTCTAAATCGCTAATGAAGTACACTAACGATAAAAGTGTAATAGCTGTAAATAAAAGCAGTTAATTTTCTTCTTTTGGAGTTGCACAACATGTAGTACTTCGAGTGATTATAGGTAACATTAGAAAGTGTTACATGTATATAATGTAACATATTTTTCTTAGAAAAGGAATCGCCATAAGTTTGTCATTACATGTGAAATAATAAGTTTTTGCAGTAATAGAACACAAAAAACCCAATCGTTTTATATGAAAAAGTCCAAACCTTATATTTTTAAGATACGAGGTTGAGAAAGTAAGGCATCGATATGCCCCATATAAAGCCCATACTCGAAAAACACTTCAAGGCGTTTAAAACATTTACGAATAGTGCTATAAAAAAAGAATAGAAAACATTCCATCGAATTTCGTAGATATCGCTCTTCAATTTACCATAGGACCTATTCAATTTGGACTTTCGAAAAGTACTTTACGACGCATAAAATGCTTAAAAAATGTATTCATAGTTGCTTTAAATTGAAAAGACACTGTGTTTTAGAAGTAGTGCTCTAAAATATCAATTTCATATTTTGTTTATATATTTTTTCATGTTTTATGTTAAATATTAATGTGATGTCTTAAAATATTACGACTCCTGAAGATTTGGGCATTATACCGTCTCACTTTTCATTTTTTTTTTTTTTTCGAAATTCCTTCATGAACATTGATTTTCTTTATCTACTATAAAATCGAAGAATTTTGGTGTATAACACTTAAATATTGATGAACGGGAAATGGTCTCTCAAATCGTCTTTTCATTTTTTGGAAAAAAGGCATTTTGGCTAAAAAAATTAAAGAACGATTTGAGAGACCACTTCCCGTATTCATTTAGGTTTTTTAATACTTTTAAACACTTTTCCAAATTTTGTGCTGATTTTATAATAGGTCCAATATTAGATCCCATCCCGAATATCACTTTAATACGCATTAAAGTATTTATGAGCCAAATCATGCTATTTTATGTAAATAAGATGAAATAAAGTTTTATATCACCTTTTGCGATAGACTTTAATACGCATAAAACTACAACGAATAATAATACTCTGAGGGCAGCTTTTATAAAGATTGGCTTATAGTTTATAGATCCCATATTAAGCCCACTCCTGAATGATTCGAACTCTCGGTGGAGGGAATAAAGCACTTTTACTTGTTTTTTTTAATCATATATAATGACAACATAACAATTCTGTACAGACAAATCAGCATTTCAGTATTGTCAAATTCTTAGTGTTAGATAAGGAAAACGTAGTTTTGATAGATGCTTTAACAAAGACACTCAAGCAAAATGATGAATATATTAATTTTCTTTTACAAGATAACTATAAATAAATTTTAAAATTTATAACGTGTTTTTTGGTTAGGCTTTAGGAAATCTTGACTAAACATATTGTTACGTTACTGCCTTTTCAATAACGTTTTTGGTTTATTTCCGTTATAATAAACCTCTTGAGTTTTTTTTATTGCAACGTTAATAAATTAAGTAAAACACTTTAAACACTTAATTTATAGCTGGTACCTAAAACTATTCACACAACTTAATTTAGAAATTAGTCACTTAACCAATTTATAACTGCAATCTACACACTAACCCTTATATTCATAAAAAAATATGTTTGATTAATAAAGGGGTTATTAAACAAATTTGCATAGAAAATTCGTTTCGTAAGCCTGCTATAAACCTAAAACATTTTTTATGAATATGGGGGTAAACCTTTGTACTAATTACTGATTTTTAGTGCCATCTGATATTATACTCTAACCCAAACGTGTAGATTATTCTAGTACGTTTGAGCGCTGATTCCTAGATGGCTCTATAACGTTCGAAGTTTTCGAAATGTCTATAACATTTTCGAATTGTCTGAACCATTCAAGCTTTTGTTATCTTAACAGCTAATATCAATATGCATTAACACTATGCATACACTTAAATTGAGCTATTATACATCAAAAAACTAAAGTATACTTTAAGGCTTAAAATTTATCAATATCGAAAAATACAGTGGGGTTGAAGTACAATTAGGTATAATAATTTTAACAATACATTTGTACTAGAAAATTCCGTGCAGTGATTTTAACATTAGACATATGCTTAACTAATACAATAATAATTTACACTAATTGTAATTGCTAACAAATATAAAATAACTCATAAATACAAGATAACTAATAAATTAAGCTAATTCTTTACTAAAGTAACTTTCATAACAATATTTAGTCTCGATCATTTACAAGCATTGAAATTCTTGTAAGTCAATTCTGGTAAGCCTAGTTTTGGACCTATCATCACAAATATTACAGTGCAATTTCTAGTCTTATGCAACTATGACAAACCAAATTTCACTACAATAGCGTCATTCGTTACGTTTTGAAGCATACTAAAGAGTTTTCCGAGAGTGATCATTCTATGTGGCATATAATACATTTTGGTCCAATTTTCACGAAATTTATTAATATGATTTCTAGTTAAGTAAAACGAGTTTATTCATTAGTAACAATCGGTGCATTCCGACACAAATTTGTGTTGGTTTTTGTAACATTAATACAAATGTTTTTGGTTGGATGTGTAGCATTTGTGTTTATAACTCTTTTGCTGCTATACCAATTCTGCCGAATTTCAATCATAAGCTGCTCAGGAGAACTAAAAGTAATTTGACACCAAAATTATTTTTTTTTCTGAGTTGTTCGAAAGTGACCGTGATTTCAACAGACAGAAGCCGAAGGCTAATTCGACTTAAAATTACTCAAGAACCCATAGTATATATATATACTTTATGAAGTCTAAGATGAATATTAAAAAGGCTTTGCACAGAATGACAAACTTAGTATGCCTTCATTCACCACTAGTGAGGGCGTAGAAATATATGCAGTAACAACAAACGAGCAAAGCGAAGTGTTAACTCAAACCGAATAGAGATTTACGCCTTTTTCTTCATAAAACGGGTAACATATAAATCACAAAAACGGGAAGTGGCACATACGAATTGTTGGCTCTCATCATGCATTTGTATACAACTCACACATGCAATAGACAACCCAGCACGTATTAGTGCTAAACACACAGCCATACTTATAAATGTATACTCACATACAAAAACGAGCAAATGTAAGTGTTTTTTTTACAAGAGTTTTTGAACAAGGACAACAACTTCTGAATGCGAAATTCAATGGCGTGAATGCTCAAAATGCACATTTACACATAAACTCACGCCTTTTCTCTCTCAACAGCAGGACGCAAAACATTTTAAAGGAAATTGAATTTTCGGCTTTAGCACTTGCACTTGGGTTGGTAAAACTTTGTTGAAGGTTTTGCTTTTGCATTTTTTTTTTGTTCAGTTGCCGACTTTTAGTTCTGCCATTGTTGTCGTTTGCAAAACATTTGCATTAGAAGGTTTTTATTTACCATACAAAATACCGTCAGCGGAAACGAAATTTAGCCAAACATTGGAAACACAACAAAGAGAACAAGAATAATAATTTTATCAACTAAATAAAGTTCATATCGATAGCTGAATTCCAAATCATGCAATGTCGACTTAGCATGTTTTAATTTGTAAACGTTTTTGTTTTTTAAGAATTGTCCAACTTAAAAGGTGTATTCATTTACTTTACTAGCTGAAACTTGCAACAAGAGAGTAAATTTAAAATTTTTCTCCCAATTACTCAAAAAAATAAAAACGAAAATAAACGCTTTACCAGCAAAAACTAGCAAGTTAGGAATATCGACACTATTCAGCTGTAAGATACAAGATTATTTCTTAATAAAATCTTTTGGTTTGAACTATTTGCGCATGAATACTGTTCCTAAATTTTAGAAAAATAAATATTTTATTTTATTGCAAAACTTTTAATTGGAAAATTATGAAAATTATTTTTGTTTTGTAAACAAAAACATGAAACAAGTGGTTGAAGAATTCTTGCTATGAAAAATTTTACTACATATCAGATATTTTCAACAACTTTTTTATGCTCTTTTTGTATGCTCTTTTTTACTCTCTTGATGAAAGTTTTTCGAGTACGTGAACACTTACTAGTAACAATTATTGAAAAAAATCTGTAAATGAACACACCTAAATTCAGTCAAATTTTGGCGTTGATCGGCTAATTCAATCCAATGTTATACACAAAAAAGTACTTTGGATACAAATGAATGTCGTATCAGCCGTAAGTTTCAAGAGCTTCTCCTGCAAAATTCACTTTTTCGACTTAGCATATTTTGGAATTAAGCTGTCGGTTAGTATGCAGTAATGTGTATTGTCTGTCTTATGAAATATGGGTGCAACTTTTAAAAAGTTTTAACCACTTGTAAAGTACATATAAAAAAATATCTGCTAAAGCTTTAAATTCAGATAAAATAATGGGTAATTAAAAACTACAATTACAGCCTGGCCCATGGTGTCGATCAACAACTTAAGCAAGCGACAACAAGTCAATCATTATCGTTCTCTTAAGCGGCTCACTAACTATCCACTTGTCGGTCGGAAGGTTTAATGTTTATAACGTAATCCATTTATTCATTGTCAAATGACTGTATTGCCACATCAACAATTCGACAAGCAAAACTCTAGTTCAAAAATAAAAGTCGCCAAAACATATATATTAAGCCATAAAAATACAGCTCTGTGCTACAAACAAAGCAGAATAGAAAACAAAGGAGTAAACAAAAAACCAACAAAGCAGTAAACAAAAAATATGGAATAGAATTTTGTGAGAAATATTTTATAAAACTATACCTACAAGTTTATTAACCCCAGGATTACCGTCCTGGTCTGGCCAGACCAAATTTGTGTTTTGCTTGTAATATTCTTCGCATATAAAAAAAATCAAAAAAACAGGGACGTGAATTCTATAAATGATATGATTTGAATCGAATGAAACTAATTTGGATTTGATTTGAGCAAAAAGGTGGGGTTAAATTCCAGTTTTATGTAAAAGTCTATGAAATTACCCTCTTGGTCTAGCCAGACCAAATTTTTTTTCTCCATGAAAGATATTTCAAATAGGACAAAATATTAAAAAAACAGGTAGTTGAATTCTAGAAATGATAAGTTCTAAATCGAATAAATCAGGTTTGAATCAAATCAGAAAATTACGGCCCATTATGCGCTTAGTTCAATCTAACTACAAAAACCTAACGCAAAACTCGTTTCAGCTGTGGTAGATGCGAAATAGCAATGTGCGAAATTAAAGACTACATTTTCGATGACTCGCATATGGAATAAAATAATAAAATTATATAATAAAAAATATATTTATTTACGTTTTATTTAATTGGGGTTTTTAGCTGTACAAATTGTGGTCGGGCCAGACCAAGAGGAGAACTTAGTGGTAAAAAGTTACCGAGAATAATAGGGTTAATGCTGATGTTTAAAAAGAAATATAATTAAAAAAAAATACTCGTATTTATGGTTGGTGTGTAAACGAAAATTTCGTTGGATATTTTAACCAAATCCCACTGCCGACAACCACAACAAAAGTGATTGATTTTGACATTTGTGGTCGCAAACGTATTCTTAGTGGGCCGCAAAATATTATGAAAACTGTTGCGTTGTAGTTCACTTGCGTTGTCGATCGAATTGTCGTGCTGAAAACTCTTTGTAGGGAGAAGATCAACTGTTGGTGTCGTAAAGGCTAACGAACGAGAGCGGTCGACTTTGTGGGCCAGGCTTTTGATTTCATAATTTATATTAAAGAAATACATGTTAAGTCAAGTGTCGTTCTTCTAGCTCATCTCATATTCAGCCCAAAAAACTATTTCAATTCGGTCACAAACAAATCATTCAGAATGGCTTTATAGAACTTTAACATCTTATAGTGACTTTTATCAAACTTTTGTTACCAATAACTATAATAATTATATTATATGTTATATCTATCAGAATTATATTATGGTTGTACACAATCATTGAAATTTGTTGACGGGCAAATATTTATTTTTAAAACATTAATATTGTGGCTTTATTACCATATTTTAAGAGCAGTACCACAATTATGTGTTATTTATATACACTGAAAAACTTTTCAGATGATTTTTATTAATTAAAAAAATTGTTTGAAAAGTATTTCAATAATGTGATAATTGAAACAATTTTTTTTTTAGTTGAAAAATTTAAAAGTATAATTTGAATTTAAAAAAACTTAACTTACAATCCTACTTTTAATGACTTCCTGAATTCATTACTTTGTAGCTGTATTCGCCACTTTTTGCATTATTACATATATATTAAATAATAACTTTCCTATTATATCTTAACTAATTCATAATTATACATTACAAAAGAATACTTTAATATAACGATTTAAATAAGCTTTTATTATATAATTTTCAATAAGAATTGGAATCAAATATAAATGTACATTAGACGGCACCTCAAAAAAAAAGTTTCCCCGTACCTCTAATATAAAGTATTTTAGCAAGGAGGTTTTTTTTTTTTTTTGCCTAACGAAAGGATCGCCTTCTTATATTTTTCATTATATCTTAGGCATTTGCCCTTAGCGGCCATGAAATGATTTCGTTACATGATATTTAAAGATCCGATTGTAAATGCTGACTGTCCTGCAGGAATTATAGTAATTCTTCCTTGGCAAAATTGTAATGATTTTTAGCAAGCTTTAATTTTCTAATTAATTTAAAAATTTTTATTGCTGGAATTACTTCCTTAAGGTACGTTCAGACTAATGAAATATTTGACGAAAATATTTGTTCTGATATTTGCTTCAAACTGAGTGAAACAAAAAAATATTTTGTTTAATGTTCAAACTAAGCTCAAATATTTGACAATTTTTGTTTGATGAAACAGTTGGCAAATAGTGTTAAATAAAATAAATTAATTCATGTTTGCCATGCGTTCAGACTAAAAGAAATATTTGCATCAAATAATTATTTAATGAAAGTGTTCAAAAATAAAAATATATTTCTCAAATACTAAAAACGAGCGCAAAAGCTAATTTATTTATTTTATTCTGTGGATCAGCATCTCTTATAGTGTTAGAACAGGAGAATTTAAAAGAAAAAAACGGAAGCCACTGGGTAACGGGAACATGGCTAAAATTTGCGAAAAATTGCAAAGTTGGAAACAAAACCTAAAATATATTTGAAGTCGCTAAATCGGTTAAAAAACAAAAGGTCAAGAAAAAAACAAAAAAAATGTTGCAAAAATATCGAAAATTCGCGAAAAATTTAAATTTAGCCATAAAATTTATTAAAAGTGCCTAAAACTAAAAGGAATGGCAAAAATTCGATAAAAATTGCTATATTCGCGGAAATAATTAAATATAAATTTATAGCCTAATAATTATTAAAAATCGTTATAGCGCTAAAGATTCACAGTGAAAAATCGTAACTTTGCGAGCATGGCTTAAATTCGCGAAAAATTGCAAACTTAGAAACAAACCCTAAAATTTATTTGAAATCGGTTAAAAAAAAACAGATTGTCGATAAATAACAAAAAAAAAAAATTTTCCAAAAATAACGAAAATTAGCGAAAATTTTTGATATTTCAAACATGCCATAAAATGGATTAAAAGTACATAAAAGTATAAGGAATGGCGAAAATTCGGTAAAAATTGCTAAATCAGCGGAAATTCTCAAAAAATTTGCTAATAGCGGCGTGATACCAAAGTTTAGTACTCGTTATTATTAAAAATAGTTAAAGCTGCAAAGAATCACAGAAAGAAATCGCTTCTTTCGCGAACATGGCTAAAATTCGCGAAAAATTGCAAATATAGAAACAAACCCTAAAATATATTTGAAATTGCTAAATCTGTTAAAAAACAAAATTTAGGGAAAAAACAAAAAATAATGTTGCAAAAATAGCGAAAATACGCGAACCATTTTAATATTTCAAACAAGCCATAAAATTTAGTTAAAGTGCCTAAAACTATAAGGAATGGCAAAATTTCTATAAAAATTGCTAAATTAGTGGTAATTCGCAAAAAATTGCTAATAGCGGCACGATAGCAAAGTCTAAAAATTATAAAAAATCTTTAAAAGTGTAAAGAATCCGAAAACTTACAGGAAAAATTGCTTCTATCCGGAACATGGCTAAAATTATTTGTCGTTGTTTGCTCTTAAAACTTTTTTGTAATATCAAATAAATGTTTGCTCAAAAATGACTAAAATATTTGATTTTTTGTGTTCACAATATGTTCACATTGGACAAATATTTGTTTGCCGGCAAATACTTTTATTTGCTCAAAATCAGCTGTTATTTTATTTGGTACTCAAAAATATTTTGTGTTCAGACTACGTTAATGAAATATTTGATGTTTGCTTTCACATATTTCATCAGTCTGAACGTACCTTTAGCAAAAGTTTAACAGTTTCTTGCGTGCTTTAATTTTCTGACATTAGGGGTGTATATTAGGGTGGTACGAACAGAGATCTGGTAGATAGATACTAGAACGAGATACTTGAGGTCATTGGCCCCTATGGGCAAAACATTGGTCTTGTCGGGACAAAAATTGATATATAATACTTTAAGATAGGACTGTAAATACCTAAAATATAAAATGTAAAAAGGCAACCCCTACGTTCGGCAAAATAAAAAATTTCGAAACCTCCTTGCAAAAAAATTTATATTAGAGGTCGTGCGGCGCATTTTTTTTCTTGTAAGGTGGTACTCTCTAATGTACATAAATATGTTCCAAAATCACCCCCACAATAATTTTTTTTTTTTTAGAACACTAGTAGTGATATCGATTCAATGTACACGATGTTTTTTGAAGAACATAATATTTACATATATTATTACACACATTGTTATTACACTGTTATGACTGTTTTATCATTAGCCGATTATATTTTTACCCAACGAAAAACTGCACATTAAAGAAATTTTATTTCCTCAATGTCTTATTTGCTTCTATTCTATTGCAAAGCTAACCGTCACTCATCTACCAATTATTTATTTGCCGTGCAGATAAATTCAATCAGCTGACTCCCAATATTTTGCATTTATTTTGAGAGGTGTTGCCAACTGAAAGTAATGTTTTTTGTCAGGATATTGAGAAAACCACAATCGTTAACGATCCGTTAATCGGTCTAATAAATTAACGTCGACATTAAGTAATAGACAGATTGTCGATACATTGAAGACATGGCCATTAGAGCTATAAATGATTTTGTGCAGCAAAAGCCCTCTTTATTAAATATTTTCTTACATTTCGAAAAATGTATTATATATATTTATTGTACACACGTTTTCAACAAAAATTCCATAAGAGTTCACATGCATATAAACGCAATTTTAATTAGTGTTTTTTAACCTTTTTGAAAGTTAGTTAGAAAGAACTTATTTCTTGTCTCTTTTGGTAACTATTACATATTTTTATAAAACTTTTAAGTATAAAAGAGAGGAATTATTTTTTAGGCTGTAATTGGCCAAATTATAAAGAATAACATTTGGGACATCGCGAACAAAAATAAGTCATTTTTCTAGTTGAAAAAAAAGTAGTATTTCCCTCGGGTTCTCATTATTTTTCTGCTTAACAATATTAATTGATCTTTTCGTTAAAAATAAAATTATTGAAACTTGTAGAATTATTGTTTAATTAAATCAGTTAACACATTGTTTGAAATGGGAAAGTTCTTTGATAATTTTTTTAATTAAAATATCATTTATTGAAAAATAAAAATTCACAATTTTAAATTTTTACAATTTTTAGTTATAAATATAATCATTTTGGTAATAGATGCAAAATCAATAAATTGCTTGCTTGATTCTATGAATTTGGTAATTAGAACCAATTTTTAATTTTTTCTGTGTATAAATCTTTAAAAAATACCATAATAAGACAATATGCACCAATTAGTGTGGTAGCTACGGCATTTGCAGGACTTATTAAATCATAATGTAGTTGGGGTAACAATAATCATCATTTAGTGATGAAATAGTATTGCAGCGAAGACACATCATTGAAGACGGAGAAATATTCTACTATGGCACTATGGACTCGTTATTTCAGACAGAAAATATTACTGAAACATCATACAATGTTATACTTACCAACGCGCGTTTCCACAAATTAAAACTTACTTAGATCATACCGTAAACCTACTAACACGAATATATTCTAATTTACACAGTCAAAGTTCAAAAACAGTGGATTTGTGTTTAATATGTTTGGAAGTTCTAAAATGGCGCAATATTCTCCGAATTGCCGATAGCAGGGTCTTTCAAGAACGCAATAAAAAATGCCTGGAGCTCATCATTTCCATATTATATTGGACTCTTTTACCGCTCAATGTCCTATCGAATTTTTAAAGTTAATTCTAATAATGTTCGCAGTTTGTTTTACCACATTTTGTTACTATAACCACACCGCAATAGTGGAGAGGGTATTAAGCGTTTTGGCTAATATGACTTAATATTCAAAAATATTATTAAAGTACTGGTCGCAGTTTTAAAGATTGCTTTATAAAATGTTGGGCATACGTTTTATTGCACAATTCAGTTAGACGATTTATGACTAATTGGTTGCTCTAAAAATCGGAATTCTTCTTTGTCGATTCTAAAAACCAATAAACGTTGTTGTCTATAATTACTGTAAAATTGTTGTGGATGTTCATTAAGTATCCAACCAGCCTAAAACAATTTTTTAGACTTGTTGAAAATATTAATATTTTAATGTATTAAGAATTGGGGTATTCTTCTTCTTTTGAAAATTTTTTTTGAGCCCATTAACCGTCTTATTATGTTGGTATTGGAACTAAATTTAGTCCAAAAAATTATTTTTGCAACTTAAATTATCTTTCAAAATTCTATTAAAACTGGTCCATATTTGATCATTGCTCTCATACAAATTTGAATCCCGAGAATAGCTTTAGATTCCATTATTTTTTTTTAAATTGGTTTTGATTTAAAATTTGGCAACAATAATATAAGTTACATAAGTAATTGTATTATGTCATGACTTTTAGGTCCTTTGTTGACCATAGGAATCATATAAATCACTCCCTTAATCACTTTAAGGCGAAAAAAATCTCATTGATTTAGGTAGCACAAAGGATTCTTATATTAATCTTAGTATTGTTTTGAGAGGCCTATAATTGCCCATGGGTGCCTGTGTTTGGAGAACTGTGTTGCAGAGTATCAAATGGTTGGCCTAGACCGACTGTTCTTTCTTACTTGTTTAACTATTCACAAAGAAAAAAAATTCAAATTTTTTTATAATCACCAAATTTATACCAAATTCATAATATTAAGCAAACATGTTGTGGTTTTTATTAACAAAATGATTATATTGATTAATAACAATTTTAAAATTTCGCATAATTTTTTTCAATAAATGATATTTTTAACTTTAATTAAAAAATGATCAAAAAATTTTGCCATTTCAAACAATGTGTTCATTTATTTTATTAAATATTGATAATTCCCAACAAAAATTCTACAAGTTTAGATTATTTTATTTTAAACGAAAAAGTCAATTAATATTTTTTGATATTTAATTAATATTTTAATAAAAAATTTATTTCAAAACAACTTAAATGTTAATTAAATCAAAATTATATATTTCATTTTCTTTCAACTAAAAAAATAATTGATTCAATTATCACATTAATTAAATTTAATTACTTTTTAAACCATTTTTTAATCGATTAAAAAATTTTTTCTGTGTTGTTAATTATTTGAATTAAATCAGACTAAATAAAGATTAAGTTTAAATAGAATCTGAGAATTATTTCTTTTTCAAAAGTTGCTTTATTATATTCAACATTTTTTATTTTTCGAATGTATTCTATGAGAAGATATAATATAATAGTCTGGGAGTGTATAAAGTCATTCCTAAATATTTAAGGAATAGAACTATTACAAAAAGCTTTATAAAATACATAACTGAAATTTAGCACACAGAATAAATTCGAAAAAAAAAAATATTGATTAAGTTTAAAATTCGTTTTTCCTTATTCCAGTGATATAACAAACCAAATAATGAATAATACATTAAAAAAAAAATCAATTTCATTAAAAAGAGGCGAGTTCCATATTAATTGCCCGGATATATGCCTACCACTAAATATCGGGCTTACAAAATATATTCCTTCAAAATCGGTAAAATTAAATTATTTATTTTATTGATTCGCAGTATAAGATCATTATTTTAATAAACTATTCGTTGGGTAAGACACTTTTTTAACCAACGTTTTTACATGCAAATTTAAGCGTCAAGTTGTGCACTTCCCATGTTATTCAAATCAGCACGATACAGTGTCAATAAGAAAAATGTTTGGCTCTGAATTCCAAATACATTCACATGCTTGCTGTTACATATACAAAGACAGATCTTTAAATAATGTCAATTGTAATTTTAAACGTACAAACATAATCGAATTTATTTTCGAATTTATAAAAAAAATTGCAATTCTTTCAGTTTTTTGCAAAAGGAAAGCCAAAAAAAATATATTACTTTTCCTGTTCCTTTTCCTTTTTCCCAGTATTTATTTAAATTGTCTTTAATTTGCATATTCAATGATTATCGAAGATTAAGTCAATTATCTTTAGCAATGACAAAAAGAAAAAAAAAAAAAAAAAAAATACGAAGTTTCACTGCTGAGAATAAAGAAATAAAATAAAAAACACAATCGAGTTTTTTAATGACTTTTAGTATTTACCAGCTTCTTTTAATATTGTTTAAATTCTGCTTTTTATTATCGTCATAGTGGTATTTAAAAGAGGAAAAAACGGCAATTTTAGTTAAATATTTCTTTAAATTGTGATTCCCTTATTTTTAATCAAAAATGCTTTAGGGTGTTTACAAATAAAGCGTTTTGCTGATAAAACGTAAACGATAAATATTTACGCATTCGTCCTTTTAAATGGTAGCAGCAAAAAATAAATTAATAAATTTTTGCCTTCGGGCAGTTTAAACAAAAATTTGAGTCTTAGAGATTATTAACAAACTTAGAAAAATATTAGCATAAAGGGAGTTAACAGGAATCCTTATATCGCTTAAAATACATAAATCGTCCAGAAAAATTTCTAAGCCGCCAAAACTTCCGCATTGCCGAATCTTATGCTCCCTTTACTATTATTTTTAGTATTATTATTCTAAATCATGAAACAAAGAAACCAATAAAGCGCATTCAGCTTTTGAAAATGAAATTTTTCTGCACATCTACGTCACATCAGCTTATATGTTCAGCTAATACAAAGCAATAGAAGTAAACAACCACGTGTATGATATGCTATGTGACATCTTGTGCTTGTGTGACAAGATAACGGACCTGTTTTCTTTGCATAACCGGCTCGGCTCATATGAAACTCATATGAAAACCAGTTAGAGCGCTATATTCGGCTGTGCCGAATCTTTGATACCCTCCACCGACAGGCGTGGGCTCTATATGAGAAAATAAGGAACGTCAACATTACAATTGGTTGCGGTTTAGACGTATATTAAATTATTGACCGACAATAAGAAAGTTTTATGCGTTTCTTGTTAGAACTTTGAACTGGCTTGAGTAAAATATCAAGATTCGTTACATTTTTAGCCGAACTTAAATGATTTTTAGGAGGGTAATTTGTTTGGAACTATGGTAAATTATGGGCCAATCATTCCAAAATTCTGAAGACTAATTTCTGGTATTACAAAAAATTAATTGGAATAAATTTCAATACAGCAGTTAATTAGTTTAAGCGTTAACAGTAAACTTCACATATTTGCATGATATTTTTCTGGCCATATGAATTTAAGTAAGAAATTTTACCGCAATATCTATATCTGTGATGGTTTTAGGCGAATTTAATTATTTTCCCAAAGTGGGCTTTATTTGGTTTTAGGAGCAATAAGCTGTTTTCCGAGAGTAGGGTTTATATGGGGCCTAGGGTAAATTATGAACCGATCTTCGCGATATTTGGCAGTGTGATTTCTCGTCCTATAAAACTGTGATGTCAATTTGATAGCATTATTTATTATGGTTTCAGGCGTACTAAACGCGTTTCCGGGAGTAGGGTTCATATGGGGCCTAGGGTAAATTATGAACCGATCTTCGCGAAAATTGGCAGTGAGATTTCTCGTCCTATGAAACTATGACGTACCGAATTTCATTATGATAGCATTATTTATTACGGTTTTAGGCATACTAAGCTGTTTCCGGGAGTAGGGTTTATATGTGGTCTAGGGTTAATTATGGGCCGATCTTCACGAAATTTAACAGAGTGATTTCTAGTCCTACAAAACTGTACCATACCGAATTTAATTATGATTATGATAGCATTATTAATTACGCGTACTACACTGGTTTCCAGGAGTAGGGTTTATATGGGACCTAGTGTAAATTATGGAGCGATCTCCAAAAAATTTAACAGTATGATTTGCAGTCGTAAAAAGCGAATTTTATATCATTCCGTGCCTTATTCTACCATTTATGTTAGTTTTTGTGTCAAAATTATCAATTTTTTTTAAGGTGGTGGTTCCACATTTTTATTCAAAGTTCTAGTCCGATGTTGCTGGATTTTAATCTCAAACTGCTTAGGATAACTACAAGCAATTTGATACCAAGTTTGTTCTTTCTTGAGCGTGTTTTCAACAGACGTGCAGACGGACAGACAGAATGACATGGCTAAATGGACTTAGAATTACTTAAGGAGCCAGAGTATATATACTTTATGGGGGTTAGATGTATAATAAAAAAGTTTCACACGGAATGACAAACTTTGTATACCCTCATTCACCACAAGTGGTAGTGGAGGGTATAAAAAGTAGTCCACAACTTCTATCAAATAATTTGGATAGAGTTGTACTCTGTTCATTTTGTGAAAAAGTTACGAAATGTTTCTGGCAACATTTATTGACAACAACGCAATAATATAAACTGCACTTATTTCGAAGGGATTTTTAGCAAATGGAAAAAGGATAAGCAAATTTTTAAATGAGAAACGAAAAATTAAAATAAAATTTGTTCATCCATATTTACTTATTTCTTTATTTCGTTATTATAAAAAAATGTTTTTTGTAAAATACATTTGGGTTTTGTTTAGATACGCCAAAAAATTTCGCATACTTTGAAGGAATAAAAACGTTAAATTGTGCCAACTCACGAGACGGGTAACATTGGTACATGTCAAATTTTTCGTATGAAATAATTAATATTGCTGTTCCGGGAGCAATATTTAACTACATTATTGCCGGATATAATCTACAACAAAAAATTATCCACGTCAATTGTGTCCCTTCAAATTGCCAGAAACATTTAAAGAAAAAAAATATCGAATATTATGGCATGACAGTTAGTGCACTGTTCTTACACATTTTATCTTAAAATTTGCATTAAGGAAAGCGCCGTTGCTCTGGAATTCAAATGACGTAACTCTCTCTTTGATAAGCAGTTAAGGTTGAGTACAACATCTTGACATTAGGTTGCTAAAAAATTTAATGATGAAAAATGGAAGCTGTTGAGTTCAGCGGAATTTCTTAACTATGCGATTCTAAGACAAACACTCAACGATTGCGCAACAGTCGCAATATTCGACAAAATGCCTTCATAATTTTTCAATATGTAACGTTTTTATTAGTTGCAAGTGTACAACATAGTTTTGCGAAGGTAAAACAAAAACATGTTTTTTTTTAATTGTCATTAAAAAAGTAAAAATATTGGGGGGAATGGGTAGTCATCTTGCCGCGATGCGAGGGCTTAAGTACAAGGACGTTTAGAGTCATGCTGGCGGTAGTGACGTTAGTCAAGACCGGTGGCCTTTTTACGGTCAATTGTTTGCCTTCTGAAGGCTGTCGGTCCGCAATAAAATCCATCAGCGTCTGTTCTCATAGTGAGCGGCTGATGGTCTGCGTCTGTCTCCAGAGGAGCGGCAGGTATAATTTCGCCTGGCAGTAGGCATAAAATACAACCCCACCACACCCCCCACGAAATGTCCGAAAATTCACGCCCTATGTATCCGGTAAAGGGCTTCATAATCTCCGGAGACCCTACTACTACAGCGTCGGTATCAGGCTGTAGTATGTCGAATGCTACTGAAACCTCGTCTAGCAAGGTGGTTGCGCCAGGCTCTGCTAGACGATTAGCTACTAGTGCGCAAAAACTCACGACTAAGCCTTCAGGCGGTCGTAAGCCAAGCTTGGTACAGGGTTCTTCAAAACCAGGTACCTCCAAGGCTTCCCAGGTCCGGACGGGAGAAAAACCCGTCAAAACCCCTTCCTCGGGTGCTGGCTTGACGGTGCAGACTCAGTCTACCGGAAATCCAGCTTCCCATGTGCCGAAACCTGTGCAAAGAGAGCATACGAAGAAAGATTCGATGCCCTCTGATGTACCTCCCCCAGCCTCTACGGCAATTATTAAAAAACCCCAAAGGCACATAAACCCATCCAAACGGGCCTTTATAACCAGGCGCTCCGCCTACAAAATCATCAGCCGACTTGGTGAAAAACCGGTTGGTGAGCTCACGGAGCAGGAGAGAACCTCTCTCCAGTGGGCAAAAACCCATATTGAGGGTTTAAAACGTGCACCTCCCTCTGCAGAGGAAGGCAATCCTGAACGGAAGCCAACCGAAGCAGCGCCTAAACGGCAACGGTCTGGGGAGGACACGCTTCCTGGGACTAAAAGGTCCAAATACACGCCTCAACGGCCGCAAAACAGGTCGTACAAAGATGTGGCTAAAGACCACCTCATTTGGGCGATCATTGACCGCAACGCAAGTGACGGCACCATTTCGTCCAAAAACTGGAAGCTGGTTGTCGTCGCACTTAGTAGGGCGTTCTTGAGTGCTCTAAGGGGTAACCCTGGACCACCACCACAATGTGAAGATGCCGGTTGGTATCAAGGGCACACTAAATTGATAGCGTGTGCAGATGAGCGTTCAGCGCTGCTGTACAAGGATGCCGTGGAGTCCCTGGGGGAAGTTTGGCAGGGCGCTAAGATTGAGGCAATACCTCTGGCCGATGTACCGCAAAGGCCCAGATCTATTGCCAAGATCCCCGCTGAGCCATCCGACCCCAAGGAGATCCTGGAAATAATACAGCTCAGTAACCCCCAGCTACCCACACAGGACTGGATAGTAGTGAGGGTTTCTGAATCTGTTGAAGAGTCCAGGAAGGCCACTGTTGTAATAAACAGTGACTCTCTGCCGTCACTTCGGAAGACACAGGGGAAGATTTTCTATGGATTTGGAACTATCTTCCTCCGAGTCTATAAAGGTGACCTCAAGCTCCGGCGACTACCACCACCACAACAACAGCATCAACGGAGCATATGGAAGACGATTCTGCTACGTCATCGGCCAATGAAGACACCCAATCGGTCAGTGGACTTGTGGGTGACTTCTTTGGTAAGATGGGAGTGGCGGATGATGAGGACATCCTTCTGGAATCGGACGACGATCCAGAGGATGCCAACGTCACAGTCGTCCATAGTGATGAGCTATGATGAAGGTGACACAAATCAACCTTCATCATTCCAAAGCGGCGTCAGCTGCCCTTCTCCTCCGATTAGCTTCAGGCACGGAGGAGCTTATATGCATCCAAGAACCATTGTTGTATAGAGACAGGGTTTGCGGACTCAGATTAGACGGTTACAGTACTCTGTACGCAGCCGATCAAGGTAAGACCAGGGCTTGTGTTATGGTCAAAAACATCCTTAAAGCTTTCATTCTTTCTGATTTTAGCGATAAGGACACATGCACTGTCGCAGTAGAATGCAAAACCAGTACAGTCTGGTTTATGAGCTGCTACATGGCACACGACCAGGGTGCTAACCCTCCAAACTCCACAACCAGGAAGGCGATGTCGTACGCTAAAAGGCACAACATCCCCCTAGTAATATATGCTGATGCGAATGCACACCATACCGTCTGGGGTAGCTCGGATGTCAATCCACGAGGTGAGTCGCTTTTGGACTTCATAGCAGATAACGAACTAACAGTAGTTAATAGGGGTAGTGAGCCCACCTTTATTGTGACTAACAGAAGGGAGGTTCTTGATATTACGCTTATTAGTGATAAGTTCGCGGATATGATTAGCGATTGGAACGTGTCTAAAGACTGTTCCTTCTCTGACCACATGTATGTTGATTTCAATTTTTCCTTTAGAGTTGATTCAGTTAAACCCTACACGAACAGAAGAAGGACCAACTGGTCTATCTATGCGAGTGTACTCGGGGACAAGCTGCCTATGTGCCCAGTTCTCATAGACAGTGTGTCCATGCTCAACTCCGCAGTGGAGTCATTGACCGGTGCCTTAATGGAGGCAACAAACGAAGCCTGTAAAATAATTGACAGGAGGGGCAAAGCTAAGCCCATATGGTGGAATGCGGAAATTGCTGAAAAACGCAAGGAAAGCAGGAAGCTCTTTAATGAGGCAAAACGTAATGGTGTTTGGAACAACTACAAGTCCTCAGTTAATGGATTCAAGAATCTTATTAGGAAGGCCAAGAGACAGTCATGGAGGAAATTCTGCAGTGACGTGGAAAACTCCTCGGAGACAAGTCGGCTTCGTAAGATTTTATCCTCTAATCCAGCTATTCCATCATATATACGGAAGATGGATGGATCCTGGACCACAAACAGTCGGGACACCCTTGAGGTCCTGATGAATACACACTTCCCAGGTTGCACTGATGATGTGCCTAGGGAGGAAACTTTTAGTGGCGCTCGGGATATCTCTAATATTCCGATAACTCGCCATCGTATGGAATGGGCGGTCAAAAGCTTCCATCCCTTTAAATCTCCAGGCCCGGATGGTATTATCCCAGCGGACCTACAAAATAACCTGGGAATATTGATGCCATGATTCCCTGTCACCGGCTCAGCACGCCTACACGAAGGGAAGGTCCACAGAAACTGCGCTTCACTCATTGGTGGGCCACATAGAGAGATCCCTGTATTACAAGGAATTTGCTTTAGTTGCATTCCTGAATATTGAGGGCGCTTTCAACAATGTTAAACCTGAATCGGTTATTAACGCTATGAGACATTTGGAGATCGACCCAGTGATCATTCAATTTGTCAGCAGTATCTTGCACTTTAGGCGTATCGAATCCAACTTGGGCGCCTCGAACATTTCAAAGGTTGCGACTAGGGGCACCCCGCAAGGTGGTGTACTGTCACCTTTACTTTGGAATCTGAATATAAATACCCTACTCAGAGCCATGGAAAGGACGTGCTGCAGAACGGTCGCATATGCGGATGACGTTGCAGTTGTGGCTATGGGTAAAGATCCCAGACTTTTGTCTGAACTAATGGAGTCCGCATTGGACGTCCTAACAAAATGGTGCCAGGGATGTGGACTGGATGTAAATCCCGCCAAAACAGAACTGGTACTTTTCACAAGGAGATACAAAATTCCCAAATTTAATACCCCGAGGATAAAAGGGGTGTCACTGGAACTGTCTGACAGCGCCAAGTATCTTGGGCTTATATTGGACAGTAAACTGAACTGGAGGATGAACACCAGCTCCAGGACTAATAAAGCGGCTACTGCATTATATTGCTGCAAAAGGGCCATTGGCCTAAACTGGGGAATTAACCCGAGGATTGTATACTGGCTATACGAATGTGTCATTAAACCCATTCTCTTCTACGGGGCAGCTGTTTGGTGGCCGGCGCTCAAGGCGAAGAGTCATCAAACCAGGTTTGAACGTACAATGAGAATGGCGGCGATAGCGGTAACAGGTGCCATTAGAACAACCCCCTCTAAGGCATTGTTTACGATTCTAAACTGGTTACCACCAGACATTTTGGCGAAAAGGTTAGCTGCGAACGCGGCGGTAAGACTAAGGGCCACCGGAGCATGGAGAGATTATAATATCGGACATGCTAACATTCTGAATGATATGAATTGGCACATGGATGTTGATTATGTCACATCCGAGCCAATCTTTGATCCTGGCTTCACGGTAAGCATTGTGGATAACGTGGTCCACTATGATGACCTGCAAATCCCCGCGAATGCGATTCGAATCTTCACGGACGGGTCTAAAACACTGTATGGTGTCGGTTCTGGCATATACTCCGAGCAGCTAAGCCGGAGCATTCCTATAAGGCTGCCGGACCACTGCAGTGTCATCCAGGCCGAGATAATGGCCATCCACACAGCTGCGAAACGTATCCGGTACGGTGAAATATCTGGAAGGGATATTCACATTATTACCGATAGCAAGGCGGCCATAAGATCCCTGGAGAATGTGTTCATCACATCGAGAATTGTCCGAGAATGCCGGATGTCTCTGGAGGAGATAGCGAGACATTCACTGGTCACCCTTAATTGGGTCCCCGGACACGGGGACATACATGGGAACTGCATGGCGGATTCGTTGGCGCATGCAGGTACCACCTTGAATCGGGACGGTTCCACATATGTAGGTGCTTCACTCCCAAGGTGTAAGCAACTTATAGCGCACAAGTTTCATCTTATCGCCAGTCAGAGGTGGCACGATTAAACCACCTGTGGGGAAACCAGGAAAATCTGGCCCATCATAGATGAAAAAAGGACACGGCGGGCATTACAGCTGTGCAGACATCATCTAAGAAACCTAACTGCGGTTATAACTGGCCACTGGCCAATTGGGAGGCACGCCCAGAGGCTGGGGCTCCCTTATAACGACTTGTGCAGAAGTTGCGGCGATGAGGAGGAGGAAGAGTCAACGGAACATCTTCTCTGTAACTGCCCGGCTTTCGGAGACTTAAGACTCAAAATGTTTGGTCGAAGAACCCTTGGGGACAAAACTTGTCTCTCTGATGTTGATGTAAACAGGATCCACTCCTTTATTGAATCGACCGGTTGGCTGCATGGGAATACTAGCAGCCAGATTTCATAGGACCCATGGGAGACGGCGTGATATGGTAACACAACGGGAACTAAGTAATGGACCCACGTGAGCTGTGCTTGATCATGGCTGCCAATGGAAACTAACCTAACCTAACCTTGGGGGGATTCACAAGGTGTGCTATCAAGTCATATCGTCATAATGTCCTAAATAATATTTTACAATTGTTTAAAAAAAAAATATTTTTTTATGTTGTTTGAAACACAACAATATTTTTTTTTTAAGCAATTGTAAAATATTATTTAGGACATAATGACGATATGACTTGATAGCACACCTTGTGAATCCCCCATTATTTTTATAATTTCCCAAATCAAAGAACAAAAAAATTTAACTGTGTTATTAATTTTAGCACTTTTCTACATTTTTCTTTGTGAAACGCTTGTTATAAAAACCACTAAAAATACAAAATTCCGTGCGAAGTAATATGAGCTGCACTTATTTCGCACGGAAAATAAAAGTTTTGCTAGAAACATTTCGAATGTTTTTTGTAATATAAATAGAGTACAACTCTATCAACATTTTTTCGTTTGTATTTCACAGAATTTTTTTTATATTGAGTTTGACAACATTTCGCACGAAATACTCAACAGAGTACCAGGCTTCAGATATGAAATGTTTGAAATTTAAAAAATTTAATATGAATTCTTGAAGAAAGCAACAACAAAATTATAAAATATTTTTGAATTGGTTTTTGCTTTCAATGAAATTTTTGGCGTTGCGTTTTACACAATTATGGACAACATTTTTTTAGAAATAGGTATTCAAACATGTTTGAAAAAATAATTAAGATATCTAAATAAGAAATTTGTACTAATTATAGAAAAACGATCAAAAGAACATTTCGGAGGAATTTCGCTTATATATATTGTAATATGCCCGTTTCCAGAGCCCCCATACGAAAATTCTATAAATCTCTTACATATTTCTATTGCGTTGTGTAAAAAAGGTTTGGTCTCATGCAAAACCGATACACCAAACTGAAGATTTTAAAAAATTACTATGTATGTTTTTTCGACCTTTTTGTTTTAACTTCAATAAGTAAACGAATAATTAAGCTCAAGGCCTTAGTTTTTAATAAATTTTATTTATTTATTTTAATAGTCAATATTTCGTTACCCTACGGGAAACATCTTGCGGATAAAATATAAAAATATATTTTATTAAAACGAGTAACAATAGACGTACATTAAACGACTGCCCGCTAATCCGATCTTTATTGTAAATAAATTAAATATGTACATACAAAATCTATTAATAAATAATAATAATAATATATGGCTTCTTGATGGAGGACAAATTTAACCAGAATTTGTTTGCCGGTGGCAAAAGTATGCTTAAATTAAACATAATACGTTTAAAATTTTACTTTTAAAATAGTTTTATTGGTGGTGACCACAACTTGTTGTTTCTCAGGGTGTGGAAAAAATTAGAAGATTATTTCAAAAAAATTCGAAATTTTGCTAAAAATTTTATTTTTTTCCGAAAAAAAAAATCGTAAAAGTTGTAATATATATAAAACCTTTATCTTCATAAGCAAATAAATGTTTTTTCCTGTTTCCCGCAGTACAGCAATGCAATAACCACTTGTATCAGTGTAAAGAAATTTGCATAACGTTTACAATATAATAATTTCGGCTAAAAATTAAAAAAATTAGGATTTAGTTATAAAAATTATGATTTAAAGTGGTCATTTCCGATTTTGCAGATTTTTTTTCAAATTTATTTCTTTTTATTTAAAGATCGATCAATTTTCTATAAGAATCAGTTAATTTTTTTTTTTTTTTTTTTGATTAGCTTTAGTTCGAAAAAATAATTTTAAAAAGTTTTTTTAAAAAGGCAACACTTTACCACCCCATATTCGCAAAATTCGCACACTTATTCATATCTACTAGAACTATAGTTATGCCAGATATAAAGGAATTCCAACAAGATTTTCATTTTATTTTTATTGGGTTGTCCGCTTCACAAATAATGGCCCATATTAAAAAAAAATATATAAAATACGAGAATAAAAATTTCTCTTTAAAAATGGGAAGCTAGATTTAGATTTTAGACCTATGGTTTCTCGGCAAACCTTCTTAGAATTCGTGGATTACGAATTTAACAACCGCTTGGTGAATTGTTTTTAATACATACAAATTGACCCACTGTAATTCCAAATTTATATGGACACATTAACTATGCATAGGTCCCATCCTAAATCCTCATATAGATCTAAACAGTATTCGGCTTAAAGAACTTTTACATCAATCTTAACCTCATAACATAATTTTGTTAAGGCGGGTCCATGAGTTGTCATGGGTCCCAAATAGGGTACACTACCAAAAATTGTTTTTATATACTGCGGTGAAGGATTTCATATGGTCGGGCTTGATCGACTATACTTTCTTACTTGTTTTGATTAGTTTTATGAATTCATATTTAAAAATCGTTACAAATTTACAATAATAACAATTAAAGTTAACTTGGACAAAATAAATGAAATAAATAAAACAATGAATCACATTGTATTTGCTTGTTTTTTTTTCTTTTATTCTGTTATAACTTTTGTTCTATTCTTTATTTTTTAACGTTTGTTTTAGGACACGAAATATACCCTTCCTATTTAAAAAGAAGTAACAACTTTGTTCTTTTTTCAGTTTTGATCCTTAAAAATTCATGTTGTTATTATTTTTTTTTTTTTTTTTTTTTTTTGTTTATTCATATTGGTTTTTCTGAGGGTAACTTGATCAATATAAAAATGGTTAAAACTTTTTTTCTTTTTTTTTTTTGGTTTTTCACAAATTTTTTTTGTTGGCTTAAAGTCCGCCAGTTTTGAATTATGTACTTCATTTTAGGAAGTGGTATATGTGGTTTAATATGGAGGATTAAGTATATTGTTAAATGGTGTTTCTTTTTATTAAATTTATGCTCGCATACAACTCACTCTACATTGCACTTAATGCCAAGACCTCTAATGAGAAGAAGATTAAATTTGGTGACTAGTTTTTAAAAGAAATACCTACAAAGTTTTTCATAAAATCCAAAAAAAAAAAAAAAATGTTGGCAAATAAAAGCCATTCATAAATATATGTACAGTGAGAATTCGATTATTCGTAATTTGATTTACCTGCAACATTAATTATCCGGAAAACAAAACGATTTTTTTTTTTTGCAACGACCACCTCTATTATCCGGGATCTGTCATCCGAAATTTTAAGTAAACTCTTTTTTTTCCCACAATCAAAGACAATGTGTGAAACGGTAGCAAAGGTCTATGGCGAATTAAAATAGTCAAACATTTCTACGCTAATTTCAAAGTTTATACTAGCCCCCAGGTCTAGTGAATTTTTTTTTACAGTGTTAAAATCATACTTCCATGAGTACCTTGCTACCGCTTCACATACACCAAATGTGAATAAAGAAGGGGAATTTAATAATGCCTGAACAGCTCGGACTCTACTAAAAACCCAGCAAAGTATTGAATGAGTGTTTTGTTCACTGTTTTCTACCAAATTTTTTTTTATATTTTTTGAAAATTTACAAAATCCTTGAATTATTTCGTTGTTCTATATAATACAATAATATAATAAAGTACATAAAATAATATTCGTTTATTAATAAGCGAAGAAAAAATCTACTACACAAAATCATTACTCAATTAACCGGGAAAATAGATTATCCAGAATGCTCCCGGTCCCGTCCATATCGGATAATCGCGGTCTCACTGTATATGTTTTAAGCTCATTGCACACATTAACATTAAAAAAATTTACATTATTTTCTTACATGTTTCAAAAATAGTAATAAAAAATTTCGTTTTTTCTATTCCGTTTTGTTGTTTTCGTTATTTGACAAATTGTTTGACAAGGATGCCACCGGATTGAAGTTTTTAGCTATGTTGCTAAAATTGAGTTACTGAATTGCTGTATTGTTACCATAAGCTATAAACTGTGCCGTTAAAATTGACGCCAAAGTTAATCGATAAAGTTTAGAGAATTGCACTACAGAAGATAAAAGTTATTCATTAAATAAATCATTGTGTTACTTAAGCACGCCTACACACGTATATTTTTTTTGGGTCTCATCTTTCAGAATCCCTTGTCAAAATAATTTTGGAAAAAGATTGAAATGTTTGTACAGTGTAATTGTTTCGTTTTAAATTAACAATAGTATTTTCTCTTTTCTAGGAGAAACATGCTATGGTTGAAAAACAAATATGCTATTTTAAGGGTTAAACATATTTCTGCTATTACTAACATATCTGGATGCAAAAATAATATTGTTGTGGTTTATTGATGGAGGACTAATTTTACCATAATATGATTGCCGGTGACGAAGCCATAGTTAAATTAACTATTATATATTGAGCCCTTGCTGAAGAAATAGCTTAAGCGACATCATTTTAAATTTTCGTTTTTTTTTTAAATTAAATAAACTTATTGGCAACACTTGCTAAGGTACCGTTACGATTTTATAGAAAAAACAATTTTAGCCTAAGCGCCAACCCTCATACAAAATTTTTGTGAAATATAATAAAATAAGCCTTCACCTGTAAAATTGATGTTTAAAGCTAGATTTACACGATTGAAATTTTCTTCAAAATGCTTCAACTCGTGTAAACAGCAAAATTTCTTCAAAATTTATTGATCAAAATTTATTTCAATAATATTGATCAATAAATTTTGAAGGAATTTTGCTGTTTACACGAGTTTGAAGCATTTTGAAGAGCAATTTTGAAGAAAATTTCAATCGTGTAAATCTAGCTTTACCTTTTTTTGGGGTAATGTATTTAAAAATTTAGTTAAATATCATTTTGTTAGAGGGTGTAGTACTTGAAGACAATGTTCAGGCTTCAGTGGAAGAATTGTTCGTACTCAAGAAATACCACCGCTGTAAGCGAAAAAGCCAACACTGTGTTCAGCAATAAGTATTATTTTTAGCTTAAAGGGATTTTTGATAAAGAAATTGCCGCCTACAGCGTGAGACCCCCAATATAGAAAAAAATTCAAAGGCGACAAAACAGAATTCTTCTTTGTGTATGGACTAGTTTAAGGTGATTAATAAATCGTGACGTGGACAACCCTTTCCAACTTATCATTTTAGGGCACTTCAGGCATCTAACTCCCGTTCAAAATATCTCTAGATATGACATCTGTATGAAAATATATTTAATAATTATTTAGAATACTCTCGCACAAATTGCTATTTACCTTTATAACTGAACATTTTTTTGTAGTATCTTGAATTCTTTTTAGTTTTTCTACAAGAACAGACGCTTTTGTAAGCGATTTGTATTTTCATCGTTCATAATGTTTTTTTACTGTTGCTTCATTTTCCTTCGGCATTCTTCATCAAAAGTTTAAGTTTGCCCAATATTCAATTAGAAAACTACTTAAATTACGAGTACATCTAAAACAAAAGTAAGGCAAATGTATATAAATAACACATTATTAAAATAACCGGTTTATTATACCAAAATAACCGGTTAATTCGTTATTCGAAAAATAGATATTTTTAGATAACGACTTGGGCAAAGTTAAATGACCGGTTAAAACCGGTCGAATAATGACCGCTCGATCTCTCTATTACCTTACCATCATCAATGAATATTGCGAGATGTGGTTTCAAAGGACGGCTATAAGCTGATTTCGAGGAATGGATCCATCAATTGGGCTTCAATTATTTCCTATGGGGATACGCGAAGTCACTGGTTTACGATGATAAGTCAGCAGTAATTGGCGCCTTACCGTCCGACATTTTTTTTTGTTATTCGTGACATGATTAAAAAACAGAGCCGAAAACTGGACGTGCAAAAGACGCTTCAATCAAGAATAGCCGCCGTGCCTAACATTTTGATAAAAAAAATTTCATCATTTTCATCGGTATCGACCTCTCGAATAAGAAAAACAAATTATCTATTACTATTTAATTTTTGTATTATTTTTTACACACAGAAAAAAGTTTTTTATCAATTAAAAAAATTGCTTAAAAAGTATTTAAATTTAATTAATGTGATAATTGAATCAATTATTTTTTTAGTTGAAAGAAAGTTAAAAATTTTCAATTAAAATATTTATTAAATTTAAAAAAATATTAATTGATTTTATTCGTTTAAAATAAAATAATTTAAACTTGTAGAATTGTTGTTGGGAATTGTCAATATTTAATTAAGTAAATTAACACAATGTTTGAAATGGCAAAGTTTTTTGAGCATTTTTTTAATTAAAATTAAAAATATCATTTATTGGAATAAAAATTTCCAAATTCGAAAACTTTTACTAATAAATATAATTATTTTGGTTATAGGAGCAAACTCAACAAATTGTTTACTTGAAATTATGAATTTGGTATAAATTTGGTGATTAGAGAAATTTTTTAATTTTTTCTGTGCAATTAAGGTTATGACTCATTTTTTTAACAAAAAAAATTACCTATCACCACGTGATAGCTAATACTAAATTAGTGATAAAAATCGTGTTTGCTGGTCATTTTGGCAGAAAAACCATCTTAAAAATTTTTCTTACTACATAAGCGGAGAGCACAAATGTAACAAATTTAAGCTCTTAGGTTACATCTAACAACAAAGTAAAAGGAGTTGCTGATAGATTTCTTCTTAAAATAGATAAAACATCATATAATAGCCGCTTAAAATTGTGACAATGTTATATTTAATACTTTTTTTTTTAATATAGAACAAATTTTAACTCGTTTGGTGCGCGAATTTTTTTTAAAGCAGAGAAAAAGAAAGCTGGCGTTTGTTAATATTTTTTATGGACATTTTGGCTATGGCATGTACAATTTAATATTTGCAAAAAAATTTACAAAGTCATAACCCTAAAGGTAGCGTCGCGTTGCGTGACGTTTTTAACATTGAAGGAAATCCTTAAAGCAAAACGTGTATGATACTATAAAAACTCTGACAACACTCACGCATTGTTTGGTTACCTTTAAAAGCGGTTGGTAAATTATATTTTTAATTATTTGTTAAAGAAAAAAAAAGTTAAATATTTTATTAAAGATTTATTGGAATTGAATTTTGCAAAAAAAAAAAATATATATGAAAATTTTACAAGCTTATTGTCAAAACGCGCAAAAAGATGAGAGTTACCTAATGTAATATGTATGTGAAAAGGAAAAAAGGGCTCAATTTCGAGGCGTGGTATAAAAGTGAGTATAATAAAAGCTAGACATACTTAGCTTTACACGGACTTTCTTGGCACGTTTAAAAAAATTTATATTTGGGGGAAGTATCCGAGATGGCATAAGTGGCGCCCAGAAGTTGATGTCGGATTGCAAAGTCACCAAAAATGAAGCCACTGTCAACCCACGAAGAACGATATGTGATATAATAAGATCGGACTTTAAATGGCAGCGCTACATATAAAAAGCCAAAAGTGCTGTATTTTGGGGCGTGGCAAAAAAAAATTTTTTTCTGTTTTAGAAACTTCATTGACATATCTTTCATTCTAGGGGGTGACTGGCACATCTTTTTTTTCGACCCACCCTAATGTACATTATAGCTAGGCCTGCCAGACGGTTTTGAGTTTTCTTGATTAACAAGAATTTTAGTGCTCGTCAAGAATCAAGAAAAAAACTTGGTTTGTCAAGAATTTTTTTTAAGCCCAACCAAAAAACACATTTTTATTATTTTTTAAGTTTGTTTACAGTTCTCCTTAAACCAAACTGTGTCAAAAGCAAATAATTAGTTCAGCGTTTTGTTTTAGTGTAATAGCTTAAAAATATATTAAAACTACGTTTCCTGTATTCAACAATAATAATTTGACAAGACTGGAATGCTGATTTGAAATATGCACCCGTTTCAACACTCGTATGTATTTCTCATACTCAACACTGGTGGGGAAAAACCAAAAAAATCGGGAGCACGAAATCTGATTTGATTTATTCTTTTACGTGAATAAAATTAAAATGTGTCTTCCGATTTTAAATATTTATGGCTTATTTTATTCGCAATATACCTGGCTTTTCGATAAATTATAAATAGGTAAAACTTTTGCCCTTACAATTTTTTTATGAATTTTTGAAAACAAAAACTGGTACTAATATTGCATAAAAAATTTTTTTTAGTATTTTGATCCCAATCTGACAGAGAACACTGAAAACGGATTTGAATTTAGCGCTATATATTTCATATAATTTTATTCAAAGCAATTTTGGCTGCAGACCAGTGTAATTAAAAGCGTTAAATAGCTGAATCAAAACAAAAGCGTACAAAAATTTTTGGTGCAAATAGTGAGTTCATTTGCTGGTATTTTTAATTTTTTATTGCTTTTAACAGGTTTAAAAATAGTGCTTTTTTATACAAGATTCATTTTGGAAATTTTTAATTGTCAAGAATTATTTTCCAAATCAAGAAAACCCTAAAAAGGCAACTCCTACGTTCAGCAAAAAAAAAAAATCCAAACCTTCTAAAGTACATTATATTAGAGGGTGACGGGGATCTTTTTTTTGAGGTACGCTCTAATGTACACATCCTTCATTTGCTGCATTTCACTGATTAATTAAAAAAAAGTTAAAATACCGTGAAAATTAAAAGTACTCTCTTTAAGTACCCAAAATTTTACATCATTAAACAAAAAATCAATGTCAAATATGTTACGGAAATGACGCCTTGACATTTAATACTGTGAGAGAAAAGTGAAGAGTAGGCAAAAAAGCTAAAAACCTCGCACATTATAATCCTATTAACTTTAAGTAATTTTTAAAAAGTGATAAAGCTAACCATGCAATTATCCAGTACACGTTTATTCAAATGTTTTGCTTAAATTTGTAAAAAAAATTATTTAGGGAAGTGCTTTTATTTTTTAAGATTTCTATATGTTTTTATTAGAGATGGGCCTATATCGTAATTTGTTATGTGTGAGTCACGTTTGAGTCACGAATGAGAGACGCGTGACCGTGGTTATATTTATATCTTATAATGATTTAAAAAATAGAGTGCATGAATACAAAAACTTTATTCTCACGCACTCACCACCTAACTTATGTTTATTAAAAAGTTCTATTTTTCACTAATTCGATTCCGAACTCATTAAATGGGTGGCAATTCAGCGGAAGTTTTCGTGATTATAAATCATGTTTATTAATTATGTTGGAATATGCAGTTTGTTCTAAGAGTTACGCGCATCAAATTTAGTGTGCCTCACTATTGTAGTTATTCAGATATAAGCAAAATAATAATTTCTTTGTATGGGGGTACCCGTCGCCCCCTCCCGTACCCCCAAGATTTTATTGGAACATGCACTTTGTTCCATGATTTACACACATCAAATTTAGTGTGCCTCAATATTGTTACTGAGGAGGTATGAATTAATCGGCAAAAAAGGGCTTTTGGCCCCAGTGTACGTCTTCATAACTCAAAATATGACATTTTGGAGCTGGTGATCAGAATTGTTCACCTAGTTTTCTTTATATTGTGTATAAAATTCCTGTATACAAATTTAATACTTTCCTTGTTTGAAGATAGTGCGTCGTTATTTATCTAAGTGGTGCGAGCAAATAAAAAACTTTAAAGACGTTTGTTTAATTCGAACCGTATTTTTATTGAGTTACGACAACGTAGTCCAATTTTTAAAATTTTAAACATTTCTTCTTTAATAAGTTAAAATTACAATAGAATATTGATTTTGTTAAATCAGGTAAAAACAAGAAAACGTGGGCTTGTTTTTATTTTTACATTAATAATTATTTCTCCAAATTTATTGCAAAAACACAAAAAATTTATTTATCAAGGGTTCAATATAAAAAAAGCCATGGTGTAGAGTATAAAAACATTTCAACTGTTTGGTATTTAGCCATAGTTGGGTAAAAAAGAGAATGAGACGAAATAGTCGACATTTTTATAATTTACACTCTGAAAAAATCAGTACACGTTTTGTAAAATGCAATGTTTTCCAAGCAGAATATCTAATGAAAAACTATGAGTGTATTCACATTCACAGCTTTAGCAAAAGAGAGTGAAAAACTGATTTAACTAACAGCCAGTAACAGAAGTTCATAAAATTTGCACGAATGAATTTTATGTCCCAGTTATCCAAGTTGTTTTTGTTGTTGGCTTATTTTTTATTATTTTAGGAACATAATATTTTTATTTTACTCGTATTTTATGTTTTGTTTGGAACAATATTTTTGAACTTTATTAAAATGTTTATTACATACCAATTGATTAATTTGGTGTATACTGAGGGGTAGTAATAAAACTTTCAGGCTGTCTGTTGGTGAATTTACAAGCTTAGGTTATTTCTCTAAAAATGTTTTTAAGGCTATTTTTGTTTTCTTTATTATTATTATTTTTTTGGTTTGTGTGGAAAGGCAAGAAACATAATCAAGGCAATAGATATTATTTTAAATTCTTTAAATTCTATTAGGTAAATTTAAAGTGGATAAAATATTGGTTACATGAGTAATTCCATGTCAAATCGACCAAGATTGGGACCCGACCCCTTTCGATTTAAATGAAGTTTGGTGAGAAGGTGCCTTTCATCCTATAAGGAATATATATTAATGAAAAAAAATTAAAAAATTTTTATTTTTAAAGTTATGTCATATTCAAAATGTCATCATTTCGCCGAACTAGCCGAATGTGGCAGACCAATTGTCCGTCTGACTCCTACAATAGCACAATCTGTTGACACGCCCTATTAAAATGCAAAAAAATTGGTTCATAAATGACGGAGTTATGCGGTAACAAACATTAAAAAAAGCAACATACAACCGAATTGAAAACTCCTTCTTTTTAGGTCAAAATTTTACGTTGTCAAAAATGTTATAATTTCACACAGCACAAACATGAAATGTTTCTACCACAGACAAATTTTAGGCCACCATAGAACTTTGCTACCGTTACAAACACATCCTAAGTATGAAAAATGTTTAGGAGAAACTTGAAGAACACAACAATGTATAAAACTCATTTAATTTCTTTGAGACGTAACGTGACAAAAAGTGTACTTTTCTTTGAAAGTGCCCACATTTAGCTCCAAAAAAAATGCAACAAATAAACTTAAAAAACTTTATCAATGTCGTTACTTTTTTTTAACACCTAGAATCACACAAATCAGATTTAATAAATACTTATTGCTCAAAATGAATATATTGAAATTTTTTTTAAGGATTATTTTTTACAGGTTGCAAAAGAAAAAAAAATCATATCTTAAAAAAATACCTCCTTCAAGGTTTCAGGATTTTTAAAGAACAGTTTGAGGAATCACATAAAAAAATCAGCAAAAAAAATTAGGTTTTTGACTTAGTAAATTTTTAAAATTTAATATTTGGTAGATATTACATTTAAAAAAAAAAATATTTTTTTAATATACTGTTTGTAGCCCCAAGTATTCTCTTTAAAATGACATACAAATCATTTTCGTATTTGCAGTAGTTTTTGAGATATTAAAAAAATAAACTCAACACATTCGGCTAATTCGGCGGAATTATTATTTTTGGAATATATATTTTTTTGTTAATATATGTTCCTTATATGAAGAAAGGAACCTTCACACCACATTTCATTAAAATCGGAAGGGGTGGGGTCCCACTCCTGATCGATTTGACATGGAATTACCCATATTTTAAAAACTACTTCACACACAAAGATGATTTGTATGTCATTTTAAAGAGAATACTTGGGGCTACAATAGTATATTAAACACACGTAGACTACGAAATTCTCTGTCTGTTCTCTTTATTACTATCAAAAATAACAACAACATAATATTTTTTTGTAGTTTGCATAATATTAATACACTAGCATTTATCGCCAAAGTTTTTATTGAATTCACTGAAGACCGTGCATGTTTAATCTTATGTTCATAGGTCCAATATTAACGAAAATTAAAAAAGTACCAGTTAAAAAACGAAAAAGTACCAAAAAGATCCCTCTAACAAATGCACATTCCGTCAGCACCTTGAATGTTTCCCTCTCAGGACATTGCATGTTGAAGTTTATGTTTCCAATATTAACGATAATTAAAAAAAACTGCCAGCTGTAGAACCAAAAAGCTAAAGTAAGAAATTAAATTTCCCGTATTTCACCTTTTTGTACTCTTGTTCTCCCAATTGAAGCATAAAAAATTTCAATATTGTAGTGGGAGCTCATAATTTAATACATATATGTCAATGAATAAAAAAAATGTTTTGTAAAAAAGTACCAAAAATAGTTACGGTTTTTACCCTTTAACGTCCGAATTTCGAAAAAGTACCATATACGTATTTGGATTTTTAGATAACTTTCAAATGTGATATAACCTTTATTTCTATGTTTATGGGTTTATAAGATAGATGGGGTAACAAAAAAGTACCAAAATACAGGTTTTACCCGTTTACGCCGTCTAAGGGCTGAATTTCCAAAAACTACCAGACACCTGTCTGCTTATTTTTCTAAAGAACAACGATAATTATTAAATTTTGTTTATATGTCTTTTAGTTTTGGAGATATAAGGTTACCGAATTTACCCTTTTTTTACCCCCTAAACACTCGAATTTCCAAAAATCCCGTCTTAGTGGATCGATTGACCAACCCCTGGTCCAAATTTCAAGTTTTTAGCTTCAGGCGTTTAGCCTGTGCGATGATGAATCAGTCAGTCAGTCAGTTACGTTACAATTTTATATATATATTTATTTGTTTGATTTTTTTTTTTGTGGGAGAACTGCAGCCTCAAGCAGCGTATTAAAGTTGTTTATGCGCGAGTGTAAGGATATGTTGACACGATCTTGCACTCTAGTGTTACTTGATCCGATACCGCTGATGCAGATTGAGGTTGTTTTTGGTAAGATTCTACGACGTTTAACTAACCGTTCGCGGACAGGATTTAGCTGTGATCCGTAACTATTTATTCGAGAGTGGTTGGAAGCGGCAAGCAATGTGGCATTTGGATGAATTGGCTGTGCGCTGACGGCTGATACTAAGCTTTCTTCTGAAGTCGGTTTATGTGGAATATTCGCTGATGGTGCGACTTGGTTCTGCTTTGTGTCTTCCAGATACAAAAGAGTGTTATGTTTTTTGTTGCACTTCATGCAACTTCTAAGGATGCAACCTTTCGCATTATGGCCAGGTTTTAAACAGTTCAACAGCGCTTTTGTTTTTGAACAAATTCAAGCCTTAATACAGGTTACTGCTGAAGAAAACTTTTGCATGTAAAAAATGGGTGATTTCCATTTTTGCACATAATGCAGCAAGAGTTGCCTTGGCGCTCTGAAGTGATAGAGGTACACACTCTTGACTTGGAGTGTGCTGATTTGCCCTTTTCAGCCATTGAGTCCATGGATTGGAAATGTCTTTCTAGAAATTTTAAAAATTCTTCGATTGTTGGGACTTCTCTTGGCTGTACAAGCTCGTAATGTAGCCATGTGCTTTGATCCAGTTTAAGTAGCTAATGAAGCAATAGTGTATCCCACGATGAGGTGTCAACATCAAGATTTCGAAGTGATAAAAGACACTCTTGGGTTTTATCATGCAGCGACTTGTCATTATCACTTGATGTCTTGGTCGGAGCATCGACTAGCTCCTGGATTAGTTTGCTCACCAGTAATATTTCATTGTTGTAGCGCTCTACCAGAACGGACCACGCAGCTTAAAAGTTTTCCCCTGTGGTGGCAAAACGTTTGACTAATGTGAATGCCCATTGGTGTGCCCATAATGACCCGGAATTGTTGAGTTGCTTCTGGAGGCTGCCCTGACCTGTATTTTCAGCTGGATACACCTCCTCATATTGTACCCGTGTTGAATGGCTTCGCCGCATAGTTCCGCTATTTGGTAGTGTAAGCCTTCGATATCTTGCATTGCCTTGTTGCAGCTAAGGTGTCTTCACGGGTAAAATTGTCTTCCAATGGATGACTTCATGGCTGCTTGCCTTCGCATGAGTCTCACTAGGGGGGACGCTTCAGGAGGGACTATTTTTAGCATTGATGCTTCAAATTCCTCCTTGTATTGATGCACGACATTTATGATTGATGTTTAATAGTCCTGTCGAAAGAAGTCATGATCCAGTGGTAGCTTTTCAAGTAACCGAAGTTGATTATCGGTAATTTAAAATTTTGCCCACTTCTCGTCTAACATTCTTCTCTGTTCTTGAAAGTAGCTGGTCGATGTCTTCCTAGCGGCTGGATGTTTTTTATAGTTGCGGATGACGGCTTCAATCCTTTGGCCAGTCTGTTGTTGGCTAGTGATTAGGTCTTCGAACGAGGTCATGTTGATTTGTAGCCCTTGCTCCTTGCTAGTTCAAAGTAGAATGATAATCCTGTGCTTGATACAGTATCACGTCGGGGTCACCAAAATGTTAAGGGAAAATATTCTCTTTGGATGGATACAAGAGTTTTATTCACAGAAAAAAGTGTTTTATCAATTAAAAAATGGTTTAAAAAGTATTTTAATTTAATTAATGTGATAATTATATCAATAATTTTTTTAGCTGAAAAAATTTAAAAATTTAATTTTGATTTAATTAACATTTTAGTTGTTTTGAAATAAATTTTCAATTAAAAGTTTAATTAAATAACAAAAAATTTTAATTGACTTTTTTTGTTTAAAATAAAATAATTTAAACATGTAGAATTGTTGAAGAATTGTTGTTGGGAATTGTCAATATTTATTTAAATAAATTAACACATTGTTTAAAATTTCAAAGTTTTTTGATCACTTTTTTAATTAAAATTAAAAATATCATTTATTGAAAATATTTTTTAAAAATTTTAAAATTTTTGGTAATCAATATAATCATTTTGGTAATAGGTACAAAATCAACAACTTGTTTGCTTGATATTATGAATTTAGAACAAATTTGGTGATAGGAGAAATTTAATAATTTTTCTGTGTTTTGAGTTTCCTTTCAAGCACTTTAACCTGAAGGATCTTATTTTGTTTATTGTTTTTCCTGACAAGCACTTTAACCTGCAGGTTTGTGTACCAAATAAAATACAGTTAAAAAATGCGATTCTAAAAAAACACACTGGAATGCCAACATTTATTTTACATTCTTTTATATTAAAATTATGCTTACCTACAACAATAATAAAATATATACATTTAACAGTAGATTAATGTTAAAAGGTGCAACAAATTAAATGCTTAATACAACAATAATAAGTAAATGCCTAATAAGTTATTATTTGTACAATAAAAAACTTGACCTACTTAATAAATAAAAGTACTTGCTTTACGTAAGTCATTGGCTTAAGAAAGTGATTAATATGGCAATTCTATGATTGCGACATAAATAAAAAGAAGCAAATGCAATGAAGTTATATTATAACAAAAGAGCAAAATAAACTAATATGTATTAACACATATGTATGTAGTTTGAAAACAGTAGAATCGTGGAGTCCACTTCGTTCGAAATAAATTTTATATTCTACTTTTGTTCACTATTTTATTAAATCTTGCCTAATTTGCTATATTCTTCTGCCCAATGGTAAGTAAATTAAGCACAAGGATAGTTGATGTTATTTCAAAATTTTAGTAGAAGTAAATTAAATTTAATTAGGTACATAATAAAAGTAGCCGGAATGAAGGTTTAGCAACAGTTAGTATCTATATAACACATTTAATTTCTTATATAATTTTTGTAGTTAATTCAAAATATGGTCTTCTTAGCGAAAATCCTTTCCAAACTCGAAATGATAACAAAATATAAATATCCTTTAAATAGTTTTCTTCAAAGACATTGAGTTAAAGCATAAACTAAACAAAAGTTAGTTATTTTATATAAGATAGGATTTATGCTTGTCTAAAGTGCTGGTAATAATGGGTTAATTAAATTTTTAAAAACCAAAAAAACTAAGACTCATAAAATATGTGATAAATAATGACAACTTTGATAATGCGAATTTACATACTTACAACGTTTATAATGTAGGAGTTTATTTGTTTTGGTATTAGAGGGTGTTTATGTTATTTTTATTTTTTCTTATCAAAACAAACCACGAGGGGAAAAGGACACTAGAGACCAATTTACATAATGGAATGCATAACTAAGTGTAAAGTTAATATTAGTGTTTCTATAAATAACACAATACAAAACATACAAAACTATATTTACATACACTTTTACTGTTGAACACAAAAAACACACATAAAACCTGCAAGCATTTAGAAGATTTCTGAAAGATTAAAGTACCCAAGCGTTACTTCCATTTACACATTTGGCAGCTTGAAAGAAGATTTTATTGAATAAAATCGGTTTTTGATGGACATTCGTATGGGGGCGAGGAGAGATATGTATGTATTTATAGAATAAAGCATATAATTGTAGAATATGTATCCTTAATTTAAACATTTAAGCTCTTCTAGGTTACTCTCATTCCGGAATGAATTTTGTATGAATTTTGGCTTCCACAAAGCATTACCATCTCATAAGATTTTTTGCAGTTGTTCTCGCATCCTCCGATGTAAGATTTCACTGTCCTGGTAAATTTGCATTATCTCTGTTTCGTTAATCTGTTGTTGTTACAGCAAAATAGATGATTGGTCTGCTGTAGTACGACCTAGGATAATGGGAGTGCCATCTTTAGTTGCCTGCTAATAATTGATTCCTAACTTATTTCCCAGGGGGTGGCAGCTGCTCGACCTCTTCAATGATTTAGCCTCTTTTGCATGATGAGGGGTGGTCAAGGGGCTTTTTGGATAGATTGTTTGGAGTAAGTTTAAAGCCACTTAATTTTAAAGGGTAGTTACATTTTAAGGGCCGATGTTGATTTTGAATATAACACAAACTATTTAGGCAATTATTGTCATTTGTTTTTATTACGTAATATTGGTATGGTTCAATTATGTACGGAACAAAATATCGGCCAAATGGCCGCCGCGACCTCGGGGGCACACCTTCTTCCGAAGGTCCAAATTTTCGATGACGCTGAGGCATAATTGAGGTTTTATGCCGTTAATGTGACGAATTATCTCATCCTTTAGCTCTTGAATTGTTGCTAGCTTATCGACGTACACCTTTTCTCTCAAATACCCCAAAGAAAGAAGTCTAACGGTGTCAAACCACATGATATTGGCTGCCAATTGACATCGTTTCCACGTGAGATAACACAGCCATTGAATTTGTCGCGCAAAAGAGCCATTGTTTCGTTAGCTGTGTAGCAAGTGGCACCGTCCTGTTAAAACCACATATCGTCCACATCCATATCTTCCAATTTGGGCAATAACAAGTTCGTTATCATCTGTCGAAAGCGAAAACCATTCACAGTAACTGCCTGACCAGCCTCATTTTGGAAAAAATACGGCCCGATGATGCAGCCAGCCCGTAAAGCACACCAAACAGTCAATCTTTGTAGGTGCATCGGTTTATCGACAATCACTCTTGGATTATCATTCGCCCAAATGTGGCAATTCTGCTTATTGACGAATTTACTGTCGTGAAAATGTGCCTCATCACTGAAGATGATTTTCACGATATGCATTTTGATTTAAACGCTTATTTTCATAATTAGCCTGAATAAATTTAACGCGTTGCTCGACTGTGTATCTTTCCATGGTTCAAATTGAATTAGTCTGAAATTGAGAAATGTCAAATAAAATGCAGAAAAAAACTTGACGTTTAGGTGTGGTTCACATTCAACATCGGCCCTTAAAATTTAACCACCCTTTAAAACTCGAAAACCATGATAAAAGTGTTTCGTCCTCTGCTAGGGATCGAACCGATAGTACTTCCTTTTGTAGGCAATCTTTTATCCCACTAATGCACGTTCGTAAAATCATAGCAAAAACAGCCAATATGACACAATAGAACACTTTGGGAGTTGCCTAATTATTTTAAATATTTTTTTAAAAAGTCGATATTTTTTTACGTAAAAAGTATCTTCCCTCACAAATAAGTATCTTTTGTACAAAATCTTATATTGTCGCTGAATTTGTACGAAAGTGAAAATTTACACATTTTGAATTTTTTTTTTTTTTTTTGGTTTTTCTTCTACAGCTGACGTTCGTTTTCATAAATACGAAACTACGCAAAACATTGTTTGTTAGCTATAAGATATGATAACTCTTTTAAACAGCTGCTTTGTAAATACAATAAAAATTTAAAATAATTGTGGTTTCTCTGAAAATAAATTAAAAAAACTTCTCTGTAACCAAATTCTATTCTTAAAAAATTGTTAGATAACAATATGCCCAAGCCCGGTGCTTTAATAACTGCAGCTGTTTTTGTTTATTTGTAAAATTTTTCTCTTCATGATTTTGTAAACGTTAACAAATTTACAAAATTAGTTATCTAAACTGGTTTTGCCTGATATTCAAGACGCAACTTAACAAACACCAGGATATGACATATTTTTCGAAGGTTTATTTTGTGTGCTCTCAAATTATTTTGAAACGAATCAAAAACGAAAAATTTCGCAAATTACGTTTTCTAGAGAAGGTAAAAACGTTTTCATAATCGCTTTCCTACGAATTTGATTTCTGTGACACACCTGAATATGTTCGTGATTTATTAAAATACGTTTTTGATTAATTAATTACACTGTCCTAGAATTTGACACTTTTTTTAGACACTCAGGGGACCTGGCATTTTAACGCTTTCAGACCTGACACTTAACTACTGGTAATTTTTTCACAAATTTTTAAATATATCGTATTAAAATGTAAGTCAATGTTTGGGTCTTACTATTTTTATATCCTTAAAGGATTTTCAGGACGCGCACAATTGTTGCATGTCGTTACAAATTTTAGCTAAAATGCATTTTTATTCTATCAAGTGACTTTTATTAATTTGAAAAATTAAAATTTATCATATTTTTTTAGTTAAAATATGCCAAATTCACTATTTGTTAACTATAAGTACTTTTTGAAATGAAAACACATCTTACTACTGCAGCACATTTTGAGAAAACTGAAATGTGACGCAAGAATTTCACAATAATTCAAGTAACGATAAAATGAACAACGGAATAATGTGGAAGAAAACATACAGAATAATCAGCGCAATCGATGCATGCCAGGCTATTGGACAATGGACAAATAAAAACGACAATATTGAGAACAAAGCCCGCTCGCACAATCGATGTATCACGGTCTGAAAGGGTTAACTTAATTCAGGTACGCTGATTCCAATTTTGCTAAACGTTTTTTTAAGTTAGCTCTTGTTTTCGAGATGTACCGATATTTCAAAAATGGAGGACGTTGCCCAACATATATTCGCGTAACTCAAAAACACTTTAGTTTATTGAACAAACTAAAACACCGAAATTCCGCAATAAAATTTTCTTTTAACAGGGTTAAACTTTTTTCTAATATGCGCAGTGTGTTTGGTCATACATCTTACACGTCTAGAAGCATCCAAGGCGCTGCAATAGCCAAATTAAAGAATTTCAACCACACAAATATGGCGATTTAATGAAATTCTTAAATTTGGAACCAGCAGCGCGTATGATGCTCCTAAATGGGTCAAATGTATGATCATGCCCACTTTATTTTTCATCTCTATCATTTATTTCTAACATACCTACCCGCTTTATCCGCTCCTTATGTGGGCTCCCATACAAAATTTTCAATAAGACTAGAAATATATTGAAGAAAAAGTCCCATAACTGCCAAGGAGTCGCTCCTAGGGATATAAAATGTATGACCGACCTTAAATAACATTTCCCAAACCATAATTTTATGAAATTTTATGAAATTCTTTTGTGTGAATAAAATTAAAGGTTGTAAACAGATTTTAATCACTTATGGCTTGTTTTGTTTCCAACTTTATTATTATATAACTAGAAAAAAATTAGGAGTATGCATTTTTCAATTTTTTATAAGTTTTTAACAAACAACAATTTCAAACTTTTACTAAAAAATTTTTTTTGCCAAAAAAAAAAAAAATTATGTGTATAAATATTAGCAAAAAGTTTAACTCTGCTTAACCCTCCGATGAGTGACAGTTCTGAACTTCACGGCCGTGTGAAAAGGTAAATCATGTTTTTTTCATATAAAAAATTTTTTTTGGTTTTTTTTTTGTTTTTATTGTTTATAACTAAATTCTACATACAAAAACAATTTTTTAAATTTTTTTAATTTTAATATTCTAATTTTATACTACTAGCAATAAACCAGTTCCCTAATGTCTTTGAGTTTAGGTCTTTGTGTTCAGAACAAGTAAATTATGTGTTGAAATAATAAAAAAATTATAATGATGCCGAAAAACATGCATTTATTAGTGAAATTCAGAACAAGGTCCATACGGACCTATTCACACGTCCGCGTACTATTCTCAATAAAACCTCAATAACTCCTAAAGTAATGATCCGATCGGCTTGATTTCTTTTCCAAAAGATGCGCAACAAAATACTCTTTAAAAAGGCAAAAAGGTAGGGGATAGGGACCTTCTCACTCATCGGAGGGTTAAATGAAATTTTATAGCGGAATTTTTTTAGTTTGTTCAATTAACTTAACCCTTTTTTGAGTTACACGAAAACATGTTGTGCAACCTCCTCCATTTTCGAAATAACGGTATATTTCGAAACCTAAAGCTAAACCAAAAAAAAAAACGGTTTGCACAACTGGATTCAGCGTGCCTGAATTATGTTTAAACGCCATGTGCCCAGCTTGTCTGTTTTTTAACTAGCACAGTGTTATTTTTTAACTTAAGTCACTTCTTAAAGACACTTAAACGACAGTTCTGGGCGTTGTTTCTTAGTCTAAAATTATGAACTAAGCGTCCCGGAGGGAGATTATTATTATAATAATTTTATGTATGTTTGGAGCTCCCTTTAATGGAATATATACATATATATATGTATATATATCTATGTGTATTATGTTTGGTGGTTTCTAAAATGAAAAAAGGACGACTCTCTTCCTAATCTTCTGCGAGAGCAAATGCTTGCAGGGTATGTGCATTGTACATATGTGTTTTCTGTTGTCACTTATGTATATGTGTGTGTTAGTGTATACATTTAATAGCCATGTAAAATCAACCAATTTTTCAATAAAAGGACAAATACGAGCCAGGCTATTATTATAAAAACAAAGTGATTGTTACTTTAAACCTCTATTATCTAGAAAAAAAAAATTATAGGGCCCTTTAATAAGGACAATAAAGAATTTTTGACAGCTATGATTTCAAAGCTAATGTCGCCGCTATCCCACCATTAGGTTAAACTTGACTAAATTTATGATATAAGCATTTTACATGGTAACACCAGTTATTTACTCCACTGATATTAACTCTATCTTGCTGAAACCACAAGTTTTGATACTTTTTCACAGCTGGCCTAGTAGTATAATAATATCCTTCGATATGCTTCACCGCTTTTAGATTTTAGGACGATCAAGTTACAAAAAAAAGTTTATTAAAAAGGTACCCTATCTTAAAAGTAAATGTAAAATTAATATGAATTTCTGTGATTTTTGTATATCTTTTAACTTCGTATGCTTATAACGGTACCATGAATGGCATGTTAAAAGTAAATAAAGAAAAACAAAAAATTGTTACCGAAATTCATACGAATTTAAAAATCATCAAAAAGTGTGTTAATTGCCATATTGAAAAAAAATTTTTTTTAATTAAATTGTCGCCGTGTTCTGGTTAGGTTAGGTTAGAAATTCTGGTGTGAAGCAAACTTCACACCCCCACCCAGAGACCGGTCCGGTCCATTGTGACGCCTTCATTAGTGAAAGAAAGAAGTGAAAGAAATCTAGTGTGAAATAGTAGAAGAAGTAAATCGTGTGCCGTGTTCTTAATCGAAATACATAATACGATTTCTCTAATTAAAGGTAAGTGCTCTAGTAAGTGTTTAACTTAGTAATGTTTTTTTATAATTTTAAACAAAATAATAACTTTTTTAGACGACATCTATTGATCGTCATCCGACGAACCACATCTACAAGGGCTTTTGTAATCTGTCAATTTGTTTTTTAAGAATCCTGCCCAAACATCCAATATTACCTCTAATAAAATTACCGTATGGCTGTCGCATTTAAAAACAGACCGAAACGAAAAATTAAAAATTGTCTCTAATCACCAAATTTATACCAAATTCATAATATCAAGCAACCAAGTTGTTGATTTTGCACCTCTTACCAAAATAATTATATTGATTACTAAAAATTTTAAAATAATGAATATTTTTATTCAATAAATTATATTTTCAATTTTAATTAAAAAAATGATCAAAATACTTCGTCTTTTCAAACAATGTGTTAATTTATTTAATTAAATATTGACAATTCCCAACAACAATTCTACAAGCTTAAATTATTTTATTTTGAACGAAAAAATTAATTAATATTTTTTGATATTTAATAAATTTTTAAAATCAAAACATATTTATTAATTTTCTTTCAACTAAAAAAATAATTGATTCAATTATCACATTAATTAAATTTAAATACTTTTAAAACCATTTTTTTAATTGATAAAAAAAACTTTTTTCTGTGTAGTTTGTTTTATCCTTATAAACTTCTGCCGTAATTAAGCAACAGCCATACAATTTGATAAATAAAAGATTATTGCTCAAACCTCTAAAATTAAATAGCGAGATGTGACTTTGAATATGGCAACTCGCAATGTCATCCTAAAAAATTATTTATCGGACAGGGGCTGAAAGTTCCTTTTTTTCGACACTGTGTGCCGAATTGAAAATTTTTTCTTTTTGACAAAAACGCCATTATATATCTTTCAATCTAGAGTCAAAACTAAGTTAAACTGCGTGTTTGAAATTCATTTCTTCGTCTTTTGGCCTTTTTGAAGGACTTAACCTTTTTCAACCTTATTTTAAATAATTCTTTTAATATAAGTATCTTATATTTTGTAGTAAACTCGGTACCAAATAAAAGGGAAGGCTCGTAGAATTTAAAAAAAAAATTACTTCAGTTCCCCTAAACAAAAATATCAAAAAAAAAAAAAAAATTTTCCTTTTAAAAATATATATTTCCACATCCTTAAAAGTTTTCATTAAATTTTTTTAAAATTCAAAATTGTATGATTTTATTTCTCTTAGATTAGAAGGTGTGATTGTTTTTTTCTCGGCTATGTAGAAATATCATTCATTAAATATTTTCTTTTAATATTTGCTTACATTTTAGCGGCAGATCATTGCAATTTTTATTTTTTTTTGGTGCCATACACATATTTGTAATTGTTTTATGAACAAATTCTAAATTAAAAATAATGAGGAGGTTACGTGCTTTTTCTAATAGCAAACATATCATTGCTGAAATAAATTTAAGTTCCATTGATTCGTTAAACTCAATATACAATTCTTTAAATTTTGATCGTTAAACTCCATATAAAAATGTTTTCAATTTTGATTTGTTTTAATTTTAATAAAAATTGAGCCAAAACAATACATAAATGTAAAACATTTGCCAAAAGTTTTCTTTGGGGTTTTATTAAACTATAAATATAATAAGATGTGGCCGCTCAGTTCAACTTTGCCAGAAAATTAAAATAGTATGCAGCACAGTTCAATTTTGTCTGGACAAAAATTAAGATTAAACCAATTAAGGCTAAAACTTTTCCAAATAATTTCCCTTCTTTTCTATCTCTCAAGAAGAGTGACGTCCAACCAGAATTGTCAGGTTATGTAGTTTCCTCCAAATGTAGGAGGTTTTATTTCATTTAGGGGCACAAATACTTTGGGGGAAAATCTAGGGGGCAAAAATTTATATTTAGGATGTTTTAATATTTATTTGTCTGTTTTTGTTTCGCCAGATTTCACGGAAAATACCAAAATTACCATCTTTGAATACAATAACTAAAAGTATTTCGAGATTGTCCTCGAGGTAAATAATTTAGTATGACCATATTTTCCTGCTTATTAAAGTGCCAGTTTTTCTTAGTCTCGTACAATTTAACCCTTAAATGCATACCTGGGCCTTGCCAGGCGTTTTTTTAACTTTTTTTCCAGTTTTTAATCTAAATATTTAATATATAAGAACGAAACTTTATGTATTCCTTAAGTGCTTCTTACAAGAAAACGAGAAAAAGTGTAAATTTAAATACTGTGGATGTGGCAATTTGCCTAATGACAATTTGGTGTATATTGTATCCACTTGGGCCAGCCCCTGCCCTATTGAATTCTGTACTGTAGTAAACAAAATCAAAACGAAACGTATCAAAAAGCATACGAAACACATACAAATTCTTTCTATATTTTAATTTCGAAGAATAATTCTAGTTGACAATGTTCTTGCTACTGCCATAAAACTCCATACATATAAAAGTAGTCCCAGCCAAGCCCAGGGGCTCGTTAGTGTGAGTTGTTTCGATAGCCACAAAAAACTCGATACAACATACAAGGGGTCCCAGCCAGGCCCAGGTGACAGTTTGTGACACACAAATTAGGTGCCTACTTACGAGTTAAAAAAGAAAAATTTAAAAAGTATAACTCTTTGAAAAGACATTAAAAGATAAAGTTTTATGGGCAAAGTATTCACTAAATAATACGACACACAACTTTAATTCAGAACCTAACATAGTCAAACTTTAAAATTCCGGTAATATATACAAAGTTAACGAAAATGGTTTAACAACAGTCGATATTTTTAAAGAAACTTGATTTCAATGCTTATAAAAAAGGGATTTCTTCTAACCCTATTTTAATTAGATACATAATTATAAATGTACTAATGGATGTGTCAGATATAATATGAAAAATCGATATAGGGATTGTATCTTATTTGATTTTTTTCAGAAGCTTCTAACTAGATAATAGGAAAACATACATAACAAAAAAATATATATTGCTAAAATATGAATGACTACGTTTCGCGTGTTCGGCAACTTCATTTTTGAAGCATCTTAAATCTTGGAAATCAATTTTACAAGCATCACTAATTTACTCTACTTTTTACTTTTGTGGAGTTAGGCACATCCATTTTTTGCAGTCCTTTTTTAGCTGTTTATCATTTGGTTTTTAGATATATAGATTATTAAAAAATATTCAAGAACCTTTAAAAAAATATTTTTGGGAGAATTTCAGTAAAATTTTAAAGATTTATCAATTTTTGCTTCATTTAGGTACACAGAAAAAAGTATTTTATCAATTAAAAAAATGGTTTAAAAAGTATTTAAATTTAATTAATATGATAATTGAAACAATTAGTTTTTTAGTTGAAAGGAAATTAAAAATATAATTTTGATTTAATTAATATTTAAGTTGTTTTGAAATACATTTTTAATTAAAAAAATAATTAAATATCAAAAAATATTAATTGACTTTTTCGTTTGAAAAAAATAATTTAAAATTGTAGAATTGTTGTTGGGAATTGTAAATTTTTAATTAAATAAATTAACACATTATTTGAAATGGCAAAGTTTTTTGATTATTTTTTTTAATTAAAATTGAAAATATCATTTATTGAAAAAAAATATTCACAATTTTAAAATTTTTAGTAATTAATATAATCATTTTGGTAATAGGTGCAAAATCAACAACTTGTTTGCTTGATAATATGAATTTGTTATGAATTTGGTAATTAGAGCAAATTTTTAATTTTTTCTGTGTAAAGTTATTAGTACATAAATTAAAACTAAGTCAAGCTAAATTAATTGAAATTAAATTATTATCTAAAACTTAACATTTTGGAGAATTTTTTCATAACACGTTAAATTTGGTGGAGTTTGAAATTTTTTTTGGGGGAAAAAATACCTGGCAACACTGCGTCAAACTACATATTTATAAAAATTTTGTTCGGAAACAATTGGTGAATCTAGCTTTAATGTTTGGTACTGGTGACCAATATATAAAATGCTACCAGTTTGACTGAATTCAGTTTTCATGCGTGTTTTTTTTTTGTGATTTTATATATATGTGTATTTATTTGTATAAGTTAGTGTTGTTTCGCTTAAGGGACCTTTTTTCAACAACAAACGTTGTCATTTACATTATAAGTATGCCAATTTTTATAAAAACACACGAAATTTAGAAATGAAAAACATAAAAAATTCCATACTTAGGACTATAGATATTTCTAATGTATTTGTGATGTACCAAATACAAAAATGAGCAGTTATTTTTCATGAGTACCCAAAAAAAAACTATTAAAATCAACTTGATTTCCTAATTTGCATTTTGTAGATTGAATTAAGCATTACGCTTATTGCCGGGAATTGTTTTAAACAATAATATTGTGAAAAGTATTTAAGATGTGATCAATTACGCCGGTTAACAAAAAAGGTTTTATTATTGGGTTTCTGTCTTAATGCATACATTTTGATTCTATACATCGAAAAACACAGAAATATTAATTTTCAGCTTACAAAGTTAGCTGCTGTCTCCTTCACGCCGATAACTAAGTTTTGAAGATTTCAGTCGGTTTTACAATCAGCAGTTGGTAGCACTGGGATCGAAATTGCAGCAAACTGATCAGATTCTGAAAAAAGCTTTCAAAAAATATACGTATCTCTTAGTTTTTCTAGATCAATTCATTTCGGGTTTTTGACAGCAATTCAATTTTTAATGTGAATAAAGTTGTGACGACATTAATATACTACAAAGTGTAGTCTCTCATCGATCTCGATAGCTGAGTTAAAAACTGTAACACTATGTCGACTGCAGTGCAGTACATCTCCAGGGTGAGGGCGAGATACATAATCAATAATTTAAGTACGTTTGAAATTTATTTAAAAAAAACAGATTTCAAGTTTAAATAATTTTTTTATGAATGAGTCAGATATTGTTTATTTATAAAAAAAAATTATTTTATTTACCGTATGTTTTTTAAGCAAATTTTTTTTCTATTATTGGATCGGAAGGAATATGAGCTATTTCATCATATTACGACCTAATTGTTATAATTATATCAACTTTTATTCTTTTGTTTCTGAATAATACTTTAATTAGATCGTGAATATTTTTCTATATTTTACATAAAAATAATCATTTATATTTTGGTTTTATGTCTTAAGCCAAACTGAACTTGCTAAACGTAATTGTAAAAAAGGCTTGAGATGTGAATCTTCAAATTTCGTTTCTACTTAAAATAATGATTGTTATTAAGCAAAATACAAAAATCCAGAAATAGTCGTCGCATATCAAGCAAAAATTAAAAATTGTAAATACTCGCTGTGTGCCAAAAACAAAAATTAAACTTAAAAATAAGAATTATTTGGATTCGGGATTTATCAATCCCGAAAAATCCTGGAGAACCCTTTGTCGACCCTATACACAGAAAAAAAATTATGAGAAATAAGTTGTAATATTGAATACCATAATCGTCAATACAATTAATTTTTTAATTAAAAATGCACCAACAACCGAAGTTGTAAATATAAAAAAATACTTTTGTTAATTAAAATTGTTCACATTCAACAAATACTTTTTGTAAAAGTGCTGGCTTCTCAAAACCTAATGTGACCTTTTGTCTATTTAAAATTAACGGTCACATTATCAAAATACATCTATTAAACGTAACGCGATACGTAATTAAACCATGCGATACAGTTTCACCACATCTGGAATGTCAAAATAATTTTGTATTGATCGTAATAGCAAGTAAGTTGGTATTGGTAAAATTACTTTATATTTCCAATTAAGCAACTAACGCAGCATTAAAATCTGGGTATAAAAGCGGAATTTGCGAAGGCGCGGTCTTTTCATTTTAACCTTAATACCCGTAAAGTAATATTGAAATAAAGATCTAGTTTCGGATTACATAAGTATTAGAATTGCTAAAAATTTACAAATTACATAAGTATTAGAATTGCTAAAAAATTTCTTTTAAAACCTAAAATTCTATCGGTTTGTTAAAATAAATATCATTTGCCTAACAATTTTAAGTGTTTGCAATTTTTCAATAAAATATATATTGGTGCCAATCCAGGAAAGGGTAATATAAAATATTTTAACTTGGCACCAAGTTCGTATAAAAAAAATCAATAACTTTATGGAATCAGTGCCAACATCATAAAAATTTGGGAAATCTTGAGGGAATGTATTCACACTAATTTCCCAAGTAAACGGTATTGTTTAGAAACCACTACAAGACTGGTAAAATTCGGGATACCTCTTCAACAAATTTTGCCTGCCAATCATTATTACTTGCGAGTTTTTATTCGTGTCGGTACACATCTGAGTTTAACAACAAGAATCCGGAAAAAATCTCAGCCCAACACATTATCTTAACAAGGAACGTCTAAAGTGGAGAAGTTGTTTAAGATTCAATTATATGTTTATCTAGCACCAGGATCTTTAAATTATAGATGTTAAATTGTCATCCTGATAATTGCCTACTACAACCTAAATTTGCAAATTAAGTATTTACTTTCAGACCACATTGTTATAATAATTTATATCATGCGATAATATCTTTTTTTCCTCTTTAACATATATGTAGTAATATTTTTGTCACACGTGTCAATTTTCTTACATTGCACATAATAAGTACAAATAACGAAATAAGAACAAAGGCAACTGTCAGAATATAAAGATAGAGAGATCAATCATAATCATACATCATTGTATTAATCAACAATTGTCTTCCTCCAGCTTATAGGCTTTACATTGCTGAATGATTATTCAACGGTGGACCTTTCGAAAAAAGAGTAAGTCAAAGAAAAACTATAAAAAAAATTTGTTTAATAATGATTTTTTTTTGTAATCTTTAAATCACTATACCAACTGCACCGGCATTGGCATTAAATAAAATAAATAACTTGAGTTTGCGAAATTTAAATTAGAAAGATGTATTATTTATAAGAGACAAATATATCTATTGGTAGTGTAGTGAATATTATAAAAAAAAATCATTATTAAATGTAAAATTTTTAAAGAATTAAAGTAAGAAGATGTGTGACAAATAATCGAGAAGAAGTTTGACAAAAACAAAATTGGATTAAAGTGGATTCAAATGTGGGTATATAGGAAAAAGAAAAATTAGCAAAAGGTATTTAAAATCCCCGTGATTATGTTTATTAAATATTTTTTTATTTATTTAAAATTTATAAATTATTAAAACAAGTGGCTAACTAAACAATCCCGTAAAACCTATTTAAAAATTTAGGCAAAATTTACGTTGTTTTCTCACCTATTTATTTCGTTCATTCTCTACTTTTGTCAATGATCATCAACAAAGTTGATTGACCTAATTTTGAAATTTATATACTTGTTATTTTCAGTATTCGCATATAGGGTGACAAGATCAATTAATTATTAGAATTCTTTTATGAAATTTCAATTTACATTTATAAAAATAAATTTTAAATTAATAATTTTTTATGTTTTTTTCTAAATGCATATGCTATTTTTTTTTTTTTTGAATTTGAAATAAACCTTTAAAAATATTTTATACAGTTTTTTTAAATGCATATATAATTGATCATGGATTACTAGAACTTTCTATGTGATTTCTTTTGAAAGGATCATGTAAGGTAAAGGCAATTTAGTATGGGATTACCAGAAATAAAAATCAACAGGAATCTAATAAGTCGGGTAGTTAATGGTTGGGTTGGGCAAACTTTTGTTCCAAAACATCTCGGAACAACATAATGGATTATCTCATTGTAATACAACCGTTTTACCCTTTTTTGCATCTTTTTCCACCATCACGTTTAGCTATTGAACCACAATTTTTTTTTTCACATTTAAATTTTTTTATCTGCATGCAACTCAAATATTTTACTCTACGTAGTTTTTTATTATCTATGTTAATTTCACGAACCTGCCCGATAGCCGACGAGCCAGAGCCGGAGTCTTCTGCATGCTAGAACTTAACAGAAGCACAATAAGGTTTACCTAACGAGTTATACGCTACATTTTACAATGCGTTTGTGACATTAAATTAGATATTTTTAGTATTCAAATAAAAAAATGTATTACAAATTTTGCAATATTAACAAAATGTTTTCTTGCTCATTAATTGAAAAATTTTTTGCAATCTTTAAAGAAAGAAACGCATTAAAAATACTGGTTTTATATTGATATATAGTAAGAATCTTTCCACAAATATCGTTTACATAAACAGACTTCGAAGTGGATGCAGAAGAAAGTTTTAACACGTGCACAAAACAGAGTTTCGACACAATCATAAACTATAATTTGAGAACTAAAATAAATAAAACCGCATTAAAGTTTCGATTAGAAGTTTTAAATAATAGCTTTACTTACCCAAAAGATGGACACAGTATTCAATAAAAGTCCTATCGCATGTTCTCTACTCGATTAAATCCAAAAAAAAAATATTGAATTTTTTAATTTTGTATTGAAAATTATTATAAAAAATTCTTTATATTACAATTTACAAACAATTTAATTAAGGGCCTAATTGTGTTAAACGTGTCTACTGGAAATAATATTGAAATTTTATATTTCAAACACTTTATATTTTGTGGCGTTGAAAATTCATTTACTTTACTAGCAGAAACTTGCAATGGGAGAGTAAATTTTCAATTTACAAAATTTGAATCCCAATTACTCAAAAAAACAAAACAGTAAATTAACGGTTTATCAGCAAAAACTAGCAAGTTAGGAATATCATACGAAAAAGGGAACTAACACTAAACTTGTCACGTGAAAAGTGACTTTAACATGGCGATGTTCTACGAGGGGGTTAATTGGCACCTTTTTGACACTTTGTAACAAGTCATTGAAATAACCTTCCAATTTCGGTTAAAATAATGCCTGTCGCAGATATTGTCCCAAATGAGCCATGTCAATATGATAGATCTCCTTCATATAAAGTAAAAGAACTAGAGAGAATCAGACATTGCATTCACAAAATCCAGTCACATGAATAGTTTTGTGCCAATTACCTTTCCTCTGGACTAACTTCACTCTAAACACATTATCACTAGTCAAGTGATATGTCTTGTTTTCACCTATCACAATTCGTTCCTTTTAATTATAAAATTTTGTTCACTGGTCACGGGATAAGTGCTTTAAGAGCAATTGACACAAATTTCCCGCAGGGTATCGATACCTGTCAGCTGTAAGATACAAGATTATTTCTTAATAAAATCATTTGTTTTGAACTATTTGTGCAAAAATATTTTTCCTATATTTTAGAAAAATAAATATTTCATTTTATTGAAAAACTTTTAATTTAAAAATTGTAAAAATTATTTTTGTTTTGTAAAGAAAAACATGACACAGGGGGCTTAGTAATTCTTGCTAGTAAAAAATTTTACTATCAGAACTTTTCAACAAATTTTTTGTCTTTCAAATTTGTATGCTCTTTTTCCATTCTCTCCTTGCCGAGTAACAATTATTGATAATAAGCAATAATTTTCTATAAATGAACTCACCTAATGTTAAAAAAACCATATGAATTTTTGTAGAAAGCAACAACAAAATTATAAAATATTTTTTGAATTTGTTTTTGCATATAATGAAATTTTTGGCGCTGTGTTGCGTTTTACACAATTAGGCCCTAAGAACATTATTAAAAATTATAGAAAAGTTTATAAAAAATGTATTATTTACTTACTAGTTCTTGTTATTTTTTCTCTGTGTATATATGCCGCCGTCTGTGATCATCTATGTCAAAAGTCTGAAGCTTCTAAGTGTTTTAAAGGATTTTTTTTCCGAAATTATCCGAAGCGAAAGTAAAATCAAGTAGCTTTGTTAAACCGCAAAGAAAATAAATAACAGCAAAATTTCTTAACTCTATTGAAAAATTAGCCTGGAGCAGTCTTACACCCGATTTCATAACCTACCGATAGCTAAAGGTAGGATTTTATCGGCGGTATTAAGAGGTTCCAGTATTACAACTTTACTTTAACGTAAAGTGAGCGATAAGTTAAAGAAAGGTTTATCATTCCTGGTAGGTTAAAGTTAAGTTGCAATAATAAAACACTTTTTACACGGCCGATAAAATCCTACCTTTAGCTATCGGTAAGTTGTGAAAACGGACCTTAAAGTGATAGTAAATGGTTTTTCTCGGAAACAACACAGCAGATAATTATGAAGATTAAAAGCTTTAAAATTATGAGCTGCCGAATATACCATTAAGTCCAATTAAATAATATGTGTACCTAGGAAAACGTTTTAATAAAGATGTGATGGGCTTTTAGCGACGTTACCAAGGGAAGTTCAGCGAAAATATGATGGGAGACTACATATGTGTTCAATAACCCAACAAGGAAAATTATTAAAAATATAACTTTTTGAAAATTTTTTTTATTTTATTACTAAGCTTGAATTAAAAATAGACTACTGTTTGTCCTGTATAAATAAATTTTTAGAAAATCAGCAATTTTTTATACAGCTCGGAAAATTACTTTAGTTTCAATAAAAGCAAACTTTTATAAAAAAAATTGTATTTGCTATATATTAGTAACACAAAAGTAACTTACATTTAATACTTAGAAGTTAGACCCAAAATTCATGCCGAATGGTGTTGTTGAAAATTATGGGACATTTTATGCAATACAACGTACTTAAGCAGATAATCGCAACATAGTTCGTTTGCATTGTTACAAATTCGCTTTAAAACTTAGAGTAAACAATTTCGCTGGGTTTTCATTGCTTAGCTTCGTCGGCATATCACCTCATCGAACCAAAAAAAAAAAGCTTTTAGAAAGCTAATAGCGGTAAAAATTTAAGGAATTTGTTTACAGAATTATTAAAGCTGATATCTTCAAGAATTTATATTAAAAAAAAAAAAACATTTGGATAATAAGTCAAACATCATGTACTCGCCCAAAATAAGATAAGATTAGCCAATTTTTCCAATAATGGCAAAAACTTAATTCCGTTTTTATCTACCAATATAAAGTTTAGCTCCTTAAAATGCGATAAATGACGTTATCATATGATCCGTACGGCAAACTTTCTTCTTTCAATTTTTGCGACTTTAATAAACTGTGTGGAAGTATCATTTTACAAAACAAAATTTAATAATAAGAAGGAATTTTCGAATATTTCCTTCGGAATGGTTTTCCGAATTAGATAAACAATCAATGCAGTGATGTAATATAATTATTGTCGATTAACTAAAATTTTTTTAAAATAAGTAAAAAACTATCATCTATTTGCCACGGTTTTTGTGAATAACGATAACATATGTATAATAGAATTTAAAAATTAATGCATCTTGTTTCATACTGTTTGTTTTCTGAATGTTTTCTTTATCAAAATTCATTAAGAAAGTTGTTTGTTGCCCTTTTGTTTATTAACAATGGCCAACTTACTGCAAGGATAGAAAAGTTTGCATGATTATCATATTTTAATACTCTGGTAGATTCTACACTCAAAAGAAAAATCAATCCATTCGTACTCAAATCAATCCGAAGCAGATTTTCTTGAATCAAGTTCAGAAAGATTGATTCAAGTACGGATTATTCAAGCGCAAAATACTCAACTTATCCATATACAATCGCGGTTCGTACTTAAAATAATCCGAAAATGAGATTGATTAAGTAAAACTGAGATTGAATCAATCTCAAAATGCGCTGGATTCAAGAATTATAAAATTTATTTAATCCCGAATTCGTACTTAAGATAATCCGAAAATGAGATAGTAACCACTTTAAAACAGAGTTTCTTCAACTTTTTCAAAACCTTGACCTAGAAAATCCAAATAATTTTTACATTTTAGCAGGCGATCTTAATTGCAAACATACGGATTGGGGTAATACTACAAGTAATACTAAAGGAAATATGTTAAAAGATTGGTTATCTAATTATGAAATTAGATTCAGAACTAGTTTGTATTCTTCACTAACACCGTCTTATCCTCGTTGTGGTTCCTATTTAGACCTATGTTTAGCTGACTCTCGTCTATACATACATAGAAATAATGATACACTAAATTGCTTAACAACTCTTGATTATGATAGCGACCACAACGCATTACAAATCCAAATTTTAGGTGGCGAAAACGAACATCCATTAGAATTTTTTAAAGACAAACCTATTCCAAAGTATAATTATAAAAAAACTAATTGGAGAAGGTTCAAAAATACTATAGTAAACAGACTAAATGAAAGTGACTCTATTCCCAATTGCAGAAATTTAACAAATTCTGAAATTGACTTTTATCTTTTGAAACTTAATGACATTATTGTCAAGGCCATTGAGGAATGTGTTCCCGAGCATAAAAAATCAAACTCAACTGAAATATTTTGTAATAATATCATTAAAAAACTTCAACATGAAAAAAGTAAAATTTTAACTTCTATAAAAAAGTCTAATACACACGAAACCATCCTTCCATTACCAGAACTTAAACTGCTAAAAGTCAAACTTAAACTTATTAAAAAGTTAATTAATGATAACTTTGTTATAAATGTAAACCAACATTTTCAAGAAAAACTTAAAAACTTGACTCCAACGAATTCCTCTGATATGTTCAGAGAGGCTAAAAAACAATTGAGAACATCAAAAAAGTTCAATATCGAACTTTTGAAGATCTCCAGAGATGATGAAATCCTAATAAGAAATGCAGAAGTTAACCCTGACTTGTTGGATAAAGACAATAACAACTTTGTGCTAAGAGACGAATACCAAATACTTAATGTTATTGGTACTTTCATTGAAAAAGTTCACGCTTTCAAGGAAACTGATTTTAATAATAGAGTGCAAAGTGATGTAACGAATTGCTTCAATAATTTTCTGGAAAGGAGGTCTGACTTCGAAACACAAGGCCCTTGTTTTACTACATTTAATGTACACAGAAAGGCGAACCAGTTAAGCGGCTCCCTAGCTGAAAACTTTTTCATGACAAATGACACTGTCACATATATTTTCAGAAATTTGAAGAGCAAACTATCATCGGGAGTGGACAATATCCCCAATATTATATTGAAAAATATTCCAGATCCTCTGATATTTGAATATTGCACACTTTTTAACAACATGTTGAATAATGCTTACTTCCCCCACGCTTGGAAAACAGCCAAAGTAATAGTCTTGCCCAAAAAAAATAAAGATAGTAGTGACCCAAAAAACCTACGTGATATAAGCTTGCTCCCAAATATAAGCAAAATTTTCGAAGTTTGCATAAACATCAATATAACGCTGTTATGCAAAAAACTATTACTAGTAAATGATAATCAATTCGGGTTCAAGCACAAACACTCAACTATCCACGCAATACACTTACTGACTTCAAATATTTATTGGAACTGGAATAAGTCCTCTTGTACAGGAGCTTGTCTTATAGATTTCGAAAAAGCTTTCGATAGTATTTGGATAGCAGGTTTAATTTATAAACTGGTTAAATACAAATTTCCCTTACATTTTATAATTCTTATATATAATATGTTAAACAACAAATCTTTTATTGTCTCTAGTAATAACAAAACTAGTACAAAAAAATTTGTAATAGTTAATGGTCTACAACAAGGCACGGTTAACTCGCCAATTCTCTTTTACTTGTATATAAATGATCTTCTCAATAAAATAGATAATAGCATTGGATTTGCTGACGACATAATCGTTTTTCATTCTGATGATAAAATTGAAAAAATAAACCAAGAACTCCAAAACAAATTTAATATTGTAGAAAATTATGCTATCGATTGGCATATGAAAATCAACAGTCATAAATGCGAGACTATTCTTTTTCGACCCCCAGTAGGCCAGTGTAACAACAATGTTAAAAGGAATTGGAAATCCTTTAAAATAAAATCCAACAACAATGCAATAATCCCCAATAAAGACATGGTTAAATACTTAGGTATTCACCTAGATAAGTTTCTCTATTTTAACACACACATTAATTTACAAATAATTAAAGCTGGAAACGCATTTTACTTGCATAAAAATTTATTTTTCTCTAAATATATTCACTCAAACGTGAAAATTATTTTATATCAATCATTAATACGTCCTATATTAACATATGGATGCCAAATATAGTTCAATATATCACCTTCGTATATGGAAAAACTAAGAGTTTTTGAGAGGAAGTGCTTGAGAGCGTGTACTTTACTTTTCAGATCTCCTAATAGCAACTATTTAAAATATGTTTCAAATAAAAAGTTATATAATGAGGCAAAAATAGGCAGGATTGATAACTTTATTATTTATCTAATAAGGAACCATATCGTTAAAAGCTCTGAGTGTTCAGAAAATAATTTAATTATGGCTCCATACTATGCTAGCGACGAATTTATTAAAAAAACACTCCAAAATGGATATATACCACCTGAGGCTTTTGTATACCTCGATAGCAATAATTACATTCAAAATGAGTTCGGCGTTCCTATATTTTATCATTTGTATAGACGAGCCAATATTAAAGCAATTCAAAGCAATCAACTTACAGATGCTAATAAAAGATTTGACACTAGCGTTTACGCAAAAGATAAAAATATGTTACCAAACATAAGTATTAAAAAATTTTGGTGGCTTACAAACTAAGTTTCACTTCCTCTTCTTTTTACCCTTAATAACTTTTATTTTTTATTTTTTTTTTTTGGAATAGTTAAGTAAGGGTTTTCTTATTTTTTCTTTACATTAAATAAAAGGCATGTATATACAAATATAAATATTGTATAAATATTTGAAATTTAGGTAAAAATACATATAATGTAATAATTAGTTTACTAGAGAGCTCGATTTTGGGACAGTGTATAAACCTATTAAGATATAAGTACTGTTGTTTATTTAAGTTTAAGAATATATAATTTTGTTAAATAAACGATTAAAAAAAAAAAAATGGATTTAAGTAAAACTGAGATTGAATCAATCTCAATACTTAAGTCAAGTGTTATAAAGTTGATTTATTCCCGAACTCGTACTCGTAAAAAACCAATACTGAAATTAGAAGAAGAATATTATTATAATTAATCTACTTACCTCTTTCACACCTTACAAAGTTCCAATTATAAAACACCACCATCATGCCCGATATGATTTTTGCTTTAAAAACTTAATGTACATATTTAGCTAAGCATATAAACTAAATGAGAAGTGAGAAATTGAAAGCAAGAAAATTTTACTTTTTAAAGTTTAATAAAATAATAAGATTTAAACATAAAAATAATGTGTTTTCTTCTTGTACTGTTTTTTTTTTTTTTTTTTTTTTGTTGTTTCTACACACAACAAGCAAATCGTTTTTTAGCTACTTGTGTTGTGTTGTTGTAGTGGCTACAATAAATTTGGATAAGTTATATGAGATTAAAACGGTCATTTTGTAATTTTACTCTCAAAGTTGCAGTACCAACGAAAATTTTAATCTTTTAAGAATTTTATACTTACTTTAAGAAATTTCGGGATTGATTTTCAAAAGTTATCCCATTTAGGATTGTTGTGAGTACGTTTTAGTGTTATTCGTACTTGAATTTTTGAGTACGACTCGTACTCAAAGTAAGTATAAAAAGCTTAATTTATCCCGAGTGTTTTTCTTTCTGTGTACGGTAATTACAAATATCTATGTTAAATAACATTTAACTAATCAAAATTAAAATCAAGTAAGAGTGCTATATTCGGCTATGCCGAATCTTATATACCCTTTCACATGATACGATAGGAATAGAATGTTATACAAATAAAAACCCGGCGCGCTTCGCTACCTTTTACTGTTACTAATCTATTTATTATTTGTATTAGAGGTGCCACATCCACTTATCCAATACCACCCAATTTTTAACGAATTTTGTGTATTGACAACCTATCTATGGATAAGAAATCTGAAAATTTTTTACTCTGACGGTTCTCCAGAAATCTATTTTGTGCCATGCCCACTTCTCCAATCCGGCTCATTTTTAGAGAGGTTTTGTATTGATAGCCCAGCTATGTGTACCTTTTTGGACTAATTTTTTTCGTACCGTTCTTAAGATATAGGTATATCTTTTTTGTGTCATGCCATCTTCTGCACTGCTGCCCACATTTTTTCGGATGTTATCAATGGATCACTTAGAGGCTTGTATCTAATTAGCTTCCAGCTTTGGCCCTTGCTGTTCCCCATATATACAGAAATCTATAATGTCTTTGTAAGGGAAGTGCCACGCTCACTTCTCGTATCCCACCCATATTTTGACGGATGTTGTGTATTATAAACCAAGATACTTGTACCTTATTTGAGTGCCCCGGTAGGCTAGCTGGTAGTGAGCTGGTCTATCAGTACCGGGGTTGCGGGTTCAATTCCCGCCAGAGACTCTGGTCTCCTGCAGCCAAGCGAAGAGCTTCGCGGGATTAGCGTAGGAAAAAAAAACTTTGGCACTTGCCAATTTCCAGGCTCACATAAAAAAAATTAAAGTCTATAGAACCCCTATTTCAACGGACACACAGACAGACGATCAGACGAACGTCGTAAAATTAATTTCGCTACTTATAAAGAACTTTATAGGGTCTAAAATCAATATTTTAAATTACAAACGGAATGAGAATAAAGTACAAAAAAAATTCTCGCCAATAAAATCCGTTTTAATTAAAAATTTAATCAAGTAAATTAAATGTTTACACAAATGAATTGTTCACCCGCTTACAAAAATCACGCCAATTGTAGAGGAAGACAAGATAAACTCCCTGTTTATTGTTGTTGCTTTGTTTAAACTTTGATATTGTTACAAGTAAAACCTGAGTGTTTAAAATTCTTATTCGATTTACAGTCTTTTTTTTTTTTGTGTAATATTTTTAGCTTTTCTAAAGCCTTTGAAACAAGTTTCCTGACGGGCTGGCCTAAGCTAGCTACTAGCCTTCCCTCAACGATAAATTTCAATGTATTTGTCAAAAATAAAAATTGGGCATTTAGCACGTCATAAGGAAATATTTTTAATAATAAATTTTGTATCCCCAAAAATAACTTTTGATAACAAGTTTTTTAATTGAAATCAACTTTTATTTTTTCTGTGTGTAATAATTTTTTCTGTGTGCGTTAATTTCTATATATAATTTATTGTTTTTTTTTTAAATACATCTCAATATAGTAGAATAGGATTAGAACTAAAATTTCATTTTCATGTGTGTCTTTTATAATAAAAAATGTTCCAAAAAATTTTTAAATCCTACACCATCAAAGGTAAGGCGATCAAAATTAATAATGATAACTTGCAAATACCACTACAAACTATATTATAACTTAATTAACCGAGCATTAGTAACTTGCCATAATCTAGCATTGGCCCCATATAAAGCTTCTTTCGGAAAAGGGTTAGTACACCTAGAATCGTAAAGAATAATGATATTGTAGTAAAATTTGGTCCCATTTAGCTTTATATGACAACGAATAACACCATTCAATTTTGTGATAACTGGTATATAAAGGATGTTAAGGCGTATAAAACGCAAAAGCAAAATTCACTACTATACTGAAATTTGTTATAGTTAAGGTTTTTAATACCAGAAATTACTTCACTGAATTTTGCGATGATTGATGCATAAATTACCATGGGTCTAATATAGATCTCATATACATTGAGCCCACTTCTGAAATATTCTTACGATCGGTGGAAGGTGTCAAAGATTCGGCATAGCCATATATAGCAATCTTACTAGTTTTCTTTATTTTCTTTAAAAAAAAATTAAAGTGAAAATTTGTTAACTAAATTTCGAATTTCCATGCCTGATGATCTTCCTGTTCTTCAATAGAATACAACTCTGATAAATAAATCTTATCATTTAGATAAATTTTAAAAATAATTCTTAGAGCCATACGATTTGTTTTCACACTATTATACATTTTGAATTTATTTGAATTTTTGAGATCACAGAAAACAGTGTTTTATCAATTAAAAAAATGGTTTAAAAAGTATTTAAATTCAATAAATATTGAATCAATTATTTTTTTTAGTTGAAAGAAAATTAAAAATTTAATTTTGATTTAATTAACATTTTAGTTATTTTGAAATAAATTTTCAATTAAAATTTTAATAAAATAAAAAAAAAATCTTAATTGACTTTTTTCGTTTAAAATAAAATAATTTATACATGAAGAATTGTTGTTGGGAATTGTGAATATTTATTTAACCCTAGGATTCTCGTTAATTTTTTTCCACTAAGTTATCCTCTTGGTCTGTCCAGACCACAATTATAACAGCTAAAAACCCCAATTAAATAAAAAGTATATAAATATATTTTTTATTGAACGTATGCTTATAAATGTATATTATACGAATTAATTCAACAGTTTTATTAATTCATTACTTTATTCCACATTCAAGTCATCCAAAATGAGGTTCTTAATTTCAAACATTTCTTTTTCACAGCTGAAACGAGTTTTGATTAAGGTTTGTTAGTTTAATTGAACTAAGCACATAAAACGGCCGTAGTGTTCTGATTTGATTCAAACTTGATTCATTCGATTCAGAACATATCATTAATAGAATTCACGTTTCTGTTTTTTTAATATTCTGCCCTATTTGAAAGAAATTGCAAGCAAAATAAAAAATTTGGTCTGGCCAGGCTAAAAGAGTAATTTCATAGACTTTTACATATATATGGAATTTCACCCCTCTTATTTCTTTTTTTTTTTTTTTTTTTTTTATTTGAAAATTTTGTAATAATAAAAGCCTTCATGGCCAAAAACAATATTACAATAGACATTTTTAAAGTTTGTATGGTAACTCTATAGTAATAATTTAAAACTATAATACTAATTAATATAATATGGCATCAACCTACAACAATTTTTAATACAAATGTAATCAATAAAAATAACGTCAAATTACTTTGTTAACGATTCTGCTTAAATTGTATTGAAATATTCAATTAATGCTTTATGATAAGTATAAGGAGACAAACGATAATTCCTAAGTCTAGGAGGCAAATGATTCCACACTCTAGCAACCTTTACAAGGACCGACCTTTCAAAAAACGAATTGTAAATTCTGGGTATAAAAATTTGTACATTTCTTGCAGAATGCATAAATTCAAAGCGTCGAACTAAAAACGAAGGTGTTGAATTCTTAATAAGTTTGTAAAAACTCATAAGAATTTTAATATTTAGAAAATTAGAAAAATTGCAACCCAAGAATCGAATTACATGACCTGCAATATGATCTCTCACTCGTAAACCAAATACAAATCGAATGACTTTGTTTATTAAAAGTTCAACTTTGCGAATATTGCCGTAAGAGGTACAAGAATAAATTTCTAAACAATAAGATATCTGCGACATTAGAAGTGCATGGGCTACTTTACACCTTATCTGAAATGGTAAATATACATTAAGTGAGTATAAACGACGAAGAGTAAAATTAACACTTGAAATACTTTTGTTAATGTGAAAGGTGTATGAAAGCTTATCGTCAAGTAACACTCCTAAAACTCGCATTTTCTCAACCCAGTTTATGCAGTGGCCACCAATTTTAACCCAAAAAGGCGAAGAAACTAACCCCCCAAAGCCCATAACACTTGTCTTAGATAAATTTATCAGTAGGCAATTTGATTGCATCCACTCCTCCACCAAACTCAAAGTATTGTTTACCACATACTGAAGATCTGTAGAGGATTGTGAATCAAAAAATAAAAGCTGAATATCATCAGCATATGCATAAGCTTCGCATGTTCTCGAATCTAGAATGGAAAATAAGTCGTTAATATACATAGAAAACAATAATGGTCCCAATACTGAACCCTGAGCAACACCCGAATAAATCGAACGTAAATGTGATTTATTTTTATTGATTTCAACAAATTGCTTACGTCCCACTAAATAGGATAACATAAGATTACACGATGTGCGATTAAACCTAAATATTGAATTTAACTTTCTCACCAATATTGCATAATCTATACGATCAAATGCTTTAGATAAATCAAGAGAGACTAGTACACAAGGCAGATTTAAATTCATCTTCTCTCTTATCATCTCAGTTAGTCCTAATAATAACGACGAAGTACTACAATTTATTCAAAACCCAGTTTGTTTATCAGCCAGTAATAAATGTTGAGAATTGTAAGTCGAGATTTGAGAGTGGATAATGTGCTCAAAAACTCTTGAAAGTGCTGGCAAAATACTAATTGGCCTAAGATTCATTATATCGAAGCCAGTTCCCGTCTTAGGAATCGGAATTACTTTGGCACATTTCCAACTATTCGGAAACGTAGAGGTAGTAATTATAGAATTAAATAAGTGCAACACATGACCCGATATAAGGGGAAAAATCTATTTGTAAAATTTAAATGGTATTCAGTCAACTCCACTAATTACTTTTTATTTTCCCAAATGCAATACATAAATCAGAAAAATTTACGCAATAAAACGAAAAACCACCAGACTGATCAGAAATTGGACACTCCATTTAAGCCGTTACGAAAATGGCTATTTACTAAATCCGGATCAATATCACAATTAGCACGGGAAATATCGCTCAGTCCAGAAGAACGCAAATGATTCCACATTTCCCTTGAATCCATTCGATTAAATGCTGCAGAGTGGTGGCCTTTTTTAAGATTCCGGATAATTTTCTTTGCTTTATTTCTAAGTTTGCAAAAAAGCCTCCAATTTTCAATACATCGATTTCTTAAATATACCTTATATGCAATGTTACGAATAGAAATAGCATATATTATGCATTTAGATTTCATCCACTGTTTTCTTACTTTATATCTAGATATGGGTACAAGGGAGAACATTCTGGATACCAATGAGTCCAATACTGAGACTTGAAAGTTGACATCAATTGTGTTAAAAAAGCATGTAGAATCATATTCACGTGCACAGTTAACCATGTCGTTCATATCGACCAGGGAATAATTTCGAAATTCCCTATAAATATTATCGTTTAGTAAATCTTGTATACATTTAAACTTAAACGTTGCAAAAATTAGTGAATGGTGGGAAAGAAATGGGCATTGAACTTGGCCAGATTTAATTACAGAGGATGGATCACTTACAAGAAATAGATCCAAAAGTGATGTTGATGCATGCGGGACATCAAAGTAAGTGGGTAAAAGGTTATGAATTAGAGATAAGTTGCTCCAATAGAATCCAACCAAGTTTCATTCTGTTTTTTGATTTTATGTTATGTTCGAAAAATATTGCAAGCAAAACACAAATTTGGTAATCCTAGGGTTAAATAAATTAACACATTGTTTGAAATGACAAAGTTTTTTGATCAATTTTTTAATTAAAATTAAAAATATCATTTATTGAAAAAAAAATATTCACATTTTTACAATTTTTAGTAATCAATATAATCATTTTGGTAATAAGTGCAAAATCAACAATTTGTTTGCTTGATATTTTGAATTTGGTATAAATTTGGTGATTGAAGAAAATTGTTAATTTTTTCTGTGATGTCGTAATCCATATTTTTTTTATTGTTTGCGTTACTTTCCTTGTGCTTTGTATAAAAATAATAAATATAAACCGATCATTTTTGGCCCCTATAATTTTTGAATGTTGAACACTGTTCTACTGTCCTCTTCGGAATATGTTTGTATCTATTGGGTGGCATGAACCAGTAATTGTAAGTGCTTGAATATGTTTTTGTATGCATGTTTGTGTATATGTGTTATCAATTCTTGTTTAGTTTTTTATTAAAAACCACCCACACGGAAAAAATACTACAATTTCTATGAATTCAAAAATACAACAAAACCATTCTTAATAAATGAATGAGTGTATAAATGAATGAACGCAAGCAAGAGGTTTTTCAACATTATGTTTTTTTTTTAATTTTTTGTTAAACTAGAATATATTTTTAGACTTAAAAAACTAGAATGAAATAAAACATTACACGTTTGTTATTGTCGTTGTGTGGGAGCCACAAAATTGAAAATTCCTTTATTTTCCCCTATACAAAAGAATGTCTGTTTTTTTTCTACCAAAAGCATGTCATCAGTTGTGTGTGTATGGGTAAATACGAAGCTGAGTATATGTGCATGCGATTCTAGTGCTGTGTCAGCAGGAGGACATAAAAATCACAAACACCCTTATACACATGCACAACCATTCATTTTATATATACGTATAATTAAAAAGGCGTGAATTATTATTCCGGAAAATAAGTTTTGAAAGAAAAGCAGAGAAAGGGAAAGCAACAAATAGACAAAAAGAATACTGCTATTTTGCATAATAGCTTAAGCATCTGTACAATATGTTCTTTATAGTCAGGGAGTAAAAAAGAAAAACGAAAACTAAAAAAGCATTGAAGTTTACTCTAGCTTGGAAATAAATGAATGAATGGAAAGGTTCATTCGAATTGTTAGGTTAGATCTGCATACTTGACTTTTTCCCTCCAAACGTTATTACACACAGTGGCAAACGTCAACATCAGCAATTACGATAAGCTGAACGCTCGTTTTTATTTTTATTTTTTTTTGTCATTAAACTCCAAAGTAAAGGACTAACGAACGTTATAATGCCTTTTCTAATATAAAGATACTTCGGTTAACAATCTTTAACCCTTTTTCCGAATTTTTTTTTTTTTCGTTGAAAAATAACTTAAATCTTTAGCTTAATTCGGATGCTTTACAATAATATTCAGTTGCCTTAAACTACCACTATTTTAACATACAAAACGATTTTCTTATTCAGGGTACTTTCAGTTCGTTTCAACCGACTCTATTCCTACGAACATATTTAAAAAAATTTACTTTTCAAAAATTTTCTCCTAAGAAACCAAACCCAGGTCTTTTCTAAGAGTAATACTAATGAAAATGTCACCTTCATTTAAACACTCATCATAATTTTGAATATTTTCCACAGGTATTCTTTACACAAAAGAAACTGTTTATACAATTATTTAATTAGGTTATCTAATTTCTTACATAAATTATAGTATTTTCCTTATAATTACTCATATTTGTAAAGAAATTTAGATTTTTATAGAGTTTAATTATTATACGTAAAGAAATTATTTTGCTTCAGGTTTATTGGTTGCAAACTGGCATGTTTTCATCTTTTTTTTTCTTTTTGAGTTTCTAGTTCACTTCACTTATTTTCCAGTTCGTTTGTTTGGCAAAAGTTTTCTATTTTATAATAAAATGTTGTTGCTTTTGTTCGGATATTTGTTTTTGTGTTAGGAGGAAATATGATGACAAATATTTTTGTCGTTTTCTTATTGATTGGGTTATTGGTCATTGGGCAAACGATTTTTAAAATTTTAATTAAATTAAAATATTAGAAATTAATTAGTTCAAAAGATTCAAAGGGCAGTGGGAAAAAGTAAAATTTAAAAGGTATAATATATACAAACATTTTATGAAAACTGTGACTTTTTTATGAGAAAATTAAATTTTTAGGAGAAAAGTAACTTTTTATGGTAATCTTTACTTTTTATGTCAAGTGTGATGTTTTCTGCATCAGCAGGGGGGTTACTATGTAACTCAATTCGAAAGTATGAACAGCTCGAAAGTTGTATTCGATCCGAATTTAAACTTTAACCATGTAACAGTTTCGGATCGAGCGAAAAGTGCTGCCACTAATTGAAATAATTTTGGCACTACTTTCGAATGTATTATTCAACATTGGCAGCATTTATTACGCAAAATGTCAAAACAATGAAAATAAAAACAAAAAAAAAGTAAACAAGAAATATTTGTGCGTTATAAAAATGGATTCGGTTGTCCTTTGAATGGAAAATGAAGACGAGCTATTGGAACGTAAAATCCTATGCGATGGTGTAGATGTTATGCAGTTGACGGATGTAATGTAAGTAACAATTTTTTAAATATGTTGTGTGTAACTAAATATTTTTATTTGTAGGTTTGTGCGAAATTCTTCGCGTGCGGTAAATGAACACATTTTTAACGGGCCACCGCCTGTGCCCGAAAGATGGGTCTTGTGATCTGCCCAAACCTAAACAAAAAAAAAATGTATTTCCATTAATGGGTAAACTATATATTACCTACTTTTTTCCAACCGACCACTTCCCGCATTAGTGGACCGTCTGTATTCAGATCTTCTGCCAATCGTGTCCATAAATTGTTGGTGGCGTGTTTGGCGTCCGGAGCTTTTATATAGCCCTTAACCAACTGCGGATGCTCTGTCATAAAGTTGAGCATATTTTAAATTGACTTTGCTTCGTATTAACATTTTTTGTAGCATTTTCCCTATTGAAAACGACTTGTATTAATTTGTATCTATTAACGATTACAAATGCCAATTTTCGAGCGACTTTGACATCTACATTCGAAGTACATAGTAATGCACATCCGAAAGTTGAGTACGAGAATCCGATAATCGAATACGGCAACCCGAAAGTAGCAAATGTATTTACGAATTCAAGTTAGTTGGTAGGAAAAATCCGTTTCCGTAATATTTAACTATCGAATCGAGTTACATAGTAACCCCCCAGAAGTAACTTTTTCTATGTAAAAACCAGAGAACTAAAACGTTTACTTAGCGTTTATTATGCCGAAATTTTTAAATATTTGGCATCACTGTACCTCTAGAAGATATGACCCTAGAGGGAAGTGAACTGACACCAAAATAATCCCGTGAAAGGTGTTTGGTGGAAGCGATCGGTTCACTTTATATGGATGTGACCTATCACTTTTACATGTGGTTGTCATTGGAGGGGGTCAATTGACACCTAACAGCCACCATATGACAAATCACACATCTATTCGCAATGAACGTGTTTAGTGTGAGTTACTACAATGTACTATTATTTCAAGGCAATGCAGTTATATTTCAATAAAACAAGTCCTAAAACTTAATTTAAGAACCACATTTTAGAAAGACCCAAAAAAATATGTTACACCACCGGTGAATACTGTACTGTAATTCATTACTTTTTTGTCCTTTTGGTTCTTCAAAAACCAGTTTAAGAATTGGTTCTTCTTTCACCGGTCATGAGTTCTTTCATTTTGTACTTGTTCTGTTTTTACAAATCCCAGGACCAGTCTGCTGGAATAAATGACACCAATTTTCCGCAGGGGAGTGTGTGCGGCACTCATTTTTTTATGATGTTTATTTGTCGAGTTATGGGGTGCTTAAGTGTTGCCCTTTTTGAAAAATTGTCTTCTTTTAATTATTGTTTCGAAATATAAACAAATAAATAAAAAAATATGATACGTGATATTCTGAGGAAATCGTTTGAACTTAAAAAAAAAAAAACAAATAATAAAGATTTTCCATCTGCAAAGCCTGAAATGACCAATTAAAATTAAAATTTTTCTATCTTAGGCCTATTTTTGTTCTTTATTTTTGCTTATCAAAATCAGCGTCGGATGTCCTCATTATCCTGTAAGAGTTAGAAAATAAGATCTCCATTAGCTTAAGAGTTATTTACATTCGTAACGCACTTCTTACCCATAATGGATCACTTTGAATTCCAATTTTTCCAACTTAGACACAATTTTTTCATATCATAATTTTGAATTTTTTTAATCCATAATTAGCCTTGAGTATACTCATAATACTGTAACCGTTTTGATATAGGAAAACCATTAGTTTTAAGCATACGAAGAAAAGTGACCATTTAAATAAAAGTTTTCTAGCTAGACCAAATATTTTTATATTTTTTTAGCGAAATTAGTCTATCATGTCCGTAATATATTGTAAAACTTTTGAAATGGGATATCAATAACTTTAAAAGTTATGCAAATTTATGTACATTACCTATGGGAGAGTGATGTATGGTGTTTCTTATCAAGAGGATTTTGATGTCTTCGACCACCAAAAAAAAAAAAAAAAAAAAAATTTATACTGCCACATTGTCACTTCTATAGGCGTGAAATGTAGGTCCGACCCTACTTATTTTTCCTTGACGACATTTTCCCCGAACATACCATAGTCCCCTATCTTCATTTCTTAAGGGGGCTCTTGAAAAAATTATCTATGAAAAATATCAAAAAAAAAAAAAGTGTCAGTAGTTCTTAAGTTTAATTTTGTTTGCATAATATATACTTATCTAAAACCAACTTTAAAGTTTTTATATTCTTTTACCTCGATTACTCTTAAATTGATTGCCTCAGGCAATAAAATACACAAAGGCTCTCATTTGTATACCCTTTACCGAAGTGAAATGGGTATATCGTTACCTAAAACGCAAAAGGCCCTATCTAACATTTTGAAAATTTTACAGAAGAAGCAAAAACTATTTAATATGATAAATTTATAAATTGCATTAAACTTTTTATAATTAATTTTTCCTCTATTTTTCTTGTAAAACCTACCAGTTGTATTGAAAATTAGCAATGTTGCATATTATGCAAAATGTTAGTTAGTCCTTTTAGCGTAGTTTGCGTTATTGGTTGTAGATAGAGCCTTTTGTTTTTGGTTAATAAAATCGCTAATTATTGATGCAATACATCAGAATCAATGAAAAAGACGATTTTTAATTTTTTGTTAGATAGGGCCTTTTGCGTGATAGGTAACGATATATAAGCTTGTCATTTCTTTTGTTACTTCCACAATATTGATCATAGACACTATAAAGTTTATCTCTTTTGGATCCTTATGTGAAGATTAGTTAAACTCCGTTTGACCGTCTGTTCGTCCTTCTCTTGAAGTGGGTTTTCCGGAGACCCCATATATGATGGGGACTTGGTTGGTATTTATTTATGTCAGATATGCTCATTTAAATTTTGCTACTTAAATTAAACCAGAAAGAATCATAAATGACTAAGATGTGAGCAAAATATCACGACTGAATCTAAGTTTACCTATAAGTCCCTTGTTGTTGTTATTTTTTTTAATACTTTTTTCTGTATATCTGGAGAACGGCAAGAGTCGAAGTTTCCAAGTATTGTACAAGCATCTCGGTTATCAATACACAACGTCTCCAATAGTTTTTTTTAACATCTAAAGAACGATGAGAGGAATATTGTCCAAATTTGGTACACATAGATGGGTTATACAGGGTGGGCCAACTTGGACTGACTGATTTAAAATGCTTATAATTTTTGTATTTTTAAATTTTTTTATTCATATTTTTTTTTTTTTTGCAAATGAAAGTATAAATTATAAATTTTTTTAAGCTAAGTATGAAAACTTACATCTTTTAGATAGCGTCCATTCTCCTGTTGGCAGTTAGTGGCTCTACTCAATACATGTTGCATTACGTTGCGCAATGTTTCTTACTGCAATTGAGCAATTTCTGTGCGAATATTCTGCTTTAGCTCCTGAATATTTTGTGGTTTGTTGACGTAAGCCCGTTCCTTCAAGAAACCCCACAAAAAAAATTTGGGGCCGTCAAATCTGGAGAACGAGATGGCCACGCGAAATCAGCATTTTTTGAAATTATTCGGTCATCGAAAAGTTCTCGCAGAATTGCCATTGTGGCTCTTGCGGTATGAGTTGTAGCTCCATCTTGCTGGAACCATATGTTATGATTATTGAGAACTATCGGACGTAAACAAATTTTCAACATGGTCCGGAATACCACCCCAGAGACGGTTTTTGGCTCATTAAGTTCATTTTCAAAGAAATATGGACCAATAACTTTATCAGCCATGATTCCACACCAAACAGTGCATCTGACAGAGTGTAATTGTCGCTAATGCAATGCTCTCGGATTCTCTGTACCCCAAATTTGGCAGTTCTGCTTGTTCACATATCCATTTAAATAAAAATGTGCTTCATCACTCATAATCAGATTATTCAAAAAATTGGATCGTCCGGAAACATAATAAAATTCAGCAATTTTTACACGTTCTTCCACTGAGAATGATTACATTATAAAATTTTATAAAATTCTGTATTATCTGCAAAAAAAAAATATAAAAAAATACAAAAATTATAATCATTTCAAATCAGTCAGTCCAAGTTGGCCCACCCTGTATATGGGCGGAATTAGATAAGTATGCGTGGCATCTCTCGTACAAGGACATTATAGATTTCTGTATATCTAGAGAACGGCAAGACCCAAAGTCTCCAAATTAGGTACAAGTATCTTGGTTATTAAAAAACAACATCCTACAAATGTAGGTGGGATTTGAGAAGGGTGTGTGGCACTTCGCTTAAAAAGGCTTTATAGATTTCTGTATATCTGAGAACGGCAAAAGCCAAAACTTTTAAATTAGCTACGAGCATCTGTGTTATCAATACACAAGCGGGCGTGCACAAAATGTTTTTATTTTTATCAAAAGAATGGCATTTATATAACTTTGAGCTTTTATCATACCATGGCGAGGGGTATGTAAGATTCGGCATTGCCGAATTAAGCACTCACTTGTTTTTAAATAGTCTTCTTTAGTCCAATTCAAACGGCAATTTCAAATAACTAAAATTTAAACGGAAAAGCAATACAATTTAAATAAATTCATTTTAATGAAAATTCAAAATACTTGTAAAACTTTATTAAAAGCGGAGAGTCAGAAAGTACCTAAAGGCAATATATTTTTTTTGTTGTTTCGTTTTCTTATTTGCCTAATAAATTTATTATTGTTGCTGTTTTGTTCTTTTAGTAAACGTTTGCTTTTTTTAGTAAGATAACAACAAAACTTTTTAAAGCAAATACTATTAATAAGTTTTACCCAGCAGCAACCCCTCAATACTTCCCTCAACCAACATTGTTTCGCCTTATGAAAAAATTACTCAAGATAATCAAATTTCACCAGTAAAAACTACACAACAAAATCATCAACACTTTGTGATTACACCAATACCCCCCTCCTAACAAAAACGCGCACATACACTTCTACAGTTAAATGCTTCCACGCACACACCCTTAGCAGTAGCGACTATAAGTATAGGAAAAAAATACACAGCTACATCCTGGGAGAACATTAAGAAAGCTTTAAATTTTTTGGTGTATTACTCAAAGTCAAATAAAATAAATTAGAAAAACACTGACAAAATGCCAACAAGAGTGGAGGACTAAACAAAAAGAAAAAGGAAAAAAAAATAAAATAAAACTGATAAAAACAATGAAGAAGAGCAACTTATTTTAGCTGGATTTTATATTGTTACGTATTAGTTCCGCAGGCACTAACGCTTTCAATGCCAACCCAACCAAAATCCAATTCGAAAATCCAACACAACAGTAAACAGGCTGGAAGGAAGACAAATGAATGACACACTACACTCAAACACATGGATAGCGACATTTGTACACGTTGAGGAGTTACTAAAACAATGACAATGTCGTAAGAGAACATGCTGATATAAATGAGATTTGTAGCAACATTGTTGACATTATGATGAAAATCTTTTATTTGTTACTTGTATCAAAGTAACTTCATGTAAAAACAAGTAAAAGTGCTATATTCGGCTGTGCCGAATCTTTGACACGCTCCACCAAAAGTAGGAATGTTTCAGGATTGGGCTTTCTATCTACAAAATGCTAACCAATATTAAAAAGAATCTGGCTCTACAATATAATTATTCGTTGCGGGCTTAAGCGTATTAAATTCTTTTCTAAAAGTACGCTTTATATGGCTCATATGGTTTATTATGGACCACTCTCTACGAAATTAAGAAGGGTGATTTCAAGTCCCATTAAACTGCAACTGATAAAATTTTACTGCAATGCCATCAATTGTTATGGTTTAAGGTGCGTGTTCGCATACACTGAAAGAATTATGCTCCATAAATCTAATAAATCAAATTCATTAAATTTTTTCGTCAATCCTATAAAAAAATTTCATAACGGGAACGATGTTTTAGAAATTTAATGAAGCAATTTCAGTTACACTTAAATATTGACTTTCGTAATTTGTTAAAGGTTTTCATTGGAATTTTGTTCACAGAGGAGAGGAGTTTGTTGATAATAAAGAAAATACAGAAAACGCTATAATTTGACACTCATTACAGTAGGAAATTTAGCAAAGTTTCATTTTCTATAGAAAATTTTGAAAAATTCAAGCATCTGAGTTACATCATTAATAACTCAAGGATGGCTGCACCGATTTTGATGATTTATGGATGGTGGGGGTTTTAAGGACCTCAAATAGGAAAAATAGATATTTAAAATTTCCCAATTTTACATTTTGCAAAAAAAAAAAAAAAAAAAAAAAAAAAAAAAACACCAAAAGCGGTCAAAAATATATGGAGCGCTTAAAACAAAATTGTCCCCATTTAGAACAAATAGCTTGAGTAACAAAACACAACATCTTTTAGAAAGTGGGTGCGATTGCAAAAGTGAGCATGACACCTCCCATACAAAAACAAAATAAATTTTATTTACCTAAAAACGGTAAGGGAATAGTTGTCCAAATTGTGTGCAACAGGCTTGGGTATTTGTACACAACAAAGTTAATTATTTATATTCCTTCAGACCTCACGTAATTAATAAGCTTTACTTAATATACTGTAACAGGTCTCTTAAATTTACAGATTGGAAAAGCTTTGCTAAAAAATTAGGGGAAGTCGCTAAAGGCCTTATGACACTACATTTTTAATGCATTGTTCTAGTTTTGGTGAACAGTGCAAATATAATGTAATTGAAAAATTTACCAAGTGCAAAGAGTTCAGCTGTATTAAGATAAATAGCAAACTGTCAAAAATTTTACTAAAGTTATCGATAAAAAATGAAGTTGTGTCAAAAACAATGTAAAATTGTTCAACTTAAAATTGACATTTCAAGCTTGAAATATTAAAAGTGTTGCTGAATCAGCGGTTAATGTGGATATTCAGCGATTAACCGCTTTTTGTTTGTTTTGTTTTTATGTTTCCTATAAACGAAAAGTTGACAACATTTAATAAAATGAATAAAATCAAAACAAAAGTAAAACTAAAAAAAAATTTCTGTTTACATTTTTTATAGTTTGCTCTTTCCAACATTTACTGTTTCTTTCCATCAATTCTATATCAATTCAATGAATAAAAAATGTAGTGTCATAAGGGCTAAGAAAATAAATGTATAGATAATTTGGCGAATAAAACTCTAAGGCAATTAATAAGATACAGCAAAGTAAGTTTAATAAAGGATAGGTAGATATTTGAAACTATATCTAAAATCGGAGTCTCGAGCCTGATTATTTACATAATTTATTTAAAAGCTAAAAGGTCGAAAGAAACACATATTTAATTAATTTTTTTTTAACAAAAAGAGAGTTTAAGAGATTATTATTATTTAAAATTAATTTTAAATCATTTTTGCTTAAAAACCAAAGTATTCTCAACTTTTGCAGAGAAAGACGATTTTGAAAATTCGTTTGAAGTAGACCTGCAGTGCAAAATAGTCTCTCAGATGCTACAGAACTTATTTGAAAATTTAAGTATTTCTGCGACATGTTCTTAAATTTTGTGTATAACATTTAAACAAGCGAATATGCGTATCCAGAAAAATTAGAAGATCTAAGGTATATCTCTGCTTCTTTTTTAGATGAACCACTGCGAAGGATGGACAGAGGATAATCTTTCTCGAAATTTTCTTATAACATTTTTACAAACGCACCAAAGGTCAGTTCTTGTAGACTTATCAGAACTTTTACTAGGTGAAGCGGTGACCGTATCTTCAACACTTTCGGAAGGTAGTAATTTCGTTTTTTAAATCTATTGTCTCTAAAATGTTCGAGTTTTGTGTCTCTATCTTTCATTTTTTGAAATTGCTGACTAAGTAAGTCGCCAATTGCTGGAAATCTGAACAATTCTGCATCTCAGTTTATTCATTTATCGTATTTTCTTCTAACGTTCGAGGACTGTTAACTAGCGGAATAGCGTCAGACATTGTCAAAGTGGCTTTGCATATGGATTTTGTGATCTCTTCGAAGTAACCCAAAATATGTAGGAAAATAAATTTTATTCTCAGAAAAATTAATAAAAATGAGCTGAAAAATATTAAAACGTACAAATACATACAAGATTTATAACGGCTAAAGCAACAGATTCACACCAAGCGTTCAATGCGTTTATTATTCATCTGTCCAAGAAGTAGAAGTGTAAACTTGTATTGACCAGCTACACATACGTATCGAAAGCATGAAGTAGAACTACTTTCTACTTTAGCATGCGTCTTGAAAAAAGATCAAAATGAAACATATGCATAAAACGCGTTGTGTGGACCGACCCCGAGCTTTAGAATTAAAAGAAAATTTATTATTCTATTTGATTTTTTGCTCTGTTATTGAATGTGTTATTAGGCATTGGAAATTAGATTGTTTATTCAAAAAAGCTCTTTAAAAGTTTCGGCAGTAAAATATGCCGTTACCGATATATCGGCAAACCCGAAGTATCGCCGGTGTATCGGTATTCGTTATATCCCTAGTAAAAACATAATAGAAACTGTATGTATCATAATGTAAAATTGCTTATACAATTGCTGGTAAAATCGTTATTTTTGCACTATTGCGTTAAATTTTCAATTTCGTTAAAAAGACGAGTAAGGGCCCTTCTACTTGAGACCATCGATATATATATATATAAATATATATTTCCCCTCTCTGTGCTAATCCCGCGAATCTCTACGCTTGTCTGCAGGGAACAATAGCCTCTGGCGGGAATCGAACCCACAACCCCCGCGCTGATAGACTAGCTCCCTACCAACTAGACCATTAAAATGTATTAGTACACGGAAAATTTCTTCTCTTTTAGAACGCTGCCGGGACCAGGAAACAATGTCCTTCAAAAGGCTTACACTGTAGATTTGTATGTTTAAATGATATCTGCAACTGTTCCAGAATTATTGTCATTTTAACAAGCATTTTCTATGTTGCGAAATTTCGCTTCATAGCGACATTTAAGTATTTGCGGCATTTGAGTATTTGTAGCAAATTTTGTGAAATTATAGAATTATAGTAAATTCGGCGATATTTCGGAATTAAGGATATATTGCCAAATTTTTCAGTATTTATTTATTGAATCTTCATATATTAAATATGAACTAACAATAATTAATAAAATCTTATCTTAAAATTTACTTTATGTCCTGCCAGTGCCAGACAAAAAAGATTTCGTCATCACGGTTTCTGTTCACATATGAAGGTGTTTATCTCTCATCTAATTGGGTGAGTGCTGCAGTGTCTCTTCTTTTTAAGCGAGTGTGGCCGAATTTAAAATATTTCGAGCCAATGGATTTGGGTGCAGGTCCAGCCTTTTTAAATATTTTACTGCATATTTCGTAATCATAGTTATTACTAATGGCACATTGAGATCCTTATGGATATTTGAGTTTTTGACATACAAGGGAGCAGCTGTGATTATTCGAAGAAGTTTATTTTGGCACCTTTGAATTTTTTCGAGGCTTAGGTAATGCCCCATAACTGAATACCGTATCACCAAATTGGATTTAAGATAGAGTTGTAAAGTAAAAGTTTGCAATCGAGACTAAGAACAGAATTTCTTCCAATAAGCCAATTAATTGGTATTGCTTTGAGTTTCATTTGAGTTTATTTATCTTCTATATGCCATTTCCACGTTAAAGGCCGATCTCGATGTATACCGAGGTATTTTTTATGCGAGTGTTGGGATATTATTTGATTATTGATTTTTAATAGGAGCGCATATTTCCCGACGCAATGTGAATGTTATATGTGCACATTTTTGCTCATTAATATTTAATCTCCATTGTTTAAACCACCTTTCCAGTTCAAATATATGATCCCGTAAGTAATGAGATGCCTCATGACAGTTTTCATGTACGCTTAGAAAAGCTGTATCGTCCGGAAATGTTGAGGTTTGGGTGTAGCTGTTTATTGGCAAGTCCGAAGTATAAATTAAGTATAATGGCGGGCCCAGGATGCTGCCTTGTGGGACTGCAGAGTTAATTGGTTGAGGAGAACTTAAAAAATCGTTTTTTTTAATAATAAATTTTTAATAATAAAGTAGATTTCTAAGAGCGCTGAGCAATATTTTTTTCAAAGGCTTTTCTTATGACATTAACTATTCGATGAGTTTGTTCAATTGTCCTGTGATTTCTTCTAAAACCGAATTGATGGTCTGAAATACATATATGTATATTCATTTAAAACCGGCGTTAAGTTTGATACTAGTGGTCTCACAAATAACTTTGAAATATTAGATAATAAGTTAATAGGCCTGTATGACTCAACTTTTGTGTGATCCTTTCCTGGCTTTTGTATCATGGTTACTAAGGAGACCTTCTATTCTTGGGGGTAGTATTCAAGGCGTAAAATGGCATTAATAATAATAAGAATAATTTTCTATGCTATACTAAGTAGCTAAAAAAGTATTCTATTACTGATCTTATCAATACCGGCTGCCTTCTTAATGTTTAAATCACAAATAGCCTATTTATCTTAACTCGAATACTAGGGGAATAGCTGCTCTTATATTCACAGGCGGTAACTCGACTGCTATATCGTGAAATATATTAAGGGTAAATACATTTTACAGATAATTAAAAAACAGATTCCCTTTTTTAATATCATATCTTGCCCATGGAAGTTGGGCAAGACAATGGTGGCTTAGAGATGACTGGTCTATTGACACTTCTAACTGCACTCCATAATGGGTAGTCTGATTGAGGAGTTGCATCAAGTTCCTTAAGATATTTTTCAAAGAATGCTGTTTTCTGAGACTGCAGTATCTTTCTTAGCCTTTTTGTGCACTCTCTTAGTAAATTCTTAAGTTGAGGAGATCTGTGCAAATGCCACTCTCTTCGAACTCTTCTTTTTTTAGTCAAGATGCGCTCGACATCTGAAGAATATATTTTATTTTTATTGATATTTTTTTTAATGGTTATGCTGGCATGTTGAACAGCTAGTATAAGAAAACCGCTCAAATTAACAGAAGCGAGATGCAGATTCTCCGGTGTACTAAGCGAAATATTTTCTGTGCAATGGGTACTAAGATATTTGTTTATATTTTAACCAATTAATTTGTGTGGCTGATGTCGATAAGTAGCCAGACTGGATATACAATTCTATTTGGATTCTTCATAGTAACAATTGTAGGTGTTTGATATGAAGATAGTTCTAAGGACGCTTGTACATAAATCGTTTCTATGGGGATGTTTTTAACCACGCCAAATTCGATGACATCTAGAATGTTTTGATGATCAGTAGGCCAATATGTTGGTTGTCCGCTTGAGATCTCATCTTAATCCATTTTAGAGATTGTATTAAACAAAATACGATCCTTTGGTGTTATAAGTCTTGATCCCCAGAAGGTATGTTTAGAGTATGAAGATGAAAGGACTAAGTTCCGATTTAGGACTTCAACACAAAAGTTCGTTACTTGCAGATAATCTGTACGATGATAATACAGTAAGTAGTGTTCGATTCGAGTTTTTATCAAAATAGCAGAACCTCCTCAAGCTCTATTTCGAGGGTCCTTGGTATCATATAATATATAACCATTGATTTTAAATGTATTTCTTGAGGTCATTTGCTTTACTTAAAGGAAATTTTCTTAAATTTACATGTTTTTGTGGCAAAAAGAAACAAAAGCTTAAGTTGACTTAAGTTTAATTTGAGGTAATGCGACCCTTGAAATCTTCACGTTCAAAAGTAGACTCGTTCAAAGTTTCGATTTTTTTTTTAATTTTTTTTTTTAAGTCATTTTGCTTATTATTTTCAATCTATTAAGATTTGGAATAAGACATTAGGAATAAAAACTTAAAAAAAAGAGGTACGCTCACAATATTCTGTACGCAAAATTAACCGAAATTGAAATATAAAATAAATGAATATTCAGTTAAAAACCGGTCTACCTATTTTTCATTTATCATCATTTATGGCTTGTTTTGTTTGGAATTTCGTTTTATATGCGTCTGCATAGAAGCATAGCTGCATTTTCCAATTTTTTATGAATATTTAAAAAACAAAAATTTCGAAATTTTGATAAAAAAATTAATTTTTTTTTTCAAAAAAAAAAAATTATGTTTTAATAACGACTGCGGAAATTAGAAACAAGTTTTACTTTTCTTAAGGGAAATTTTATTGCGGAATTTCGGTTTTTTAAGTTTTAGCTAAAGGGTTTTTGAGTTACGCGAAAATATGTTGTGCAACCTCCTCCATTTTGGAAATAACGGTATATCTCGAAAACCAGAGCCAATCTTAAAAAACCGCGGGCACCACTAGATTCAGCGTACCCGAATTATGTTAAAACGCTAGGTGCCCAGCTTGTCACGAAAAAACAGTGTCAATTTCTTGCACAATGTAATTATAAGACACCAGCAGCATGCCCGATATAGTATTCGCAATTATTTTACTTTAAAAATTTGATGTATTTAACTAAATAATTTTAACAAATAGAATATGGGAATTTTCTATACAAAACAAGCAAATCGTTTTTTTTTTTACTTTTGCAACAGATCTATAAAAAGATAACTGAAAATTTATTTTTTGTAGTTAAATTATATAAAATAACGGAAAATTCATTTGTTTATACGGAATTTGTGGTTAATGTTTTATGGTATTCGCGGTTGATTTTTTTTAAATGCAAAATAAGTAGATTGGGGTTTAAAATGTTCAGTTGTTTTAAGTTTTATTTTCGTTTAATTTTACATACAGAATACTTTTACTTAATCAACAGACAATATTAAATGCAACCGAAAATCCGTATTAATGTGCACTTAGTTTTTTTTTTGAATAAATGTTAGAATCAGTTAAAAATAATCTTGGAATCTTAAATGTTTATTAATTTAAAAATTACTGAACGTAATTCTTCTTGAATAACCTACAGTCCATTACTGTTATAATATTGTGAGTGTATATATAACCGCAGAGAAGGTTAAATAAGTATTTAATTTTAAATAATCACCTTTAAAGCTTAGATTTGCTCTCCCTTTTTTATATATATTAAAATTTTTTACAAAATTACTATATTTATAGAAAATTTTTCAAAATATCTTCTATACCCTGGAGGAAATCTCAAATCTGTACTGATTCACTTCTAACACATTCACCAGTACTAATAAATTATTGTACCCCAGAAAATGTTATTTTCTATAGAAAATTAACATGTGTGTCTCATTGGAAACCTACTACGGACGTTGGTACTATTGACTACTCTTTTGGGACCATATGTAGACCTAGGAGCACTCTTCCCTCTTGGTACTGTTTTAAAGAAGATATCGAATTGAAAATTGCTTTTTTTAAATTAAATATTCTATTAAAAAAAAAAAAAAAAAAAAAAAAATACGAATTCATAACAAAATTTGATTTCTTATTCAAGGCAAATAGAAAAGTGTAGTCACTTCGTTGACAATGTCGCCAAAAAGCCACCAAAATAGTCTACAAAACTGGCGACATTGAGATACTTGTACCCAAGTTTCCTTCAGGGTGTTTATACGAAATTTTAAAATGTCTATGTGCATATGTATGTCTATAAGAAATTTTTGAAAATATCTATTGTTACAGAAAATTTTCCAAATTTCTATACTTCAAAAGAATATTTTTCTATTTAGAGGAAATTTGGCGAAATCTTTGAATTTAAAATAAACTTTTCGCTACATGCATATGTATGTGTTAAAATTTCTCTCATTTCTACAAACAATGCCCATTAACATAAAGCATAGGTACACAAAGAGTTCCTGCACAAACTTATATTTCAGGTCAGATAAAGCGTGATGTAGCACAAATGTATTCAATTGACAACAATGAATAGCGACAAGTATAACAACAACAATAAACAATAACGATAAGGACAAAGCAACAGTAACTGATAATATTTAATGGATACTTCAAAATAAACACACTTATTTTCTTACTTCCCAGAGAACAAATCCGACAAAGTTTGGTATGTATTTCATGCAACAGCCCACAAAAAACTCCCCAAACAGGCTTTAACTATTAAAGATGTGGATAAAAACACAAAAAATGACGCAAAAAACACAGCCGGGGCGATGAAGTCATTAAAATATTAATGTATCGCATAAATCAACACAATGAATATCATCTAGCTGCCGCATTGACATAACATAATACGGCTTAGTCGTACAAAAACACACACAAACGCTTCGATTTACACAAACAAAACAACTTAAACACTTGTTTCTATACAAGTACATAATATATAATAAATATTAAATTTATCTGCAATTTCGTTTTTGTCAGGGAAAGAAAAATAATATTATTTTAACCTTAAATTCTGTGAAGTATAAGTATCTTCTTACTTATTGCCTATTAAGTGGGAAAATATTTATTTTAGCATATTTTTAAAGCATATTTAAAGCTGCACAAAAAGTTTGTGGTAGCAACAAATTAGAAACCAAAAGGTAAAATAGATTATGCAATGATTTAATTTGTAACATCAAATATTAGTTTGTAATCAAAGAAACAGCAGTTTCAATTAGTGATATTTGTTTACTACAAGACATCAAGCAATCAGACTGGGTAGCAAAACATAAATGAAATGTATTATCAAAAAAGTTGTTTTTGGGAATACATTTGTTTTTTTTAAGTGTTTTTTCTTCTCCCACTTACAACTACAATTAATGTTGGGTGGATTCCAATTAATTGTAGTGTGAAATGTAAGAAAAGATAACGTCGCTGTTTTATTGTTGGTATTTTGTTTAAGCTTTGATATCGTTGCAAACAAGCCGTTTTGAGTTTATGTAATTTCGTTCCCTCTGTAGTCTTGTTTGCTGATAGTTTTGGCTTTTCTAAAAATATTTAGGAAAACGTTTCCTGATGAGCTGGCCTAAGCACCCAGTGAAATGCGCATAGGAACAGCTTATCCTCCAACAATAGATTTCAGTATTTTTATCAATTATAAAAAAGGGAATTAAGCACAATAAATAAAATCTTTTAATGAGACTTGAATGAAATGTTTGCAGGCCCTACTTCCGTTTTCACAACTACCGATAGCTAAAGATAGGATTTAATCGGCCGTCTATAAAGTGTTTCATTTTTACAACTTTAGTTTAACACAAAGTGCGCTAAAAGATAAAGGAAGGTTCATCCTACCTGGGAGGTTAAAGTATAGTTGTAATGATTTTTATAATCCTGATAAAGTCCTAACTTTAGCTATCGTTAAGTTGGGAAAACGGGCCTTAGAGTTTTTCGTATACGGAGTGCAAGTGAATTGTTATTTAGTTGTTTATTTTTTTAACTACATTTTGTGTTATTGTTTTTTATGTTTATAATAAAACTATCAATTCATTTTTTCCCATTGGATAAAATTATTAGAATTATTCGAATTATTTGAGTAATTCGATTAATAAAAAACTATAATTCAATTAATTGAGCAATTTTTAAGTCCAAAAATCATTTAATTCCTTACGCGAACAAAACCAAAAGTCAAATAAATGTATACACTAGTTTATACAGATAAAAATTAATCATGAAATATTTTTACACAGAAAAATGTTTTTTATCAATTAAACAATTTAGAGTGGTATATTCGGCTGTGCCGAATCTTTGATACCCTCCACCAATAGGAGGGGCTCTATATGATAAATACATATATATTTTTAACTAAGCTTAACAAAAAAACGAACGTCAGCATTAAAATTGGTTGCGGTTTCGACGTATATTAAATTATTGACCGACAATAAGAAAGTTTTATGCGTTTCTTGTTAGAACTTTGAACTGGCTTGAGTACAATATCATGATTCGTAACAGTTTTAGCTGAACTGAAATAATTTTTAGGATGGTAATTTGTATTGGACCTATGGTAAATTATGAGCCAATCATCCCAAAATTCTGATGACTGATTTCTGGTATTACAAAATATAAATTAGATTAAATTTCAATACAGCAGTGTAATTACTTTTAGCGTTAACAGTGAATTTCACAAAATTGCATGATGTTTTTTCTGGCCATATGAATCTAAGTTGGAAGAAATTTTACCGCAATATCTATATCTGTTATGGTTTTAGGCGAATTTAATTATTTTCCCAAAGTGGCCTTAATTTGGTTTAAGGCGCAATAAACTGTTTTCCGAGAGCAGGGTTTATATGCGGCCTAGGGTAAATTAAAGACCGATCTTAACGAAATTTTTCAGTGTGATTTCTCGTCCTATAAAACTGTGGTGTACCGAATTTCATTGTGATAGCATTATTGATTACGGTTTTAGGCGTACTAAACTGTTTTCCGGGAGTAGGGTTTATATGGGATCTAGTGTTAATTATGGACCGATCTTCAATAAATTTTATAGTGTGATTTTTGGTCATATAAAACTGTGACGTACCAAATTTTAGTATGATAGCGTTATTTATTACGGTTTAGGCGTACTAAACTTTTTTCCGCGAATAGGGTTTATATGGGGCCTATGGTCAATTATGGACAGATCTTCACAAAATTTAAAAGTATTATTTACAGTCGTATAAAGCGAAATCCCGTAAAATGTTATATCGTTCCCTGTATTATTCCACCATTTATGTCAGTTTTTGCATCAAAATTATCAATTTTTTTAGGATGGTGGTTCCACATTTTGATTTTTAGCTCTGATCCCACTGAACGGATGTTGCTGGATTTCAATCCGAAACTGCTTAAGTATAACTACAAGCAATTTGAGACTTAGCTTTTTCCTTTATTTTGCGTTTTTCGTAGTGAGCGTGTTTTCAACAAACGGGCAGACGGACATAGGGACAGACAGACGAACATGGCTAAATCGACTTAGAATTACCCAAGGGGCCAGAATATATATACTTTATGGGGTCTCAGATGTATAATGAAAAAAGTTTCATACGGAATGACAAACTTAGTATACCCTCATTCACCACTAGTGGGGATGCAGTGTATAAAAAATGGTTTAAAAAATATAAAATTTAATTAATGTGATAATTGAATCAATTATTTTTCAGCAAAAACAAAATTAATAATATAATTTTGATTTAATCTTTGTAATTAAATATCAAAAAATATTAATTGCTTTTTTCGTTCAAATCAAAATGATTTAAACTTGTTGTTGGGAGTTGTCAATATTTAATAAAATAAATTAACTCAATGTTTAAAATGGCAAAGTTTTTTTGATCATTTTTATAATGAAAATAAAAAATTTTTCGAAAAAACTACTCACAATTTAAAACTTTTAGTAATGAATATAGTCATTTTGGTAATAGGTGCAAAATCAACAACTCGTTTGCTTGATATTATGAATTTGGTATAAATTTGGTGATTAGAGAATATTTTTAATTTTTTCTGTGAACATTCGGTGGAAGGTATCGAATATTCGGCACAGCCAAATATAGCACTTTAACTTGTTAAATTTTAAAGTGTTCTAAAAATAATCCGGGAATTCACCCAATTTGTCTTAGAACTGATTACTACTGCAGATTTTTTCAAAATTTTGAAATTCCTTTATTGCTGTGCGTAGATAATATGCATTTAAATTAATACGTTAATCAATCATACGCCGCAGTTTCTAATTGCGATAATTTCAAAAAAGTATTGAACATATGAAATTTTTAATAACAAGGGCTCGGACTTTTATGCAGTACAAATGGCATTTCATGCGCATAAAAAATTCCACTAAAAAAGATATGCGCTAAATATTTAAAAAATATGAAATTAAAATATTTTTTATAATGTTTTCAAAGCAATTTCAAACATTAAAGTAGCACTTTAATTTTTTTTTTTTTTTTTTTTTTTTTTTTTTTATTATTCCTACACTAAATCCCGCGAAGCTTTTTGCTTGTCTGCGGGAGACCAGAGCCTCTGGCGGGAATCAAACTCGCAACCCTGCTACTGATAGACTAGCTCACTACCAGCTAGCCTACCGGGGCGGATGTATCTATTATATTTGAAAAGGCAACATTTGACCATCAATTTGTTTTTCTTAACATTTGATCAGCTCCTCAAAAGCGAAATTTTGACGATAGTTATAAAACATTGGAAGAACAGCTTCCCAACTGTCCCATATAATTTCCGAATAGCATTGCACTTGTTATCATTTTTGTTTATCATATTGCACATAGAAAGCATGCATCACACAAACCATACACGTTTCCGTTTTTGCCTCTGAAATAAGAAATTATTCTGATTAGCACTTTACACAAGATCAAAAATAGTGTATATACTGCTAAGCCCCAGAAAGAATTAAAACACCAATATACATATGCTACATATGTCCCCAAAGATTTTTCTAAACCTTTCCAGTGGCATTCACATTTAGTTCAACCATATTTATTCGTATTTTCAATCATTATTTTTTTAATCTCGGACAGGAAAATATGAAAGTAGAGAAAATGGAATCTGCACACAGCATTACGTGTTCCTGGTATTACTGATATAATATTTATTTATTTATTTCAGTCCAAGTAATATTAAAAGCCCATAAGGCCAAAAATTATATATTACAAATGTCAATGTATATTCTGAATTTAAGCACAATAAATTAAAAATAAATGTATATGTACAATATAACTATTATTTACAATTATTTACGAATTGGCTCCCCAGCCTAATAAAATATTAGTAATAATATAATAATAACAACAATAGCTAGGCCCAAAGTGGATAGCTTCGTAAGATGCAAAAGAAGTTCTATGAAACTTAGATTAACCAAACATAACCATTACCAACATAATAAACGGAAAATAAAAAAAAATTAAGGAGATTATTAAATTAACTTAACTTAGCTCAACGAAAAGAAAAATATGTCTTCAGTTTTAAACGAAATGCATTATTTGAGTGGGAAAATAATCGAAGATATATAGGTAAGTAGTTCCAACATCGAGCTACCCTAACAAGAAAAGACCGCTCAAAACAACTACATTTTATTTTGGGCACAACAATTTGTGAGCTTCTTGTAGAGTGGGTAAACTGAAATTCAGAGCAAAGTTGAGTAGGATGTCTACTCCTTAAAACCCTATAGAAAAATAGTACATTGCGGTATAAAACAAAGTGCTTAAAGCTACCTCCTAGAAATCTTCTCACCAGAACAAAAATATGCATTCTTCTTCCAACATTATATACATATCTAACAACAGTATTCAAAATTCGGTTTAATCTAATAGTTTGGAGAGCTAAAGTACCAGACACAATCTAGAGCCCATACAAAATATGTTGCATCAGTAAAGCATAACAAATTTTCCATTTAATACAATACGGTAGGTAAATGTTATTCGAATATATCCCTCGCAAAACCCCAGATACCCTGAAATATATATGGTCGATATGATCAGAAAAAGTAAGTCGATCATCAATCAACACGCCAAGGCATCTCAACTGGTCAACAAAATCAATATTATTGTTACCAATAGAAATATTCAAATTACTTATTCTCTGCTGAAGCTTCAATATGACATGGTAAAGGAAGTGCACTTCATTGCTTTTTATTTTTCGCAATGCATAATGCACCGATACCGCAAGCTTCTTTACCATTTTCCGTTTCATGTTCACAGGTATTATGAAAAAGACGTTTAAATATCTGAGTCAGTTTCATTTAGAATTTTTGCAATAGCACTGCTGTGCAAGTTTCGTCGATTTTCCCTTTTTTTCTTCTAGAGAAAGTAAATAGGTAAAAAGCTGAAGGAAGCCTCATACAATACAAAGCAACAAAATATATTCGATACACAACAAAAGAATTTGGGGAATTACAAAATAACTTTTTCGTTCAAAAATAGTTTCAAAAGTCTGGGCAATTGAGCTTTATATCTAAATACTTATTAAAAATACAAAGTGGACCAAAATGGTCTCTGACCTTATAGTCGTAAAATTGTTTCATCCTAAAAAAACCACAAATTTACAACATTAGCGCTAGTTATAGAACCGCAATATAATTAATTCTGGGATAATAATTTTAAGTTGTGGTCTACTGTTTTTTGTTAAATGTTTTTGTGCAATTAAATTTTATTAAAAATCTGATGTTTTTGATGTAAAATAATATATAATTTTTACGACCCTTGAAAAAGTCACCAAAAAAGTGACGAAACGTCGGGTGAAATGTAATATATTTGTTTTTATTTACATCAATATCATTAGGTCTTATTAGCTTAAAAAGATAAATAAACTAAAAATTAATTGGCCAAAGAAATAAATACGACTAAAAAAAAGTATTTTAGGAGCACATTCCAAATTTCAAGTCGATGGCCCACCTGTCGACGAAAAAAAATTCATATCAAAAACTAATAAATAAAATAAAAAGAAAGATAAGGCTTGGGCATTTTTGCTTTAAATTGTCTCCTCAAAAGTGAAGAAACTCGTAGTTTTTTGATAAAGTTATGAAGAATACTCAAAAAAGACCGGCAAACCCGATTTTTGATAAAAAAAACTCGACCTGAGCGACTTCTAAACCTCTTTCGAAAAAATCAGAAAAATATTTCAAAAACATATTTCAACCAACAAGCTTTTAAATTATGCTTGAGCACCTATGAAAATAAAAAAATAATTTTTTGGGACACACTAATGTACATGTCGGATGCTTCAATTATAACCAAAGGTTCACTCATAAAATTATTACAGTAACTGACTGTGAGTTATTTAATTCGTTTTTCGTACTGTTAAAGTTGAATAAAAATATAGTTATTTTACGAATAACTTTATTTTTAACATTTATGTTATACAAAAAACAAGCTACCAAAAATTAATGTTTTTCCTTACCTACATTATTATTATTGTTTGAGTTTTTGTCGGTTAAAATATATCTTTAAATGTAAGGACAAGAACAATTCTTTCGCATATTTATATCGAAAACAATAATAAAAAACTAAAATTTTGTGTTTGTTTTCAATATAAATATACGAAAGAAATGTTCTTGTTGACATTGTGGGGCAGGCAGTAAATTTTAGAGAATACACTGCTTAATAAATACAAATTGAAAATTAATGTAAAATTTATTTAGTTTAACCCGGGGTTTACACATGCAAGTGCAAGTTCGAAAAACTCAATTAACTCACACATTTTTAGTAATACTATCACATTTTTCGTACTTGCAGCCCAACTTGCAAGAGAATTTGTTTGTAAATTTTGACACCAGTTTTTGGCAGCAAGTAAAATGACAATTAAAGAAACAGTATTACCGTTGATGCCTTTTGTATCAATTAACTACCCTGGGGGAAAGGGAACTAACACTTAACTTGTCACGTGACAAATCACTTTAACATGGCGATGTCCTACGAGGGGTTAATTGGCACCTTGTTGACACTTTGTAACAGGTCACTGAAATAACATAAATGGGCACATCCAATTTCGGTTAAAATAATGACTGTCGCAAAATCCACTCACATGAGTAGTCCAAAAATCCACTCACATGAGTAGTTTTGTGCCAATTACTTTTCCTCTGGACCAACTACACTCTAAACACATTATCACCAGTTAAGTGACAGGTCTTGTTTTCACCTATCACAGTTCGTTCCTCTTAAATTTAAAATTTTGTTCACTGGTCACGGGATAAGTTCTTTAAGACCAATTTACACAAATTTCCCGCAGGGTAGTACTTAGTAAAAAAAAATATTTTTATAGTTGATTTTCTGTGTATTTTTAAAAATAAAAAACAAAAACACAAATATACAGCAACATAGTATTTTTAAACAAAAATTTAAAAAAAAAATGTTAATTAAAATATTTTCTCAGAAATGTTATGATATCGGTAACTACGGCAATACTGGATTAACATATATTAAAAATAAACATAATTTTATTCATCAAGATGGACCAAAACTAAAATAAAAAAGAAACTTTCCAAATACCTAGGACAAATTTTTAAAAAAAATTAATTTCGAGCAACTACAATATAAAAAATTCAACACGTTTAAAATTGCAGTTAGAAAACATAAACATCTGCCCCGGAGAGATATTGGTATCTTTTGACGTCATATCACTTTTCGCAAACATCCCAGTTCATACTGCAATCAAGAACATAATGGGAAGTTTTAAAAGATTTCACTAGAATTCCCAGATTTAAGTTTTTAAATATACAGTGCAACTTCGACAATCCGGACACATATAGTTTTAAGCGCGTTCGAAATTTATTGAAATAATCTAAGAGAATTTAAGCATGAATTTACATCACAAGTTTTTAGATATCTAATACAATGCCTTAACTTAAATTTATTTTACTAGCCTGTGCTCGTTGAAAAATCGCCTTACTTGTTATATGTTAACTGGATTGGCTAGCTGGTAGTGAGCTAGTCTATCAGTACCGGGGTTGCGGTTCGATTCCCGCCAGAGACTCTGGTCTCTTGCAGACAAGCGAAAAGCTTCGCGGGATTTAGTGTAGGAATAATAAAAATGAAAAATCTTTACATAAAAGAATTCGGCCTTTGCTTTTAAATTTCTGATGAAATCAGGGTATGATTGTTTCTCTGTTGCAAAAACATGTGTTAAGCCCTTCTTCTAATTCTGGATTTTCTGCTTTGTTCATAACTTTTCTATTTCTTAAAAAAAGTTGTTCTTGCATAACAAAAATTTGTCCGGTTTGTAGAGGTAAAAATTTGAAATTGTCCGAAATGTATTAGCGTCCGAATTATTGGAGTGGCCGGACCGGACTATCTAAGTTGTACTGTACTGAAATTCTGTCTTACTGATAGAAATTACTTCATATACGATAAAAAATTTTCAATCAAATATTTGGTATGCCGATGGGTAACTCACATTCACCAACTATCGCTGATAGAGTCCTAGATACGCTACTTGACGAAGCAATTAAGGAATTGCAAGATAAAAATATTCGCATAAAGTACATAGCAAAATATGTAGATGATATTTTGGCAACAATAAAATAAGACGATAAAGATGAAATCCTAAGGACTTTTAACAAACAGCATAAGAAAATTCAGTTGACAATTGAGGTACAAACCAGCACAGGAATTGCTTACCTAGATACGAAACTACGCATTAATGGAAATAAAATAGTTTTCGTCAGGTATGCAAAAGCAACATCATCGGGAAGAATAATGAATTTTCATACAACACAACCATAGAAAATTTATTGACAGAGTACTTAAGATTAGTGGCAGACAATATCACTCAAAAAACATTGAAAAGATAAACAACATTCTAACAAACAATAGCTCTTCAAAAAATCTTATAAAAACTTTAATAACAAAACATCTGCCCACTCTAATGCCGACAAGGAGAAAACACAATTTTATAGTGTAAAATACATACCTGGACTTACGGATAAACAGAACATCAAAGACACAATAGAGAAGAAAAACATATGGTTTGCTTACAAACCTAACAAAACTTTAAGAACAATATTTACCAACATAAAAACACGAATAAATACACAATAACAAAGCAATGTTGTTTACGAAATACCATGTAAGGGGAAAAAAGATCAAAGCTGCGATTTGATTTATATTGGTACCATAAAGAGAACATTGGAAACAAGAATTACAGAACATAAAATGGACATAAGCAAATTGAAGGAAAGTACTGCTTTAGCCCAACACATAAAAAATACAAATCATTCGGCAGATTTCGATAAAGTACGAATATTGGATAGAGAAAAAATCGAAAAGAAAAGATTCACAATAGAGACGTTAAGGATACAACATAAAATAAAAAAGACAATGAACTTAAAAGAAGACACACAAAACATTGACGCCAGTTCCTGTAACCTGTTATATAATTTTTTAAGTTAATGCTCAATTTAATTTTTCGTGTTTAATGTTGTTTATGTTTGTCTACAACAAATTATTGTTCAATGTAATAAACAATTAATTTCTCTTATTGGAAGTCATAAATAATTGTAGAAAAATCTTTGTTGTAATAATATTGTTAAATATATTTTCTTTAATTTAAATAGACGAATCCCTTGATAAAGTGGATATAACATTCACGAAACGTTGGCGAAATATGGATTAAGTGCACTTTTATTACATATAGAATTTTAGGCCGTATTAGCTGAAATAAAATCTAATTTATTGAACAATTACGTTGGCCAAACAACAAAAATAATATAGAGAAATTATTAAATTAATTTCGTGATAGTGTTAACACGATAATGCTTTTTAAAGCCAAAAATAAAACATTTTTCATAAGATTTTTTAGCTTCGAGAACATTTGAAAAATAAACTTGCAACTGACTGTGTAAACACTTGGAAGACTTGCGGCTATTTCTTCGACATTTTCGTTGATAATTCAAAAGCACTACCTGCAAGTAATTACTTGCATGTGTAAAGAAAGCGTAAATGAAATGTAAATGATCCATTTTTTAAATTAATTTTTGGCTGTTTAAAACTGTTTAAAATTAATTTTATTTTGATTTTAGCTACATAATATTTGGAGTGTTAGTTTAAGCAAAAATGATGTAAAATTTTCAAGGAATAGGACTATTATAAGACAGCCTTATTAATTGAGATTTGACTCAAAGAATTGTACAAAAAAAAAAAAGATAAATTAAAAACCTTTCACTGAAAATCTGCTTCCGAAAGTCATTTACAATTTTTAAGAATTATCTAAAATGAAAAATGTGCATCTAACACAGTACAACATTTTTCAGGTGATTGATTCGGGACTCAATAATTGTTAATGAAAGTAGACCTAAAAAGAAGAACTTTTTTTTTATTTTTTTATTATTTCATTTATTTTCCGAAAAAAATCCTAACAATGTTAGTGCCTCAGCGCCTTGAAGGCATTTTAGAGGCGAGTTGGCAATAATATATTGCATAACTTATGAAATAATTTCTAGTTAACAATAACTTTATAATAACAAACAGGATATAAATATTTAAATCAAAAGAAGCAAAAAAAAAAAAACAAAATAAAATAATATTTCAACATTCAATATGAATTAGAATTACATTAAAAGTTCCTCTATATTTTGAAGCAACACCATGCTACTGCCAAGTTCATATTATTCCTTGTATTTAGTGAGTGCTGATAACTCGAAAAATATATGGTATGATGACCAACGCTGTTTAAACACTTAAAACATACATTAGTAACTGCATTTTGTAAGTGCCATAAATAGGTAATACAGTTTTAAAAACGTCGGTGTATAATGATAAAGTTGAATGTGTGATTGGAAGATTAGCTACCACTTTTAAAGCTTTATTTTGCATACGTTGCAACATTTTTAATTCAGAACTTTTCTTATGTCCATATAAAATGGCTAATTAATTAAAATGACTTTGAACTAGTGCATTATAAATTAATAATTTCGTGATTTTATCAAATTTGTTCTTAAATTTGTATAAAAAACCAACAGCCTGGGCTGTTTTAATCTTAAGATTTTGGATATTTTGACTCCAAGCAAGATTGCTCTGCAGTAGTATACCTAAATACTTAAAAGAACTGATTTCCATGATTTCTTTTCCATCTACAAAAACACTAAAGTTGGTACGATCCGAATATGGCTTAAATCTCATCAATCGAGTTTTGTTAGCATTTAAGAAAAGTTTATTTTTTCTCATAAACTCTGATATTAATGCCGCATCTCGCTCTTTATGTACTTTGGCTACCGTTTCATGCTTGTAATGGTAAAATAAACTAATATCATCTGCATATATAAAAATTTTGCCAGTAAGTTCAAGATTTTTCAAGTCATTAATATAAATAATAAACAATAAAGGTCCGAGTACGCTGCCTTGCGGAACTCCACATTCGACTTCACGAAACGAACTTTTACGAGCACCAATCTGGACAAACTGCTTACGATTGCTAAAATAACTTCCAAAAAGATCATTAGTTTGGTGAAGGTACATCAAATAATAATTTAAAAATTAATTTAAAGTTACTAAGTATCGTATCGAATTTGTCACGTTTTAGGCTCTTTTCTTTGTCATAACTCGAGAACTACTAGTCCGAATAAGCTGAAACAAATTTAGAATCTGTTTACATCCTTTAATCTGTTCATACAACGTTTCGCTACATAAGAATAGTTTCGCAGTTATAACTAAATGTATGAAGAAAAAAAATATTTTTTGCCCGAAAAATTGAAATTTTTTATTTTTAATTCATAAAAAATCCAAAACGGTAAAAAGTGTCAAGTTCTATTACTTTCGCGTAAATTCGCATAACCTATGAACAAAATGAGACATAAATCATGAAAATCGATGAACGCGTTTCGCTTTTATTCAAAAATTTGCTCGAGATATCCACAAAATTCTTTGGAAAAAACATTGATGACTTTTTTTATGATTCTCAGAATTAAAAAAAGGAATAACCAAAAGGTTATTTGATCTTTATGATTGCGGTAGCAAAGTAATAAGCGTTAAAAAATGTGAGTGGACAATTAAAAGGAAAGTGCACTTTTTTAATTATTTGGGTTTTTCCGTTAGTTACCTGCCTTATTTTTTTTTTTACAGAAATTGCACCCACATTTATGAGTGCTCATGTTTTGGAACGTTTCGAAAACATATTTCATAAGTACCCGCCAGTAAAATATTGAACTATTTGTAGTATTTATAGGTGCTCTTTGATCGATTATTGTCATTTAACAGAGCCGACACATGCGAGAAGTACAAGGGAATTTTCTCCGGTTTTTAAAAGTGAATAACAACAAAACATATAATATATGGAAAATAACAAGTGCCCACAATTGGAAAAATTTTGCTCCGTTTGTGGTCATATCGTCCCAAAAAGAGGCCAACTGGATCGAAAAAAAATTGATTACTGAGGAATTCAAAACAGCGTATTGTCATTATTTTGATGAAGCAGATTTAAGTGGTGCAAATTTTACGCCGAACACAGTGTGCAAAAATTGTTCTAATACCATTATAATGTGGATACATGGAAAAGGTGGACAGTTTTCTTTTATGAAGTCAGTAATTTGGGTGGAGGACCTAAATGCACATGATGAATCCAGGTGCTACGCATGCATAAATTCTCGGCATGGATTAAACAGAAAACAATTGAAAACAAAAGTATACATTGCTGCTTTTACTGCCACACTTGCAGTTAAACGCGCTGCTGGTACCGATACACCTAAACCTCCGAGTCTGGATACTGTGTCCCTGCAAGCCGAAAACGTTTTCACCAATCCGACCAATTTGAATGATGCTGATTGGACACCCGATATTGAAAATAATGGACCACAATCGCTAACACAAATCGAAATGGATTACATTGTGGCTAAGATGGGACTATCACAACAAAACTTAGAAATATTGACATCATTTTTGAAAAGCAGAAAACTGATACAGAAAAATGTCAGCACAACATCATACCGACAAAGCCAAGCTGATTTTCAGAAATTTAATTCCGTTGACGAAGCAATTTGTGGACACACTGAACAAAACATGCCCTTGAATATTACGTCTATCTCGGAAGATGATGCAGACTTAGAACATGAATATGAACAACCTACGAAGAAAATAAGGTCATGAGAACCACAAGCGTCAACTTCAACGAGGATGGACAGTGACAATAATTGAAAACGTTCTAAATTTTGTTTCCATGCATAGATAACATATAAAAATCGTATATTTTCTGTGTAATAATAGCTGTAATATGAATCGGAATGTTTATTTTTATGCAAAATAAAGAATTAATAAAAAAGTCATCAATGTTTTTTCCAAAGGATTTTTTATGAATTAAAAATTAAAAATTTAAATTTTTTGGGCAAAAACTATTTATTTCTTCATACATTTATTTATAACTGCGAAACTGTTATATGAACAGATTAAAGGAATTGTAATTCTTAATTTTTTCTAAATTTGTTTCAGCTTATTAGGACTAGTGGTTCTTGAGTTATGACAAAGAAAAGATCCTAAAACGTGACAAATTCCCCTATACGATACTTACTAACTTCAAATTAATTTTTAAATTATTATTTGATGTACCTTGACCAAACTAATGATGCAGAAGTTTTTCTTTTTGGGTCTACTTTCATAAACAATTATCAGAATTGAGTCCCGAAATCATGTGTTGTACTGTGTAATGAAATGCACTAATTGAACGACCAAGGCCTGTTAACAGAACTATTTTTGCAAACAATATGTAAATTTTTTAGTAACTGAAAATGCGTATTCTAATTTATTGTCAAACCATTGAAAAATCAAACAAAACAATATATTCCACATCCATCGTTTTTCATTAAATGGAAAATTGACTTTATATGTTGTTGCATTTCAGTCTCTTTTTCAGTTGCATAACATTTATTCATGCATGCATCAATGAATGATGTCTACAGATCCTAACCACCGAACTAGTTTTCTCTTCCATGATGACTTTTCCTAAGTCCTACTGTAGCATTCAAGTAAAATTGTAAATTGTAGTCGTACATATTTTAACAAAAATTTTATTTTGCATTGTAAATTTTGCTTAACTTTTTTTTTGGAAGGGCTGCATTTATATTTTTTGGTACCGATACTGGTTGTGGAATGACCTCATGTAACAGGGTTTATTAGACTCTATCAATTTGTTAACTCAAGCTTTTCTATACTTCAATCAGAAGCATATATCAAAATGTTCTGTATATTTGTATGTATTCTGTGTAAGTGTGTAAAATTGTGCAAAATTCCTACACAGAATTGTCCTATAAAGAAAAAAAAAAACAGAATACAAAATACCACTGTCAATTCAACCGCGGATGTTCGGGTGTATCATCATCAAGTTTTAAAGTTCAAGAGTGTATGTGTATGATTTTTTTGTTTTTATCGTGTGTGTGTATGTGTGCGTGTGCGTATGTTTGGAGTTGTGTCGTTTTTAGTTTCCGCTTCGTTAATAGAGTTAGTTACACAAACCATTTGGTCATGTTTCAATGGCTAGCAATCGACAGTTAACCATTCCATTCCTGTCAATACATATAAACCTACCTCTGTTTTTATCTACTTGCACACTTTGTGTATGTATGTGTATGTATGTATAGAGATCGATTGACTCTGTATGTGGGCATACAAATTCGACTTTATTTTTCCCAATCATGTGTCACATACTATGTGTTTATGTATGTGTTGTATTTACTTTTTGGAAAAGTTTGCTTCTATTGGCGTTAATTGGTTAATAGTTAGAAGAGAAATGAACACTTTAAAGGACCTAAATTAAAATGAAAATTTCATTCGTAACAACATTGTATATATACATGACTTCAAATATTGATTTCAATTTTGTATTCAACATTTACAAAAAAGCTTTCTGGCACATTTTGATTTCTTCTCAAAATTGATATACGGTGAAATCTCTCATGACCGGACAACGAAGAGCCCGACTTAGCGTTCTCGTTTCAAATACTGCCGTGGCCAGGTATCAGTGCCCTTTGGATATCTCCGCATTAGAAAGATAGCCGATAAGATAAGTATTTTTATATTTATGTACACTACTTACATAAGGAATAAAAAATTCACAAATCAATGTCATGCAGCGTTCGCCACTCACGGTAATATTCGCACCGGTTGCAAATTCAAAAACAAATGGGCCGATGACACCTTCGGCATGTAAACAACAAATAGCTATTGTTTTATGTAATGGAGTCTTATGACGATTTCACTCTCTCCAAAGACGAAAATTCTGCTTGTTCAGCCAGAATTGCGCCATATCGCTGAACGTGATTTGACGATAAAAATCTAGTACAAATTTCAATTGCTTCTCAGTTAGATTTTATATGGCTGTACATCAAGACCTTTCCTTGAAATTTTCCATTTTTTTGGAAGAACAGAAACCGATTTGCTGAGAACAGCATGGGGATCTATAAATTCGAGTCCTCTGCCAAGCTCACTTTAACAGCGGCGATGGCTTCTTCTGTATACACGGTGCGGTCCCGATTTCAAAGAATATTATTCATGTTATCCCAAAGATGATAAGATTTCCTAGCCTTTAATTTACTGAAAAAATTAAAGCATCCAATTTTGCAACATCAGAAGGTTATTGTATCGGATTATGCTAATTTATTGGTATAGATCGTATGCCTTAAAATATTTTATAAACAAGTCAAGGATGTTAAGTAATCTGACGACCAGTTGGAGTCACTGTTATGTAAAGAGAGAAGATTTATAAGCTTTGTGCCCTACAAATCAATGCTCATCAGTTTCCGACAATATTTAAACGGCCTTCAGTGTAGTAGGGTTTCTATTGCAGAAAAATTTATCGGAAAATATATTTTTTGAGTTTGCGAATATTTAAAAACTGGATATATCTTCAACTCAAATTTAGATTTTTTGAAAGTTTAAAAAGAAATGTTAAGATTTAGCGTCATTTTGATATTTTCCGTATTTATATGTCAAGACTTGGTCTAGTTTTTAAGCATTATTTAAAAATCATTCTATGTATAGAATTTATGCAAATAAAATGGCTTAATTTGCTCAAATCCAAAAACTATATCTACACTTAATAATTGAATTAATTACCTACAGAATTATTTCTCAATCATAAGTTTTTAAATGTAGCACTGCCATGATTTTATTAAATATTATTTATTACATTATTACCAAAAATTCCGGAAACGTTTTTATGAAGAATATTAAACGTAGATAAATGTTCGATTTTCCCTATTTTTCAAAAGCTTTTGGAAAACTTCTTTACAGCATATTCTGATCTACGCCATGGATAAAGTGTTAAACCAACAAAAATGAAATTTTATATATTATCAGCAGGACAACATCGATTTCACTCGGACCTGAACATCCGATTATTTTAAACAACCAACAAATCCAAGTTATCGACTCTACTAAAACTTTAGGTATTATATTCAATGGAAATTCGAATCGGAAAAACCGTATTTTAAATGCTTGCGGTCAAACTTTTTCCTTGCTCAGGACTCTTGCACTTCCCTAAAATTAATAACTAATATGGGTTCTTATGACATTACATAAGATAACCAGCAACCTGTTTAACTTTATAAGCGACTACATTGTTCACGATCAAATAGAGGTAGATGTATTAATAGGCTGACATCGAAATGGCAATCCTTTATTTACACTTTCTGTTTTTGAACTTATTAACCTTATAACCTACAATCTATTCAGAATGTAATATCTTTTACTTAATTCAATTCTTAAAATACTGTTTTTTGGTTGTTCTATTCTATATAATTTTTGTTAGTTTTTGGTTCACTGATATTAAATTGTTTCTTCATAAATTTTATGCTTTAATATTATACTATAACTCCTTTGCATAAAATAATCAATTAATAAAAAATAAAATAAGTTACTTGTACTGTTTGGAAAAGAATGTAACACAAAAGGAATTAAAATATATAAAACGCAGTTTTTAACTTTGAAATGTTGCTTGAAAACTTAAAAATGCCGTTAAAATAATTAAAAAGTAAATGTTTATATTTATTTAAGCTCTAGGTCTTTTTAATATTTATATTTTTATTTTTAATATTTCGCTAACCTTTGGTTAGCATCGTCAGGAAATTAAATATAATAAAAATATTTAAATATAATTAAAAAACAAAAAATTTTTTTAATTATATTTAATTTCCTGACGATGCTAACCAAAGGTTAGCGAAATATTGAAAATAAAAAAATTAATATTAAAAAGACCTAGAGCTTAAATAAATATAAACATTTATTTAATTAAATAAGGTCAAATAAAAACTAAATATATAATTAAATAGTATTGAGTTCCCAAAGGGAACATATTGAGTAATACTAAGTGCACTAGAGCCCCGATTTGCGTCTGTCCTATTTGAGTCGTCTCGATTTACATCACCTTTTAAAAATTAGTTAAATTCACTGGGCGTAGTTTTGATTCCGATTTACGTCGCTATATACGATTGAAATTTTTCACTGAAGTCATAATCACATGTGGAGAATTTTTCTATTTGCGTATAAAAAGGCGAATTCCAATTTTATTCTGTTGGGTAAATTATTCTAGCCATAGTTGCGTATTAGGAAGTAAGAATTTAGTTCTTAATAAGAAGTACTGTGGAAAAATTAGTGCAAAGAAAAGAAATTTCATTAGTTTGGAACTAAAATTGCACGAAACATTTGATTCAAGTGAAAAAGCTGTTGACATCGACACAAGCCTTTGCTTAGCACCTTTAACAGGAAAAATAATTTGCAACAGAGATAGTGCTAAAAAAATTAATCATTAAGATATATCTCGAGTTGATCGCAAATAAGATTGTATTTATATTAAATGTTTATGTGAATATGGATAAAAATTTACAAATTAGTTAATTTGTGTTATGTTTTATGAAAGTACATATATTTTTTCTTTATATATATTTTTATTTCTTTTCAAATATACAAATATATTTTTACTTATTTTATATAATAACTAAATTCACTTGCTAAAATAAACAGAATAAAACCTATCCCTATCATGTTTTTACCATAAATAAATTTATTTTGGACCGAATCAATATATATTCAGTGCATTTATATAGAAAACAAGTGATCCGATTTCCGTCGTTTCTGATTGCGTCTCATTTCCCCGGTCCCCAATAACGACGCAAATCGGGGCTTCAGTGTAATTAAAAGCATTAGAATTTGCTAGCACTAATATTTAGTAGTGGTTCATTATTTGATGCCCAAATAGCCAATGGTGCGTATGAGCACTTTTTAATTCATATGGTACCCAAAAGTATGCAATAGAATTAGTATTATGTTATAAGCAAGTGAAATGGTTTCTGTGGCGTATACTTTATATTTAAATATAAAACCATATAATGCGTTTTTCATAAAGCGGACATACCAAAAAAATTTTTTTTTGCCAATATTTCTTCATATTAAGAATAACTTTAGTTCTAGTAGATATAAGTGTTTGTGCCAAATACTAGAACTAGAAAAAAATCAGAAAAAAAAAGATATGGAATTCTTATAGGAAATCGTTTGATCTTAAAAAAAAAATGCATCTGCAAACCCGGAAATAACAAATTTAAACTTTTCGAACTTGGATACCTTATTTAATTTTTTTTTTAACCAAAACTTACCTCAGGTATAACGTTTGTGCCCGTTATATGTTCCTAAAACTCAAGAATCGCTATCGTGCGATTTGGCTGAAATTCACAAAATATATTTATAAAACAAAAATAGTTTCCCGATAAATTTTTAAATAGCGCTGGGGTTAAGTTATTAACAAGATTTTCCATTTTAGCCTAATTTGACGTCACTTCAGAAGGTACCATACCTTTAAATGGATCTATGAATGGACCCGATATGTAGCGCTATAGTGATGCTATTTAGATATTAATATTTGAAGAAAAACGATAAACACCTACATATTTGAACAGAAACCGTGATGACGAAAATTTTTATCTAGCAGGACATACAATTAAGTATTAGGATAAGATTTGACTTTTTCTTATTAGTTCAACAATGAAAAAAAAATATTTGCGGAGCCATTTGACTTAAACTTGGAATGTATGTATTTTTTCACATAACAATTTATTTTATGGATGTCTGACAAAGGAAATTGTCAAAATAATAAAAACGTTCTTACAACAAATTGTGAAAGAATTAAAGTTTCCATGAAAAAATTAATTTTAAATTCCGAAAAATTTAATTCATTTATCATACTGCCGACCCGATGTAGAGGAGGAAAAATTTTTAGAAGGTGATTGTGAATCTATCGGTTATACTAATAGCTCAATAATTCGGTACTATCATGGTGGACGTATAAAAAAGCATTTTAGAGTAAGACAATGTTTGCCGGGCTCAGCTATTTATAATAAAAAAGTTTGGAAATGTATAATAAGTTTAAGAGATATGCAAATTTTTTTACAGGCGTAAGGCACTTCTAAGCCGGAAGTGCTCATTTTGAATTCCAATTTTTCTAACTAAGATCGTTTTTTATTTTTTTTTTCAATCCAAAATTATACTTTTCTCCAAGACGACATAAATAAAATTTTGTATCATCGAAAAGAGTTTTTGAAAAATGAAAGAATGTGATGCCCATATTGCCTATATATGAAAAAAGATCAAATATATAGGGATTTTCGCGTTTTATGTAAATAATTGCCAAAAAAAAATTAATTAACATTATTTTAAAACAGATTCAATTCGACAAGCAAAACATTATTTCTACATATGTAGAATTTGTATGAAAATACGAAACGAAAATACGTATATAGTTAAAAATCTCAATTAGGTCGCAAGTGATCAGGTTGTATATACCATTAAATGCTGCTTCAAAAACTCTTTTCGATGATACCAAATTTTATTTATGTCGTCTTGGTGCAAAGTATAAAAAAATTCGAAAAACTGAAAATAATACATTTTTTTAAATTGGTCCAGCTCACGGATGGCCAACGCTAGAACCACAATATTTTGGGAATCATCATAAAACATATCAAGCTTTATTTTCAGAGGGGTAACAATCTCACTTTTTTTTGACGTTATACTGTGAATGATTTGAAATGGGCTATGAATTTGTTTAAAAGATACTTAAATAACTATCCATCAAGCACTGCGAAACCGAAAGTGAACAACTTAAATTAAAACATTTCTAACTTGGAGACCTTTTTATTTATTTTTTTTTTAACCAAATTAGCCCACGGTTTCTTCATTATATTGTAAAAGTTTTTTTTTTTTTGATCTCCATAAGTTTAAAAGTTATGCAAGCTTATGTAAAAATGTTTGTCCAGATTAAAAGATTTCCATAACCCCCATATTTGTATGTGGCCCCCTTAAGGGTGGAAATAAGGGGCAAGTATATTTGATAAAATGTTTAGGACGAATAACTAACTAATGGATATTTTTCTTTAATATACTCTTCACATCATATATATATTTTAAAAACAAGATAAAATCGATCTTGTTCTCATCTGAGGCAACATTTATTATGTTGTTAGTATGATGTTGTAACTCATTACACTCAAGATGTCCAAAATTGTTATACATAAAAGGTCAGATTTTAGTAAAACTTAAGATGACCAATTTTTTTAATTTCAAATTTATTGCCATATCTTAAATTAAAAAAAGCTTTTTTTAAGCTGATTTGAGGTTGCTTTATACGAATATAAAAATTCATTTACTTTTCTTTATGCGCTTTTTGGCAATATTCGCCAAAAATAAGATTATTTTGTTTTGTAGTGTTTTTGCTTATTGGCGAAAATTTCGAGGACAGGTTCATTTTAATAAATCTTATTTGTATAATATTTTTAGCTTTTCTAAAGTCTTTGGAAAAAGTTTCCGGACGAGCTGGCCTGAGCAACCAGCGAAATGGGAATAGAAACTAGCTTTCCCTCAACAATAAGTTTCAGTGGAAATTTAGCACGACATAGAGAAATCTTATTAATAATGTCCACACTGTTTAATATATATCTGTATATTCCTTTAGCCAATTTTACAATTGTGTTGATCAGATAAAAATGTTTTGAGTTACAGGACTTTAAATGCAAAAAAGTTTATGCTTATATAATTTTCAATTGCTCTTTTTAAATGAAAGATATACTGAGTATATAAATATTTCTTCTGGCTTTATTTCAAAGATAATTTTGGGACGATCTCACGATGTAAAAAATGTTTCATCTTATTCACAAATTAAAGAGTTAAAAGTCATTAAGTGGAGAAAGCCGAATTTTGTACACACAAATTGCTTTAATTCCGTTTAAGTTAAAAATTTTTTTTTATTAAAATGAATTTTGTATGGGAAATTAAATCGGCATTTTACTTAATTAATTATTACCTTCATATTTTTTTTCTCAGATATCCTCAATTATAAGATTCTTTTATTAAGCACAAAATTGTTTTTTTTTGTCAATATTAATTAAGCATATTAAAAAATAAAACTCAAAAAATGATACGTCAGAAAAATTGAATTAGAATCAATTATATACAAAAAAATTCGAATACCGCCAGGATGGTATTCGAAATTTATTGGAAGAATTTTTTTCTTCATACCTTTTTATGTGTACATGCATACGTCATATATAATTTTATTATTTCTATTTTTTTATTTTTTTTTTTTTTTTTTTTGAAAAATAAGTTTACTGTTTCCAAATTGATTGCTCCATTTTGATGAAAGTTGACATCCGCAGCGCTATAGTCGAATTAAATTTTTCAACAAACTGCACGCACAGCATCGTATTCCCTTTCTTCTGGAATAGTTAAAGTGGGTCCACAAAAAAAAATAAAGTCAAAGTAATTAATATATTCCCTTTTGAGAGAAATAAAGGCTGTCGCATATTATTTGTTGCTTTAAACTGTTCCGAATACTACATAAGAAGACGAGTAAAATAACAGCAGTTCCGAGGCTGAGTTTCTTACCATGACAATGCACGCACTCAATATGCACCACTAGTAAGAAACTATTTAAAAACTATACAGTAAAAATTTTACCTCAAATGCTTTGTAGTTGAGACCTTGTAATTTTTTATTTTCAATTTGAAGCTTTTTGACAAAAGTTTACTTATTCGCAAGGTTACAGGCTTATTTTTTTAGGATTTAACGTCTTGCCATAAAACCCAAAACAAAAAACTTTTGAAGCTGCCAATAGTTTTAAATTAGGCTTAAGTTCATCAAATTTAGTTTTCATTTAATTATTTTTAATGAAGGAAGGAATTTTATAACATGAAATGAATTAAAATGTTTTGTTAATTTCTATTCTTTACTTAACAACACGCAGAGAAAAAACATGATTAATGAATGGTCACTGCGACCATTTTTATTCATATTAGCCTAATATGTTTACCCTAATAAACTTATTATAATCCTTATTTAACTTGAAAAAATATTTTTTCTCCTTAACATTTTTAAGTTCACTATAATAATATTAAATGGTGGCTTACACCTAAAAAGGCACTCTGGTCTAGCTAAACATATTAAATTATTTTATATGTTAGCTACTATAATATATATATTTTCAACTATACAATTAAAATCATAATATTAGCTTTACACAAAAGGTATGATTGATACCATCATTTTTGTTCGCTTTAAAATACATTCTCTAAATGAGCAAACATTTATTGTCAAAACAAACAGTGTGTGCTTATAAAGCAAATAAAATCTTCTTTCATGTCATTTTCCGTCTGCGAGAGTCAGTAAACCGAGAAACATGAATGACTGAAGTTTTTCGGGAGAAAGAGGCCATGCATGAATGCAATATTAAGGAAATAAACTATTATACGTTTATTGAAACAGGTAAATTATATATATATATATAAATATATGTATTTAATTTTATTTATTAAAATATGCTAAGCTGTAAATGCATGTATTTTTAATAAAACATAAAATTTTTTAAATAAATTTTTTTATTGGTTTTATTGTGAGAACCATATTGCATGGTGTTAGGAAAATTAGAAACATAATAATAATAATATTTTTGAGATAATAATAAGCTACAAACATGTCTAAACATATATTGTTACTGAAGACGTGTTTGGTACAATCATAACCACAAACATTAATGATAGTTTGCGATTGTGATTGTATCAACCATGTTTTTTCTTTGCGTGAAGGGATCGAACTTAGGTCAAATTTACATGTTTTCAGAATAACTTTATTCTCATCGACATAATTCTTTCATTTAGTTAAATGTCACACGAAGTAAACAAGTTTTTAATATAGTTTTAAAGTTTTGTTTACTACCTCAAACTGGCTTAAAATTTTTTTTAAAATCTAAAGTATTCTGATGCGGTCACCTGCACGCAGAGAAAAAACATGATTAATGAATGGTCACTACGACCATTTTTGTTTATACTTGCCTTATATGTTTACCCTCATAAATTAATTATAGTCTTAATATAACTTAAAAATTGTTTTTTGTCCTTAACATTTTTTAATTCACTATAATAATATTATATGGTGGCTTACACCTAAAAAGGTACTCTGGTCTAGCTAAACATATTATATTATTTGATATGTTAGCTACTATAATATATATATTTTCAACTATACAGTTAAAATCATAATATTAGTTGAACACAAAAGGTATGTTTAATACCATCATTTTTGTTAGGTTGAAAACACATTCTCTTAAGATGCAAACAGTGTGTGCTTTAAAATTACATTTTCTCCGTCCGCGAGCGTCAGTTAATCAGGAAACATGAATGATGACAGAATAATTAAAACATTTTTCGGGGAGAAAAATGCCATGCTGCCTTGCAAAACTAACGAAATAAATTATTATACGTTTATTGAAACAGGTAAGTTATTTAAATATAATTATAAAAATATATAAATATGCAATTATTTTGTCTTTCTTGCAGCCAAAAAAACCTATAACAAATTTTGACACATAATTTTGTCATCAGCCCCGAATTTTTTCAAACACGGAATTCTTGTTTGTTTGGATATATTTGTACCACACAACGTAAATTTATAAATTAAAACACATACACAGGTATATAAATATGTGTATTTAATTTTATTTTTAATATATGTATGCTATATTTTATTTATTATATTTGTAATAAAACATAAATTTTTTAAATTAAATTTTTTATTGTAAGAACCATATAAAATGTTGAAGTAGACATTTTGCATGGTATTGGGAAATATAGAAAAATGGTTTGAAAGATCGTGCGCATTTTTCTTCTGAACATAATAATATGTTTGAGACAATAATTAGCTAAAACATTCTGTCTGAACATATATTGTTGATTAAGACGTGTTTGACGCAATCATAACCACAAACATTAATGATAGTTTGCGATTGTGATTGTATCAATCATGTTTTTTCTTTGCGTGTGTATGATAGTGCCTTGCACCAAACCATACGTGTGAGTTTTTTGTTACAATCACAATCGTGGTAGAGTCTACTGGGAATCTCATGAAGAGCGTTTTTGATTGGAGACGAGAACATTTTTTGAACGTAGAGTGTTTCTCGCACGGCAGAAACTATTACATCAGCGGATGTATCTGCAACTATAATATGCATTAGCTTGATTAAGCTTATGTCAAAAATTAACAAAAAAAGACTCCCAAATGCATTTAAAAAAAAGCTAAAACAAAATCAAAAAACTTTGAATTCCGTAGTGAAAGTGCAATCAGTTTGTAGAGATTATCTAACGAGTCTTTTATAAAGCATGTCACATGCGACTCATGTGACAATTCGTAAGATGTTCAGCCGTATAATTATTATATGAAGATGAAAAGACGAGCGTGTCAAACAAGTGTAAAAAAGTAATAATTAAGAAAACAATGTAGATGTGTTTTTTATTGTTTCCCGTCAGATCATAATCAGAAGATTCAGCTTTTGCTAGCTGGGTTTGATGAGCCAGTTTGATGTGTTGGCCACGCCGCTGTAATAAATCCTCTAACAACACAAGACTTAAATAGAATTTATATGTAAGTTTTATAAAAATTTATGCAATACAATATACTCTTACTTTTTCCAGTTATTATAAAAAACAGTTACTCTCTATTAATTTTTTGTGTTACAGATTTGTCGCATTTATAACTTTCTATGAAGAACATTGTGTAAAAAATGATTACAATATGACAATGATGGAAGAGTCTGCGAGAAAATGAAATGAAGATTAATGTCAAACAGCTAACACTTTTTATGAAATGATTTCAAATATTTTACAATCGAATGGTAAAAACTACTTGCATATCACAAAAGACAGTGAATCCTAATATAGAGAGATAAGGGCTTAAAAAAAAAATTAAGTCACATGGTATGGATTTAGAAATTTCTAAAAAAATAAGCAATTTTGTTGAAAAAACTAAATGGAGACACCATAGCGAAGCAGAGTATTATAAAAAATAAAAAAAGATCATTTGTATAAAATTGATATGAAGCATTTCATACTTCCGTTTCTATTATTAGTTAAACTTACTATTTTTTCAACATAAATACTCGTATCTAGCCATCATTGCAATTTATTTTATTCTTACTCCATTCCAATCTTATCTTTCTATTTAACTATGACATTACAGTTCGCAGTTGCTTTTAAACAAAATGAATTTGCCGGAAATAAATCGTTGCGAATTTATTAAGAAAAAAGTCGGTCCCTTACAATCACTTTTCATTTACCTGTCCTCCTGGATGGTTGGTTGGTATTCCTATTAAGACAAAACTTAGAACTTGTGACTTCTGGTCTTAAATGGTTAAGCGGAATAGAAGTAAAAGACAAATTAAACCAAATGTATAGAGACAAAAGACACGAGTAAAGGTAAGATTATGTTTTTCTATTTATTGTTGATTAGATGATAACAAATATATTTCTTATATGTGAAGGGTGTTTTTTAGCTCTGTGAGAACTTCTGATATCGATAACTATAGTTTAACAGCTCAGACTGCCAAACTGTGTTGACATTTCTGTTCAGTAAGGCTTAGCACGTTATCATGAATCGCTTAACACTAGAACAACGATTGTCAATTGTAAAAATTACTTTGATAAAAGTTCATAGAGCACTTAGTCTACTTTACGAAGCTCATTTCTGTTTCAATTGCAACTTCAATAATCAAAATTGCCGTATATGCAGTGAAGACAATCCTCAAGCCGTTACCGAATTACATTCATTAAAATTGACTGTCTGGTGCGGTTTACATGCTCTTTCGACATGAGGAGCACGGTGCTGTCGTTACGATGAATGATGAGCATTATCGAATAAAACTGCTTGAGTTATTCTTTCCAAAAAATAATCAGCTAACCATCAACGACTTTTGGTTTAAACAAAACGGCACAAATTGTCATACAGCGTGATTAGCAATCGATGTATTGCAAAATCAATTTGGTGACAACTTCTATTAAAGAAGTAATTTCCGCCCTACGGCCAGACTTGCTGCAAAAAGCAGTCAAAAATTGGATTGATCAAACGAACCATGTATCTCGTAGCGGCGGCGGAAATCATTATTTAAAAAAATGCCATAAAATTATCTAACAGATTGTAATAAAAAAATTATATTTCAACAATATTTTTGTCTCGTTTTATCATTTAAAGTTTTAAAAAATACTATAAACAGCAAATTCATTGAAATTTTCTAAAAACTTGAAATTTTTGAAAAAATTAAGTTATAAAAAATAAAGCATGTCGATAAAGGGTTTATGAAACGGATTTTCATACAAAATTACATGCTTTATTTTTTATAACTTAGGCCGTAAATCATAAAATTTTTTTAAATAAAAAAAATCTTATCAAAAACAAATTTCACATAAAAAGCATGAAATGCGAATTAAAAAAAAATCCTATATAAAGTAGATTGTGGCTTATATTTGGTTAGGCCTGAGGAAATTTATTATAAATCAAAAAACGATTGTGATTTTAATTTTTATTCTGGTAAGTTTGTAGAGTGCAGCATTTGCACAGTGGGCTGCAGTGCGGTCTTTTCTTCCAATGCACAATGGTCTCCTAGACTAATTTTTTGGGCCAAAACTCAAAACATTTATTTCCATATATGTTGTTGTAATATTGTACCAAACACTTCAAAAAAACAAAAGCAATAATTTGTTTTTGCAAAATCCAATTAACCGTTATTCTGTGAAGTGAGGAATTTCAAAGTTTTTTATTGCAGTGGTTTAGTTATACACGTGGCATGATTTTGTGTCTTGTTGAATCACAAGTTAGAAGAAAATTAATAAACTTTTTGAATATTTTAATTATGGATATTAATAACGATGGTAAGTATTTGAATTGTTAATAGTAAAACATTCAATAAAAGTGTTGGTGATAAAAAAAAATAGGAAAAACTTATATAACCTCCAAATTAGTGAATTTTGGGGGGTTTTTCTAATGTATAAAATATAACTAAAAATGTTCAAATTAGTTCAACGGAGCAAGAACGTCATAAATTACAGTGATTTGTGGTGCATATGAATCAGCAATTACATTTTGCCAAAAGTTGCCATTTTTTGAGAAATCTGTTTTTTTCAGGTGACTTTCGCTTCAAAAATTGTGATCTGTTAAGAATATGGCGGAGTGGGCATAGGAAACAAAAAAAAACTGATCTTCTTTTTAATTATATTTTTAAGGAGGGAGAATCAAATGCTTCCAAAGAATATCAAATGTATTTGACAGATAAAATTCGAGTATATTGTTCTAGATTGGATGTGAAATGGCAGAAATCTCCTAGATCAATTAACATTTTTAACTAGTACTGAAAAGTCCAAAAACAAGTAACTTGACTGAAGAAAATTATTATTCTTTACAAGAGGAAAACGTAGGAGAAAAATCTTTATCAACGTGTGGACGTCCTCGAATGAAATTTTCGGATATGTCTGATCGCAGAAAAAGAAGGGAGGCGGCAGAACTATCAAAGTATACAACAAATGAGACTTAACTATTAATGCAGGCATCAATAATGTCGGCTCGAAAAAAAAGGAAATAAAGATAAAATCGTTGTTCTGAAAAAAAACTATGGAAAGTCCCACAAGACTAAGGCTTTTAGGCTCAAGATGGGTTAAAAATTTATTTTTTTTTCATTAAAACTTAATATATATAATGATTATTGTTACCAATTGCGTTTATAATTTTAATACATGTATATGTGTGATTTTTTTTAGTTTTGGCCAACAAATGTAGCTCGCCAGACCTATGCGCAATGGTTTGTTTACCGCTTTTATGTCCGATTTGTGTGATGCCATCCTAGTTTTGATTTGGTTGTGAAAACATATGCTTTTGGCATATATTGGACTTGTCACTAGGGACATCGAACGGTTATTATTCACCGGCTTTAACCGGCTATTTTACCTTTGCCCAAGTCGGTCCATTTTTCGAATATCAAATAAACCAGTTCTTTTGGTTTAATAAACCGGTTATTTTAATAATGTGTAATTTGTATACATTTTACTTACTCCTGTTGTAGAGTAATTTAAGACTTTTCTAATTGGGCAAATTTAAACTTTAAATGAAGAATGTCAACGCAAAATGTAACGCAAGTCAAAAAACATTACGAACAATGTAAATACAAATCGCTTAAAGAAGCGTTTGTTTTTGTAAAAAATAAAATCAAAAACTATTCAAAATACTACAAAAAAGTGTGCAGTTAAAAAGTAAATAATAATTTGTGCGAGAGTATTCTAAATATTAAATACATATTTATATAAATGTTTTCTCTGGAGATATTTCGAACGGGATCGAAAGTTGGTTGCTTGATAACTTGATAGCTTAAATGATAACTTGCAAAAGGTTTTCCACGTCACGATTGACTAATCGCCTTTAATATTATTGTGCTCTAAATAAATCTTAATTCCGTTCGAAGTAGTTCTAAAGAGTGGACAAATACTACTTTTCTAAACTACGCTGCCAAAAATGAATAATATGGTTGAAATATTACCCCTTTGTGTTGCCGAGGACGTAATGCCCGTTAAGGTACTAAAAACTAGCATTTCTTCATGCTTAAAACTACAACATTCCGGCGAAATTAACGATATGGAAAAAATTCATCAGTTTTATTTATTAAAACACCAAGAATTAAAAAATAAAATCGAAGAAATCAAACATAGAAGGCTAGCTGGTAGTGAGCTAGTCTATCAGTACCGGGGTTGCGGGTTCGATTCCCGCCAGAGACTCTGGTCTCCTGCAGACAAGCAAAAATCTTCGCAGGACTTAGTGTAGGAATAAAAAAAAAAAAAAAAAAAAAATTGCCGTTAACGATTTGACAAATATTTTATACTAAATGTATGTTCATATTACTATTCGTTTTATAATGCTGAAACAAAATAATTTGAAATATATAATCCTGGCTAAGAGGCTAACAAATGCAATATCTCAAAATGTATCTCAAATAATAAATATATTAAATTCTTTTAATGTTTTATTGTTTTGCTTTTGCATAACGTTTGGCTAGATCAAACATCATTTCATAGTTTTTAAATTATATTATACAATTATCATCTAACAAAAAAAATTTTGTAAATAAATAGAAATTGTTAAAGATAAGGTTAGGTTAGGTTCCATGGGCAGCCATCGAGAGACAGCTCTCTTGGGTCCTTCAGCGGTCCCTTTGTGATACCCAGCGCCAATGCCCATCCCAAAGAGCAGTTACTTAGATGGCGTCACTGCAAAGTTTTGCCAATTCGTGATCCTAATGAAGAGAAGAAGCAATCTTAGTTCTATTTTAGATAGACCCTCCAAACAGGAAAACACCGGTTCTCCCAGGTATTTTTCCCTGATGCCCCGTAGCCCAGGGCATTGACAGAGAAAGTGAAGCACAGTTTCCTCTTCCTCCTCATCATGATAACTTCTACAGTAGTCATTAAATACCAGACCCATTCTTCTAGCATGAGTCCCAACAGGCCAGTGTCCAGTCATGACCAACACCACAGTCCTGATTTGGTCCCTATTGAACTTAAGTAGAGATTTGGTTCTCCTTTCATCATAGCCAGACCAAAGTGCCCTGGATATGGAGCAGGTGGACTCACAGGTCCATCCCTCTTGCGCAATTCTATAATTCTCGCGCAGAATGAGTGACCTACAGTGAGCCTTGTTAAAGATAAGGTTAAAGCTTGAGTAATTTACTGATCTCGTTTTTTTTTTGGATTTTATGGTCACAAAATTTTAAGGTCGGTCTGAACAAACCTTAAGTCGTATCTATGAATTTTGTTAATTCCATTCCCTTGTGAATTGTTTTGTTTTTATTCAAATTCATGTTTTATTACAAAAACTTATTTGATATTTGGAATTTTATGTATTCGAATAAGAACCATTAACCGGTTATTTAAAAAATTTTTAACCGAAAACCGGTTTTTAAAAATAGCAACTATTCGGAATATTCGAAACCCAGTTTTTGAAAAAAGTCGATGAATCGATATCCCTACTTGTCACCATTACACGTTATTTTGTACACAAAGTTAAAACAAATTTAAAAAAAATTTTATTTAAAACAAATTTGTTAAAAAAAAATTTTCTATAAAAAGCAAATTTTTAAAATTTCCTACATAAAGAAAATTTTTAAAACATTTCCTTTAATAAGAAAATTTGGAAAAATATGCTCTTAACCCTCGTCAACGTTATAATTTTACAACGTTAACAGGCGGTATCGGTACAATTGCACCTGCATATAAAAATGCTCTTACCTGTGTATATATAAAATTTCTTTAAAAGCTGATTACACAATTGTATGACTATATTTTTAATTGCTACGAGAGTTGCTACAAATCTAAACGAATTTATAATTTATAATTTGTATTTTATAGCACATATGGGTAATTCCATAGTCACATACGTACCAGTCGCACGCTTCAATGAGACAAAAACCAACGAAAGCGTTAAAAATTTTTTTACTTCTTTTTGTTTTTGTGTGGAGCATGAAAAACTTTACATTTGGTAAAAGAGAAAAAAATAATCAAACATGCAGCTCAGAAAATATAAGCAATTAAAGGCGGTGACGTGGCGTGACAAAAATAGAAGTTGGTTTTTTCCATGTTAGTAAAAGTACAAAACTTTGCGAATTTTGTCGAAATATTTTGCAAATATTTTTTGTCATAATTCCCAACATAATAAGTGATTTTTTTTAATTTTTTGAATTGATAAAACTTTTCATGATTATCCCCTACAGTCCGTTGTTTGGTTCGTGACGTTACGTGATGTAACGTGACATAGTTTACCATGTGATACTTGTACTCAATTTTGTTTTCAATAACTGTTTGTTTTTTTTTTAATTCATGAAAAACAACAGGAGATAAATTGTATTTGATGATTTTATTTTGTAAATTATATTATTATTATAAAAAATAGGGCCCTAATTCCCAAAGAAGACAACAAGGCAATTGAGAAAATTTCGTATGAAAAAAATATTCAAATTTAGCTCTTTTTCATACAAGTTTTTTATAATTGTCTTGCTGTCTACTTGGTGAATAGAGGCTGATTTTTTGATTTAAATAATACTTTTTGTGGAATATGCAGTTAAAGCTATTTATATTTCAAAACCTTCATTACACGAAATGTAATGATTTTTTTGTATTCCAGGAATATTTGGCACGTTATCCTTCCATTTTTCGACTAAAGGTACAGAAAAACTTTCTATGTCCTCTGAGGAAATAAAAATTAAGTGTATCCCAAAAATATGACTTTGAGCGCATTCGAAAAACGAAAAGGCATTTTGCAATACAAGATTTTTTGTTTTTGTCATCTGCCAAACTTTTCTTTTTATAACGGCTCCTACCCCGTCAACTGCACCTTTGCCGTGAGACGTTGCAAAGTAGTTCCACTCGATATTTTTACAACCAAATTTTATGAGGAAATCAGGCAAACTTCTGGAAATAAATTTGTTTTTAAACTGTGATCCACTTCCATCTGAAAATATATAAATATTTTGAAATTGGCCGCATTCACTTTTTATCTGCTGTACAAGAGTTGTTAAGAAGCAACAAACATCAAACTTATTGTGTGTGAGGGTATCACTTATTATTGCATAAGATTTTGTGCCGCCACTAAACCAGCCGTAATAAATCCATCTACGTAAAATATATAATTAAAAAAAAAAAAAAAACAACCACAATGCAAAATTCTTCACTTACGATAATTATATATCACGTGACGAACGTGACGAAGTTTAAAGTTCTATAAAAATATAACAGTGTATGATATGGTCCAATTTAATGATTCAAAAAATTAATATCATTGAACTTGATTTTCGTTAAAAGTTTGAAACACTTGCGACCACCGACTCAGAAGAAATGGCAATTTATGATGTTTTGTGGTCACGAGTGTGACATTAAAATGTTAATGAAAACAAATTGAAAATTTACCGTTAACTGATCTTTATTTTTAGATATCATAATTTTTTGTTAATTTATTATTGTTGTAAGAATTCTTTATCAAAAAGAGTTTTCTCCCATCACCACTCTTAAGGAAGTAAATTATTAAGAGAAAAAACCATTTAAAACTCAAAAAAAGGTGACCAAAGCACTTGCACAACTTTGAAGTCAAATAATTGGCAGCGGAAATAAAAATACGTTTCGGACTCTTTAGTTTAATAAATTTTAAGTGTTTTTCTTTAAAAAAAACATTAAAAAAGAAACGGTGTTTCAACTTTTATTTTTTCACACGTGGTTGACATTTCTGTGGAAATAGCCATATATATTTAATACCTATTTGAACAATTTGAACCCGAGGAGTAAAAAGCAATACTCAAGCAATACATTAATTTTTTGTTTATCTAAACTTAAATATGCAAAACGGGAAATTCCCTAAAAGACACAGCTTAAGAGAGTAGCATAAATAAATTTGTTATGAGAAAATATTTCCTTCGAAGTGCTGTAGAAATGATTTTGTGAAGACGCATTCTTGTATGGCAGTTGTGGAGAATCAACCGTTACCACTTGCCAATGTAAACATGAACACAACGCCAATCCATAAAGTCATGTATAGCCTGTACTTTTCTTGTCTGTGATGAATACTCACTAAAAGATACAACATGTGTTTAATTATTTGTTTCATACTTGCACATTGCTTGCAACTTCTTGAATTAAAAAATCCAATATTTTTGAAAAATTTAAAGAAATGTACTATATATTTTAATTGTGCAGATGTCGCAGAATTTCAGGCGTCTGATGATTAAGGAAAAAAATTTATAGCATGTCAAAATTAAAATAATTACAATTGTACCCTTTCCACTTGACGAGGGTTAAAAGCTAATTTTAAAAAATTTCATATAAAAACAAATTAAGAAATATTTTCTATAAAAGACCAATTTAGAAATATTTCCTATAAAAAGCAAATATTTGAAAAATTTCCTTTAAAAAGGACATTGTTGAAAAATATTCTTTAAAAAGAAAATTTCCAATAAAATGAAAAATTGGAAAATTTTCCTATAAATACAGCGGAAAGAAATTTAAATTGTAACATATAACACAAAATACTGCATTTTAACCCAAAAAAGTTTTTGGTCAGTAGTCAGTAGATCGTTAGAAAATTATTTCGGGTATAAAGGCTGTCCTTGACGAAGAGCATGTTGGACCTCCACTTCCAAGCCATATATTTAAGAACAACTTTCCGTATATCACGAAGCTTTTTAATCGTACAAAACTGTACATTTTTCTGGATGTAATGGTGGAGTCTGTGTGCTCGGGCTTGGATAGGTCTCCCCCTATTAGCGACAATTTTGTAATTAACAAGCTAGATGGACGATTATGTGAGCTAAAGGTAGGATTTAATTTAAAGTGCTTCATTATTATAACTTTATTTTAACCCAAAGTGAGCGATAAATTAAAGGAAAGTTCATCATACCTGGTAGGTTAAAGTACGGTTGTAATAATGGAAAAATTTTTTACGGCCGATAAAATCCTACACGCAAAGAAAAAACATGATTGATACAATCACAATCGCAAACTATCATTAATGTTTGTGGTTATGATTGTGTCAAACACGTCTTCAGCAACAATATATGTTCAGACAGAATGTTTTTAGCTAATTATTGTCTCAAACATATTATTATGTTCAGAAGAACAACGCAAACGATCTTTCAAACCATGTTTCTTTATTTTTCTACCCCATACAAAATGTCTATTTCAACATGTAATATGGTTCTCGCAATAAAAACAATAAAAAATTAATTTCAAAAATGTATGTCTTACTTATTACAAATATACAGCATTTATTAATAAATAAAATATAGTTTATATTTAAAAATAAAATTAAATACATACATTTATATACATGTGTGTGTGTGTCAATTTATAAATTATAAATTATATTTTGTGGTACAAATTTATCCAAAAAAAAGGAGATCTATGTAGCCTTACTTCGGCACTTTTCATTATTTTTATCCGCGCACTGGAGATTTGTTAAGATAAAGTTAAATTAAACTTACCTTTTATTTCTTTTACGAAATATACTATATCAATATGCTGTTGAACTGTTATTGAAAAAAATCGGGGCTAATGACAACATCTGGTGCCAAAATTTCTATGCTGGTTTCAGTGTTGTAGGTTCTTTGGCTGCAAGAAAGACAAAGTAATTGCATATTTATATATTTTTATAATTATATATAAATAACTTACCTGTTTCACTAAATGCATAATAATTTATATCGTTAATTTTGCAAGGCAGCATAGCATTTTCTCCCAGAAAAATATTTTAATTATTTTGTAATCATTCATGTTTCATGATTAACTAACGCTCGCGGATGGTTTGTTTCGACTGGTTGTTTCGACAATTAATGTTTGCTCTCTAACAGAATGTGCTTTAAAGCAAACAAAAATTATGATATTAAAAATACCTTTTGTGTGCAGCAATATTATGATTTTACTTATATAGTTGAAAATATATATATTATAGTAGCAAACATATTAAATAATTTAAAATGTTTAGCTAGATCAGAGTAACTTTTTAGGTGTAAAATACCATATAATATTATTATTGCGACTTTAAAAATGTTAGGGACAAATAACAATTTTTAAGGTTATAATAAATATATAATAAATTTATTAGGGTAAACATATTAGGTAAATATGAATAAAAATGGTCGTAGTGACCATTCCTTAATCATGTTTTTTCTTTGCGTGTACGTTTAGCTATTGGTAAAGGACATTAAACGCTATCACACAAGTCGTACGTTTTTTAAGAAAAATGCATCACTGATCTAAATATTATTCGAAAATTTTCAAAAATAACAATAACAACTTACTATTCCATGGTGTTTTTTTTTTTTTTTTTTTTTTTTTTTTGAGGAATTACCTCAGCGTCCATAGGACATTATTGAGGCCAGTTGGCAAAGAATTACAAATTTAACAATTTATAGAGTTATACATACAAAAAATAATATTTACATAATATATAATAAAAAGAAAAGAAAAAAAATGAGAATAAATTTTAAATGAAATTATTATAGTACTCATACTGCTACATTAGAAGCAATTCTGAATATCCAAATAAATATTCTTTAATATTTTTCTTAAAAACGGAAATTCTTCGGATATTTTTTATAGTTTCCGAGAACTTGTTATATTCTAAAATACCCATATGTTCTACTCTTTGTTTTGTTTTTTCTAAGCGGCAAATAGCTACTCCCAGATTACTCGCATTTCGTGTATTAAAGGCATATTGATTCCTGGAAAATAGAATAGTATGATGAACAATATCGTGCAAAGATTTATAAACATACATTAAAAGTTGCGTTTTATATAAACCATATACGCGAAGAATTCCTGCAGTCATATCTTTATATAAACATCAGGTTGAAAAAGACAAGGGAATACCGTTTTCAACGCTTTATTCTGAGATCTCTGAAATGATTTCAGCTCACACAACCGCCAAATAATTAAGGTGACTTTGAATTAGGGCTTAGAAAATTATCTGCTTTGTTTTAACATTAAATTTGTTCTTAAATTTATAAATCAAGCGGGTAGCAGATGCAATTTTTGCCTTCAAATTATTTATATGCACGACAGGTTACTTTGTTGGTGTATACCAAGATATTTTGTTGAGAAGACCTCATGTACAAGTTTACCATCCACAAATATACTGAAGTTTTGATAATGAACCATATAAGACCTAAATCTTAAAACTTTTGTTTTTCCCGCATTTAAATATATCTTATTTATCCACGCATACTCCGTTTTCATTGCTGCATCATATTCCATATGCGCTTTTAAGAAGTTTCATGTTTATATGGGTAAAACAAACTTATGTCATCTGCAAACATAATAAATTTCCCATAAAAGTTGAAGCGTTTTTAAATCATTTAGATAAATACTAAAATGTAATGGTCCCAATACACTTCCTTGTGGGACTCCATTTACTTCAACATATTGTTTTCTGTTGGACAGGTAACTTTTTAACAAAGCTACAGTTCGTCACAACTACATAATACATAATTTTTTGAATAATAATTTTATGATCAACGAGATCAAACGCCTTCGAAAAATCATAAAAGATACCAGCAACACCACTGAATCCTTGATCTAGCCCTTTATATATGTTATTTACTACATTTTCAACAGCTTCTTCAGTACCACATCCTTTTTTGAAACCATATTGTTTATAAAGTAATTTTTCAAATATTTTGTCAATACTTGGTAGTAAAGCAATTGGCCTAAGTTCTTCTATTCTCGAAGCGTTAGCTGTCTTAGGTATCGTCAAAACCTTGGAAATTTTTTAATCTTCAGGATATGTAGCAATAGTAATGATATTGTTAATATTTTTATAAGATGGGGAGATATAATATCTTTGCACTCAAACAAAATCATATCCACAGCTTTTTTCAAATTAATTTCTGAAATCGTATTCGTAAAAAATAAATACTGTACTGTATCATGGCCTTAAGTCGTAAAAACGGGGGTGAATGGGACATTTTTGAAAATTTTTTATAAATATCACATTTTTAAAAAAGGTTCTACATAAATAAAATTCTTTATATGCATATTTCCTTAAAACCCTGCCAGAGATTGAACTAGTTCCTAAGTAGTACCAAAGTAGTACAAAAATATCCAGTACTAGTTCTCAACTGTAAACTTTTTATACCATCTGAATGCTCTAATTATCATTAGGTATGCTTGGAAGTTCACTAGTTTCCTTGGTGATAGAAGTGCACTAGTACACTAGGACTACATTGGGCGCATAAGAACCAGTTTGTTACTTGTTCTTGTCTATAGAAAAAATTTAGCAATATGCATTTTCACATTTTTATAATAAAAATAGAATAAATAAATGATTTGAAATCAATTTTAAGAAACAGTATCAAAATAGAAATATGTTCTCGAATTTTAGTTTTGTTACAAACAATTCTATCAGTATACAAGTGGTGCCCTTGTACTACATCAAGTACTGGTACGCATAAGCACTAGTATTTTTATAAGAAAAACTCTAACCCCGTTAGCACTAGTACTTCTTGTTTTAGTAATTGTGCTAGTGGCATTTTGACAATTAACTCTTAATCTCCTGCAAAATCCAATTTATTTACAAACTCTATAAAAAGCAATCATACAGAAAACTTCTTTAATTTTACAAGTCATTTTTTTTAATATTTAACAATTTAAAAAAATATCCTATATTTATATCAAGTAGCGGAATTTTCCGTCAATAGCAAAATATTCAATTATAAAAATAATTTTTAAGGATTGATTTAACACAAAAACAGCTTAAATTATTGCATTCATTACGAAAGTAAAAACAAAAATATTTGCGTTTGTTAAAATTTCAATTTAAAGTTCAAATCCATATCAATAAATAATACCAAAGATTACAATAAAGAATGAAGAGTAAACAAAATAGTACCAGCAGCGAAATGAAAACATTTGAATGTTAATGTAAGAAAAATTTTATTTTCAATTTAATTTTTTTTTTTTTTTTTTTTGTGTAAAATGAAACCAACTTATCACCAAGCAGAGCGACGCACAGTGGCGCCATTTGAGTTTTTTCGTTGCAAAAATCATATCTTTTGAACTGAATAAGATAATTGAACAGTTTAAACAGCATATGATAGATAACTGTTCAGCCTATGAAATGAGCGTTTGGAAAGGGTGCTACGCTTTGTAGGGGCCTACTTATGGGTTATCAAAGTTAAAATTAGTAGAAAAATCCATTTTATGGTAACTAAAAAAAATTATTTTTACATTTTTAGATTGTTTTTATTTTTTTCTTAAGGGTTTTATGTTTTAAATTATTACCCAACAAATTAAAAAAAAAATTATTTTTTTTTTTTAAATTTATTTTTTCAATTTTCTGTAAAATATTCATCACAATTCGTAAGAGAAGGTATATCTAAAAGACTAACCATTTCTAAACTATAATTATTTTGTAACTCTATTCGTGACTTCACATGCCGCAGGGAAGAAATAAGTGGATCGGAAGATGCTGCCAACATGTTGAAGAGGTCCTTATTTTGCCTTACCCTTGATGCTTTAAATGTGTTCTACATTCTATATTTTTTATAAAATTTGTTAAGAGACTCCTGTGCTTCTTCAGAAAGCTCTCCAATTGGCAAAGACTGGTACTCAATTATATCTTTGCCATGCGCCAATATTTTATGGACGGTCGGGGTCAATTTCTTCTGTGGATACATTTCTGCTAAAAATGATGCAGTTTTCGATGCATATTCTCCATATTTTGTAGAATTGACATTTTCTTTGCAGTTTAAAACATCCAAGATCGTTCCCAATCTTTTCACGATTTGATTGTCAATTCCAATGATTCTAGTTACTGCTTCATCATTTTCAAAAAATCTCCTAGAAGTGTTTCCATCGTTTGAGTTACCGTATCCGTGCTTGGGACAGTCTACTTTTAGTCCAACTTGTTTAAAAAAAGCATCCTGTATTTGCTTCTTTCTGATCTTTTCCTTATCCTTTATTGATGTATTTTCATCGAAGTTTTCCTCCTCTTGTGGTAGGGTATATGCCAGTTTTAGCAAGAATTCCATACACCTTATCCTTGCGTGCAATGGTGACATTCCATATTCGTAATTCTCCTCATTTGTAGAATCGTTTAAATTACCAAAGATTATCTGACAAATAATAATATAAAATCGATAAAAAAAATATAAAAATAAAACGAAAAAAGGGGTTTAAATAGGTTTTTGCTAAATTTGTACCTCCAATATAATTCTGTCTATATATATGTATATGATAACTAATTGAAATATATTATAATTAAGCAGAAAAAGATACTAATCTTAAACTCTTTACAACTAATTATATAAAATTGAGATGTAACATATTATATATGAAATAAATTGAATTGAATTGAAAAAAGTTCTTCTGGCTCTTTTTGCAAATCGGGCATGACATTGTTGAGGTTGTTCCTGTCAGTTCGTTTACGACTTTTCCGTCAACCATGGTCAGGTGGAACTCGTAATTGCATTCAATATATTTTCCTTCTCCAATTTGCAGCTTTGTAGGCTTAATCTTGCTTATTTGTTCTTCAATGTCCTTCACCGTAGTCCTTATGAGTTCTGCCGATTCCCTTGCAAACTGAAACATTATTGGTCGGCAATAATGCACTGATGACGGACGTGGATTTTTCCAGTGTAGGGAATCATCCGATTTTAGCCGCAAAGGAACAACAGATGCCATAAACATATTTCCGTCCGATATTGTAGCGTCATCGAAAGATATCCTTTGCTTATAAACGCTTTGTCCGGATGATCCATCGCAGCCCCATTTGCTGATCAATGTCAACTTCTCAGGAAGAATTTTCACTTCCGTGAAAAACTTTGGTGTGGTTGACTTTCTAAACAGTTCAAATAATTTTAAATTGTTCAACGCCATGTTTTCAGTACTTAAATTGTTTAATGGTTTCAGTAATTGTTGCGCCAACTTTCAGGCGTAGACTAATCCAGGCATTATGCTTATTTTGCAATATATAGGCTTATGCTACCATGCCTAAAAATTTACCTGTTCCCTGCATACATATGGATTTAGGCTAAATAATGCAATTTTGATATTATGCACGTGTCCAAATAAGATTTGTGCCTACCTGTAGGGACCATAAGTCAATATTGTTCCTGACCATTTGTACGCCAAAGTATTGTTTATGTGAGGTACGTACCTGCTAATTTCAATGAGTAGTTTTTTTCAAACTATTAGATCAAACTACTGTCAGTCAAAACATATAAGGAATGGACGCCATACAATTTCTGCAACCATGTCTTTTTAAACTTTTTTACCTCTAGAAGCCAAACGGGCACGTACGGGCAGATAAAACCTTTTGAATTATGTAAAGAAATAATCAAAGACAGGTTTTGCAAATATGGCAAATATAGAAAAATATAGTTTTTTTTTATTTTCCGTCAAAGTTGAAAAATAGTGAAAAAGCGGATAGTTTTTAAATAGTGATTTACCAGGAGAAACACAAAGCAAATAGTTAATTTTTTTTTATCATTATACATTTAATAAATACATCAATCAATACAAACAAAAAATAAGGCGATTCGTTACCTATTTTTCGTGATATTACACCTGAAATCGCAACAAATTGACTAAAAATTGTGTGTTTTTTTGAAAACCGAAAGTCGGTCAACTTTGAACGGTTATATCTTCTAAACTAAAAATGTGATATTATTAAGAGTGGCATATTTGAAATCGTTGATAAGTTTCCTATAACATGGGTTTATTCAAAACTTCGTCGGCACTCATGAAAATTTTGATTTTTGCAACCTCGCTTGCTCTACGGGCGCCACTGTGCGACGACAGCAACCATAAACAGTTGCTGTCGATGTTCTTGCTGTTGTGGTAGAAGGAGTATAAGTATATGTGTTTGCTGTAAATTTACAATAGTCGTGATGACACCCATAATTTATGTAAATTTAATATACGCACGCAGATTTGCATTACATTTGTTTACAGCCCGCCTAGAAATTTCATGTTTTTAAGGCCTTCCTCTTACTCTTGGTTTATAAGATTAAACGTTCAAACAGCGCCTATAGCGAATAACGGGAAAATGATGAAAGTAACTGATTTTAAAATCATATCATCTGTCTAAATGTCAGCACAGTCCTTTTGAATGGGTGCTTACTTGTCTATTTGTTTCTTTTTTTTGCCATTTTTTCTGTCTGTATGATTGTCACTATTGTCGTCTTAGTGTTTCGTTGCCTCAAAACGTGTCTGTGTATGCAGAATGCGTGTTTGTATTTGTATATTTGTGTGCGTATTTGATTTGAAAATTTCCGCAAATATTTGCACACTTGCTCAATTTCAAAATGATTTATTTGTCATTGAGCTGTGATGAAAAGTGTTCGATATTCATCATAAAATACTTCCCACTCTACAAAATTCAATTTTCTTTCTTCCATTTTACTCCACCATGTTTGTAAAGCCTCTTGCTCTATAACTATTTTGCGTACTGAGTACTTTTGAAATCCATCACGCCCAATCAAATTTATATCACTTGGTTGGTGTTCTCATTTAAACTCACAAAACTAAGGATGAAGAGACTTTTTCTAAAATTGTAATGTTGACACACACCCACACACACACACATGTGCGGAATTAAATAAATGTATTTACATTTAATAGGTGTTTTAGTAAAATATAAAATAATTTATGTTGTAAAATAAAATATTTTTGATCGTGCTGAAACTTGTTTATCTACCATTTTACTCAAATACAAATAAACCTTGTGAGATAAACTAAATAGGGAGGGTTTGTGTCATTAATCTAATGCCTTTATTTCGGGTGGACATTTCTATGGAAGATTGTAAAAATTTTAGATATTATATCTAAGAAGAATATTTGGGCCGAATTGTCTTCACATGAATGCTTTTGTTTAAGCTTGGTGTTTAAATAGAACTGAAGGCCCAAATAAAATATGCATAAGCTTGCTTAAGCTTTTGTCTAAAATTACCCAAAAGTCTCTCAAATGCATTAAAAAAAACAAAAACCAAATCAAAAAAACATTTGATTCCGTACGAAAAGTGCAAACAGTTTCGCACTCTGCTTAAGCAAAGGACAGATTCATTAAACCTAACAAAAAGTTTCCAAGAGTTCAATATGTTTTGACACTTATAATTTACATGTATTCGCAAAGTTCCATAACCAATCAACTTCAGGCGAAAATGCACATGCCATAATTAAATCATCGTCAGTAACTTTAAATGTTCTGTAATTTAGTTGTTTTAATTTTTTATGTTCTATTGTTTTTTAGTTTCTGTTACAATACAAATGGTATTAAATGAAAGTATGGTAGCATTGTTGAGAGAATGAGTCTCTAAATGTGAGAGAATAAGAAAAAAAAAATTTAAATTAAATAGATTAAAGCTGGATTCATCCATTGCTTGCCAACAATTTTTTTTTGTCCGGAGAGTTTTTCCTAACACGATGCACCCATTTCGAACAATTTGTCTGGAAAGAACGCTACCGCATGGAATACTTTTTTAAGCGACGTGTAAGCATTAATGCAATTGATTCGTTTAACTCCATTTAAAATGTTTTTTTATTTCAGTTTAATAAAAATTGCGCCAAAACAGAACATAAAAACAAACTTTTTCCACAAGTATACTCTGTGATTTTTTATACATATATTTATAATAATGTGGCAAATCAGTTCAACTTTGGCTGAAAAATTAAAATATGTGGCAGCACAGTTCAATTTTGTGCGGACAAAATTAAAATAAAACCAATTTAAGTTGGAAATTAAGGCGAATTTACTTCAGGTGGCGGCGAGACTACAAAAAGTCAACAGCACGAAAAACAACAAGGTATTTGTTTTTCGGTCATGTAATGTCAAAAACAAGGCGAAGATAATATATAAATGAATTCGCCCTGCTTAAACAGTTGACTAAAGCAGGGCTACCAGATTTGGGGTTCTAAATTTCAATTAGATAAAAAAAATCTTTTTGGGCTTATTTGAGGATGTAAAAGAAAACTATTTTTCTTTCTGGGAAAATTATTGAAAGCTTTGTTTCTTTTACAGGCTAACCTTTAGCGGATCTGCTTAGTTAAAAAACTAATTTAACCCTCGATCTTACACATGTTTGGATTTTCACATTCGTAACGCATGAGTCTAGCCAGACCCAATAATTTTTTGATATATTAATATAATATTTTTTATAATCAGGAAGTCAACGTTCGCGTGTCTTCCATCGTCAAAGTGTCAGTGCAATGAAGCGGAGATAATACATCGCTCCTCTGTAAGTTATCTGAACGCAAATAAATCTCAGAGTAATATTGTGGGGAATACCACCTGCCAGCAAAATTGCGATTGATGCATCTTATTTACTCGAGGTCAAGTTTTCCTTAACTTTTGTATCAAAATTAGCCACACGCTCTACACTCGTCAGTGCCCGCAGTCCCGCATGACCAGCCAGGATACGCACCATCATACTAACATCGGATTTACTCCTGTTGAGGAGGCTTTTTGCCCTGCCCTCATCTGGGTTACCCCATAAATAGCTAATAGTTAGTGTGTTAATTAGTTTGTTTTCCAAATTTAAAACTAGATAAAGTGACTTGTTTGTGTGTTTAATGGATTGAAATAAATAATATTAAATAATTGAACAAAAAAAAAAATTAAAAAGAGCAGAAAAATATGGTAAAAACACACCATCTGCAACACAAAATATTAATGGGTCTAGACAAACTCATTTGTTACAAATGTGAAGTGCGGAGGAAAATATTCGAATAAGTTTCCTGCTATGTCCCGACCAGGATATCTTTTTTGAATGTTTATAGCCAACTTAATTCTAGACGGGTACCTGAAATTTCAAGTCTCTAACTGAGTTTTAACTTCATTGAAATAACGTTTAAAATTGAAAAAGGTCTGGTCAGACTCATGTGTAAGACGAAGGGTTAAAAAACAAACTATAACGCAAATTCAATCCCGGGTGGATGAAAACTGATCGCTACATCAGCTATTTATTCAAAGTGTATCGGTAGCAGAATTTTGTGTATCAAAAAATCCATGGGCCATTGAGTAGGTCTGCGCAAAACAATTCACCAATAGGAAAAACAACTCTCATTTTATTTGTGTAAAACATAAAACATAAAGATGTCATAACCAACCGCATTTGTTTGTGTAGAAAATTATAGAGAGCGACTGCTCTAAAAACACATAACTCTGCAAAAAATCGGTAGGCGTTTCGCGCAGACCTACTAATTTTAGGTCAACATGTTAACATTCTAAGAAGTAAAACTTCTTTTCAATGTATGTTCACAAATATAATGGCAAGGCCAATTGATATTTTAGGCGTAAAATGAGTGTGCTTGTGGGGTCTTTATAACCCTAATTCTACACATTTGAAGTATTCACAGCTTTAAAAATTCATAAACTATATAAAATGCTTAAACATTGATATTCTGGGCTGAAAGAATTAATGCGTAAAGTATGATTGACGCTTTAAGAATTATATTAAAGCCAGCAGTCATACAAGAAATTTAAAAAACGTATATTAATAATACCGGGTTATCCATTTCGTGGTTTCAAAAGTATAGCGCTGGAATTCTGTCGAACTAAGTTGTTAAACCAATTTTTTTTCTTTTCAGCTGGAAGTCTGACATTGACGAAAATGGATCGCTTAACTATCACACAACGCGTAAAAATTATTAAAACCTGCTACAAAAATGGTGATTCTGGCACAGCCACATATCGTGGTTTAAGAGGAGATTATTAAATTACATTTCTCACTCGGTGGGTATGTTAATAAATAAAATTGTCGTATTTGGGGTTCTGAGAACCCTCAAGTAGAGGAGTAGAGAGGCCATTACATCCACAAAAAGTCACTGTTTGGTGTGCTCTTTGGTCCGAAGGTGTGATTGGACCTTACTTCTTCGAAAACGACGATGGAACGACTGTCACCGTCAATTCGGAGCGTTATGGTCGTATGATAACCGTCTTTTTTTTGCCTGCTATTAAAGAATACGACTTGGAGAATAAGTGGTTTCAACAAAACGGTGCCACATGCCACACAACTCGAGCGAATATGGCTTTATTGCAAGAGACATTTCCTGGCTGTGTAATTTCTCGTCGTTGCAACATCAACTGGCCACCAAGATCATGCGATTTGACACCATTATACTTTTTTTTGTGGGGCTACGCGAAAGACCGTGTTTATGCAGATAAACCTTTAACTCTTCAGCACTTAAGAACCAACATTCGTCAAGTTATGGCTGAGATACCGCCCAATATGTGTCAAAAAGTGGTCCAAAATTACCTCAAAAGAATCAATGCTTGCAACACTTCGCGTGGTGCTCATTTAAATGATATAGTGTTTCACACATAATGTCAACGTTCAAACTTTATAATAAAAAAGAAATATCAGAAAAAAAATATTTTATACGTGTTTTATTTATGTTTACTTCTGAAACCGCAAAATGGATAACCCTTTATTTTGAAGTAACTGAATGATTTCAGGTTTTGTTCAGAATTTGAAAGATAATTACCAAACGGTAAAATTGGTTAAAATATACTATTGCTTTAGTGTGATTATCCATGCTAATATGAATTTAAAATACAAATTTTAAAAGATACAAATAATCCCCACTGATTAATAATATTAAAACTTAATAATTTTTTTGAAAAATAATTCATTTGGAGGCTTTTTATTTTTAGAGGGCATATTTTAAGAAATTTTGATTTAAAATTTGCGATTGAAGAAGAAATGTATCTGGCACCCCTAGACTAAAATTAACAAAAACATTTAAGTCGAAAAATAAAAAAAAAATTAATGAACTCAGTCAGAGCACTCACTTTTTTGAGTGTTTTTCATATAATTTTTACTACACGTCCATTCACTTGTGTTGTAAAAACAGCACATAAATTAGTTTTAGAATTCAGAAAATAACAGTTTTTATAACATAAACTTGAGCAATTTTTGTGAGCAAATTCAGTTAAAATGAACATTGTTTTGAAAATAATTTAAACCGTTTCTTTTCTGTGTACAGTGTATGCATTTGAATATGAAAACCGCATATAAACATAAAAATACCTTTAAGATATAGTGATAATGGTAAAAATTTGTTTTTGTAGCCTAAAAACGATCTGTACTTAATTTTCAAACATAGTTTTATAAATCATCTCCTTAATATTCTACTTTTTCATTAATGAATTGCAAACTAAAATTTAACTTAAAAACAATGGTGGGCGCTCCATAGCACAATTGTGCTGAGAGGTTTCACACGTATTCTTAGCCTCTTTAATTTAGTCTTCGATGAGACAGCATCGAATGCACATGAAGCGGATGCTTACATATTTTTTTATATTTTTTATATTATTTTTTGGTGGGTACTTCTGCCTTCTCACTAATACTAATACGCATCAATACAAGCACAGTTTTAGTTGTGCCCACTTCTGCAGAAGCATGCTTAAAAAACACAATATGAAAAAGCACATGTAAACAAAATTTTTGACAATTCTGGCCTGACTTAAAAAAAACCTGCTGTCTCTTTGCCGCCAGCTGAAGTAAATTCGCCTTGTTGAAAATATTCCGAACAAATTTTATTCTCTCTGTCAAGAAGAATAACGTCAAACTACATATAAAATTGTTCGGAAACAATTAGTGAATCTAGCTTAACGACCCTACAGCCGACCATTAAAAAAAAGTGGCACGCATTTTCTAGTTGCCAGAAATTCTCATTCACATACAATTTGTATTTAGCATACCGAAATAGCGCTACAGCAACGCTTTGCAATTGGAATATCAGATTTGGACAGCGCGCTTAATAGTGAATTTACCCTTTATTGTTAATAAATATTAAATGGCAATTTAGCCATTTTTAGGTCAATCTAGCGGTATTAAATCCATTTTTTTCATTCTTTTATGTGGGTCTTACTAAACAAAATAGCTAACACTTCATTATACAACGCTGAGGCTCTTGTGTTTATGTATGGCATATCAGCAAAAAAGCTAAGCGGACGAAACGTTCCGTATTCGCTCTTGTCTAGGTATGGCTTCAAGTGTTCAAACAGAATTGCTTCTTCAACCAGAGGCAAAAATCCTAAAGCCCATAATTAAATTGTCGGCAGTCATGAATCTTTTTTTTATCTACTGCAAATCACGACACGCAAGACAAAACTGTATGAAATTTTGATCGTATACAGGAAAACCAGAAATATGCTCTAAAAACTTGTTTTATGCGCATTAAATATGCAGTAAAAACTCGAAAATATGCCCCGAAAATTGTTAAAAATATGGTTAATATGTGATATTAAAGACCGATTCTCATCATTTGCATAGACTTCGCCTTATGACAAATTAAATGTATTTACCAATTTTGATAAAATGGTCTACAAATTTGCAACTTGTACTTTGCACACAAAGTAAACATGAAGAACCAGCCAGACCGACAGATGGACATCGTTAGATCACTTTAAACAGTGATTCTGAATCGGTCGGTAAACTTAAATATTGGTACTTTTTCCTTAATTTTGCTTATATAGACATAACACTTGAAAGTTTAAAATAACATTTATCTTTAATAACAACCTGGTTTGGCTTACAAATTTAGAGTAAAAATTAAATTTATATGGTGAAATTGAAGCAACACGTTGGGTATACATATAGATATTTAAAACAGAAAAATTAGAATTTTGAAAAAAAAAATTATTTGCTGCGAATACATCTAAAAAATTTAACATATATCAAAATATGCCTCAAAAAGGCATAATATGAGCTATAAGCTTAAAAAATGCAGCAAAAATGCTCTTTTAACTAAATTATGCAAAAAAAATAAAGGGTAAAATAATCAAAAATATGCACTAACAAATCGATGCAAAAATTCATAAAGAGCTCTAAACCGGATAAATATATTGTTTCTGCCTTTATTTGTCGCCCAAGGAAAAACATGCAATTGCATATTTATGGATTTCCTGATCATATATTTCTAATTCATTTTAAATGCATTTACATGCTTTTTTCTTTCTTCTGTTTATTGCAAATTTTTGTCAAGACTTTGTCTTGAAACCCTAAGTACGAGTACATTAGTGTTTTTATGTTTTTTCTTAATTTTTGTTTTTTTTTTCAATGACCTTTATTTGTACAACTTGAAGGACAAATTTAAATATATGCTATAGCTATTTTGTTTACTGTTTTGTGGTTTTATTGAACAAATGGTTTTTAATTAATATTTTTAAATAAGGCCAAAGTTCATACAATTCTGATGATGGGAATGTGGATATTCTCGAAACATGTAAATTCGATCTGAGTTCGAACCGGTGTTCAGTCAATAATAAAAATTATCAAAAAAATTTTAATGTTTTTCTTAAGTTATATTTTTATTCGACCTTTAAAATTCAATATTAAGTGTAGTTTTTGATGTGAATAGCTATTACTTCTTTATTGTAGTTTATGTAAATTTCAATTAAACATTCCCTGATGGTGATATTCAAAGAATATCGAAATATTGGAATCAAATGAAGCAAATTTTACATACAACAGACCTCGAGCTTGAGTATTTTCATTTAATATTAAAAATTTTAATTAATTTCATGTTTGTAAATTCGTGAAAATAATTTAATGAATATTAGATTTGACGAACCACCAGTTCATTAAAATCACAATTGAAGCAAAGCCGCGAATAACGTTGTAAAATACACATTTTGCAAGCAGTTTTTTTTTTTTGCAGATTACCAACCATTAATATTACACTCTTACATTGCCTAAACATACAATCACCCAAAAATAAGCACATTAACGCCGTCAAAAGTATGGAAGAACGTTGTAAGTAGCTAACAAAATGATTCAAACGAAATGGTTTTGCAATGTTGAATAATATTTTAAAAGCCGCTTGCGTAGTGAAAAAACGTTTTAATTGACATCGCGCTTTTGGATATGAAACGTTTTTCTACTGAAAACAAATTATAAACTGTAAATTTGCATGTAATTAAAAATTCAAATTTTATGATGTTTCACATACATAAAAGTTTTTGTTATCGTTATTTTCGATAATCTAAAAAAATTAAAATAATAATAATCCTGCCCTTTAAAAATGTTTTTTGCTATCCTGCAAAATTATTATTATATCACTTACAACGTTTTTCGCGGCTGTGCTTAAATTTGTATGGTTGGCAGTAACTTCAAATTGTGTCTCATTTCTTTTGCTTTTGTTTTTACTTTGCTTTGTATACAAGATGTATGAAATTTATTTTAACAGAATAAGTGTCTATAGTATATGTGAGAGCATTAAAAACGTTCCTAAATTAAAATAGATTTTAGGTCACGATGTCTTTCAACGAAAAATTTGTATGTCAAATTTGTCGACTCAGTACTGTTTTAACACTTAATCTTGTTTTAAAATCGTTTTACACTTGACAAAAGCCCTATCCTAAAATATATTTCATGTTGTCTAAATTCCAATTTCTTCTACTATATTCTCCGATTAGGTGACAATATGAGCCAAATTTCTTTGCAGCTACTTCTCTTCTTAATACCCAATTCTTCTTGCGGAAGACTTTTGTTAATGGCTAGAATAAATTATTTTGTAGATTTGATCAATTTTTTATACTTAATAATCTAAAGCCAATTTCTAAGTCGCATGTTTTAGAACCAATTTCTCCAAGCTCATCCCGAATGAGTTGTATTATTTTAATAGGCAATGCCGGGAGCTACGGTTGTATGGGGTCTATGTGTAGCCTTGCAGCCATATATCCCAAGATCACAGCTTCATAGAGACATACCTCATACCACGGGAACCAGTTGCACCCATGACCGGATAGTGGATGTGGTTTAAGTCCAAACCGCGGTGAGAAAGACCTTGAAATTGTCAGCAAGTGGTTGATTATTAGCCAAAACCAGGAATCAAGTTCTGAGTTGTAGTAAAAGTTTCTTGGTGTTGTTGCTTCTTAACAGAAGCTGCTTTATAGTGACTGTTAGAAAGCTCTAGTTCCGAGGCAGAGGTCCGGATAGACTTTGTTAGGAGAACTGTATGATAAGAATAACGAGGGCAATCCCAAACACCTATTCTCTTATAAGTGGCCTTTGATACCAAAAACTTTTTCCGCAAACCAATCTATTATAATATAATTAACCAATTCCTCTTGTTTATAATTTAAGTTTTTCTTGGAATAAAAAGAACTAATATGGTGAAATTAAAAGCATACCTTGTTAAACGAGAATAGTAAATTGAAAACCATATTTTAACTTGAATTTATGTTGTACGCACGATTACTTTTTAATATAAATTTGCTCGGTTTGGTATAGTATTGTCCAGTTGGGCAGCCGTTACAACATCGCACAAAAATTACACAAGAATACAAAATATAGATATTTTCAACAGTATTTCAAACGTTTACAAATGGAATGACAAGTTTTATTATTTTTGTAAATTCAATTCATAATGAAAAGAAACTCAATCTTGTAATTTGCCCTTTATATTTTATCCGGCATAATAAAAGAAAGGCCCTAATACCTATTGTGTTGACGAGAAATTAAAAAAAACGGGACACACAGAGAAATTTTCATAACGTTTTAACCTTTGTGTTTAACTGGGCCTGGCCAGGCATTTTTGACTTTTTTCTAGTTTTTTTTCATACAATTGTTGAATATATTAGAAGGAAACTTTATGTGTTCCTCAATCAAAGCGTTTTCGACAAGAAAACGAGAAAAAAGTAAATATAAGCACCTTGGGCGTGGCAATTTGCCTAATGAAAATTTTGTGCTTATTGTATGCACTTGGGCCTGGCCAGGCCTTGCCCTTTTAAATATGTACTGTAGTAAATAAAATCAAAACGAAGCGTATCAAAAAGCATACGCAACACATCGAAATTCTTTATTTAATTTTATGAAATAATAATAATAATAAAAAAATAATACATTTCTCCGGAAAAATCCCAGTTTCAGAGTTCGTCAAATTAAGTTAATTTAAACCTAATCTACATCTCAAAAACCCGGCCTAAAAAATTAATTTTTTTTGAATTCTTAAAATTTGTTTAAAGTTTACAAATATTACCTCTCTTTGCAGTACCCTATATCTCTTTCCTCGATTTCGATGTGCTATGACGATGACGATGATACTATCATTTAAACGCTTGTTCCAATTTACATTTGAAAATTATCTACCCACATGAACGATTGTTTGTTGTTTGTCTAACTTTTAGGATAAGAATGGGGGATTTTAGTATCCACAAAACTTATGAGAGCGTGTGTCGAAGATTTGTTTATGTGCGAGTATGTGTCTGCGTATATTCTTATGTATGTATGTTTGTATGTATGAATATTTAAGAGACTTCAAAGCTTTACTAGGTTTTCCAGCAGATTAATAATATTTGTGTTTTCCATCTTATAAAAAGGTGCGTGTGGAAATTTGTTTGTTTATTCGGTACGACAAATGCAGACAATTATTAATACATATAGAAATATATTTATGTTAGAAGACATTTAAGAAAATCCACAGAAGACATTCTAAAGTATTAAAATAAAACCGAAAAAATCCAATTACTTTAAATTATGAATTTTTTGGGCAAACAAATTTGTGTTTTTTTTTTTCAAAAAATAACAATATCCTTGAAATATTATATTATTGATTTTAAAAATGGAGACATTACTGAAATAATTTGTTTATTTTTAGATAACTTAGCTATTTAATTCATTTCATTGGGTATAAAGTCTATTGGGACTTTAAAAGCAATTTTAAACAAATAAATTATATTTGCGACTTCAATAAAAATAAATAAGAGTTAACCAATGTTGTTGCAATTGCTTAAAAAATAGACATGGTTTCACTCCTCTGAATTAATACTTTTTTTAACAAGACACCTAATCACTGTTGCCAACTGGATGATTTTACCGCGATTATAGTGATTTTTATGTGCCCATCATGGTTAAATTTCTGTATTACCGGTTAGTGTGAAGTCTTAAAAGTCCCTACCCCCTCGATGGTAAAGCAGGATCCGCACCTGATTGATAGATTTTATGCGTTATTTGCTAACGTTTTTAAAGCAGTTAAAAATGATGAGTTAGCAAAGCAAAAAATTCAAACATTTAGTTTTTGACTAAGTGTGGGTTCACACCATGAAAGCTTTATTTCAGTAGATCTGAGTTTATGGATGAGAGGGGAGCGAAGAAAAGCATGTTCTCTTTCTCTCTCTCCCAATACCACAGACTTTCTGAGAGAAAACTTTCATTGTGTGAACCCAGACTAAAGGAAAAATGGAAGAAATCGGCAAAGCATTATTGTGGAAAATGGTTTCAAAAATAGTATGCGTCAGTAACAAGGGAATTATAACTTAAAAAATATAGATGCATAAGGTGTTTTGCCATAAAAAATTGTTATATTTTCTTGTATTCTTCTAAGCCGACAGCTAGGGTATTAGTTCGGTTAACCGTTAATCGCTTAACCGATTAAATACTACCCGATTAACTGATCGGTTAACTTAAAATTGGTTATTTTCGATTAACGATTAAACCGGTTAATTTCAGTCGATTAACCAACGTAAACAAATTTTTAATTTTTTGTAGTATTATAACATATTTTTCGTGTTTTTAACCCTCTACGACTGACGTGGTTGCCTAACAGACACCAATGAAAGAAGAACGCACTTTTCTCCGTTATTTTTCAAACAGCGGCTCTCGTGCATTCAGTATCTTCTTAATACGTTTTCATGTGTACGTTGGCGTGACGAACGCGATCAAATAGATCATACGCGTCGCGCTGAGCAGCAAAGTGTCTTCAAGACAACCACGTCAATATTTTTGTTATATTTTTGCTATATTTTTGTAGTGGGTCCTAGACAACACGTCAATAGAATTGTTTCAATATTTTATATCTCCTATTATATTTATTTTGATGGGTCGCTCTAATACATAAGAAATTGTGGAATTTTCTAAGAGAACATCATCTGGAACTTTTAAAAGCCGTAAAGAGCAGATTCTGAGCTTTGGATCAAATAATTTGACATATCCATGTTGGGATGTCTGGTTCAATGCATTAGATAAAATAAGTTGTATCTTTTTATTTAACCATTAAAATTTCCTCATTTTTTTATATTGGTTAGCTCAGATGCGAACTCAACCTAGTGTAAAACTTGTAAAAAACGAATAGGAAATTTTTAGTGTTTTTTTGGTTTTTGTATAGATGTAAGTTCTTTAGGGCCATTTTCTGCCATGCCATTAAATATTTATTTAAAATTTAAAGTCGTTTTGTTTTCAAAAGTAAATTACAGCAAATAACGAGCTTAAGCATTAATCTTAAATAAAAAATAATTTCAGAAGGTTTACAAAACAGAACTTGGAAAAAATAACCCATCAAAATGGTGTCTAGCACACCATTAGTAATAACAAAATTACGTCAGTCGCAGAGGGTTAATTATTTCTTTCATCTCATATACAAAAGGTATGAGTTTAGAAAATATTTTTTCATACAAACAAAGAAGATCTTTATTTTAAAGAAGTGTTGGCTGTCAACAGCTTTTTGTTTAACGTACTTATTATATGCACGTGTTTAAATATCGGTTTTTTCTCATATTTTGTCATATTAATCTTTTAATAGAATTAACCGAAACAGACTGCAGTTTTTGATATTTTAATTAGGCTTAAGTTCGTCAAATTAAATTTTCTTTAAATTATTTTTATTTGGGAAAGGAATTTACAACATGAAATGAATTACAATTTTTTTTGATAATTCTTGACTGAACACGGAATGAACTCGGGTCGAAATTACATGTTTCGAGAATAACCACATTCCCATCATCAGAATTCTTTGCGCTCTACCGTTTGCGCCACTGCGGCGCCTGTTACTCTATAGTCAAACATCAATATTTAAGCAAAGGTATTGATAGATCGAAATTTTCTGTAATTGTTAATAATTTTCAACTTTTTTCGTACTTCTTTGTCTTGAAAACTTAAGTACATTGTTTTTTTTTTTTTTTTTCATCTTTTTTTTTCTAGTTGACCCTTTTTTGTACAACCGAAACAATTAGAATTGTTAAATATTTAAAAAAAATTAAAACAAAACTTTAATGGCATAATGGAAGGTTTTATTAGAGAAATCCAGGAAAAGGACTGAGAAATTAGATATTATGTTTTTTGGGTTGCTTTCGATTTCTCCAACATCAACGATAAGTGAAAGAATTTTTTCCAAGTCAAGTTTTATCCAAACTAAAGAAAAAAAACCGCTTAAAGCCTTAACATTTAAACCAAATTTTCTTTCTTAAAGATTATTTTTTAAGGTCTCATTTAACTATAGAAATAAGTAATAAAATTATCTTGCAGTTTATTTTTTAATTAATACGTAATATTTATGTATTAATTAAAAAATATGTAATAACATATTTATGAATTATTTTTTTGTTTGCTCGATTTAGTTTAAGAATTGTTATGTTGTTTTTTTTTTACAAATAAACTCCAAAAAATAAATAATTTATGCATTTTTATTTATTGAAATTACTTAATTTATAAAAAATCCAAATTTAGATATTTTAATTAGGCTTAAGTTCATTGAATTTAATTTTCATTATATTATTTTTATGAAGACAGGAATTCTACAAAATGAAATTAATTAAAATTTTATTGATAATTATTCATTCTTGACTGCGCTGAGATTTGAACCCAGGCTTTCACGGACAGGGTGCCCAGACTAATTTCGATTGTAACAACACAATCTCGTCGGTGGGGTTTGCCGTTTTACTCACTCGGCTATTGCAGCCGGATGACATCAATAGTCAAACATCAATCCTTAAACGAAATGGTGTTTAATTTTGGTAGATCGAAATTTGCTTTTGAATGAATGATTATCTATTTTAATTAATTTACATGTTCCTCCTAACTTCTGTTTTTTCGTACTTTTTGTCAACAATTCTTCTTGAAATCCAAAGTACATTTTTTTTGTTTTTCATGTTTATGTCTTTCTTTTTTTTTCTTGTTGACCTTTTTCAGCTCAAATGTAAACATATAGCTCGTGCCTTAGCTGTTAACAATATTAGTATTGTGGTTATTTTATTAAACTGTCAATGGTTTTTAATCCAAATTTAGATATTTTAATTAGGCTTAAGTTCATTGAATTAAATTTTTTAAATTTCACAAGCACAACTCGATCTTTCCCATAACCTATTTTCCTAGTTTCAACCCAATGCAATGCATTAGTAGGGGTCATCCCTTGAGTGGTGGTCCTGAAAAAAAAAAAAAAAAAAAATTAACGCCCAGAATGCGATTTGTCAGAACACTCATTATGCCTGAAAGCAATTTCAAATGTGAATGCAATGTATTAATCTTTCGAACTTAAGCATTTTTATGATAAAGATTTAATTTTTTGCGTTATTATTATATCAGGCTTAAAAAAAACACCCTTTATATTTTCTAAAATTATACGTTGATATTTTTAATAGATTTGTTACAGTATAAAAAAAAAAATTTTTTTTATTACGAAGAATGCAATAAAGGCGTTTAAATGCTTATGTCAAACACCCGATAACTCTCATATTAACATTATATGTTTAAACCATATTTTCCTGCATCATCTCATTAAGAAGGCATATCTCTATACATAAAGTGTGTGTGTTTGTGTATTGATAGGCTTTCATAAGAGAAATGTTAACAGTAACAATAACACAAATAGCCATTATTTTTTTTCTTATTCATTCCACTCATTCATTCCCGATTATAATTTCATTCCATGCTCTTTCCCAAATACATTGTATTTCTTTATTGTTTGTACTTAACTTAAGCGTTATTTAAAGGCTTATAAATTTATTGCTTTTAGCTTGTGTATTGCATGTTAAACTTTTAAACGAATTGGTAAAATTAATAAACGTATTTATGCAAGCAATGGATTTGTTCTATATTCTTGGCAGTTATTCTTGTTGGCATAAGAGTTCCAACATATGGTGGTGATAGACTCACGTATACAAGTATAAATTATTAAATGTATATGTATGTGGATGAGTTTGAACGAAATGTATGTTAACTCGAAAATACAATATAAAGGAAATGATATTAAACTGACTTGTAATAAATTGGATTTTAGGTAGAACAGATTGTACAAAGTTGAATGAAAAGATTATTTCCTATTTACAAAAAGAAATAATTGTAATATATTGTTGCTAGGAAAATTTGAGCTACCAATTTTTTTATTTACTGCCTGTTAAAGAATTTCGAACGTTTACGTTTGCATAAAAATGTCTAAGAAAAACACTCAGTTTTAAAATATTTTCAATACAAAATTCTATACGAACGCTTACGTTTAAAATCGTTGAACAGGCAGTTAATTATTTTTAAAGTTTATGCATTTTCTAATTAAATAAAAGCATGTCTTTTAAAGTTTTTCATAAATTATTACAAAGAAATAAAATTGCTACATACTACTGTGCCGATTCATTGATATCCTCCACCGGATATAAGAATATTTCAGGAATGAGGTTTAAAACGTATCTAACAATTATAAAAACTGGCCTTGACAAAGTTTAAGTTTAAACCGAAGGTAGCAGTTTTGCCATCCCTGGCTTCTATTTTGCATGATGATGCTGTCCTAAGATGAATTGACAACTTGAGGCGCCACTGTCATTATGTATTATATTTTAAATTTTTACTTACAAATTTTTTTTTAAATCAAATCGTTGTTTGAAAACCATATTGGGTGGCTGTTTTCTGTAATCGCTTAACATTGGTTAATTATTTTTTAAATTTAACTTTTAAATTAAATATTTAAATTGTTTTTAAATGCAATTTTTGATTACAAATATGTAAGTCGTCTTTTATAACATTTTGGAAAAAACCAGGAAAGTGTTTTTATATGCTCGAAAGTGCTTTCTTCTATTTTAAATATTAGTGCCTTTTTTGTTTTATAATATCACTAGCCTTTATAATATCACCAAATTGTTTGGATACTTTTAGTGCGTAATCCCAAATTCACACCCATGCTATCCATGGTCGGAGGAACGTAATCGCAGTTTTTTCTGGAAATAGCACCAGATTGTTTGGATATTTGGTATATTTTTATCCCACACATCCACCCTACATACCATCCACATCCCACTACACGCAATCGATATTTCGCCTGATCCATCATATAACGTAATCGACGTTTTTGTATAGATTGGCTTTTATTCAAGGAATATGGGTACCTTTTATTTTTAATAAATTGCATTTGAATACATATTACCTATAATTGCATCTTCATAAGATTATTTATGTTAAAATGACGTCAGACTAGCGTAGCCAAACATGTTTTCTTTAAATTAATTAAATATTAAAATATAAAACCTATGAAAATATTGCGTTTGAACATGAAATACATTTGGAATTGTAACTTTTCATTTCAACAATATTTTAATTTAATCTTTTTCTTATCGCTTTTTTACCCTTTACCCTTCTCTTATATCAAGAAGCTGCTTATTGAATATACCCACATCGACTGACTAATTTAAAATGGCTTTACCTTTTTTTATTATCTTAGTTTTTAATTTTATAAAATTTTATATAATCATCATAGTCAATGCAAAAGAACGTGTAAAAATTATTCACTGTTATTATGTTTCGAGACGATGAATTGTTAAAACACAACGAATATACGGTTAACATTTTGATACTGCTACATCGTCCAGTAGGTAATGAGCCACAATGAATCGTTGCTCGACCATATCGCGCTTAAGTAGCTGTGGATGCTGAACTAGAAAATGTCCATACGGATCTATCTGAGTTTACCTTCCGATAATTAGGAATCTGCAGAACATTGCTATATATAAATATGTATACACATAAAAAATTATCAGTAGCTTTTTGTCAATTAAAAAAAGTTGTTTTAAAAGTATTTAAATTTAATTAATGAGATAATTGAATCAGTTATCTTCTTGGTTGAAAGAAAATAAAAAATTTAATTTTGATTTAATTAACATTTTTGTTGTTTTGAAATAAGTTTTTAAATAACATATTAATTAAATAGCAAAAAATCTTAATTGATTTTTCGCTTAAAATAAAATAATTTAAACTTAAAGAATTGTTGTTGGGAACTGTCAAAACCTGAGCTATATTTAATTAAATCAATTAACACATTGTTTAAAACGGCAAAGTTTTTTGATCATTTTTTTAATTAAAATTAAAAATATAATTTATTGAAAAAAAATAGTCACAATTTTAAATTTTTACAACTTTAGAAATCAATATAATCATTTGGTAATAGGTGCAAAATCAACCAATTGGTTGCTTGATTCTATAAATTTGGTGATTAGAGACAGTTTTTAATTTTTTCTGTGTATTTGTTCCTTTTAACTACTACAAGGAGCATAGGGATCTACTGCTTTCTTAAAGTTTATCTGTAGATGTTTTCATAAAAAATGCAATTAGAACAAGAATTATTGCCTAGGGATGTATCACAACGGCTGCAATATGCCAATCATTAAGCCGAAGTTGGCCCCTTATATGGAATTATTTCATTTTATTCTGAACTAATATGTATCTTTGATATTGACTGAATGAATAACAAGACATTCATTAACCTTTAGTAAGTTTTATAGAGAGAATATGTTTATAAAATTCAGTACAAAAAAAAAAAAAAAAAACCTAAAAATTGATATATAGATACATAGATTACAATAGTTTACACCGAAAATATACATTTGATGAGAGGTGATTTTCCTTATGTATTTTCTCCCGCTGAATTCTAAAATCAAGGTTAAATTTCTTTTTATGAAACAGTTTTTGAGATATTGTCATTTTTTACATTTCTAGCTCGAGATATGATTTGTCAAATGAAAAAAGGTCAAAAAAATTAAAAAATGAAATATCTGTTCCATAAAAAATTAACTTTGATTTTCGAATTCAGCGGAAGAAAATACATAAGGAAAATCACCTCTCATCAAATGTAGATGAAAAAATGTCATTTTGTAAACTAGTGCTATTTAATATGTAGTATTTATGTAATTCTATTCAAACTAAATCAATGTTTTGTTAAGACAAACATAGAAAATCGAAGACCGCCAATAGTGGTTATCAGGCCTGTCACACACTCAGATCGAAATGTTTTCAATTCCATAGATAAATTTCTATTATTTCATCATATGAATAAAAAAAACTGTTCTTTAAAAGTGTACAAACTAATTTATTGATACGAGTTCAAGAAATTTTTTAATACATTTTGTCCTAGGTCTCTGTTGTTTAAGCGAATGTTTCAGACGCAATTTCTCTTGAGTAAGCATCCCAGATGGTCAGATTAACGTTGACGACATCTTCGCCGATTATATATGCAAGAGTTGTTCGCTATCGCTTAGTTTTTCTTGAAGACAATTTAGAGGAAATCGTCGTGCACGATAGTGCGAGTGGCAACGTCTGATTTGCCGTCCGCTATCAAACTTTAAGAAGGACAGGATTAGCGATTTGTTCTTGTAAGTCGTTTTCCTTAAAAATCTATGCGGGATAGTACAAATGACATTGTCTTAAGAGTAGAATATAACATGCAATAGAGATACAACAAGCAGAAAAACAATTAAAGCTGAACTAAAAAAGCACATGAAAAATTTTTGTCGTTGACGACAATGTAGTCGACATTTTTCTCTATGTAATCGTAAACGATTTTCGCGACTCTATTTCGATAATATCGTTGCTGTCCGTCACATTCGTACAGGAATGAACATTATAGTGCATCCGTCTGCGAGCGGGCCCTACAGACATGACCAAATAGCATATTAAACTATCTTAAGTATTTGTGTGTCCATCTTTGATTATTTTTTAAATTTATTAAATCTACAATTACATAACTCTCTTTCTTAAATAATTATAACATTTTACAAAATTAAAAATAACTAAATTATAAGCTTTGTACGTTATTATTAATTTAATTAAAAGTACAACGAAAACACATCTTTTAAATTATAAACACAGACATGTTCGCATCTTTAGAGTAAATATAAATAAACTAAAATGTTTAAAATTTAATAATGCTCCCAGTACAATGAGCACACTTTTGGTGCATATATAAATGAGGATAATGATGATGTGCATAGGGACAATTGGTCCTTTGCCAATTGTATAGAAATGAGTGCATATAATTATACACGTATCTCATTTGTATAAGTAAATATGTGTGCATGTGTTGACAGCATCTCTATTTAGTTTTTGTTTTCATATGTCTGCAAACAATAGCAGCCACGTTAAATTTCAATTTGTTCGAGTGTAATTTGGTTTTTTCAATTAGTATTTTGCACTATTCCTTTAAAAGAGTTTAGCATTATTTTTAGCATCATGTATGTAGATATACTTAGAGGCACAGTGGGATAAAATTTATATTAGCCAAATGTGCGGAAATTTAGGAGCATATCGCATAGACCACACAAAATAAAAGCCAGCTATAATAAATTTGCTTTAATATTTATTTTACAGTAAATAAAATTTTGTTAGAATTGTAAAGGATACAACTTTTTTTTATTATAATATGAAGACTGTGCCCACCTGTTTAATTGATAAATATTTAAAATCTTCTAATTAATTTTATAAACAAATGCCTAATTTTTTTCTTTAATTTTCTCCCAAATACGGAAGGAAACTACTGTAGCATTTGAGTGTTTAGTATTCATTTACTACAAATTCATTTTAATATTTTGAACGAATTTTCCAATTAGTACTAACTACGGCTTATGTCTTTTCTGAACACTACTATGTACTAAAATATATATATTTATCTAAACAAATAAATAATCATATACATATGTAAAGAAATATTAGGGAGTTCCGCAAAAAGTTTTCGACTAAAACTGTGAAAACACAGCAAATGCTTTCTATAAATATATGTATTATACATTTGGGCTATAGATAGCGTATGACTAGAACATAGTAAGTAAATTGTAAGAATATAAAAAGCCTATAATTATTGTGTTATTTTATTATACATTTGAGATATTGGAAATTATTTCTTTTTCATAAGCAACTTTATTATATTCAACATTTTTTATTTTTCGAATTTATTCTATGCGTTAAATTTCAGTTATGTATTTTATAAATATTTTTGTAATAGCTCTATTCCTTAAATTTTTTAGGAATGACTTTATACACTACCAGACTATTATATTGTATTTTCTTGTTACATTTTACATTAGCTTTCCGTTGGATAGCAATGAAGTATATTTATGTACAGAAAAATTTACATTTATTAGACACCAGCATAATGTAATGCATTTTCTGGCCCGCTACGGCCTTCGTCAGCATTATTTGTGTCACACTGGATAGTGATACTTTATTAATTGAATGTATTTAACGCAACTATTTTAACAAATAGATATTGGGAATTATTTCTTTTTATAATCAACTTTATTATATTCAACATTTAAGCAATAGAGCTATTACAAAAAGCTTTATAAAATACATAACAGAAATTTAACTGATAGAATAAATTCGAAAAATAAAAAATGTTGATTATACATTTTATATTTATTATTTTTTAAATTAAATTTCTTACATCCTGCAGACCAGCCGAATAGCCTTGTGGGAATAGATATAAGATTTAAATTGTAAGTAAATAAATATTATATGCAAAAAAAAAAACAATTAAGAGTGCATTATTCGGCTATACCGAATCTTAGATACCCATGGTGCGAAAATAACAGAAAGTTATATAAAAATACCGTTTTCTAAATATAAATAATTCACCCACAAATCACACGCACTTGTCCAATCTCGCCCAAAGTTTGTCGTATGTTGTGTATTGACAACCAAGATGCTTCTACCTAATTTGGAAACTTTGGCTGCTGCCGTTCACCAGATATATATAAATAAAATTAAAAAAACAGCAACAACAAGGCAAATCAAAATAAAGCTACCAACTCTCCATCATATCTGGGATCTTTGGAAAACCCTTTTCAACGGACAGTAAGGCGGACATCGTTAAATCAACTTCGCTACTTATAAGGACTCTATATATATACTTTATAGGGTCTAACATCAATATTGTAGAAATTACAAACGGTGAAGGGTATAAAAAAATTACTAGTCTATGAGTAGACTATGACTAAACTATGACTAGACTATTACTAGACTATGACTAGACTATGACTAGACTATGACTAGACTATGACTAGACTATGACTAGACTAGACTATGACTAGACTATGACTAGACTATGACTAGACTATGACTAGACTATGACTAGACTATGACTAGACTATGACTAGACTATGACTAGACTATGACTAGACTATGACTAGACTATGACTAGACTATGACTAGACTATGACTAGACTATGACTAGACTATGACTAGACTATGACTAGACTATGACTAGACTATGACTAGACTATGACTAGACTATGACTAGACTATGACTAGACTATGACTAGACTATGACTAGACTATGACTAGACTATGACTAGACTATGACTTGACTATGACTAGACTATGACTAGACTATGACTAGACTATGACTAGACTATGACTAGACTATGACTAGACTATGACTAGACTATGACTAGACTATGACTAGACTATGACTAGACTATGACTAGACTATGACTAGACTATGACTAGACTATGACTAGACTATGACTAGACTATGACTAGACTATGACTAGACTATGACTAGACTATGACTAGACTATGACTAGACTATGACTAGACTATGACTAGACTATGACTAGACTATGACTAGACTATGACTAGACTATGACTAGACTATGACTAGACTATGACTAGACTATGACTTGACTATGACTAGACTATGACTAGACTATGACTAGACTATGACTAGACTATGATTAGACTATGACTAGACTATGACTAGACTATGACTAGACTATGACTAGACTATGACTAGACTATGACTAGACTATGACTAGACTATGACTAGACTATGACTAGACTATGACAATAAATTTTATAACATTCGAAAATCCTTGAAGCAAGATTGGAACACCCTTAGGGAAACACATACGAATAAGTAAATATTTCCTTGCTTTTTTTGGAGTGCTTGCGTAAATGCTAGCATATTGAAAACTCGCTCATGTGCGTAATTGGTATCGCAATAGTTTTTTATTTCTGATGGGTATGTCTGTGTTTGCTATCTGCATGATTTCGTCTTTGGCAGCTAAGCACACACATTTAAGTGATGTTAGAACCAACTCTTATTGCGAGTCTGGTTAATTTTATAAAATAAATTGCATTAAACGAGAGGTAAAAATATAATTAATCTAATACTCATTTGTTGCTATTTAATTTTTTGTCTTTTCCAATAAAGAGATTTTAGATGCCCAGAAAAAACATTTTGGATTTTTGTAATAGGTAGTAGTTATTTCATACGTTACCTGCTAAGTACTTGTCATTACAATTGTTTTTATTCTGAAAACCTTAATAAGTACTTATTAGTAATGACATCAGTAACTACTTTTTACGTCTATTATTTTCACTACTAAATATTTGCTTACTAATAATCAGCTCAATACCTAATTATTATTTGTGTTGTTTTCAGTACTGATTATTAACTTACTGGTAACGAGCTCAATAACTACTTATAAGGTGTATTAACTAGTGCCAATAAAATAAAAACTAGCTATTTTTTGGCTTCTAGTACGTATATTATAAGTAATTACAAATCATCTTACTGGTAGTGAAATAATCAACTTACTGGTAGTGAAATAATAACTAAGTATTTTTTGGCTTCTAGTAAGTGTATTGTAAGTACTGAATTCTGTGGACAACTCGCACAAAAAGAAGGAGTTATTCAGCCGATAAATAAGTATTGTTCATATGTCTCCAATATTACTTGCTAACTAACCTAGTAAGTAAAGTTTTTGCTGGGTGTTTCAAGATAATATAATTTTGTAAAAATGTTTTTTTTTTTTTTTTGTACTAAAGTTTTTTTGTTAAACTTTCTTTAGGAATTAAAATGTTATTTTCGAAAGATTAAAAGGAAATATTTCTCTGTTGTTTATTTTTATTTATTTGTAACCTTATACAATAATATGTTAAAGATTTATGAATATTATTTTCTTTTTATTGCATTTACATAATCAGAAAACAAAGAGAACAAAAACAATTTAATGTTATTTTTAGTATTTGGAGCAGTGTAAAAGGTGTGTGAAGAAATGAATAAATACCCATAAATATGGCAAAATGACAATAAAGGAAAACATTGAATAACAAACATTTGTAGATTTTTATATAAGGTTTAGGAATTCATAACTAAGCGGAATTTATGATGAGGCAATAATGATTTTAAAATGAGCTAAGAAAATTAGACGAAAATATTTTGCTTTTTAAGGGTCACATTATAAATATTTTTTTTTTTTTGGGGGGGGGGGGGGGGGTTGTTTACTTAATCAAATTGTGTAGGGTACTTGGAAAGGTTAGAGCCAAACCAAATTATTTATTATACTTTTTTAACGTAGTAAAAACTTATGCCAAAATATGTGTTCTAGGGATACAATGGTGGGGTTCGGATACCTATTGTACTATCTACTGCTTTCTTTATTTCTTTGTTACTTATGCTACCGGTACGTCCTGTTTGTGTGTGAGTATTGAGAAAAACAAACATTATTTATTTGGCAATAAAGATTTATGCTTGTTATTTTCTCTTCTTACCTTTTTCTTAGTTTCATAGCAAAACAATAAATTCAAACATTTCTAGCCATACCTGGAGTGTATTCTACTTATTTTCATGCTGCTATTTTTTGGAAGTGGTTACTGGCTTAATCTATTTTTAAAAAAAGATTTATGTTTGATTGTTTTTGGAAAGTTGACTTTCATTAATTATTCCGCTCTACAACTAGAATACTTGATTACAATTCATAAGTAAAAAATGAGTCGGACAAAAGATGCTTGCAAAAAGAACTGGAAAGTACTGTGGAAGAGCAAATAAAAATTAAAGCCGAAAATGACGACCAACATTAAGCAGGTTCTTAATTTTACCCAGCCCTCATGTTTTTCAGTTTTAGTGTTTTGGTATAATTAAAACCTCAAATTTCATCAAGGAGGATGAAATTTGTTCGAAATACTTTTTTGATATAAATTTTGTTTGGTACTGAAAATGAGTTCAACTGACTTATTATTTCTAGTTGCCCCCACACAAATATCTTTCCCAAAAAAGAATTTTGTCATTTTGACATGAGCTTAATGGTCAAAATTTCTTCAAAATAATTTATTTATAAACCCCTTGTTATACCATTCCGCAGTACGCGCGTATGCTGGCACCAGGAAATAAAAATCGTAGATCAACCTTCGGCTACCTCCGAATGTTATTAATTTAAAGATAGTTAAATAAAATTTAGTACGTAAGCATTCATTTACTCAAGAAACAAGCCTTTCGAAATTAAAAGGCGCGCTCTATAATCTCTGTCTTTTTCTGTAAATAGACCCAAATAAAAATAACTATACCAAAATTTCTGATTAATCGTTTAAATATGTTAGTAAATGTTCAAAATGTAAAACTAGTCATGGATTTTATATAGGGACAATTTCCAAAAATATAAGTGCCTAAACCAAAAGTATCGCTTAAGTTAACGTTAATCAATCCAAAATTAAGGTGCTTTACCTTAACCAATTACTTCGATTTTTGTAAGTATAAATCGTTATATTGCAAATGACTTTTGGGATATTGAGATTTTTCAGGACGATATAACAAAATGAGGCTATATAAAAAAAAAATCGTGATTTTATTGTCAGCTGCTGTATATCTATAAAAATATATTAATTATTACATTAGGGTTTTCTTCTACATATCGAAATTATCATTTAAAAGTTGATGACCCTTAAAGTAGTAATTATTGTAATTCGCAATTTTAAACATCGTATAACTCGACAAACAAAACAAAAATTGACAGCCAGCATTACTCTCTCTAATACATGAGGCGGACATACTCTTGAATTACACGGTACTTCATTAACGCGATTTAGATAGAACACGGATCAATAATAGTTACTCTTTTTTTTCTTTTTAATTAAGCGCTTTTTACAGTATTTTAAATTAAAGACACGCACAAAAAATGATGGCAATCCTTATATTACGCGAAATGAAGCACTGTGATTTAAGATATTTCATCAGCTGTACGCTAAAATAGAAATGCACAAGTGCATACATATTTTACAAAAATTAAAAGCTTTTTTATAAAATGTTTCAATCATACATAAATTTTAACAGAGAACTGCAATTTTTTTCAGTAACCAGTAAAATTTTAGGGGGTTTTTAGTCAATTCATCTCGGAATAGTTTGTTTTTTGACTATTTTACAATATGCATGAGTTTCTTATATTTAAAATATAGGTTTAAAATATTCAAATATATTACAATTATTATTTTTTTTTTTTTTTTTATTTTGTTCTCTTTTAATTCAAATGTTTTATTTATATACATATAATTATAAAGAAATAGCTTTTAATTTTTAAAAGATAAATAAATGTAATTAGTATTTATAGAAAAAATTGCAAATTGTCTCTAATTACCAAATCCATACCAAGTTCATAGAATCAAGCAAACATTTTATTGATTTTGCACCTATTACCATATATAGATCACTAAAATTGTAAACATTTAATTTTTATTTAATAAATGATTTTTTAAATTTTAATTTAAAAAATGGTCAAAAAAGTTTGCCGTTTCAAATCATCGTGGACAGTTATTTACGTATCTAACAAACTAATGCATATCCCACTTCAAAAAGTTTATAGTACCTTAAACATATTCTAAACTAATTTTGAATTAGAAAAAAATACAAAAATTGGGTCTAAGTTAGAAATATTTGAGTTCAAAATTATCAATTCAATGTTTAAAGTGTGTTACGCGTGTAAAGAAATTTTACTTATGGAGATCCCATTCTCAAACAATATAGCAGCCTAGCAAAATTTTGCTAAAAAACTCAAAAAAAAAATTGGTCTTAGTAAGAAAAAATTTAATTTAAATTAGTCGTTCCGGTTTTGCATATGAAAAATAATTTTTTTTTTCAAATGAAGCCTATATCTTAATTTTTTTTGTTTTATTTGTTGCTCGTTCGAAACAATAATTTAAAAAAAAACATTTTATAAAAAGTTAAAAATTTTGGCACCCCAAATGTTAGGTGATGTCGAAAGGACGAGGAAGCATCACGGATGCAAACTCATATCAACACAATATACACCTAGGCATCTACCGGACTTGTTGTGTGCTCCCTAATAATATGGAGATTCAGGTGGATAGTTCTACCACCACCTGCAGGGAGGGCGTTAACGTCTGGCGTTAAGAAACCCAGTTTACCGGACTTAATTCCTTGAGGTTTTCCGGTCAACGTTCCTCAAGGATCCTAAGTCCAACATATCATCGCTACCGAGGTGTTTGGATCTTAATTCGATAAAGGCCGGAAAGTGGCAAAATGTTCTAGAGCCTCGCTCTCCTCGCCACGCATCAGATTCTGCCTGTCCAATTTGGTGTGAAGTTATGTACCCCTTAAATAAACATCATAAAAAAAATATTTGGCACATACATTGGAATCTACTAAAGGCATAGTAATGGCAATTATAAAGAAATTTCTTATAAGGAAAATTTTTTTTTGGTATGTCCGCTTCATGAAAAATTCGTCATATACATCATAAAAGTGCCTCGAATCTCTTTTTCATAAATATTTTAAAATATTAAAAAACAAAGGATATACGAGAACAATTATTTATCACTTCTTGAAATTAAACTTATTGATATTGAACTTCAAAAGTTAGAGAAAACTAATAATCTAAAATCTCCTGAAATATGAGGATGCATATTTTTTTAACACTTGCAAAAAGTGAAAAAGGGGTTTGAGTGCAACGTTCTTATAGCTTCTATTTAATACCCAATGCCACACATCGCTTCAATTCACAGTTAAAATTTTTATTTGCTGGACAAGATGTAAATATGAATAACTCGTCGAAAGCACAAAGTTATTGCTTTCGATTTCATACACCAAAAATTTCGGTATCTGTGCTTATTACACTAAAGAGGTGAAAGGTGTCATATATGGCTATATATAGTCGGGATTGACCGAATTTTATTTATTATCCGTTTGTAACCGTATATCATAATTTTGCCCAACTGTTCGTCTTCCAGCAAGTAATTTCTTGTACGTTTTTTTTTTATTTTCTTCAACTAATTTCTATTATTATAATTCAATAAATTACTACATCTTATCTGCAATAAGTGATATTAATTATTTTTCCTAATTCATGCTGTAAGCTACTACTAACAAACTGTTCCTTTTTTCCCCACTCCCTTAATACTGTAAATTATTTTGCTATCAAGAAATCATCAACTGCGTTACTGTAGTTAGAACTTTGAGGAGTTATAAATGAATTTGTTATTCGATTCAACCACAACAAAGCTGAATAAATTTATGAACATCAATGGCTATGAGGAATTCTATTCTTGTTTTGTTTCTTTCCCCAATTTTTCGTTGGGCATAAGGGAAAGTTTTATATGGAAAATTAATTTATACCAAGTTTTTCATTATTTTCAAGAATATTTTGCGAATATATTTAGAATTATGTTGTGTATTGCTCTTGGGGTATCATGAAATGATTTTAATTTATTTTCAGGTGCTATAAATCAAATTTGTTTTAATAATTTGCTTTAAAAAAAAAACTAAGTGAATTGAATGATAATTTTTTATTGTAAAGTTTTAAATAATACCTAAATATACGCAGCAAAATTAATAATTTCATATAAAATTTAAATTTAAAATGTGGTTTTTTAGCAGGCAAGGGGAAGAATTGAGATTTCATTGCAACTCTGATCTACTAAATACCCTGGACCTTTTACGTACAATAACGTCATATTAAAACAGGATCTTTATTCCAGTATAATATATGGATTTATATTAATAACAACATCAACGATAAAGTGTACACTAGGGTTATAACTTTTTGCAATTTTTGCAAATATCAAAAATACCACCGCATAGCCGTGTGGGGCATAAAAAAATATTAAAAAATATGCTGTCACTTTTCCTCTATCGTGAAAAAAGTTTCCGCACCGAACGGGTTAAAGTTTTGTTCTTATTTACATATTTATTTTTTCCATTAAAACAGTTACAGTCTTTGTAATTACAAATCTGAAATTTTGCATATTATTTCTGTTGGTTTATAAAATGAAGTATAAAAAAAGTAACATATCTGTTATAAGAAACTCAAAAATCTGGTCAAAGAATTTTTTAAAGCACTTTAGAAATCGCTTTCGGTGCGGAAACTTTTTCCACCGAATCAACCTAAAAAACAGTTTTTTATTATCAGAACAACATTCACTACATGGTAATGGAGTGGTATTTTGCACTCAAAAAAAAGTTATAACCCTAGTGTACACGATGGCTATTTGTAGTATACATGAGAGATAAATAGCAAATGGTTGGATATTTATAACTAAAGAAATAACTTTATTTGGTTCTCCACCACCTTGCAAAAAGTTAAGTTAAAAATGATTGGTTGACGTCGAACACCTAAAAAGTGTAACGCAGTACAATGTGCAAATTTATAGTACATGAGCACCTGCCATATCGTCGAATCTCAAAGTGGATTTTAACCACTATGCGGTGGTAATTGGCAAACTACGTTTGTGATCAGCTAACATCGACACCGGTAGCAAGTTAAGTGTATAATGCGATAAAGATGAAGTACCTCCTCTTGTTAAGAAGTCGAAGCTATCATGCCTCCGTTGCCTTAGTAATAGCCAGCAGCATATTTTTTGAATAGCAACAGCCCCAGGCCGAACCTTTCCCTCGAAAAGACAGCTCATGATTAAAATAAAAAACAACGCACACCGGCACGCTTCGATAACTCAAATTTTCATTTTCTTTCTACCTCAGGCCGTCACTGGTCTAAAACTAGACTATAGACCCTATTATCTACTAAAGGCTAGTTTACATGGTAATACAATGTATTACGACTTTGTGGAATCAAAATATTATGAAATTCTCTCCGTGTTTAAAATAAAAAAATAAAAATCTGTTGGTAAGTATTTTTTATGTTTACACGGATGGTTTAAGTAAAATAAAAGCAAAGTGAGTTAATAACAAAAAAGCAGATGGTTGCAGTTTTACAATATTTACAAAAACAACATGAACATTTCCTGAGTTGATTCTGCTTGTTTTTGTAATTTTATAAAAATGTTACCACCTTCAATATACTCTGTTAAAATGCGACTCTGGTGTGATGAGAATACATAAGACCTCTTTCAGACAGGCAAAGTTTACTTTGACAAAGTCTGTTGAATTCCCTTTTAAACTTTGTTTGGTGCTCAGACACACAAAGTTTAATTTGACAAATTTTTGTTTTCTCTTGTTTGAATATAATATATAAACAGCGTTGCCAGAATGATGATTTTATCATATTTTGGATTATTTTTTTAAACAATAATATGATTAAAGATTTTTTTCTCAAATGATGATTTTTTATTTTTAGAAATTTTGATTTTTACTTTAATTTTGCTTATACAAAATACACGATTATTTAAACAGTAACTTTCTAAAACAATGAAGTTTTGCATCAGCCTGATGTGTGTTGGTGCTGCACACTTTTGTACCCAGTATCTAGAATACACAAAATTGCATCATTATTTCTGGACATAAAAATATTAAAAAAGGCATATTATAACCTATTTCCAATGTGCGAAAGAGTTCCTTCTTTCGAACAACTACATTTAAAACAAAAACAAATTCTAAAAACTTTGTTTTAAATGTATTTGTAAAGGTACGTTCAGACTGATGAAATATTTGAAAGCAAACATCAAATATTTCATTAACGTAGTCTGAAGACAAAATATTTTTGAGTATCAAATAAAATAACAGCTGATTTTGAGCAAATAAAAGTATTTGCCGGCAAACAAATATTTGTCCAATGTGAACATATTGTGAACACAAAAAATCAAATATTTTAGTAATTTTTGAGAAAACATTTATTTGATATTACAAAAAAATTGTAAGAGCAAACAACTACAAATAATTTTAGCCATGTTCCGGATAGAAGCAATTTTTCCTGTAAGTTTTCGGATTCTTTACAATTTTAAATATTTTTTATAATGATTAGACTTTGCTATCGTGCCGCTATTAGCAAATTTTTGCGAATTAACGCTAATTTAGCAATTTTTATAGAATTTTTGCCATTTCTTATAGTTTTAGGCACTTTTACTAAATTTTATGGCTTGTTTGAAATATTAAAATGGTTCGCGAATTTTCGCTATTTTGCAACTTTTTTTTTTGTTTTTCCCCTAAATTTGGTTTTTTAACTGATTTAGCGACTTCAAATATATTTAAGGGTTTGTTTCCAACTTTACAATTTTTCACAAATTTTAGCCATGTTCCCGTTACCCAGTGGCTTCCATTTTTTTCTTCTTCTACATTCTCCTGTTCTAACACTAAAAGAGATGATGATCCACAGAATAAAATAAAAAAATTAGCTTTTGCGCTCATTTTTACCATTTAAGAAATATGTTTATTTTTATTTTTGAACACTTTCATTAAATAATTATTTGATGCAAATATTTCTTTTAGTCTGAACGCATGGCAAACATGAATTAATTTATTTTATTAACACTGTTTGCCAACTGTTTCATCAAACAAAAATTATCAAATATTTGAGCTTAGTTTGAACATTAACAAAATATTTTTTTGTTTCACACAGTTTGAAGCAAATATCAGAACAAATATTTTCGTTAAATATTTCATTAGTCTGAACGTACCTTAAGAAGTAAATAATTCTTTCGTACATCGGAAATAGGCAGTTAGAATATTGATAAAAAAAATATTTGTGAAAAGAAAAAATGTATTTTTATAAAGTTTCATATACTGACGAATTATGTTTTTATGTATTTCAATTTAAATAATAAGAAGTATGGTTTTATAAAAAATTAATAATTCTTAATATTTTGCCCTTGTTTTAAAAAATTTAAATTAAGAAAAAAAAAATTTAAGATTTTCCTCTTCAAAATATGATTTCTTTCGCCATATGACAATTTTTATTCCAAAGATTCTGGTAACGCTGTATATAAATATAAAGTTGCAGCCAACTTCAGGTATAATCTACGAACGAAAAACAAAACGACTTTGCGAGTACAGCAAAGTATGTACTCCCCCGCTATACTCTTTTCCCTTCTCTTCTATAAACTCAAGACTTTGCAAAGTAAACTTTGCTTGTCTGAAAGGGGTCTAAGTTTCTAAAATGGTTTAGAAAATGAACATTTACCGACCGATTGTCATATTTTTATCCGTATTCTCTCTTACTCAATGCATTTTGCTTTTACATGATAAGATTTTTCTCATTCTACATCATTTTTTGACATGCCGTAACACATTGTATTACCGTGTAAACTAGCCTTAAGAGACTACTAAATGTCCATCATACCAACTCAATACAATATCATACCACCTCATAAAACATGGTTCTCACTAGACTTATCTCACGTAGAATAACACCTCACCCTAAGAGAGTGTGGGTGAGGTGTCTAGTGGTTCTCACTAGACTTATCTCACGTAGAATAACAAATCACCCTAAGAGAGTGTGGGTACGTTCGTAAATGCATCACTGCGCTGCATCAGTGATTGCAAATGTTTATATATATATATATCAATGAAGTAGATATGGACCAAAAAATTGTCAAATACTCTACAAAAATAATAGTTACCCATTAAAAAAAATTACAATAACTCTTTCATCGGCAATAAAAAAAGTTTGCTTTTCTGATGCAGCGCAGTGATGCATTTACGAACGCACCCTATGCTGTCGTGGGCTTAAGCTAACAGTAAGTCCGGTGCCTTGCACTTACCGAAGGCTACTGACTTCTCTAGCACCAGATAATAAGGTTCTCTGGTGAGTACCAAGAACTCTAGAAATCAAAAAGGCTTCAACGGCCCTGTCATTTTTGACGTTTGTCGCATCCCAGGTATGTATGCGCCTGATCATGCCACACACAAAGAAAAAATATGATTGCAAAATTATCCCCACAACTAATTAATGTTCTTTGCCGTCGGACATGGTAGCCACAATTAATGTATTTTAATGTAAACTGACTTTGAAATTATAATTTTTGTTTAGATCTTTTAAAACTTTGTGCATAAGTATTACTTGATACCGATTCATAATCCATTAATTATGGTGGTATCAACAAAACTAAAATAACCAAAATTTTTGCTACACCGTAATAATTTTTACATTCTTGAAGCAAAATTATACTTGCAATCATAGTAATGTGTAGTTCCTTTAAACGCTTCAAACGAGTTATACTTAGATATAAATAAAATACATTTAATTAAAAATATGCAAAAATACAGTGTAGTTTATTGTGTAAAAAAGAAAAAGAATTAAAAATATTTTTTTTAAAGTGAAAATAAATAACTAAGAACATTTTTAGAAAGTGAAAAGGATTAATTGATATATCAATTTTTGTGACGAATGAATCTATATGTTAGTATGTATCTAGTTACATGTATGTATGCATGTAGTTAACTTCTTTTGTTTATGTAAAAAATATTTAAACTTAAACATACTATGGTAAATAAATTACATAAATGTTATACCCACATGTGCATAAAGATATAAACAATGGTAAATTTTATTATTTTTTTTCGTTTAATTCTTTTTTTGTTTAAATCATCAACTTAAAATTACAAATATGTACTTGTTATGTCAAACATATGGATATTGTTGGTGTTTCTAAAATACGTAAGTACATATGAAAATACCGCATTTATTTTTTTCTTGTTGCGATCATGCTTTTTGACTTTTTTAAAAGCATTCTTCTCAATTTTATACATGCAAACATATTATTTTTTGAGAGACCATAAACAGCTTCTCTATGCCATTTTCTTTCTAGAATTTTTCGCAAGCTTCATTTAACTAAGAGATTTTAATTTAGAAAGCATGTAAATAGATACATACATATGTTAAAGTTTTGTTTTATTTATTATAAGTAGGAATTACCGATGAAATTATTTTTTTGCAGCGAAGCGTGTATATGATCTGTCAGCACACACAAATGTGGAAATTTCTCAAATTGCTCATTACCACACGCAGCAGAGAAAAAACATCATTAATGAGTGCTCACTACGACCATTTTTATTCATATTAGCCTAATATGTTTACCCTTATAAATTTATAATAGACCTAAAATAACTTGAACAAATATTTTTTGTCTTTGGGTAATTTCATGTCAAATCGACCAAGAGTGGTGACGTAACGTGATAAAAAGTGTACTTTTCTTTGAAAGTGCCCACATTGACCTCCAACAAAAATGCAACAGATAAACATAAAAAGCTTTTTCAATGTCGTTACTTTTTTTTAAAACCTTAAATCACACAAATCAGATTTAAAAAATACTTATTTCTCAAAATTACAATATTAAAATTTTATTTTAGTATTGTTTTTTACAGGTTGCAGAAGAAAAAAAGCATATCTTAAAAAAATCACCTCCTTCAAAATTTCAGGATTTTTAAAGAATATTTTGAGGAATTACATAAAAAAAAATCAGCCAAAAAAAAATTAGGTTTTTGACTTAGTCCATTTTTAAAATTTAATATTTTGTAGATATTAAATTTTTTAAAAAAATAAATTTTTTTAATATATTGTTTGTAGCCACAAGTATTCTCTTTAAAATGACATACAAATTATCTTCGTATGTGCAGTAGTTTTTGAGATATTGAAATAATAAACTCAATACATTCGGCTAATTCGGCGAAATTATGACATTTTGAATATGACGTAACTTTTGCAAAAAAAAATTTTTTTCGTTAATATATGTTTCTTATAGGATGAAAGGAACCCTCACACCAAATTTCATTCAAATCGAAGGTGGTCGGGTCCCACTCTTTGTCGATTTGACATGGAATTTCCCCTTTAATATTTTTAAATTCACTATAATAATTGTATATGGTGTTTTATAAAGTTACTCTGATCTAGTTAAACATATTGAATTATGTGAAATGTTTGCTACTATAATATATATGTATTAAACTTTACAATCAATATCATAATATTAGTTGGTTGTACACAAAAGTTATGTTTAATACCATAATTTTTGTTTGCTTAAAAACTCATTCTCTAAATGAGCAAACATTTATTGTCAAAGTAAACAGTGTGTGTTTATAAAAAAAAATAAAATTTTTCCCACGTTATTTTTTGTCAGCAAGCGTTAGTTAATCGGGAAAAATATGTGACTATAAAATAATAAAAACAGTTTTCGGTGAAAAACAGGCCATGCTGCCTTGTAAATTCAGCGAAATAAATTATTTTGTGTACGTTTATTGCAACAGGTAAGTTATTCATAATTGTAAAAATGTATTAGTATGCAATTACGTTGTCTTTCTTCTAGCCAAGGAAACCTACAATATTGGAACTGGCTTAGAAATTTTTACATTAAGCTTTATCATAAGCCCTGAACTTTTTTCAATTTATATTCAACATTATATTGATACAGCTGACTTCATATTAGAAATAAAAGGTAAATTTGTGTTTCACTTTTTTTTTTTAAATTTCTAAGTGCTCGGGAAAAAAATATTAAAGTGTTATTGGAATGAAAAAAGGCAAATTAATTAAACAATCTTTTCCACTAAATTAAACCAAAAATAATAAAAAACAATGAAAAATTTAAAAATTAAAGCACATACATATCCATAAATGTATATATATAATTTTCTTTCTTAATATAGGCTAGATGTTATTAAAGGCCAGTATTCACTATCCTATTTAGTCGCACGATATGTCAAAAAAATCGTGTGTGCTCATAATGTATGACAGTGTGGCTTAAAAATTAATTGAGTAACAGATTTTTTTGACAGTCTGTCCGACTTGCAAATATTTATGAAAATTTTCATAAAATGATAGATTCTATGCGATCAGAGTTGCATTTTCTTGTAAAGTAGCTGAGTCATTTGAGTTTGCATCTTTTTTGTGGGATAGTGTGGCATTGACAGCAGATTTTGCAGACATTTTTTATGTCGGATAGAATTCCGTCAGATTTTCGTGTGAATGAATCGTACGATTATGTAGGATAGGCCGGTTAATTAATATGTGTTATATTGTATATGTATATATAATACAAAGACTATAAATGCACGCCAAGAAAAAACATGGTTGTGGAAAACATATTCTAAGAGCAACATATTATGATAACATTCATGATTGTAGTCAACATATTACGATTATTATTGAATCATATAATGACCAAATATATTCGTAATATATCATCACTAGATGACCCGTGCGAATATTTCGCACCGTTAGTTGTCATTTTTGTAACATAAAATGAAAATAATTAATAGAAATTTTAGTAAATTCAATACATTTTGTTAAAAGTATAAAAATATTAGAAATCATAATATATATCATACATATTTACATACATACATACATATGTTTAAATGCTTTTATAATACTTCTTTGAATACAATGTTAGAGGTAATGACATGATCATCGTTAACTTTTTGCCCGTACGAATCCTTAATACAAACAAAAATATCTTTAAACGTACGCAATTATATATAACTGACTTAGTTATAAACGGCATTATAGTAAATAGCGGTATTGCCAGAATGGATTTTAATACATACTATATTATGTAGAACTGCATTACTATTAAACGACCCTGTATTACCACACTTGAAAAAAAAACATATAATCATAATGACAACAGTATTATCATGTAGTTATATTAGAACTGCATTACTATTAAGCGATCCTGTATTACCACACTTGAACAAAAACATATAATCATAATGACAACAGTATTATTATGCAGTTCTATATAAAATATAATTTTTATCAATGAAAATATTAATTTTTCAATTTCTAATTATTTTTCGCCATTATTGTTAGAAATAAGCTATAAAATGAGATATCATTCATTAAATTTGATGCGGTGGTATGGGAGATATTTGCAACCGACCAAAAAAAGTGCTTTAGAAATAATATATATGATAATATTTTGCCCTTAATCCCAATTTGTTTTTATTACATCATATTATAATTTAATGTAATCATATCATTATCATGTCAATAATAATAAGTTAAGAAGTAATCATATTATTATCATGTTAATCATAATATGTAGATTAAATCTAATACCGAAAAATACTGGCAATTTTTACGTTAAATTGTTACAGATATTTCTCATCATAATATGCTGCAACTTTAAACATAATATTTTTTACCTATTTTTGTCGTTGGTCGCTATTATTTATAAATTATTTTATAGAATTTTCACTCTTTTTCTCTAAAATAACTATGGTCAATATTTTTGCACCATTTTCAAACAATATTTGAATTTTTTTGGCATTGATATTTTATTTTGTGACACTTTACAATTATTTTTAATGTACCTACAATTTCTTTATTTTTTAATTTATTTTCTTTTTTTTTTTTTTTTGAATAACAAATAATTCAATAGGCACATGTTAAACAAACGACACAACTGACGGAAAATTATTTCACAAATGGCGATAACAAAATATTATTAGAGTAAAGATATTTTGTTTGCATCTTAAACATATTATTAGTACACGTATAGAAAATGATTATTTTATGGCTATTAAATATCATTAAATGGTTGTGAGGAATATTGTTATGTTATCAAAGTTATCATTATTTACACGCAGAGAAAAAACATGATTAATGAATGGTCACTACGACCATTTTTATTCATATTAGCCTTATATGTTTACCCTAATACATTTATTATAGTTCTAAAATAACTTGAACAAATATTTTTTGTCTTTAACATTTTTAAATTCACTATAATCATTTTATATGGTGTTTTACACCTAAAAAGTTACTCTGATCGAGCTAAACATATTAAATTATGTTAAATGTTTGCTTCTATAATATATATGTATTAAAATTTACAATTAATATCATAATATTAGTTGCACACAAAAGTTATGTTTAATACCATAATGTTTGTTTGGTTTAAAACTCATTCTCTAAATGAGCAAACATTTATTGTCAAAGTAAACAGTGTTTGTTTATAAACAAAAATAAAAATTTTCCCACTTAATTTTGTTGTCAGCAAGCGTTAGTTAAGCGAGAAAAATGAATGATTATAAAATAATAAAAACGTTTTTCGGTGAAAAAAAGGCCATGCTGCCTTGCAAAACCAGCGATCTCAATTATTATACGTTTATTGATACAGGTAAGTACTTCATAATTATAAAACGGTATAAATACGCAATTACGTTGCTTTTATTCTAGCCAAAAAAACCTACAATATTGGAACAGGCGTAGACATTTTTACGGAAAACTTTCTCATAAGCCCTGAACTTTTTTCCATCACCATTCAGCAGTACATTGATACAGTTGATTTCATAGTAGAAATAAAAGGTAAGTTTGTGTCTCATTTTATTTTTAAAATTCTAAGTGCACGGGGAAAAAATATTAGTGTTATTGAAAAGAAAAGCATATTCATATGCAAATAAAAGACAAATTTCCACTAAAGTAAAACAAAAATAATTAAAAAAAAGACAACAGAAAAACCAACTTTGTCACTACCCAGGCATGAACTTACGTACATACATAAATACGTTTCCAAATAAACATGATCTACAATGTAGATTCTACATGCATAAGTTCATATACATTTGTATGTACATATGTGTGTATAAATAAATATGAACAATTGATGTCAACAAAAATAAAATGTAACAAGTGCAAAACAAAATAACAAAAGTTTAAATAGATGTGACAAGTAAAAAAAAACATTCTTCTATTTGATTGTTATCTGAAAGGGATAGAAAATTCGATCTCTTTCATATAAACTAACTACTACCATAGCAACACATTGCCACATGATAAAAAGATCTTTAAATGTCAGTTTGTGTTAATCTGTCTCGCATTGAAAAGCAAAGAGCAAAAAATACAAAAAGTGGTTGATGCGCCTTGGTAAATCGAAGAATTTCATAGAAATAAAAAGAAACTAGTGCGTAGAATTTTATAAATATAAACTCATAATAATTTAATACATCAAATAAACTTATAATGTTAATATTGTTTTCTATAGAAACTGTTCCAACATCAACAATAAATTGTCACAGTGGCTTAGAGTTTGCTTACGGTGCTTCGCCCCAAGATCTTTTGGATTTGCCAGAAACTCCACCAGCAGATGCCAAAGAATTTCCTTCCGAAGTGACTTTCAACAACGATATCACCCAACTGCAGGCATATGAGATTGTTGCGGGAGACGTTTTGTATGCAGACAATTTATATCAAACCGAAAAACTACCTTCAACACAAGTAAGTACTTAAATTTATACAAATGTACTACATACATATGTATATAACAAATAACAATAATTATTTTTTTACAAATCTGTATTTGTTAAAGGAAATAAGAAAATTATTCGAAATTCAGGAAGCACTCCAGACAAGCTGTATTGAAAACAGACATAGAACTGGCATTGCAAAAGCTATAGTGGCATCCATACTAAAAATCAATCCGGACAGAAAGTAAGATCATGTATTCCTATGTTTATCATATTAACATACACACACATATATTTATATTGACATCTATTATTATTTTTAAATATGTATTACAGAATAATTAGGAACGATTTTATACATTTGTCGCAGTCAATAATTGACATTTTTCCCTCGGAAGCTAAAGAAACATATTATGTACCATTTACAAACGGTCACTTAGCGAAAGGAAAGTTGTACGATGCATACAACAATCAACGATCGCGTTTAAGCGCTGCAGGTATAATACGTCGCCGACCAAAATCCGCATCGGAAGGAACATTGGGTTCGTAATCATTGAATATTATAAACGACTTCAAAAAGAAAGAGGTTAATAAGAGCTGCTTGGTATATTAATTTTAAAACCCTTCTGCTTTGAAGTCGGATTTTTTGTAAGAATTTTCAAGCTAATTTTTGTAATTTATCGCAGCAGCAAAAAAGCATTTCATTTTCAACGCTGGTTTAAATAATATTAAAGAGTGTGATTTGGATATACTAAAAGTAGAAAACTACTCCAATTGGAATTTGGTGTTGGAAAAATGGAAAAAGAGTCACTTTTTTAGACAGCAAGAACTACAAGCTGAAGATTTTTCAACTGCTGATTACTTTTCTAAGTACAAAGTTCTTTCAAACATAAAAAATTACGAGTTGGTAAGAGAACATAAAATATGCGCGGTTAATAAAATACATACATATGTATATGAAAATGTGATTCTTAACTTTTTAGTTTAAAACAGATTTTGACGTGCTTTACCCTCAAGCAAAAGGAATTTTAGAATGGAAACATTTTTATAAGAAATTAATAAAAAAGTCTGAGAAGTTAAAAGACCTAAGAGTGCAAGAAATTCTACAATACATAAAAGCAACTAATGATGAAGGTAAACAACTTTACTTTTTATTATTGTATGTAAACAAATCAATTCAAAACACTCATTTCGTGTGTACGATAAAACAGCAGAGAAACAAAGCAAATTTATTTGTATTTTATTGTTGTTTTCAATGTAACTTGTCGAATGAAATTTGGTTTTTATTTTCTTAAATAGAAGCAGTGAGTCGTCAATGCATATGCAGTGCTTACTTACATACATATTTTTTTTATGTAAATGTTTTTCACGAATGTGCGTTTGAAATATGATGCTGCATTTTTAGTTTTTGCTTGCCGAATAAGAATTATTTTGAGCTTAATTTTTTTATTTTTTTTTTTGTTCTAAAGTAATTCTTATTTTTTGGCTCATAAATAACGATTAACTTTATGTAGAAATAAAAATTTTCGTTTGTGAATTAATAGGTATTAAAAAAAAAACAAAAATTAATCTTATTCGGCAAGCAAAAAATTAAAATTGGAAAATAAATTGTAATTTTTATGACTTTGCTTATAATCGTGATAAGTAGTTAGTGTGATTTGCTTTGCTTCGTTGTTGTGTGCAGCATATTCCGTACTCTTTATTTACAAATGCAAATGGGTTTTAATTAGTATGTTGTAATTTATAACTTATAAACGACCAAATAAATATGTTTTGCAAAATATAGAATTTGATTCGTTAGCAAAGCGTAATCGACAATTAGTATTTAAAAAACAAACGAATGTCTTGAAACGGCATTCAAATGCATTTGTACAGGGGCTTAGTATGTCCATAGGTATTATTTTTTTTTTCTTCATTTGCAGATTCCAAGGTCGCACTTTCGTTGATGCTGATAGCATATAATTTGCCAAATAGTAGACAACAAAGTAAAGGAGAAATTCAACAATCGTTCATTTATTACTGCAAGGTAAATTGAATTCTTATGCTTTTTTAAGTTTCCATACATTCCGTCGTACAGTGGAGGATTTTGGGAAAAAATATAAATAAATCTTTAGTTTTTAAACGGGAGTTCCGATTCTTATAATAAAAAAAATTTCACTACTATACCGAAATTTGCTCTAAATTAAGTTTTTTAATAACAGAAATAGCACCCTTACTTACTCCCACTGTGCGTCGTACCATAAGTGCTTTAAACCTAGGTCTGACAATTTTTTATACTTGTAGAATATATTAACTGCAGACGAAGAAATCAGAGATCGCATAAAAAGGCTTCAGATTGAAAGACAACCAAAAATTTACTTTATTGGCGATTCCACCAATATTATTTGCATGGCATACGTTGAGATATGTGGTAAGCGGCTGAAGTTTAAAGATCCCTTGCAAGCAGTAGAAGTATGTTTTCAGTGTTTTATGACAATAAATATCAAGTACCCAAAATATAGCACCCATGTTTGGTTGTTTTTTCAACAATTTATTTACGGAATAAAAACCGCTTGGGATACAATAATTCCTTCAGTTAATACTCTGATGACGGAATTGCACAGGGAAATTCCAAAATAATTTGTATATTTATTTAATACCACGCACATTTTATTATTATTTATTTATTACACATAAAGAAACACATTTTTATGTTCCTTATATTTGTACATAATTGAGTACAAAATCGACTGAATTTCTATTTTAAAATTTTAGTTTACACTTTTTATGTATTGTCACTAAATTTGAACAATAATTATTTGTGAATACATACATACATTTTTTTATTAACCAATGAATACATTTTTTACAATTATTTAAACATACATATGTATGTGTGAAAGTAGAAGTTATGGATACGTACAACTGTTTTATGTGCAGGGAAGCATTCATTAATGCTAATGAATTAGTTAGACACTTAAGAAAACGTCATCATAAAATATGTTCAATGCATTGTTGTTTTCCAAATTGTAATCGTACGTTTAGTATATTTGAATCTTATAGGCGCCACTTACTTAGTCATTCTAAAAACTATAAAGTTGTGAAAGAGGACACACAGCTAGAACATTCATATAATATTTTTAATAGAAGCAATAATGTTAACTTCGTAACGTCTCACGTTAGTGCAAGTAATGAATTACATTCAGATATACGATTGGATCTTATAAAGCAAATTGTCAAAGCTTATTGTAACGACAAGGTACCGAGAAATAAAACGCTTGAAATTATTAAAAATGTCCTAAATTGTTACCAAAAGTATTTACAAATTTTAAAAACTAAACTAGAAAATTGTGGTGTTACAACTGATATACTTGCATTTATTGGAAATCTATGTGATAATAATATAATTGAATCAGAATATAAATTCATAAAAGCACTTAAAGAAACAAATTTTTTTGTGGAGGTCAATTTTCTTTCTATTCATAAAGAATTTGAGGAAGTAATGACTTCAGGTGGCCAAACTATTTTTAAAAACATAGATTATTCTGTAGCAATATTGCCGTTAAGAAAAATGTTTGAATTACTTTTCAAAAGAACCCAATTTTTAAATGAAATTATATTATACGTTAATAGTTTAAAGCGCAAAAATAACGATGTAACGTACAATTTTACACAGAGTCTTTTTTGGAATAATAAAATTAAAGAATTATCAAAAGGTACCAATGAAGATGTATTATATATACCACTACTTATTTACTTTGATGAATTCGAACCAAATAATTCTCTAGGATCACATGTAGGGTTTCAAAAACTAGGGGCTGTATATGTCAAAATTCCCAGCATTCCCAGTTTTTTGCAGTCAAAACTATCACATATATTCGTTGCTATGCTACTATTTTCGGATGATAGGAAAAAATTTGGTAATAATTCTACATTCACTCCTTTTATAGATGAACTTAACCAACTGCAAGATTCTGGTATTGAAATTCAGATTCAAATTGATGGTAGAAGCATAAATAGAGTCAAAGTTATACCATCTCTAATTTTAGGTGACAACCTTGGATTAAATACCATTCTCGGCTTCTCAGAGAGTTTTAACTCCAATTTTTACTGTCGTTTGTGTAAACAACATCGAAATGAGTCACAAGTGAATCCTTATGAAAACATCGATTTGCTAAGAAATATTGATAATTATACCACAGATTTAGCAACAAATAATTTAAAGCTAACTGGTGTAAAAGAATATTCTGTTTGGAATAAATTGAAGAACTTTCATGTTACAAGTAACTTTTCTGTTGATATAATGCATGACTTACTAGAAGGCGTATGCCATTACGTTTTAATTTTTATCATCAGACGCTTTGTCGAAGACCTAAATTTTTTTTCTGTAGATCAATTAAATTACAGACTACTAGCTTTCGATTACGGTCCCATTTATGTTAGAAACAAGCCACCTGTTCTCGATAAAGATATTTTGAAAAAGAAAAATATTACAAAACTAAAGTTTTCCGCTTCTGAAACTTTTGTTTTTATGAAGTGTTTTGGCTTATTGGTCGGCGATTTAGTTTGTGAGTGTGAAGAGTGGTCTTTGTACTTACTTTTAAGACAAATAGTGTATATAACATATGAAATGGATTCCATGCAAAAGGGAATAGAAGAGCATTTACATCAATTGATTTGTGAACACAATGCCTTGTATATTAAGCTAACTAGTTCCACTTTAAAGCCAAAATTTCATAACATGCAACATTATTCAACTGTTATGAAACAAATTGGTCCATTGAAAAGTATCTCGTCTATGAGATTTGAGTCAGTGCATAAGGTTTTAAAGGGTATATGTAATAGCTCCAATAATAAAATTAATCTACTAAAAACAATTTTTATTAAGTATCAAATCAAGTTGCTAGATTTCTTAATTAATTACGACGATATTTTAAAAGAAAAAGTTAAAGCAGGAACTTCAAGAGAGGTCCCGAAATTTTTTTTGGAAAAATATAAAATTCACTCAGATATTCCATTACACACCATATCACACCTACAGTATGAGCATATTTTTTTGAAGCCAGGAATGGTAGTTCACATAGATGAATATGAGGATGAAATTCCGCTATTCGGATTGATTGATTATATAAGTAGTTTTAATGACTCATATTTTTTATGTATTCGAAGACTTATTAACCATGGTTTTGACTCACACTATCATGCGTTTCGTATTGATTACGAAGATATTTATTTATCAATAAACATACAATCTTTAAGGTCAGATTTTACAGGATATATTTGTACTACAAAGCACAATGAAAAATTTATAAATTAAAGCACACACATGTATATAAATGTATGTATGTATTTAGTTTTATTTCTTAATGTACAGGGGTGTTATGGAAATCGAAAACGCAAAACGAAAGAATTTAGAAGTTCTTTTTAATAAACTCTTAATCCAATTTTTTTAAATTTTTGTGTGGAATTCTGTTTAATATAGAAATATTTGTATTGTATTGTACTTGTGTTTCTCTTACTACAAAAATCTTATTAAAAAAACGACTTAAATTCTTGTGTTTTGCGTTTTCGATTTCCAGAAAACCCCTAATAGGCTAGATTTGATTATTTAATATATGCTATATTGTATATAAATGTATGTATTTTGAATAAAACAAAAATTTTTGATATTACATTTATTGTTAGTTTTATTGTGGGAACCATATAACATGTTGAAGTATATATGTTACATGGTGTTGGGAAATATAGAAACATGGTTTAAAAGATCGTTTGCGTTTTTCTTCCAAACATAAAAATATTTTTGAGACAATAATTACCAACAAACATTATATCTGAACATATATTGTTACTTAAGACGTGTTTGACACAATCATAACCACAAACATTAATGATAGTTTGCGATTGTGATTGTATCAACCATGTTTTTTCTTTGCGTGTAGTTGTTATAAAAATAATTATTTTTCAGTGAACCATACTTAAATTTATAATTGCGATAATCATTGACATGTTTACAGTAACTATAATATTGTTGATATTAAATTAATATAAATAGCAATATTTTGTGTACGATAACAATATACTGTTACAATAAACATAGTGTAATTGCCGTAATCATGCCCAACCGTATTTTTTCTCTGCGTGCACCTAGAGTAGTTTTACGAATAAAGCTTTAAATATTAACCGCCTTATGCAAAAAAGTTAAAGTTAACATTTCTGGGCTTAATGTGTAGCTTAACTAATATAAACTTTACTTTTTTGCATAAGGGGGTAAATTATTATTTTTATCAGTTTGCTTTTAGCGTTTGATTCCGATATGCTATTTTGACAATTTCTTGACAGCTATTTCAGCTAAAATAAATAAAAAAAAAAAAAATAAGAAAATATTTTTGTCCGCTATACGTAAAATATCTTTAAACTATGGGCCAAAACAATAATATATAAATAATAATATAAATTCAAAGATTAATATGTCCTCCTTATGCAAAAAAAAGTTAAAGTTCATATCAGTTAATCAACAAATAGAGCCCAGCAAAAGTGTATTGGCATATTGTGTTGGTTAACTAACGTGAATGTAAACTGCTTTTTGCATAAGGTGGAAAAAGCATAACTGTTTCTTAGATCTATTAAATTGGACGACAACTGCGATCGTCTTATCGTTTTAAATTTTGCGTGTAGCCGAGGTTTCCTACTTTGTAGCTTCTACTGAAAACGCCCTTTCATTCGCCTGTGGCACACAAATTAAAACTCAAACTAAACTAAACCTCTGTTGTGGTTTTGCAAGATTCTTAAATCACATCTATGGCCTCTGTATATGTCGCCTATTTTGCCTAATTTTTCTGCCAACAGAATGATTTTGTTTCAAAGAAATTGCGTATATTTTAAGGATAAAAAAGAAACATTATAGCTTATTTGATAAATCAATCGAAGCAAATAAAGTTGTGAAATGAGTGTTGTATAACTTGTCATCCTCAGCTTTGTCAAAGTTTTCAGCGAGAGCGTTGTCATGGTAGAAAGATAGAAAGATAGAATTTATTTAAAATATTATTTTGAAAATTTTTTCAACACATCATACTAATTTGTTAATTTGTTTTTTTTACTAATTTCGTTGTTAACACATCAAAATAATCATCACCATCCTCATAGAGAATGTGTCCGTTATCCCATCAGCTGAAAAAACGATACAACTAACCAGAGAGGCCTTTGCATGATACAATTTCGTGAAAAATAAATTTTAGGTTAAAGTAGTAGAAACAGCTAATACTGAAACTACGTATTATTAATACAATAATATTAAATAATATTACTCATACGTAAATTTTAATTAATCAACTGTTTACAATAATGAATCAAACAAATGCCGGGCATACATTACACAAGTTCAGTGCTCAAGTCTGGCACTATACACTTCATTTGTGTAGTGTAAGTTTGATCCTACAAAAAATTAACAAATTAAAGGAAAGCTTTTTTTTTAATAAGAACGCAAGTAATTATTTCACATATAGTCTTCTTCGCTTATAACTTTTGAATAAATAATAGTACAGTTTACCTGCATAGCGTGCAACACAAGTTTCGTTAACGCAGTGCTAGACTTGAGTACTGAACTTGTGTAATATATGGCCGAAACAAGTTGACTTATTCGAAGTATTTGGTGGTAATTGTCATAGATTTATTAAGACTGCGTATAGTTGTTTCATTTGTTTTACTTTATATAACTACACCACAATAGTGGAGAGGGTATTAAACGTTTGTTCGGATGTGTTACACTAAGAAATATTTATCCGAAACAGTTCGACCTAGAATCACTTTCTAAATAGATCTTATGATATCCATCTGTCCGGCTGGCCTTTTATAAAGATTGTTATATGCGTTTCTATTGTCTTCTGGACTAAGCCTATTGAAAATGGTGAAAATCGGTCCAGTGTTTCACATGACCCATAGAGGTGTGGTTACTTTATTGAACTGTTTATTGCTTTTGATCCAAATTTTTATTTTTTAGACAGGCTTAAGGTAATCAAATATATTTTTCATTAAATTATTTTTATGAAAAAAGGAATCTTACAATATGAAATGAATTAAAATTTGTTAATAATTTTTCATTCTTGACGGACCGGGAAATTGAACATGTCTCGATAGTAACCACACTCTCGTCAGAAATCTTCGCCGTTTGACACTTACCGCCAATATTCTTACCGTCAATAGTCAAACATCAATCTTTAAACCAAAGGGTATTTTCACCCTTTTGGTGGATCGAAGTTTTTTGTGAATGATTATCTATTTTAATTGATTTATATGTTCTTCCTAAATTTTGTTTTTTTATACTTTTTGACAAGAATTCTTCTTGAAGTCCAAAGAACATTTGTGGTTTGTTTTATGTTTTATTTTTCTTTTTATCGTTGACTTTTTCAGCATAACTTGAAGGACAAATGTAAATATAGAACTTGTGCCGTAGGTGTTTAACAATAATTAGAACTGTGGTTATTTTATGGAACTTTTTATAAGTTTCAATCGAAATTTTTATTTTTTAATCAGGCTAAATTTCATTAAATTCAATTTTCATTAAATTATTTATATGAAATTTTATTTATGTTATTATGCTACCCTACCAAATTTAATTTGTGTCGTTCCATATATTACCATATCACCCATACCAAAACTACTCCCGAAATTATTTTTTAATGCGAATTTGGCAACAATAAATTTTTCGATAGCTACTATGTCATGACAATATATTGTGTTGGTAGTCCAGAATACACCAGACTTCCCATATGAATACCCTACTTAAAATTAATTTAATATTAAAAAAAATCTCACATAGCTGTAGTTATCTAGATAATATTTTAGCACAAATGACTATTGGCCTAATACCATAATATTATTTTGCCGCTTGGATGATTCCGCATACACCCAGAGAAAAAATATGTTTAAATTTGGTCATCTCCAACAAAACTATTTTTAAAGAGAATTGCAAACATATTATGTTTAAATTTAACCATACTATTGTCACCGACAAACATATTATTGTTAAATTAGTCCTCCGTCAAGAAGGCACAACCATATTATGGTTGCCTCCGAACATCTTTTGGTTAGTAATACCTATAATCAACTATAGCATGGTTGATTTTCAACCAAAGCATGTTGCTCTTAGAAAAGAGGAAAATACTATTGTTAATTTAAAAACAAATTATTGTCATATTTAACCATAACATGTTTAGAGGCAACCATAATATGGTTGTGGCTTCTTGATGGAGGACTAATTTAACAATAATATGTTTGTCGGTGACAATAGTATGGTTAAATTTAAACATAATATGTTTAAAATTTTGTCTAAAAATAGTTTTGTTGGAGGTGACCAAATTTAAACATATTTTTTCTCTGCGTGTAGGTCCAAAATAGACTATACTTTGGAAATTGTATATGTAAATAAAGAAATAAAGTTGTATAAAAATTGTATAGAAGAATGTTCAATTTTGTGATCACACTTTCTACGGATTTTTGTTCCTCAAATATATTTTTAGGGTGAATATACGTTTATAGCTAGTAGGGTATGCATTTAACCGGACTTTCGCTTAAATCTGTAAGTCGCTTGATTAAATTACTGAGGTTTTGATTTAATCGGTTAATAATCGGTTAATTTTGTTATTGATCGGTTAATCGATTAATAGAGTTTTTTTATAAATTAATTAATTTTTATAAATTAATATGCATTAATGATTTATTATTTGGAGTTATTCATTAAAAAATTAATACATAAATATTATGTATTATTAAAAAAAAACTGTGAGATCATTTTATTTGTTATTTCAATAGTTTAAGGAGATTATATAAAATATTTTTGTAGTCAAATAATTTGGTTTAAATTTTAGGATTTTAACGATTCTTTTCTTTAGTTTTCATAAAACTTGACGTGGAAAAAATTCTTTCATTTATCGTAGATGTTGGCGAAATCTAAAGCAATTTATAATACAGAATATCTAATAACTCGGTCCTTTTCCTGGATTTCTCTAAGCATATAAAATCTTCCATTATGCCATTAGAGTCCTGCTTTAATTTTTTTAAAGTTTTAGCACTTCTTATTGTTTCGGTTAATTCTGTTAAAATATTGATAAGAGAAGATATGAGAAGAAAAAAATATATTAACAAATATATAAAAAAAAGTACGTAGAACAAAAAGCTGTTGTTGTAATTTTAAATGAAGATCATTCATTAATAAAAATTAATCATTTTTATCAATGAATGTATGAAAAAATATTTTCTGAACATATTCCTTTTGAATATGATACGAAACATATAATTAATAACACAAAAAAATATGTTATTATACTACAAAATATTAAAAATTGTTTTACATCGATTAATCGACTGAAACTAACCGGTTTAATCGTTAATCGAAAATAGCCAATTTTAAATTAACCGATCAGTTAATCGGGTAGTAATTAATCGGTTAACTGAATGAATACCCTAATAGCTAGTGATGTTATATACTTTTTTAACAAGTCGTTATGTTATAAACTTTTTTGACGCAGCCCGAAAGAATCCCTATTTTTTTCTACACGGTGAAAAAATTGTCCCTACAAAAATTCCTACAACTACAAAATTATAAAATATCAATACAAATAAGACCGATGGTGTTAATATATACACATACTATTAATTTAGTTCTTTTTATAAACCAAAAACTTAATAAACAAAAAATTAAAAAGTTTTAAAACAAGTGATATTCACTTAAAATCAAGCTAATTGTGATTTTGGTTAAAAAAAAAGGGGGAAAAAAATATGCTTGTTTTTTCTACTTTTGGATTATGTTTGGTTACTAGAAAAATTATTTGTTTTCCCGTATTAGTTTTGACTGGTGATTTCCTAACAATCGGTCAGGTGTACGGATACCAGTTTTTGAAATGATTTTCGGTGCATTAAAAGAAACAGTCGTCTTGTAAAAAAGAGCGGACAATGCAAATTGAAGATCCCATTTTATGCCAGCTTATTTCCTTTCCTAGTGCAAACTTCAATGATAAATTAAAACTTTTCGCTATCTGGATTGGCATGTCTCAGTGATAAGCCAAGGAAAGCTAATTGGGAAAATAAAATTTTCATTAAAATGGTGACTTTTCTCCAAAGCTTTTTGATTCCTATCTTTAGCAAATTAAATATTTATTGCTCTGAAAAATTAAATACAAAGCATCTTCATTATTGTAAGAGAGAGTTTCACAAATTTACCTTAGAAAACAAAGTTTAAATGGCGGCAAGCGATCACTCAAAGAAATTTAACAAATTATAATGTTGCCGTATCAACAAATCGAAAAAGATTGCCAAATATATACAGTTTTAACACATATTTGAAAAGTTCCTACATTTTAATGATTTAAAAACATCTGTCCTTTTTTTCCTACGGCCAATTTTTTTAGAAGAAATTATCCACGAATAGGGAATTTTCCCTACATATAATATCACTGTTTATAGCTCGTTTACACTGCGCCAAAATCTAGTCTTACGAGATTTCCACAAAATCTTGTTGTTTTTGACTAGATTTCCCAAAAAAAAAAAAAAAAAAAACAAAAAATATACTTCGTGACTAGATTTTAACGGAATCTCTTCAAATGTAGAATTTATGGTTTCTTTTCTAGAAAATAATAACATTTTAATAAAAAACAAAAATGGGGGCTTGTTATAATCAAAAAAAAACCCTAAAATATTAAAACAAAATAGTCAACACAAGTAAGAGTGTATAGCTACACGCAGAGAAAAAATATGGTTGGGCATTGTTACGGCAACTTACGGCACTTTGTTTATTATAACAATATATTGTTGTCGTTCACAAAATATAGTTATTTTTATTTAATATCAACAATATTATAATTACTTAAGTATGGTTCACTGAAAAATAATTATTTGCATAACAACTAAATAATGATAACTTTGAAAACATATTATATTCCTAACAACCATTTAATGATATTTTATAGCCATACCATGATAAATTTCTAAACATGTACTCATAATATGTTTAAGATGCAAACAAATTATCTTTACTATAATATTATTTTGTTATCGCCATTTGTAAAATAATTTGTCATCAGTTGTGTCGTTTGTTTCACATATATGTCTATCGAATTATTTGTTATTCAGTGGTTAAACAATTTAAAAAAGATACCCATTAAAAAAAGTTTAAAGAAATTGTAGGTTCATTAAAAACGAAATTGTACAGTGTCACAAAATAAAATATCAATGCAAAAAAAAATTTTAAAATTGTTTGAAAATGGTTTAAAAGTATTTATCATTGTTTTGTGTTATTTTAGAGAAAAGGAATTAAAATTCTTTAAAATAATTTATAAATAATTACGACCTACGACAAAAATAGGTTAAAAATATTATGTTTAAAGTTGCATCATATTATGATGTGAAATATCTGTAATATTTTTACGTTAAGGTTGCCAGTATGTAAATAAGCACATATATATATTAAAAATATTTTTCGGTCTTAGATTTAATCTACATATTATTACGATTAACATGATAATAATATGATTACTTCTTAACTTATTATGAATAACATGATAAAAATATGATTACATTAAATTATAATATGATGTAATAAAAACAAATTAGGATTTACAGAAAAATATTATGATGTACTATGACGAATATATTTGGTCATAATATGATTCAATAATAGTCGTAATATGCTGACTACAATCATGAATCTTAACATAATATGTTGCTATAAATTGGCTCTTTTTCGACCTTTAAAATTTTTTAATTAATCCTTTTTATTAAGCTTGAGGTCTTTTTCTTTTTTTTATAAATAATATTAAATTTTATTGAATCCTTCTTCAGGGATTTTTTCTTGAATATTTGACAAAAATTAACAATTTTCAATAAATTTAACAAATTAAACAAATTTAACAAAATGTCATATTTTCAATTGAATACAAAAAGGTTTTCCAATTTTAACCTAATCTATTACAGTTTAAATAAATTTTTAATATCCGTTTCTATTTTTATAAACTAAGTGTCTATAATTTTGGGCTACATTTTCAGTATCTGACTTAAAATTAATTCTTGATATTGTTGGTTTCCTTATAATTTGCAACATTTCTAACATAAATCTACGCTTATAATTCTTTTCCGTGTTCAAAACTGATATATTTTCAAAATATATTAATGGACAGTGCACTAGAGTGTATGTTGGTACAACGAACATAAGTCAGATCAAAAATATAGGAATATTTCATCACAAAAAACAGCTTTATCAACCCATTGTGCAAGTCTAAACCATTATCCTGATTTTGAAAATATATCAGTTCTGGTTGCTTAGGCCAGATCATCAGGAGACGTTCTCCTAAATAATTTTAGAAAAGCCAAAGCTATCTGCAAACAAGACTACAGAGGGAATCAGAATCAGACAAGTTACATAATATGATTAACAAATAGTAAATGATTAAAAAAACTTAAACAATTTATAAATATAACAAGTTAGAGTGCTACATACGGCTATGCCGAGTCTTTGACACCCTCCACCGGCAGAAGTGTTCTCTATATTGTAAATACATATATATTATTAAATAAGCTTGACAAAAACGAACGTCGGCATTAAAATTGGTTGCGGTTTAGAACTATATTAATTTATTGACCGACAATAAAAAAGTTTTATGCGTTTCTTGTTAGAACTTAAAACTGGCTTGAGTAAAATATCACGATTCGTAATAGTTTTAGCCGAACAGAAATGATTTTTAGGAGGGTAATTTGTATTAAATCTATGGTTAATTATGGACCAATCATCACAAAATTTTGAAGACTAATTTCTGGTATTACAAAAAATAAATTAGAATAAATTTCAATGCAGCAGTGTATTTAGTTTTAGCGTTAACAGTGAATTTCACAAAATTGTATGATATTTTTTCTGGACATATGAATCTAAGTTGGAAGACATTTTACGGCAATGGTTTTGGGCGAATTAAATTATTTTCCCAAAGTGGGCTTTATTTGGTTATAGACGTACTAAAATGTTTTCCTGGAGTATGGTTAATATGGGGACTAGTCTAAATTATGGACTGATATCCAAAAACTTTTACAGTGTGATTTCTGGTCATATAAAACTGTGACGTACCAAATTTTATTATGATAACGTAATTAAATACGGTTTTAGGCGTACTTAAGTGTTTTCCGGGAGTATGGTTTATATGGGGTCTACGGTTAATTATGGACCGATCTTCAAAAATTTTACAGTGTTATTTCTGGTCGTATAAAACTGTGACGTAGCAAATTTTAGTATGATAGCGTTATTTATTACGGTTTTAGGCGTACTAAACTTTTTTCCACGAGTAGGGTTTATATGGGGACTACGGCAAGTTATGGACTGATCTTTACAAATTAAACAGTACGATTTGCAGTTATATAAGGCAAATTCGGGCAAAATTTTTTTTTATTCCGTGCATTATTCCACCATTTATGTTAGTTTTTGTATCAAAATTATAAATTTTTTTAGGGGGGTGGTTCCACGTTTTGATTCATAGTTCTGATCCTACTGAACCGTTGTGCTGGATTTCAATCCCAAACTGCTTAGGATAACAAGTAGTTTGAGACCAAGTTTGTTCTTTTCTTTTGCGTTTTTCGATAGTGAGCGTGTTTTTAGCAGGTGGACAGACGGACAGACAGACGGACATGGCTTAATCGACTTAGAACTACTCAAGGAGCCAGCAAATACATATATACTTTATGGGGTCTTAGATTATAATAAAAAAGTTTCACATGGAATGACAAGCTTAGTATGGCATCATTCACCACTAGTGGTGGAGGGTATAAATATACCAATCGCAGTCTTGGAACAAGAGGGTTACATTTCTGCACCTAAATTATATAAAAATATTAGGACCTTCTTGACCTTAGGTCACGATATACATATAGGTATAATAGGTTAAAAATAAGTTTAATTAAATATGTTTTAATAAGTTTGTAAGATAAAAATAAGTTTAGTTAAAAAATTATTATATGTTATAGGAATTTTCTTTAGTGAAACTATTTTTTATTATTGTAAATATAGTTTTTGAACATGGGCCATGGTTTTTGAATTAGGTTTATAGATAAGAAATTTTTTCAGTTTATATGAATTGTTATACTTTAGTTATATTTTATTTTTTATTTTTTGTTATTATGTTTTTGAAATGTTTTATGACAAATAGGTTTTTGAATAAAAAAATAAAAATTTTAAAAAAATTATATGCAAAATATAAATAAAAATAAAACAAACAAAAATATAACATCATTAATAATATTTGTTTATGATGCTGTTAAAAGTTCAAAAGAGTAACTGCAAGATTAAATTTTTAAATTTAGTTGCGTTGCTTGTATTTGGCAAATTAGCAGGGAGTTGGTTCCAGAAACAGATTGTTAATATAAGAGACTGCTTTTCAGATGCCTTATCATTCTGCCGAAATTGGATGATACCTCTCGATGGTCTAGTTAATTGTAAGCGGTCAAATTCAGGTAGTATTTTGGAAGCGTCAAGAATGCCGACGATGCCATGTCTTTGATTTCTTTTATTTTTAAATAAATTAAAATTTTTCTCTCAATTTCATTGATATTTTCTAGGGGATAGCCTTCATTCTTAAGTGCAATACCTTTTAACTCTTCAATTGCTTTTAAAGTATTTATTATATAATTTTCTGTATAATCTCTATTCGGACTCTTCTTTAAATTCTTATAAATACCTATTAATCTATCCATTTATTAAACATTTTCTATTTTGTTAGTAAATTTGATTGCCTTTTTCCTCATGTATTCCTTATAATATTCATTTAATTTCGCTAATACTAATACAACTAGAAGGATCAGAATTATCTGCTGCATATGATCCTGAGTTACTGTTAGCACTCCCTTGTTGTTTTCATTTACTATGATGGCTTCTTTTGAAAACCATCCACCCATTTTGAAATATAGTTAATATATACATACTATATATTTTTTTTAATTTATTTAATTTTGTGAAACAGAACAAGGTTTTTTAGCATTAAATAGTTATAAAATGTTATATTGAAATGTTTTTTACTTCACTTCACTTTACTTAATTGAGAATAAAAATGAAATGCGTTCATCGGTTTTTATTATCTATATCTTATTTTATTCACTGGTTATGTGACTTTACGTGAAAGTAATAAGACTTTCACTTTTTGTTTTGGATTTTTCATCTTTTTTAAAAATAAAAAATTTTAATTTTTTTGATTTGTTTTTCTCATCCTTTTTTTTTTTTTTTTTGGTAATTTGCAAAGATTTGATTATTTTTCAAAGCAATTACATCTTAAAAAAAAGGAATAGTTCTGAAAATCGCTAAATGAAGACTGAACTTATGATTTTTTGAACTTTTAATTTTTGGAAAAAGTCAAAAGTTGGATTAGTACCTGTAACTTTAAAATGCGTAAAATGCGAGCTGATATAGAAAACTAAAGATTTTATTTGAAAAGAAAAAAATTGCATCAAACTCCAATCAACACAGAAAAAGCTCAATTTTGTTCCGCTGTGTAATAAATGAAAGGGATTGCAAATTATGTAATGCCTATTGTTTTATTTGTAGAGGGAGGTCCAAAATGACCGATGGGGTTTGAATTCCTAATAATTTTTTTAATTTTTATTTTGCTTTGATTTTTCAGAATTTTGTAGAGAAGACTTGTTGAACTAAGTAGGAATAACGTACAATCAAAAAAACATAAACATAATAATTTTGCGAAAAGTTATGGAAAATATGTTTAAAGGAGCAAGCACGTATTTGCGAAGCAGGAAATGGCCACCTTGCACGTGGATATAACACTGTGCTGAATCCAGTGGTGCCCGCGGTTTTTTAAGATTGGCTCTGGTTTTCGAGATATACCGTTATTTCGAAAATGGAGGAGGTTGCACAACATATGTTCGCATAACTCAAAAACGCTTTAGCTTATTGAAAAAACTTAAAAAACTCCGCAATAAAATATCCTTTAAGAAAAGTAAAACCTCTTTCTAATATCCGCAGTCGTTTTAGAAACATAATTTTTTTTTTTTTGGAAAAAAAATAATTTTTTTAACAAAATTTCGAAATTTTTGTTTTTTAAAAATTGGAATATGCAGCTATGCTTCTAATTTTTTGCAGACGTATAAAAAAAATTCCAAACAAAACAAGCCATAAATGATTAAAATCTGTTTGCAACTTTTGATTTTATTCACAAAAGTCGACAAATTTTAATTAATTTAAGAATTTCATAAAACGCAATATTTTGTATGGGAGCCCCCCTAAGAAGTGAAGATAAGGGGCAAGTATGTCTCGAGAAAATGTTAAGAACCAAAAATTAATTGAGGTCGGTCATACATTATATACCACTAGGGGCGACTTCTGGGAATTTATGGGACTTTTTCTTCAATATATTTCTAGTCTGCATTGAACATTTTGTATGGTAGCCCCCTTAAGGAATGGAGATAGCGGGTGGGTATGTTAGAAATACATTTTTTTTTTTTTTTTTTTTTTTCAGTATTTATTTATTGAATCTTCATATATTAAATATGAACTAACAATAATTAATCAAATCTTATCCTAATATTTGCTTTATGTCCTGCCAGTGCCAAACACAAAAGATTTCGTCATCACGGTATCTGTTCACATATGTAGGTGTTTATCGCTCATCTGATTGGGTGAGTGCTGCAGTGTCTCTTCTTCTTAAGCGAGTGTGGCCGCCATAATTTAAAATATTTCTAGCTAATGGATTTGGGTGCAGTTCCAGCCTTTTTAAATATTTTACTGCATATTTCGTTAGCATAGTTTTTACTAATGGCACATTGAGATCCTTGTGGATATTTGAGCTTTTAACGTACCAGGGGGCGGCTGTGATTATTCGAAGAAGTTTATTTTGGCACCTTTGAATTTTTTCGATGTTAGCAGCCGAGGCAGTGTCCCATAATTGAATACCGTAGCACCAAATTGGCTTTAAGATAGAGTTGTAGAGTAGATGTTTGCAATCGAGACTAAGAACAGAATTTCTTCCAATAAGCCAATTAATTTGGATTGCTTTTAGTTTCATTTGAGTTAATTTAGCTTCTATATGCCATTTCCACGTTAAACGCCGATCTAGATGTATACCGAGGTATTTTACATGCGAGTGTTGGTGTATTATTTGATTATTTATTTTAATAGGGGGCATGTTTCCTGACGCAATGTGAATGTTATATGTGCGCATTTTTGCTCATTGATCTTTATCCTCCATTTTTTTAACCACCTTTCTAGTTCAAATATATGATCCTGTAGATAACGAGATGCTTCTTGACAGTTTGCGTGTACGCTTAGAAAAGCTGTGTCGTCCGCAAATGTTGAGGTATGGGTTAAGCTGTTTATTGGCAAGTCCGAAGTATAAATTAAGTATAATAGAGGGCCCAGGATGCTGCCTTGTGGGACTCCAGCGTTAATTGGCTGTGGAGAACTTAAAAATTCGCCTTCTTTTATAATAAATTGACGACCGACTAAGTAGCTTTATAACAGCTTGTGTATATTTGCTGGCAAGTTTTGCTGCAATTTCAGTAGTAAACCTTCATGCCAGACTTTATCAAAAGCTTGAGACACATAGATGAAGAGTGTTGAGCAATATTTTTTTTCTTCAAAGGCTTTTCTTATGACATTTACTATTCGATGAGTTTGTTCAATTGTGCTATGTTTTCTTCTAAAACCGAATTAATCATTGGGAATACATCTATTATCATTTAAAATCGGCGTTCATTTAGACACTAGAAGTTTCTCAAAAAGCTTTGATATATTAGACAATAAACTTATAGGTCTATATGACTCAACTTTTGTGGGATCCTTTCCTGGTTTAGGTATCATGGTAACTAAGGATACTTTCCACTCTTGTGGGTAGTATTCAAGGCGTAAAATAGCATTAAAAATTAGTAGAATAATTTTCTTTGCTATGCTGGGTAGCTCCAAAAGCATTTTGTTACTGATCTTATCAAAACCAGGGGCTTTCTTGGGGTTTAAATCATGAATTTAGAAATAAATGATTGCGATGAAAAATAAAGTGGGGTTTGTCATACATTTGACCCATCTATGGGCATTATAGGCGCTGCAGGGGCCAAATTTAAGAATTTCATTAAACGGCCATATTTGTATGGGAAAAAAGTCTTACTCTTCTTAAATGAAAAAAAAATTCATCTTTTCTGAAAAAATCAAAAGTTGTAGACAGACTGTAATCACTTATAGCTTATTTTGTTTGAAACTTTGTTTTTTTATGCGCTTTGTTATTTTTCTAAAACGACTGCGGATATTAGAAAGAAGTTTTACTTTTCTTAACGGAAATTTTATTGCGGAATTTCGGTTTTTTAAGTTATTTCAATAAGCTAAAGCGTTTTTGAGTTACGCGAACATATGTTGTGCAACCTCCTCCATTTTCGAAATAACGGTATATCTCGAAAACCAGAGCCAATCTTAAAAAACCGCGGATCCACTGGATTCAGCGTAACCGAATTATGTTAACACGCTATGTGCCCGGCTTGTCTGTTTTTTCAACTAGCATAGTGTAATTATTCATAATTAAATTAAAAATATTCTACATTACTATACTGTATTTAAAAAAAATTTATAATCATGTTCCAAACTTTATGTGCTTCATTTGTAGCAAACATGTATGTGTATGGAAAACTATGTCAACATATGAAAAAAAAACTAGTAGGCAGAGTATTATACTTGAATGCATAGTTATTAAGAATTATATAGCTTTTAGATACAAAGTTAAGGAGAAAATGTTTGAATTTCATTCATTGTACAGAATTTACCTAAAGTATGTGTGGTGGCATGTTTATCATATACAGGTCTTTTATACCAACTGCAAATCGTGCGTGTAGTTTTACGCTTTCCAATTTCATAATATAGACAACGAACAGGGTGCATATCAGGCAAGTGGTTCCCACTAGTGCCAGAGACAGGAGAACTACCGAGTGCCATTTCAATAGCCAGGCGCGTTGGAGCATGGCCTTATACCCCTTGCACTTCCAAGGCTACGCAGAAACTTTCGTCGCTTATCTGTTTGATGGATGTGGTCGTTGTTTTCCAAATACATCATGAATGCGGCTAGAGCGCATTTTAAATCTAGCATGTTAAAAAACGTTACCAAAGGTCAGCGCAAAGTTTTGCGTTTAGTTGAATATGCAGAAACATTTTGCCCATCGCAATGGCGCCTCCTTTGCTTGCGTTGTTTTTCTTCTCAGGTACAAAAGCATTTGTCAAAGGCCCACTGGAAAGTAGTACAATTGCTTTTCCCTTTTTTGGCACGTTGGACACCAACACAAACTTTGATTCGATAAAAACAAAAACTGTAGACTCTTCTGCTCGTTTGCGGTCTGCTTTCATTTCAGAAAGAAGACCGAGATTTTTTTGGACATTAAATGCTTACCCAGATTCAATGATGTGCAAAAATTGTCACTCTTTCCTGTATAAATCTCGCTCTTGCAAGGATAGAATGACTTTACATCGTTTGCGAACCAGACTTTTATGCCATACTTTGCAGGCTTGGATGGGATGCACTGCGTAAATCTAGTTCTTCCGCGATATGCATGAAGTTGTTCATCAACTGATCACTACAATTTGAATATTGAATACGAATCACTCCTAATAAAATTGTTGCGAATTACGCAATAAAGTCAAATATGCAAGCACACCAAAGTAAAATAAAAAGTACTAAATGACATGTTCGGCATGACGCATTCAAAAAAAAATTGAGTTGAATAAAAGAGTGATGCGAATTTCCATACAATTTATATGGTGTCTACATTTGTAGACTACCAGCCATGAGATAGTGACTTTAAAAAGTAGGATCTGGGGGTTCTATAAATTGCTCTTTTAACGTGTTAATGGCCAAAACTGCTTAAAAAACATTTTTTAAAGCTACTGAAAATTTCGGACACTGTTGTTGTGGAATTTTTTTATTTAACAAAAATTCTACAAATGTACACTACCGAGCACATAAAGATTAAATAAAGAGTTAAAATTTTCTCAAACTCATTCGGTCATTTTCGGGTACCCTGTGTGTACGTGTTACACATGAACCATTCAGTCAGCTGTTTTTGTTACAAAAACAAAATCTCGCTGATGTCTAAAAAGTACAATGTAAACGCACTAGATTTTGAGGAATATTTCAAAGCAAATCTACTAAATTTCGTTCTAGTGTAAACGGGCTATAAAAGAATTATAATTATGTAATTAATTTTTTTAAATTAAAAAAAAATTTATCCAACGGAAAACACTTCTTTCTAAAATCTAAAGTTATTTTAACTTACTTTTTTTAAAGTGTACTCCACAAAGAAACCCAACTATTCTTTGTAGGCACGACTATATATTTTATTTTAATTACAAATTTTCTAACAACAATAAAACTTAGAGAACATAAAACTTAATCGGAAAACTATTAACAACACTTATGATAACTGTATGTTTAAAAAGTTAATATTTAGCTAACAGCAATATCAAAAGTAAGTAATGGCAATAACAACAACAAAAAATACACACACTCAAAGCAGTAGCAACATCAACAGTAAAATTATTTACAACAACAGCATCAACATTTAACATCATGTGGTAAATACGTACCTTGCAACAATATTTACAACTTGAACACACAACACAACAGTGAAGCCTTAATCAATGTATAGGAAAAGTTTGGGCCTAATCGTTGGCAATTATTTGAGTGAAACGTGGCGTTAACTTTTACGTGAGTTATCAAGTTTTTGTTCAACCTTTAACTTTTTTTTGTTACAAAAGATACTCATACAAACGTACCTTAACTTTGTCGTTTGGTTTTTATTTGAACAGGTACAAAATGAAAATGAATGTTGCCAGGAACTTTGCAATGCTAACTCAGCTTTAAATGTTGAAATGCTGAAATTATAGAATAAAAGTTTTGACTATAACGGCATCTACAAGAAGAGGGCAGATCAGTGTTGCCAGAAGTCGAAAAAAATTCCTAATACTATGGATTTTCTTCATTAATATGGAAGCGTAGGGAAAATTGGACGGAGAAACAATTTAAAATCTAAAGGTATAATCTTGAACAATGTTGTGGCAAAGCGCACTTTTCATCGATAAATTGCAAAATTTAAGCAATGGAAATTATCAGCTGGCCTACAAAACCGAGCACCCGAGTTTTGATCACTGACAGAAGAAGAAAAACTTCAACCCCAAGAAACTCCCCGATCCTCCTACCCTTGGAAAAGAGATATAACATCACGGTAAAGGTCAGGCAGAAAGGAATTAAAGATAAGCAAGACCTCCCACCACTACACCATATACGGAGGGCGCTATTTATAGGCAACGACAGATGACAGCCCTATTTCTCTAGGACCTGATACAGCAGGACAATCCGCTACTAAAACAATAACAGATTATTTAAACTTATACAAGGCAAAAAACAAAAGACTGGATCATTACTCCTAGAACAAGGACAACAGTGCAATCTTACATAGCAAGACGCGAAAACAACTGAAACAAATCGTGTAAGATGGAGTCCCTTTTTTAGGACCAGCACTCAGGGGACGACCCCTACAAATGCAATGCAGTGTGGATCTAGGAAAAAAGGATATGGAAGGAAGATAGAGTGAGTAGTGCATTCGACTTGAACTTATTCATGCTTAAAGTGATAGGGAAGACTTCGCCCTCTCCTACACGCGGTCGAAAAGCTCCAAAACATACTTTGAAGCACCGTCCCACACATGAGAGTTATACTCCATTCATAAATAGTAAGGAGATCAGATGGAGCGTATATTTAAGGTGCTTCCTTCGACACCTTAAATATTTGTTCTGTCCATCGGGCATCACATTGTCTCCTCATGCCCAGAACATCAAGAGATTCTGATTCCTCAATAATTATACCACCCATATATACAGATTTTTTTTTATTCCTACGCTAATACTAGGGATGGGCAAATTGAAAAAATGTATCGATACATATCGTACCGATATTTTTTAAGAGTATCGATATTTATTAATTAAAAATATCGATATATTGATGTATCGAACGTATTAAGCTGAAATTATTACCAAATTTCAATACATATTTACATATGTACAAAAATATTACATGTAATTCCATTCTAACTTTAAATTGTTTCTTTTAATTTAAAATTTACCGCCTGCCCTCGATTTCGAACGAAACTTTCATTCGCTTAACTTTTATTTAAAACAAAAAACAATTTTTAAATTTAGTTTTTAAGGTAAGTTATGCGAACAAAGTTTTCGTTTGAAATCGAGGGACCGGCAGTTAATTCTACAATAAAAAAAGTACAGAATACAAAAAAAAATTTTCTTATTCGCCATATGAAATCTAAAAAAAAAAAAAATTAATTGAGATTATATAATGCCGGATTATATACTGCCGGTAAACGAAACTTGTGACACATACTTTACAAGTAAACTTTGCAATATTTTATTTTTAATATATAAGAACATGCTCCAATAAAAATAAACTTAAAAAACTAAATATAATAAAACGCCATAATTAAGGCGATTCTTTGCATAATTCAAGGAACCCCTTCCAGGATATTTTTTCCTCGCTTATTTTTTTGTTGTCATCTCTTAAAAAAAACTGAATTGTGTAATCTGTGAAAATTTACAATGGAAAAACGCCGTTATTTTCTTAATACTAGTTAAAAACAAGTTAGAGTGCTATATTCTGCTTTGCCGAATCTTTGATAACCTCCACCGATAGGAGTGAGCTCTATATGATAAATACATATATATTATTAACTAAGCTTTACAAAAACGAACGTCAGCATTAAAATTGCTTGCGGTTTAGACCTGAATTAAATTATTGACCGACAATAAGAAAATTTTTTGCGTTTCTTGTTAGAACTTTCAACTGGCTTGAGTAAAATATCATGATTTGTAAAAGTTTCAGCCGAACTAAAATAATTTTAAGGAGCGTTATTTGTATTGGACCTATGGTAAATTATGGACCAATCATCCCAAAATTCTGAAGACTGATTTCTGGTATTACAAAAAATAAATTAGAATAAATTTCAATACAGCAGTGTAATTAGTTTTAGCGTTAACATTAAATTTCACAAATTTGCATGATATTTTTTCTTGCCATATGAATTTGAGTAAAAAAATTTCACCGCAATATCTATAAATCCCAAAGTGGGATTCATTTGGTTTTAGGCGCAATAAACTGTTTCCCGAGAGTAGGGTTTATATGGGGCCTATGGTAAATTATGGACAAATCTTCACGAAATTTGGCAGTGTGATTTCTCATCCTATAAAACTGTGACGTACCGAAATTCAATTTGGTAGCATTATTTATTGCGGTTTTAGGCGTACTAAACTGCTTTCCGGGAGTAGGGTTTATATGGGGCATAGTGCAAATTATGGACTGATATTCAAAAAATTTTACAGTGTGATTTCTGGTCCTATAAAACTGTGACGTACCAATTTTTAATATGATAGCGTTATTTATTGCGGTTTTAGGAGTACTAAACTGTTTTCCGCGAGAGTTTTAATATGTTCGATATGGGGCCTATGGTAAATTATGGACCGATCTTAAAGAAATTTAACAGTATGATTTGCAGTCGTATAAACCTAATTTTATGTCATTCCGTGCATTATTCCACCATTTATGTTAGTTTTTGTATCAAAATTATCAATTTTATTTGGGTAGTGGTTCCACATTTTGATTCATAGTTCTGATCCTACTAAATCGATATTGCTGGATTTCAATCCCAAACTGCTAAAGATAAGTACAAGCAATTTGAGACCAAGTTTGTTCTTTTCTTTGCGTTTTTCGAAAGTGAGCGTTTTTTCAACAGACAGACAGACGGACGTGGCTAAATCGACATAGAATTACTCAAGGAGCCAGAATAAATACACTTTATGGGGTATGTATTATAAAAAGTTTCACACGGAATGACAAACTTAGCATTCCCTCATTCACCACAGTGGTGGTGGAGGGTATCAAAACATATCATGCAATTCTTAAAAAACAACAGTATTGTAAGCAGTTGAGCAAAGGTTAAAATGTTGAGATCTTAAAAATATCGAATTCGTAGTCGTAGATAAATATCGATATATCGATATATGGGTATTTTTAATATCGGCGATATATATCGATTATAATTTTTTAAAATATCAACATTTTGATATATCGATATTTATTGCCCATCCCTAGCTAATACGCCCGTTTTTGCGTCAGAACGCAACGTTGGGTTTTTCGGGCCTTAAAATCGATCCCATTCCGAGACTATATCAAGGTCTCGGCCAAGCGTATTATTCATGTTAGTTAACATCAGAGCTTCTTAATGCCGCACCTGTAAAGAACCATTAATATGAAGCGACACCTCATAAAGCCCGTTGATCTGCTAAGGGATATTTTCGGTTATCGGGATTTTTTCAAGTAGCGGTTATTTAAATTATCCACCATTTGGATCATCACACTTTTATTAAAAAAATATACTATAGATGAAAATTGTTCAAGGTAGCGACTATAGTATCCAATTATTTGACGTTAGATTTTGCTCGAGTAAGGAATTAATCGATTTTTATATTAAAATTTTGCTCAATTAATCGAATAAGAGTTTTAATATGTTCGAATAATTCAAATAATTTTATCCAATGGGAAAATAATACATGTCTATTATATTATATTAATAAACAGAAAAAAAAAACAAAAAATAAAAATATAGTTAAACAAAAAAATATAAAATAACAATTCATTTATACCACGTATATATGTAGATCTAAAACTTTTAAATAAAATAAATAATTAAAATACATACAGTGTTTAAGGCGCTAAAGAGACCGAACCAAGATTAAGGTAATAATATCAAAATACTCTATAAACAAATTTAACACTACTTCGATTGAACAGACTGAGAGCCAAAGCTTAATACACGCATAAGGCTTAGCAGCAGTCGGGGTCCATTAGTTTTATTTCAGTGTATAACTTGCAATGATGTCCCGTCTGCTAAACTTAATACGGGAATTCAACATAAATTTCTATAAATTGTTTATTGTATTTTAGACTTTTTTGTCACAAATTTATTATTCGTAATTCAATTTAACTAATTAATTATTCCTGAAAATCAAGTCAAATTTAAATCAATGGAGACTCTCAGATATTATTTTTTTACATCACTGTATTTTTTCGTGATTTTAAGCGAAGTTCTGGTTAAGATCAAAAGTATGAAGTATATAAAAAGAAATTTTGTATAAACTTTTTTAACTGGATCGTTTTCAAAGTTTGTTCGATTTTAAATTCACTCATATGTATTCTATTTACCGAACATGACTGAACATTTCCCCCCCTTGATTTTAAAGCTCTATAGGCTTGGGTAATTTGTTTTGTAAGAAATTACTATTTCGCGCCAACAATCCGTGATTTTGTCTTCAAACACACCCATCTAAGGACACTTAGAGTTTTAAAACGAATCTACCAATGGTAATAAAGAAATTGAAGGTCAGGTAAAATAAGGTAACCCTTAATCTGACAGTGCATGGCTTACACATTTGTTAATGCTTACATTTTTTTACAATGCAAGTCAAACTCAATATGAAAAGGAGCAATTTTAGTACGAAAATTCTTACGTATGGAACAACTAGGTAACCGTTTATAACATACTTTGTCTCACACATGCCCACATCTAAAAAGGGACTAAAATATGTTCAGAAGTTACAGAGTATAACAATATACTATTTAGTTGTTAGGTATTTTATTAGTAAGAAATCTAAAAAAAATATTTTTTATTAAAAAAGTAGAATTTTCTAAGAAAATAATTTTAATCGATTAATTGACATTAATTCTTCGAGTTATTCGTTATTTGAAATCGGCTATTTTAATTATTCGATCAAATAATGGCGAAAAATTTCTTCGATTAATCGAACAACGATTAATTCAGTGAATACTCTAGTCGGGACTACGTGAAGATTATAAAAGGCAGCACTTCCATGAAGTTCTTTTTTACGTCTTACCTAACTTAGTTTAAAGTAAAAATTAATGGAGAAACCTTGTTGGGGTACGGGGAAAAAACAGTTATTAAAAAATTCTGACCCTGACAATACTGGTGCAAAGTGTATTCATGTGAAGATTAGTCATAGTAGACGACGATGATGATGATACAGAAGATTGTTATTGCATGTTCCACAAATCAAATGAATGAACTTTAAAATTCTACAACACAACTTCACATATAATTTTTCTATGTATTTTTTGCTAGTGATTTGGAAATAGAAAAATTTTATTAAATAACTAAGTTGGTGTATGGCTCACTAACATTGTGTTAGTAATGTGGTAATTTTGAATAAAAAAAAGTTTTTTGCTCTTTTATACAAATTATTATTTACAAGTTTTAGTTTTTTTTTTTTCATAAATTTTCGAATGCATAAATGCTTGAAAAAACCTGAATAATCAAGCAGAAAGTGATGATAGTTGCAAGTTTTTATTCAATGGTTACATTACCTAAGGAGATGGTGAATATGTAAAAATTATTTTATTAAAATAAAATAATCTTTCCTGCCATGTCATGCAAAATTTTAGTAGAATATTAAACATTTTGATTTAAGCAAAAAAGAGGTACATACAGCTATTTTTGTGTTTATTGCACCGCAAATGTCAGAACCTTTAAATATCTGGTTACTTTTTGTGTGTTTAAGACATGACTTGCATTTTTTTTCTTTTTTTTTTTTTTTTGATATAGAATAATAAGATAAATGTATTTGAAAGCTTATTTATGCTTTTCTTATACATTCTTTTACCAAGGATATTAGTTAAAGATGACTTATTTTAAAAGGACTAAAAAAAGTGTAAAAAACTGATTTGTTTTTACAATCAATTTTAAATTTAGAATTAATTTGTAAGAAATTCCATCAGTAATTACAATATAAAAAAAGATCCTAAAAAAAGTGCCAGGTATCAATTTTGACACAGATGGGGGTAATGCACTAATTTTTCAGTTTCAACTCACAGTTATTATTACTATCCTTTTGTTGATGTTGAGTGATTAATTGAAAATTAGCAGCCTCAGTAAACATGAGCGAAGTGATGTTTAAAATTTTCCACTCAAAAAAATTGTGTGATTTAAGAAAAAAACAATGATCAGATAAAAGTTGTTGTTGTTCATCACTCATTTGCGCGCAGCTAAAAGTTTTGCACTAAATTTAAAAACAAAAAACCTTGTTATTTTCATGATTAAAGCATCAAAAATCAAGCACAACAAAATTAAATTTTTAAATTATTTGGTGAGAATCTATTGGTTGCAAGCAAAAATTTTTAAGTCTTTAAATTGATTACAGATGTTATGCATTCAATCACCGTTCGTGATAGTAAAAAAATTTTAAATAAAACTCAATTTTTTTAGTGCTAGTGAAAAAAAGTACCAAACATCACTTAAGCTGTTAAAAAATAATAATTTTTTGCAGTTTTATTTAGTGATAGTGCAATGCTGATTTAAATCAATATTTAGTGCACTACCCCCATTATGAATTTAGAGAACTCAGGAACACCTGATATGTAGAACTGGGTAATATCAGCTTCAGAAGCTCAGTAACTAATAATGTGCAGATACATCTACTAACCCTATTACTAGGAGGCACAGAAAAAGTCCAATGTTTCTATGTTTGGAACTCAAAATAAAAAGAACTTATGAATTACATTATTCAAATTGGATTCAGACCTACATAAAATAAGCAGTTAGCATAACTATATGTAAACTTAGCATTTTTATAAGTTGTACCACCTAAAGCGTGAGAATCAGTATATATCATCAATTAATTTAATTTTTGAATAAATTAAATAGCTCGATTAATTAATCGTGTCTGTGTGGCCATTTTAGCATTTTTTCAGCTTAATTTAGCATATTTATTTAGCTGCAAAATTTTCAGTTAGCACTTGGCATTTTAATTAGCATTTTTAAACTTTTTTTTCATCATTATAAACATTTTTACGATTTTACTTAACTCTTCGTCTAACACATGAGTCTGACCAGACCTTTTTCAATTTGAAACGTTATTTCAATGAAGTTAAAACTCAGCTAGAGACTTGAAATTTCAGGTACCCTTCTAGAATTAAGTTGGCTAGAAACATTCAAAAAAGATATCCTGGATGGGACATAGAAGGAAACTGTTTCGAATATTTTGCAGCGCACTTCACATTTGTAACACATGAGTCTGTCTAGACCCATTAATATTTTGCATGGTGCAGATGGTGTGTTTTTACCATATTTTTCTGCTGTTTTTAAATTTTTTTTGTTCAATTATTTATTATTATTTCTTTATATCCATTAAACACACAAACAAGTCGCTCTATCTAGTTTAAGATTTGGAAAACAATCTAATAAACACACTAACTATTAGCTATTTATGGGGTAACCCAGATGCCCTCCCCTCATCTGGGTTACCCTCAACAGGAGTTAGTATGATGGTGCGTATCCTGGCTGGTCATGCGGGACTGCGGGCACTGACGAGTGTAGAGCGTGTGGCTAATTTTGACACAAAAGTTAAGGAAAACTTGACCTCGAGTAAATAAGATGCATCAATCGCAATTTTGCTGGCAGGTGGTATTCCCCACAATATTACTCTGAGATTTAGTTGCATTCAGATAACTTACAGAGGAGCGATGTATTATCTCCGCTTCATTGCACTGACACTTTGACGATGGAAGACACGCGAACGTTGACTTCCTGATGATAAAAAATATTATATTAATATATCAAAAAAATTATTGGGTCTGACTAGACTCATGCGTTACGAATGTGAAAATCCAAACATGTGTAAGAACGAGGGTTAAATTATTTTTATAAATTATAATAAATTTTGACTTAAAATAGTTGTACCCAAAATGAAATTTCGTATGAAACCAAATAATTCTTATATTAAGAAATGGAATATTAGAAATGCCCTCATCATATTGATTGTAAAAACAAGTTGCCCTGTGTTATTACGGTATTAAAGTAAAAGCAAATTTTAATATGTATGCAGATAAAAATTTTATAATGTAAAATTTGAAAAAAGTAATAGTTTTAAAACTTCAACTGTTTTAAACTATAAGAAATAAAATGATATAAAAAATTTTGTATGTTTCAATTTTTAATGTATCAGCGGTTTGCAGGTCCCCTTAATTTAAAAATTAATTTCAACTACCTGTGCTACATATTTATATGTATCTGATGTGTTACCAAAATCTACCCATTTGTTTAAATATAATCATTTATTTAAATTTCGTTAAAAAATAAGTCACTAAAGTGTTTTTACTTTCGAATAAAATTTTATACAATTTTTAACAAAAATCTTTAAAAAAAAAATAGCAGTATTTTAAGAATTTTTAAATCATTTTTAACCATTTCGTGGCCATGTCTAATGCCAGATTTAGCTGTAAAAATGCTTAAATTAAATGAATCCTGATGTCCTTATTGAAATGGTTTTTGTCAATAAAGGCCCTTTCAGTAATTTTTTTTAATAAATAAGATACAAAATAAAGGAAATTATTTTAAAATTTCAATTGATTTTTCAAAATTTAAATGAACGAACGATAAACGAATTAACGAACGATAATGGTCGACATCGTGGGGCAGGCTGTTAAGTACATTTTACATCCCAAAATGGTTTTGGCATAGTAGCGCCCTTATCATCACAACTTAAGGACCAAATCTGGCGAAAAATTTTTTTAAATAATAAGAGTTTGAAATCTTAAAAATTACCTAAATCGGTCCGTTATTTCAGCAGGCCCCCATACAAGTATCCTCCCGAATTTAGGGTTTTGGTACGACAGAATCCAAACAAAACAATCTAGGTTGAATAAATTGCTCTCAAATATTCTATATTTATGATATTTGTTTGGGATATTCATTGAATTGACAAAGTACCCATTCAAACAAGCACCCAGGATAAGGAATTTGATGAGATAGCGCCAATATCATATAAGCGAAATGGCTTTTCAATACTATGGTGTAGGATACATAAGATCCGTCATACATAGGACTTTTGCTTGTTTAAAATGACTTATTCTTATGCTAATTTACCCAATTGTTTACTATAACATTGCACATTTTGTTATCTTATAAAGAAGTTTGCTTAATTAATTTATTTCCTTTACATATTTTAATGTTTTAGCAACTAACAAGATAAAACACCTTTTTAACCAAATACAAAGCGTCATCTGAAAGCAATGAAAATGTTGGAATTATTGCAAAAATTTGCTATAAATAGGCCTGCCTGTTCGTTTTTACTTTTTCTTATACATTTTCTTCAAACTGGCTCCATTTTACCTTCAATATTTTACTGCAAACTTTGTAATTATATAAACAATTACACTCAACTACTAGAGAAACCAAAAGTGTTCTTAGGATAACATGGAAAAAAGTCACCTCATCCTTCCTCTTCTTTCTTTTTAACGATAATTTAGAATTGAAAATGTTTTTTATTTATTGTTCTTGTTTTAGTTGGCCTTTGTTGATCACTAAATGGCTTTAACGATTATGCAGTTGTACGGCATTGGCATCACACTACTTATTCTGCAAAACTATTAAAATGTGGTCATACTGACACTTTGTAACAAAAGTTTGTACTTTTAATATTATAATCTTTTTAAATGGTTTGTTTTTTTTTTTTTTTTGTTTTGGCTATACGAAATGAATTTTTTTCTTATTAATTTTAAGCATATTCATCTAGTATTCGTTCCAAATGATAGTCTGTGTACATATTAATCTTGTCTAAAAAGCGGTCGCCATTTTAAAGATAATGCGATGAAAGTTGGTACGTCAGATTCTTTTAAATTAACCTAATAAAGATGATAACAATCCGTTCACAATTTCACATAGGTCCCATATAAATGGCTTTTCAGAATACCTTTTAGTTTGTTAGAATTTATCTTGCAGTATAAACCGGTGCAACGGTATTCAGTTATGGAGCACTGCCTCGGCATCTTATATCGAAAAAATGCAAAGGCACCAAAATAAACTTCTTTGAATAACTACAGCTGCTTCCTGGTATGTTAAAAACTCAAATATTTACAAGAATCTCAATGTGCCATTAAGTAAAAGTATGATAACGACATATGTAAAAAATTTAAAAAGGCTTAAATTGCATCCGACTCCACTAGCTCGATATACTTTAACTGATGGCGGCCACACTCGCTTAAGGAGAAGAGATCCTGCAGGACGATCAGAAAAGCGCTAATTCCAACTTGACTGCGTTTTAAAAACGTATATTACGTCCTATAATGAGCAAGATGATACGCCCATACGTTTCGTGGGGGATGGACTGTATGAAGGGTGAATTTGGGCTACTGCTCCAGAATGTTCTCCAAGGATCCAAAAACCTCGTTGATATTCCCAGAGAAAATACCGATTGTGTTTCTCAGGTTATTTAGTGTATACGGTGAATTTGGAATTCAACGCTAAAATATCAACGAAGTATCCAAACAACTTGGTGATATTATATAGGCTACAGTAATCCCTTGATTTACATCGCCTCGATTATCGTTGTTTCGGTTTGCGTCGCCAAATTTTGTGTGACTTCTAAATTTGATTTGCGTCTTCAGATTTTTTGTTTCTTTATTAACTCGATCTGCGTCGTCATTTGATTTGCGTCGCCTCATTTCCTTATCTTTTATAAGCAAAAAGCGGGGAATCACAGTTTTTAGTTGAAAAGTTTGTTTGGGTTTTTCATGCGTGTGTAGCTATTCTTATCTTTACATGGATACATTTTTGTTTTTCTTGTCAAACAAAACGGACAGAAATATGAGATCAAGAAATCACAATAAAAATTCCCCGGATATTTTTTCCCTTTGCCCATTTTTACAATAGAATTTAAATAGGAAAAATGGGAGAAAGGAGAAAACTCCCCGGGAATTTTTATTATAATTGGTCTGAATATGTAGTGGAAAGGGTATTATACGTTTGTGCTAATGTTTGTAACACCTTAAAATATTGGTCCTAGACCCCTACTTGTAGTATTCCGATCGACTAAGAATCACTTCTTGAATCGATCTAACGATATCGTATGGCTGTGAATGAAAACATTGTATGCAAATTACAGTTCGTAATTTTGTAGATAATTTCATTAAATTTGGCATACATGGCATTTGAAAATGGTGAGTTTCGGTTCAGAATTTCACATAGCCCCTACACAAGGTTTTTTTCGGAATTGAGTATATGTACCTATGAACGCACTTATTATGCTGGTATTTAGATTAAATTTGCTCCAAACTTTTCTCAATTTAAATCATCTTAAAAAATTATATTGGAATTGGTCCATATTTGACCAAAGTTCCCGTACAAATACTATTCCGAAAATATCTTTTTTATAAATGTTGGCATGGACACAAAATTTAGCGAAAAAAGACTTTAACGATAGATTTTATGTCATGACAAAACGTGCTATTTGATGATCCACCTCCACCCCCTTATCTAAAATCATTTAGATGAAAATATCTAAATAATATGCGGCATAACATAATTTTGTGTTGCGGGTCCATGATTGCCCATGGGTCCCAAATAGGGTACACTTTTAAAAAAAATTTTTTAAATATACTTTCTTATTTGTTTAATTCTGTAATTGTTTTGTAATTTGTTTATAAATTAGTATTTCTTTATGTTTTTAATAAAGGTAAATTATATAGAACACATATGAACATTTTTAAATTCGATTTACGTTGTTTCGAAGTACGTCGTCATTTCCAGGAACCAATTGCGACGTAAATCGAGGGAGTACTGTATATTTAAACTAAAAGAGAGCACTTCTAACAATAAAAAAACACTTTTATTTTTTTTCGAAAACGTTATAAAATATCCATTTTATTTACTATTAAATAAAAAGTTTACAAGGGTATATTAAATTCCAAAACAATTTTATTAAGTTTAGTTGAAACGCGAATACAAAAAACAACAGCCGTTCAATAAGGCTTTCAAACAACGATTCGACTTAGATAAAAGATTTGTAAATTATTGAGAGACAAAATAAAATATAAAATTCAATGAAAATTTTAAAATATAATACATGAGAACAGTGGCGCCTCAAGTTGTCAATTCGTCTTAGGGCACATAATCTTCCAAAATAGAAACCAGGGATGGGAAATCTGCTGCCTTCGGTTCAGACGTGAATAGGCATCAATACACGACATCCAATAAAAAATATACTGGCTTGGATGAGTGGGCGAGGCGGCATATATAAAAATAGCACGACATGCATTGGTTATAAGGCGGTACGAAGTTTGCTGGGTCAGCTAGTTATTTTAATAAATCTGAAAATAATTATTTATTTTCAATCCAAATTTTTACATTTTAATCAGGCTTAAGTTAAACAAATTTAATTTTCTTTAAATTATTTTTAATGAAGAAAGGAATTTACAACATGAAATGAATTTTAATACTATTGATAATTTTTATTCTTGACGGAAGCTGGGATTAAATCCACGGACAATTAATTATATTTATAATTATTTGTTTATTTTAACAGAATATAACAAAAGAGAATATTTCTTCATATTTTTCAAATTATTTAATTTACTGAAATGTATGACTTATTCTATAAGTTTGAAAACTAGATTTTAGCATAACAAATAATTAAGACCCAGCGATAGATTTATCAAGTGAATTAAACACAGATTTTAAATAGTTTTTTTTAAGTCTAACATTAACTAGCCACCCTCGTTTTTCCAGCTTTTAAGCTTTGGCACTATATTTTACATAAAAACTTCTTTGCAATCAAATGGACAGTCTAAGATTATGCTAAAGTAAGAGTAACTATATGACTTTGTATAGTTCAAAGTTGTTGAAAATACGTAGGTAAGTTTCCGCTTTAACTAAATCGGAAACTTATCAAAGAACTCATTCTCCTGCACACACACAAACACACAAAAGTTGAACTATGTTGTGCTGAATATTTTAGACACTTGTATGCTGGTATGTGTGAGTTATGACTAAAACGATAAATTGCATTTTGTTTTTTTTTTCAACTCTTCTTTACATTAATTCCTTTTCTTTTCCTACAACTTCTAAATAATTTTAATGTTTCTGTTCTAGCTCTTCGTCGTTTTCTTGTTGCTTCCAAGAAGAATTCACTATACGGAAGTTGATAAGAGTATCCTTCTTCTAAAACATTCCAACATTGTACAAAAAGGAAGAGCAGAACTTTATTTATGTATTCAAATGTAACTATGTGAGAGTGTGTTCGTGAGTGTGACCTGTATATTTATCTTACTTTATGCTTTCACATACATTTTATTCTATGTTTAATGCAGTAATTGTAGTCTACTTCCAGGTGTATTTGTTGTAACCTTTATGATATTGTGAAGTCTTAAATTCAAAAGATGATTTTGCATACACACTTCAGCTGACCAAAATCATTATTTATGACCGGAATCTAATGTTTTTGCTTTCAAACTTTACTTACTGACGAAACCTAAAATGTACTTCTCAGTCCTATTTCTTTTATAGATTTTCTATGAATTAACTTTAAGTTTTAATGTTCAATTAAGGAAGTTCTGAACTTGAAAGGCATAAGGTTTAAGAATATTAAATATTTCCTTACTCAGTAATTTTCTTATGAAATTGCTATTTAAGAAAATTTTGCACTATATAGAAAAAAATTTTGCAAGAACAATTTTAAGCCTAAAGAAACTTTTACAAATGATCTGTTATTTATAGTAACCATTGGTTAAAAATTATGCGCTTACATGCAGAGAACAAAAACATGATTAAAGCACGAATAAAAGCTCCCATATAACTTACGGTCTTTGCAATGGCCACAAACAAAATATTGTTGTTTTAACATTAATATTGCTACGTTAACATTTAACCAGGAAATGTGTTCGCGAACCTTCAATAATGTTTTTATAAAATTAAGTTGCCATCCCAGGTACAAAGAAAAAAAGAAAAATTAATTTCAATTCAAAATTTTGTAATATGAGTTAAAAAATTAATTAAATTTGCAGCAGTATTAGAGTTTGTTCCCGGGATTTCCCGTTCGGGGAATTCACGGGATTTTCAATTGTTTTCAATTCCCGCTTTCCCGGGAATTAGTTGCGGGATCTCTTTTTAAAACTTTAGTAAATCTATGTCGGACTAGTGTATTTAGTAGTTTAATCCAACTTAATTTCACCACAATATTAAAATTTACTACAGTTTAAGGCTTATTAAGTTAATTTTTAAGAATGGGCTTTATATAGGGCCTATGATAACACTATGCTTGTTCAAAAAACAGACAAGCCGGGCACATGGCGTTTTAACATAATTCGGGTACGCTGAATCCAGTGGTGCCCGTGGTTTTTTAACATTGGCTCTGGTTTTCGAGATATACCGTTATTTCGAAAATGGAGGAGGTTGCACAACATATATTCGCGTAACTCAAAACGGTTTAGTTTATTGAAATTACAAAAAAAAATCGAAATTCCGCAATTTCATTTAAGAAAAGTAAAACTTTTTTTCTAATATTAGTAGTCGTTATTGAATCGTAATTTTTTTATCAAAATTTCGAAATTTTTGTTTTTTAAAAATTCATAAAAAATTAAACAATGCAGCTTGGCTTCTAATTTGCAGACATATAAAACAAAACAAGCCATAAATGATTAAAATCTGTTTTGATTTTATTCACAAAAGTCGACAAATTTTAATTAATTTAAGAATTTCATAAAACGCAATATTTGTATGGGAGACCCCCTAAGAAGTGGTGAAAATGTTAAGGAGAAAATGTTAAGGACAAAAAATTAATTGAGGTCGGTCATACATTATATACCACTAGGGGCGACTTCTGGGAATTTGTGGGAATTTTTTTTCAATATATATGAAGAATATAATTTATATGGAGCATTTCATAGGATGTTTTTTAATTATTAAATTCTTTATTCAATATTATGTATATATGAAGAATGTGCCAATGCAAAAAATTTATTTTCAATGACATTTTGACGTAAAATTTTTTAAATGCGGTTTTTGTGCATTTGCAATACAAAACAAAAGCACAAATATTCAAATTTATGCTATTCCAAAGAAATATGCATGCATTATTACCACACTTTCACTTTGCGGTAGAAATTTCGGAAAATCCACAGTTACCGCTTAAAAAATTCTATAAAAGCATTGAGGCCAGATGGTGTTGCTTTTACCGAATTGCGCCGAATTTTTCCACGACTTAGCGGCATGAAAGTAAAAGATGGTATGAACTCTAACTACTTTATTAAACTAGATTTATATTTCATATCATAATGTTTTTATTTTACAGGAATTCTTAATGGACCGGACATTCGTCGTCTTATGAAGGACCATCAATTTGAGGTTGCATTGAATGATATCGAGCTTTTGGCCTGGAATTGTGTAAAATCAGTAATAGAAAATGTATTAGGAAATCATCGGTCCGAAAACTGGTGAATTTTAATCAAAAATGTGCTAACCGCATTTAAAAATTTAAACGTTAGAATGTCATTGAAAATACATTTTTTGAAATACCATGCCGAAAAATTTAATGAACCAGCCGAGTCTGATGAACATGGCGAGAGATTTCACCAAGTAACAGCCAGACTCGAAAACTGGTATACCGGCAAACAACTTGATTCGCTATTAGGGGATATTTGTTGGAATCTGCAGGAGGAAGAAGAATAAATTTCTAAATAAACATAAAAAAATTTCATCTTTTCTGAAAAAATCAAAAATTGTAGCCAGACTTTAATCACTTATAGCTTATTTTGTTTGGAACTTTGTTTTTTATACGCGTAGAACCCTAGCGCCTGAGATACCCCTAGACGGGCCAAATGTATGACCAGCGCAACTTTATTTTTCATTCCCATCATTTATTTCTAAGGCCTAGGATTCACTCCTAGGGGGATAAAATGTATGACCGAACTCCAATGTTTTTTGTTCTTAACATTTTCTTAAAACATAGTTGCCATATATCTCCACCCCTTAGGAAGGCTCCCATACAAATATGGCCGTTTAATAAAATTCTTAAATTGGCCCCTGCAGCGCCTAGGATGCCCCTAGATGGGTCAAATGTATGACCAACCCCACTTTATTTTTCATCTCAATCATTTATTTCTAACATACACACCCGCTATCTCCATTCCTTAAGGGGGCTTCCATACAAAATGTTCAATGCAGACTAGAAATATATTGAAGAAAGAGTCCCATAAATGCCCAGGAGTCGCCCCTAAGGGGATAAAATGTACGACTGACCTCCATTAGTTTTTTGTTCTTAGCATTTTCTCAAATTATACTTTCCCTTTATCACCATCCCTTAGGGGGCTCCCATACAAATATTGCGTTTTATGAAATTCTTAAATTAATTAAAATTTGTCGACTTTTGTGAATGAAATCAAAAGTTGCAAACAGATTTTAATCATTTATGGCTTGTTTTGTTTGGATTTTTTTTTATACGTCTGCAAAAAATTAGAAGCATAGCTGCATTTTCCAATTTTTTATGAATTTTTAAAAAACAAAAATTTCGAAATTTTGTTAAAAAAATCATTTTTTTCCAAAAAAAAAAATTATGTTTCTAAAACGACTGCGGATGTTAGAAAGAAGTTTTACTTTTCTTAAAGGAAATTTTATTGCGAAATTTCGGTTTCTTTTTTCAATAAGCTAAAGCGTTTTTGAGTTATACGAACCTATGTTGTGCAACCTCCTCCATTTTCGAAATAATGGTATATCTCGAAAACCAGAGCCAATCTTAAAAAACCGCGGGCACCACTGGATTCAGCGTACCCGAATTATGTTAAAACGCCAGCTGCCCAGCTTGTCACGAAAAAGAAGTGTCAATTTCTTGCACAGTGTATCTTAGCACACTGAAGTGTAAATTTTACAATAATATTATAACGTTATGCGGCTAAGGGCGTAGTAAAGTGTTTTCCTAGATTGTGCTTCATATGCGGCATTTCAAGTAATTTTATGTCTTATGAAAGTAGAATATGCTCAATTGTTACGCTTTTAGCCATACTTAGATGATTATTGAGATTGGTCTAAACATGGAACCGTAGAAAAAAAGGTGCATTTCGCCACAAATTTATGTAAGTTTTTGTTGAGTTTTAGTGCTCTAGTTCCACATTTGGGTGCATAACTCTTTTCCTACTGAAGCGATTCTGCTGGAATTCAATCCAAACAGCCTAGAAGATCTAGAAACAATTTGACACCCATATGACTGAATCGGCTTAGAATTAATAAAGGACTCACAATAATATTAAAAAAAGATGCACATGGAATGACAAACTTAGTATACCTTCATACACCACTGCTGATTAAGAGCCACTTTAATCTCCGTATTAACTTTTTGAGTTTTATTTTTTAAACTTTTTTTTGCTAGTTTAAGCGGCCAATGGTGGTGGTTTAAGCCTAATATTTAACTGTCAATATACACATGTTTAACATAAACTGCTGTTGCAAAAATATAAACAAAAAGAATTTTAAGAAAATTAAAAAGAAATGGATTATGCATTTTTTTGTATATATTTTTATTTCTTTGTTTTTTCTTTTAAACTTTTTCTTTAGTAATTCTTTAAACACTTGTAGCTTGTAAACAATATTGAATTCGCGCATTTTCTTCTTCTTCTTTGAAAACACCCATGTTGTTTTGATAAAAAATTTGACATTTGCAAAAAAATGTTGCCATTTATTTGTTTTCAGTATGGTAGCACTACATGGTTTAAGCCACCACCCAAAAATATCAAATTCAATTAATGCTAGTTAAACTTAATTCTCAGATTAGCTAATTAAAGAATAAGATTAAGTTTAATCTCAAACCCAAAAAGTGGCTCTAAGGGTTATAACATTGTAAAAAAATATATAATTAAATATATGTAGTAAATAAAATTTATCCTTCCTCCTGAATTTGTTAAACGGTAAAATTGTTTCAGAGTTTCTACTTCGTAATGTAGGAACTCTGTCGCCCTTCCAGAAATTTTATTCCACTAAGACTTCAATACTTTCATACTAACTATGCAAATGAGCTCTGTATTTGACAATGTATATACGTACGAGTATATTGATTTCTATGATCCTATTGGCATCAAAATAATTAAGAGGTCTTGAAATTACTTTAATCTTAAATTTTATTTTAAGCGTAATAGCCAGTAAGAAATATTAGTTTCATTGGAGAAATAAGTAAATAAATAAATAAAAAATCCCGGGATCCCGGGAATTTGATATTTATTTCCCGCTTTCCCGGGAATCCAAAAAGTGCGGGAATAAAAAAACTCTAAGTAGTATCAATTAAATACTGTTTGATATTGCAAACATTTTCTGCAACAATATTGTTGATATAAGTATACTTTAATTCACTTCATTAATTTTTAATTAAAGCTGATTTTCGTTTTGATTAATGGTTTAATTGAAAAAAAATTGTCGAAAATTTTTCCTGTGCATTATAAAATACAACTATATTATAAAATATTTACATATTGTATGTTAAATTATAAAAACAATATGTATGAAAGTAAAAAAAAACAATGTTTTTTATTATTTGCAGTAGTTGAATGATTTTCAATTACTTTCTTGGTTTGCTTAGAATTCTCACATTTTTTTTCCTTTAAATTGTTAATTTCAATATATGAAATTTTCGATCTAGAACAAACCAGTCAAATGGAAGTAATGCTGCTGACGTTTCGAGCGGGCTAAAAAATGGGAAACATGAAATTTACTTCACTATCAATTAAAAGAACTAAAATAAATTAAATGGATGTTTTTTTTTTGTAATGATTTATTTTAAAATTCTAATTTCGAAAGAAAATTTTTCAATAATTAAAAAAAATTTTTTTTTTTAATATATTATCCAAAAGTTTGATTTTAATGACAAAATCTACAAAACTTTGATTTTTTTCACAATTTTATTTCAAAGAAAATTTCTATAAAATTCATTTCTATAAAAAAATTTTATAATATATATTTCAATAGAGAATTTTCTTAAAATTGCTTTTCATATGAAATTTTTTTTTTTAAATTTTCCTCTATATGAAATTTTCTTAAAATTTGCTTTGTAAAAAAAATAGAAATATTTCTTGCAATTTTCTTTCTAAATGAAATCTTTCTATAGGCAATATTACTCAACTTAGCTTTCTAAAAAAATTCGTCCTAAAATTGCCTTCCATAGGAAAATTTCTTAAAATTTGCTTTCTATATGAAACTTTCTTTAAAATTGTTTTTCATATGAAATTTTCTATAAATCTGTTTTCTATAGAAAAATTTCAAAACAAAATTGCTTTCTGCAGGAAATTATTGAAATATTAGTTTTTATATGAAATTCTCAAATTGTTTGCATAGCAAACAATGCCGCAGTTACAAAAACAAACCACTCTTCAAATAAAATTATCTGAGGGTAGGGATAAACATCAGGTCAACATGTATTCAGGTCCATTGTTATCATTACAGGTACAGGAGCTCACAGATGTTAAACTCGTCACTAATTCAAGCTTTATACCACTTTACTTTATACTCAACCACTAGTGGTGAATGTGGGTATACTAAGTTTGTCATTCCTTGTGAAACTTTTTTAATATTTATCTAAAACCTCATTAAGTATATATATTCCTTCTCCTTGAGTAATTCTAAAGCAATTTAGCCACGTCCGTCTGTTGATAACGCGTTCACTTTCGAAAGGCTTTACAAAAAAAAAAAAAACAATACACAGTGATGTTAAATTCATTCTACAAAAGTTTTCCTAAGCAGTTTGTAGTTGAAATCCAAAACAATCGATTTATTAAAAAAAAAATTATAAACGCAAATGTGGAACAACCTATTTCAAAATTGATATTAATACAAAAACTATCAGAAGTTGGTGGCAGAATGCAACGATTTTCATTAAATTTTGCATATTCGTAAACGAGTGGAAATCATACTATACAATTTCGTGATGATAGGTCCATCATTTATCACAGGGCACATATAAAGCAAATTCTCGGAAACAATTTAGCCAAAAACCGTTACAAATACTGATATTGGAATAAATCTTGTGCCGTCATAGTTTCATGCGATTAAAAATCAGTTTGCCAAATATCTGGAAGATTGGGCCATAAGCTACCATAGGCCCCATACAAAGCCGAAGTGCGCTTTTAAATACAATTAAGGCCATACCAAATATAGATATTGTGATAAAACCTGGTCGATATAAAGCGGGCTTCCGAAAACAATTTAAGAAGCATTAAATTCTAAAAACCTTTGTACTGCTTGGTCTAAATTAAGTTTTTTTTAATACCAGAAGTTACTCTTAATCCATAATTTATGCCTAATAATATTTTTGAAACAAATCATTATTTTTTAATTAAACTAAGAACCGAACTATTATACTGTGAGGTCAGAACTTGTTTAAAGCCCACTTCTGAAATATTTGAACTCTCGGTGAACGGTATCAAAGATTCGCCACAGCCCAATATAACATTCATACTTGTGAGGTGTATATTTCTATGCGATAACAACACTGGTCTGCAAACAAAACAAAAAAGTCGGGAGCAACAACTTTGTTATGTGATTTTAATTGACCTTACCGTGCTGAATCCAAATCTGTTGACAGATTTATTATATCACGTCTAATCCTGTTTTATGAGCATGAAAAATATTTCGCCCGAAATAAGGCGATTATGCCAATACATTTCACCATAACGTGAGAACAATTTCAAATAATTCCTTTAAGTCATCATAACACCACTTTTTCAACTGTTATGGGGTATTCAGAAATTTAAGGCGATAATTGTTTTATGCAAAATTAGTACTATTTGCTGTTTTTAAATAATTATTAGGACAAAAATTTTACATTTTTGTCTTAAACAAAAAGGCCAGTAATAAGCTCAAAACCATGAAAATTGTTGGCCAAATGTTAATTCTTATAATTATTTTATAAATTTTGAAAACAAAAATTTGTACAATTATCGCCTCTAATTTCTGAATAACCTGGAAAACTTGAAATTATAAAAAATGGTGTTAAGATGACTCAAAGGAAATTAAATTCCATCATTTGTAAGAGTCTTGATCAAAATGGGACTAATCGTTGTCAGGTTAAAATTAATTATAATTTCACGCAGAGAAAAAACATGATTAATGAATGGTCACTACGATCATTTTCACTCATATTTGCCTAATATGTTTACCCTAATAAACTTATTATAATATTTATTTAACTTGAAAGAATATTTTTTCTCCTTAACATTTTTTAATTCACTATAATAATATTATATGGTGTTTTACTCCTAAAACGTTACCATGATCTAGCTTAACATATTAAATTATGTGAAATATTTGCTACTATAATGTATATATTTTCAACTATACAATTAAAATCATAATATTAGTTGTACACAAAAGGTATGTTTGATACCATCATTTTTGTTCGCTTTAAAACACATTCTCTAAATGAGCAAACATTTATTGTCAAAACAAGCAGTGTGTGTTTATAAAGAAAATGAAATTTTCCGTCTGCGAGAGTCAGTTAATCGGGAAACATAAATGTCTACAAAATAATTAAAAGTTGTTCGGGTGAAAGAGGCCATGCTTGATTACAAAATTAAGGAAATAAATTATTTCACGTTTATTGAAACAGGTAAATGTATGTATTTAATTTTATTTATGCTAAGCTTTTTATGCATGTATGTTGCAAAGTATGTTTATGTATGTATTTTTAATAAAACATGAAATTTTTGATATAAATTTTTTTATTGGTTTTATTGTGAGAACCATGTTGAGTAAAATAGAAACATGGGTTTGAAGATCATTTGTGTTTTTCTTCTAAACATAATAATATTTTTGAGACAATAATAAGCTACAAACATGTTTGAACATATATTTTTACTGAAGACATGTTTGACACAATCATAACCACAAACATTAATGATAGTTTGCGATTGTGATTGTATCAAGCATGTTTTTTCTTTGCGTGTGCATGACCGTTTTATTCTAAGTGAAATATTGGTCTAGCCTAGTAGATGTGATAAAAAAAATTAAAACAGATTTGAATTTAGCGCCTTAAAATTTTGAGATTCTATAAATTTTTTTTTATTTAAAATTATTTTTTCTGCAGACCAGTGTCATTTACGACTTCCCATTGCTCCCAAGTCCAAAAGTATTTGAATAATAAAAGAAATTAATGTATGTATCTTGCAACAAAAACCAACTATTTGAATAAAAAAATACAAAAAAAATGCATAAAACAACTACAACTCCATTAAATTCAACTAACAAAATATGCCAGAGAAAAAACTTCTAGAAAAATTTATGAATGTATATCATTGCAAAAAAAAATAAGCCTTTCAAACACTCATTCTACTCAGAATATTGTTTTTGAAATAAAGTGAATAAATGTTTGTTTTCTCTCGTAGATTTCAATAAATTTTCGAATGCCAACTAAAGACTTGTTCCAACATCTAAGTTGAGGCCACAAACTGTACGAGTGCCCACCAAAAGCTGCTATTGCATATACATGTGGCAGCTGTGTACTAAGCTGAGATTTTTGGTGTGACACAAATAGATTTTGTTTAACCCAGAAAATAAAAGCGAGAAAAAATGTAAACATACATAAATAATTCTTTGCACACTTTCATTTTATGGAATTTGTTATAGAACAGAGCATAAAAATGGCAGTTGATATTTACTTAGAAAATAAAGATGTTGTGAGCATTTTGTTGATTAACACTGCAAGTTATTTATTTGTCGTTACACAAAAAAATATCTCAGTAAGCAATCATGTTGGATTTTAAGAGTCAAAAGCAAATATTTCACCTTGCAAATATCTATTACAGATAGGCTGACATTTGTTCGAAATAAACTCAGAAACTACTTTTAAATGTGGCAAAAATCATGGCATATTTTTATTCGGCACTCTTAATTTGATAGTGTGTAAAATAGAATTTAAATCTAATTTTTTCCAATTTACTATTCTTTGAAATTTTTACAAAATATTCTCTATATGATATTTTTCAAAAATATATTCTTTAAAGGAAACTTAAAAAAAATATATTCTTTAAAGGAAACTTAGCAAAAATAGTTTCTTAATAGGAAATTTTGCCAAGATTTATTCTTCATAGAACATTTTACAAAAATTTACTCTTTATTGAAAATTTTACAAAAATCTACTGTTTATAGAAAATTTTACTGTTTATAGTTATTTTTCGCTGTAGGAAACTTTACAAAAATATTTTCTTAATCGGAAATTTTACAAAAATTTACTTTTTGCAGGAAATTTAGCAAAAATAGTTTCTTAATAGGAAATTTTGCCAAAATTTATTTTTCAAAAAAAAATTTTTTTTGTAGGAAATTTATAAAAACTTTCCCTTAAGGAAACTTTAAAAAATTGGTTTTTTTATAGCAAATTAAGCCAAATTTTACAGAATTTTATTCTATATAGAAAAACCTGATCTTATACAAAGTTTATAGAGAAATTTACAAACATATTTTCATTATAAGAAATTTTTAAACAAATTGCTTTTTATAGAAAAATTTTTAAAAATTGGCTATTCTTAAAAATTGCCTCTTCATAGGAAATTTTGAAAATAATTTGTATTATACAAAAGATTTTTGGAAAAAAATTTACGTTTATAGGATATTTTACAAGAATTTTCTTTTTATAGGAAATTTTTAAGCAAATTGCTTTTTATAAGAAAATTTTTTAAAATATGCTCTTTTTAAAATTTGGCTATTTATACGAAATTTTGAAAAAATTTGTATTATACAACCAAGTTTACAAAAGTTTTCTTATGATAGGAAATTTAAAAAAAAATACTTTTATAGGAAATTTTAAAGAAATGGTCTCTTTATAGGAAAATATTATGGTTAAATTAGTCTGAATCGACAAGCCGAAACCATATAATGGCTGCCTCCGAACGATTTATGGTTAACAACAATAATAATATAGATATTTATATTAATTCGATTGTGTGTTTTTAGTCAAACTACAATGTATGTAATTTCAATAATTGTAATTTCTGTTATGAGGCTTACAATAAATGTAATTTCTGTTATGAGGCTTACTTTAGCTATCCTTTGGCTAGCAATGAAGTAAATTGTACAGATAAAACTATTAGCTACCAGCAGAATGTATTGAATTTTCTGGCCTGCTACGGCCTTCGTCAGCCTTCTTTGTGTTTTATAATTGGATAGTGTATATTGTAAATTTTATCGGCCAAAGTTATAAAAAATAAACCCTTTATTGACATGCTTAATTTTTTATAACTTAGGCCGTAATGTATTTAACTTAATTATTTAAACAAATAGAACCTGGGAATTTTAGTTCTCATGTTGAGTTTTATTTTTATTATAAATTTTTATATTAAATCGATTGTGTATGTTAAGTCAAACTACAATTTAAAAAGATTTCCTACTTTAATATTCTTATTCCTTCAATATTTCCCAGGAATATTTTCTATTTCGTAACAGTTTTGTAGTGGCCGAAGTAGGAGTAATTTCAGTTTAAAAAGGCAAAAAGGTCCCTAGGGACCTTCTCACTCATCGGAGGGTTAATAAGAAATCATCTTTGATATACAAAAATACATAAAAATTTGTGAAACAATGGTGAGTCCGTAATTTTTATACCCTCCACCACCACTGTGGTGAATGAGGGTATACTAAGTTTGTCATTCCGTGTGAAACTTTTATTATACATCTAAGACCCCATAAAGTATATATATTCTGGCGCCTTGAGTAATTCTAAGTCGATTTAGCCATGTCCGTCTGTCTGTCCGTCTGTTCGTCTGTTGAAAACACGCTCACTTTTGAAAGACGCAAAAGAAAAGAACAAACTTGGTCTCAACTTGCTTGTAGTTATCCTAAGCAGTTTGGGATTGAAATGCAGCAACATCGGTTCAGAAGGATCAGAACTATGAATCAAAATGTGGAACCACCATCCTGAAAAAATTGATAATTTTGATACAAAAACTAACATAAATTTTTTATTTATGCACGGAAGGACATACATTTTTGCTCGAATTTGGCTTGTACGACTGCAAATCATACTGGTAAATTTCGGGACGATCGGTCCATAATTTACCATAGGCCCCATATAAACTCATCTCGAGGAAAACAGTTTAGTACGCCTTAAACCGCAATAAAAAACGTTAGCTTATAGGACGATAAATCACATTGCCAAATTTCGTGAAGGTTGGTCCATAATTTACCCTAGGCGACATATAAACCCTACTCTCGGAAAACAGTTTATTGCGCCTAAAACCAAATAAATCGCACTTTGGGAAAATAATTAAATTCACCTAAAACCATCACAGATATAGCTATTGCGGTGAAATGTCTTACTTAAATTCATATGGCCAGAAAAAATATCATGCAAATTTGTGAAATTTTCTGTTAACGCTAAAACTAATTACACTGCTGTATTGAAATTTATTCTAATTTATTTTTTTAATACTAGAAATCAGTCTTCAGAATTTTGGGATGATTGGGCCATAATTTACCATAGGTCCAATACAAATTACCCTCCTAAGAATTATTTTAGTTCGGCTAAAACTTTTACGAATCATGATATTTTACTCAAGCATGTTCAATATCCTAACAAGAAACGCATAAAATTTTCTTATTGTCGGTCAATAATTTAATTCATGTATAAGCCGCAACTAATTTTAATGCTGACGCTCGTTTTTGTGAAGCGTAGTTAATAATATATATGTATTTATCATATAGAACTCACTCCTGTCGGTGGAGGGTATCAAAGATTCGGCACAGCCGAATATAGCTCTCTAACTTAATTTTTTTAATATAATGTACCTATAAAAGTGTATATAATTACCTTCAGTCGTAAGGGATGTAGTCCAATGTATAAATTTTATAGGAGAGAGAAAAAACTTTCTAAGGTCTTTAGTTCTGAATATATTTTAAGTCTGTAAATCCAGTTTTGCAAACCAACTAAAAATAATACATTTATGTTTTACATAGCTTTTTCTGACTTTTCACCTTTTCTATTATATATTTTATACTTTTAATGTATATTTTAGTAAGTCAATTTGCAAAAAATAATATATACTATAAAATTATTTTATTTATTTCAATGTTGATTATTAACAAATATTAATAATTTTTTTTTTTAAATTTTCTCATTTTAATGGGCCCTAGCGCTTTTTCTTTAGCATTTTTAGACTTAGAACTTTTACATATCGTTGCAAAACCAGAACTAGAAAAAAATATTCGTATTTTTTCCGCAAACGATGTATTTTTGTTTACTCTATTGAACTACATCAAAAAATTAACTTTCAAAAATTTTGGCATTAGCGCATTTACGACTGAAGGTACATATGTATGTATGTATGTGCAGCTAAAATTATTTATGTCTTTCCATTGTTATAAGCTTTAAAATTCCTTTCTAAATAAAAAAATTAACTGCAATCAACTTAAACCAGAATAATTATATATGTATCTTTAGATTAAAACTCAAACCGTTCGACTAAAATTCATAACTTAATTTTTAAATGTGTGAAGCATATTCCTTCTTCCAAAATTTTGTTAACAATTGCATATGTATTTTTTTGGGCGAAAAATTTGTCAAACAATTTAGTATGATGTATTCAAATAAATTGTTTCAAATAAAAAAACATTAAAAGTAAATAAAATTATTTTTATAGCCAAAACATTATTTTAAAAGATTAATTTATTTTAATTTATATTGAACTGATCTTTTATTTTATTTTACCTTATTGTTGATTTTTTTTTTAATATAATATAAACATATAGTTTTTAATAAACTTTTAAAAACAAATTTTTTACTTGTTTTGTATCATAAAAAATTACCCCCCCCCCCCCCCTATAGCACAAGCTGGATCCACGTCTGATAATAATAGTGTGGTGTTTTTTCCATGATAACTTGTTGCTACTAGAAAAGAGGAAATTGCTATTGTTATTTTAAATCCATATAATTATTAGTAGTAAAGTTGTTATTATTAACCACAAAATGTTCGGCCCAACCACAATATAGTGGTGGTAGCTTAATGGAGGACTAATATAACCATAAAGCAGTTGCCGGTGGACAAAATATAGTTAAACAACTCATAATTGTTTAAAGATTTTCCGTTAAAAATGGTTGTGTTGGAGGTGACCATATAGAAATATTTTTTTCTGTGGGTTTCCCTAAGAGGGAAAACATAAAAATATGTCGTTTAAAGTGCGCATATCAGGAAAAATAATATTTTTACATTTTCTTTATACTGAAACTGGAATCGTTACCACAAATTTAACAACTACAATATCACTCACTATCAATTTTGAAAACTGTAGTTGATGGTGTCGTTATATCAATTTCGCAGTTGTTCTCCATTTTTTTTTTTTTAACATTCACAACCTTCTTTTACATTCGTATCCATTTAAATTTATGACTGTTTTATTTCCTGTGCTTTCTGTTCCATTTCGTTACCAGTGAATATGATTTTTTTCATACTAGATCTTCTTTGTTTACAAAAGTGCCTTTATATAACACTTACTAAAGCATATTATGTAACAACTCCCTTCTGCTCCTCCTTTTGTTAATCACCAGCTTACAATAATAATATCCAATGTTTGCTTACGCTTTATGAGCCAGTGACCTGCTTGCGCCTCTTCATTTACTTCCTTTTACTTACGATTCTACCATGTTTTTTTTTCGTTTTCCCACTGCCTCACTGACTGCCTTGTCACTTTGTGCTTGATCCAAACAGTAATGGAATGTGGTTTGGCTTAAAAAAATTCTGCACGGGATTTAATTTTGACAGTTCAATGATATATTGTTAAATGCACCCTGTGGATTGAAAATGAATAAAGAACAAGAACGAAAAAAACCATGTAAAACTTAACACATAAAAAAGAAATCCTCCAACGCAGTTTTTAGCAAAAAAAAAAAAAAAACAAAAAAAAAATACCATAAAAAACATCGATGTTCACTGTTCTGAGTTGGTTGATGTGTTTTGAAGAAGAAATTTCAAAAAGAAAAGTACAAAATGATGTTTTATGCAAAAAAAAAATAGAAGTGAAAAAAATAATTGTAGTGCTTGTTTGTAAATGAAGGATATTTGAAATTCATAAATCCGTCATGCAATAATTTACTGGATTTTAAAAAAATTACAAAAAATGAAATGAGAATGAATATTAATGAAGGTTAGAAAAATATTAAATATAGATTGAATTAACAGCAAGATAAATGGTTTTTAAGTTTAGGGAAACAGTTGTAAAACTGTTAATTTTGAAAAATAAACCGCAATTGGATCGAATAAAGTACGCAAATTAATTTAAAATCACTTAATATTTTCTGGATTAAATAAGTATCAAATTTAAAATTTACTCTTAAAGGAAAACTTCAAAAATTTTTTAATTTTTAGAAAATTTCCATTAAATGCTGTTTGAAAATTTTCAGAAAATTAATAATTAGAAAAGTTTCGAAAAATATCTTCTTAATAGGAAATATTGGAAAACCTTCCAATTAACAGCCAGTATACGGAAAATTTCCAATGAATTTCAAATATTTGAAAAATATATACTACTAGCAAAGTTTCGGAATATATACTTTAAACAGGAAATTTTCGAAAACTTCCCAATAAATAGCCAATATTCGGAGAGTTTCCAATGTATTGCAACTTTCCAAAAAATTCTATTACTAGCAAATTTTCGAAATTCTATTACTAGCAAATTTTCGAAAAAATCCTTTGAACATGAAAATTTGGAATATTTCCTAATAATCAGAAAATTTTCGGAAATTTTCTATAATTAAAAAAGCTTAGAAAATGTCCTCTAGAAGAAAAATATAAAATTTTTTTTTCTATAAGTATCAATTTTTTTTTGAAAATTTCCAATAAATAGCTTTTTGAAAATCTCCTGAAAATCTATAATTAGAAAAGTTTCGAAAAATTTCCTTTAAAAAGGAAATTATCGAAAAATCGCTTCTTAACAGGAAATTTTCGGAAAGTTCCCAATAAATTGCAAATTTTTGAAGAATTTCGGAAACTATTCTATGCCCCTTTTCAGACTCGGCAAGTTGGTTGTGCAAGTAACTTGCCGAGTACAACAAAGCATGTACTCAATTTTTACCCCTTACCGCGACCTTACCCCTGACATCTACAAATCAAAAGTTGCGCAAGAGACTTGCGCAAGTAACTTACCTAGTCGGAAAGGGGACTATCTCTGGGAGGCAATTGACCACCTGGTTCGTATAAAATCTAATTTTTTTAAAAATTTGCTATAAAGAACAAATATTTTTTAAAATTTCCTATAATCAGCAAACTTATCAACATTTTTCTAAAAAGAGCCAATTTTTTGAAAGAAAAGCAAACTTTAGATATTTTTTTAATTAGGCTTAAGTTCATTGAATTGAATTTTCATTAAATTATTTTTATGACGGCTATTGAGGCCGGGCGACGGCAAACCCCACTGACGAGATTGTGTGGTTACAATCGAAACTAGTATGGGCAACCTGTCCGTGAAAGCCTGGATTCAAATCTCAGCGCAGTCAAGAATGAAAAATTATCAATAAAAATTTTAATTGATTTCATGTTGTTAAATTCCTGTCTTCATAAAAATAATTTAATGAAAATTAAATTCAATGAACTTAAGCCTTATTAAAAAAATATCTAAATTTGGATTAAAAACCATTAACAGTTCAACAAAATAACCACAATACTAGAAAAGCAAACTTTTGAAAAATTTTCTATAAAGAGAAAATTTTTTGAAAAGTTTTCGATCATTTTCTAACAAATAAAAAATTTTTTGAAAAATGTAAAGAAAAGTTTATAGAAATTTTTTTGAAAAATGTTCTATAAAAAGAAATTTTTTTGAAAAAACTTAATTTCTAGTAAATAGTAAATTTTTTCAAAAATATTTTATAAACAGCAAACGAATTATCGGAAAATTTTATATAAATAACAAGTCTTCGAAAAATTTTCTGAAACAGCATATATTCCTAAAATTTCTTATAAATAGCCAATTTTCAAAACATTTCCTATTGATAGTACATTTTTCAAAAATTTTCTACAGTTAGCAAATTTTCGAAAAAATTTTAATAATGCGCAATTTTTTTAAAAATTTCCTTGAAATAGCAGATCAACAAATATAAAATTTATTAAATAAGGTTTTATAAAATTGAGTTAACAATTTAACATCAATTTATATGAAAAAAACTGCAAGACCATTTCTATTTAATACAAATTTGACTCTGACCATACATTTTTCTAACCACATTTTAAAATTAAACTTAAAATTGTTTTGAAAAAGCGTGAAATAATTTATTTATTTAGTTTTTCTTTATCTTTGTTTTTTGTTTTTTTTTTGTAATTTTTTTTCAAATTTTTCTTTTGCAGTTGCACAAAAAACATTTTTGTCAAAATTTGCGAAGGTGTCATGTAGAAGTCAGTTTATGGCTTGTGGTTGTGGTTAACTTTCTGTTCTATTTTCATAGCTTTTTTTGTTTTTATTCCCTTCAAACATGTAGACAGCGTCAGCAAAATTTCCAAACTGGTCATTGTAATTAAGCCACAAAAACTGTTTTACAAAACTATACAAAATGTAACAGTATAGACTATTTGCACTCGCACACAAACATAAATTAAGTTTTGTGTATTTTTCAATAGGAAATAGCAAAAAAGTAGCAGTAGTAGTATTTAGGAAGTTATTTTTAAAATGGCACAACCAAATGGTATGGCTTTTAATTGTGGGCACTTAACAGCATGTTCAAATGTGGTTTTGATTACGAATTATTTTTTATTACATTAAAGACATCAAAAGAAATGGAGAATCATCATAATATCGCAACCGCATCGTATCATCGATGTAGCCAAGGGGAAACGAAAAATAGAAATAAATCAAAATTGATAAAGATAAATTATGAACATTGCTTTCTAATGATCGGTTTCAAGTGATTTTATTGATATAAATAAAATTTGAGTGGGAAAATTGATTTATTTTGCTGTCGAAAAAAACTAATTGAATTACTTGTCGTTTTTTAGAAATTCTACACATAAGTAGTTCCGTAACTTTTGTTTTAAACACCATCAATTACACTTGTTACAGAAAAATATTTTTAAAAGAGTTTCTTTTGATTTTGTAAGAGCACAGTGGTCTTGGAGGTAAATAATCGCAGTCGTCAAGGGCCACAATTACAGAAGGAGCTCAATTTTAAGATAAAGAAGGGCACCCTACGAATCAATTTCATTTCCCCTGAGTATGCTCAAACAAAGGTCACTGGTTTATTCCCAGTACGAAGACCACCTTCCAAAAGCACAGAGGTCAAAGGTTACAACTACGGCGTTACAAAATATCGTCCCAAAACAAAAATAAAAATTAACCCCCAATTAGGGGGTATTTTTCATAATGTCCATTTTTTATTGAAAAATTAGCCAAAAAAATTAAAATAGCTCTAAAAACAAAATCAAATATGAACTTAAATTTGGGGTTATTCTTCATTATGGTAAATCACCTCAAACTGTTAAATGAATTTTAACCCAAAAAAAAGTTTACATTAAAAAAAACAAAAAGAAAGTTGGTCCCGAATTTTAAACTCCAAAGATTAAAAATCCCGAATTTCAAAATTCAGATTTGGAATAACCTCAATAATTATACAGTTTTGGTTTTAAAAATCGCGCGATAGATAGCTTCGATAACTCAAGCTTTGTTGCAAAGCCGGCCTTCGGCCGTTATATAGTAGGCCTTCGGCAGGGGGCAACTAATTTCTCATCTATGGTATAACGAAAACTGGCTTCGCTAGCGATAGCCTCTACAAATAGCCGGCCTTTGCCCGGTCAAAACGATTGCCTCCTCTATGGCATAACAAACAACGGCATCTGTGCATAGCCGGCATGAATTTTCTCCACTTTGGTATAAGAAATCAGGATTTTGATATTGTTCCTAGGAATTTTTAAATAAAATCTTACAAAATTTACATAAAATTGTTTGGGGTAATTTTGCATTTCTTAAAATTTACATCTTATATTAGTAAATTAGAAATAGCCCCAAAGTAAAAAATTTGATTGGAGAAATTTTTCAGTCCATGATAGTAGGGTAAATTTTCATGTCAATTAAAATGCAAAAACACCCCAATGAAAATATGAAAAGGTGCCCCAAAAAAATTTCCCCAAAATTGCGTGTTATTGTGCCTCATGTAAAATTTATGGGCCATTCTTCATTATCTTTTTGGGTTCATGTTGCGATCCACCTACAATAATTGCTGAAGGACTCGATAAAAAGATCAAGAAATGCGTCCTTTTAATCTTATTGCATTTACTCTAAGTGAACCCCCACATTGGACACTGGTTAATATCCGGTCCGAAGGACCACCTCCTACAAGCGCAGCGATCATTTGCCACACTTTCAGAAGGTGCCCGATATCAAGATTAAGAAAGTCGTTCTCCTGATCGAATTGCATTAACATCAACACTATTAAAGTAGTAATAAAATGTGAATTTATTTTTCAAACAATTCATATTTCGGTAGGACAATTATTTGGCTACATCAAACTTTGGAAAAGTTTGTCATTATTTTGAAATTTAGACAAACCATGTTTACACTGGAAATTTATCGGCAGTTTTTTTAACCTGGTTTGGTCTGGTCCTCATAATTTAAATAACACACAACGACGGGTTTATAAAACTAAAATAAAGTTACTAAATAAATGTTTACAAAACAAATTTTCTATGAACATTTTCTTAAATAAACCTTTGTTTAATTTAATAACCGTTTATGAATACGGCGGTAAGAGTGCAACTTTTAAGCCAAGCGTACTACCGTGCAACGTTTTCACCCTCTATTTATTAATATGGTTTTAGTAAAAAAATTCTACTTCGCTCCTTTTTTTTACTTAAACTTAAAATGTTGTAATGTTTTCAAAATGCAATTGAAAATATAAAACCAATTTGCTTATGTAACGAAACTTTTTTCTAGTTTTTTTTTTTTTTTTAAGATAAATTATGTACATACATAAGGAAATTTTAAAACACTGCAATGCAAAATTATAAGCGCATGTCGTTCTTAGAAATTCTTTATATTTGTAAAAACATTTCAGAATTTGTATTAATGTCATCTGAAAATAAACTAAAAAATTATAATAAATGCACCGAAATTTTAAACTCTTTCAGCAAATAATTACAAACGCAGTATCTCAAATTATATTTTTAAACTAATGGCTTATCCAACTTTGGATTTTTTTTTATTTTGTAATGAATAATAAGTAATCTCTAAACATACAAGCGTTAATAATTTTGCACTGTAGTGTATTTATAAGACGTTGATTTCTAATGTGGAAAAGAAAAAAATGCTAAATTTGGCAGTACCGATCCCTTGGTACCTTCCAACAGGAATTCCGTTTTTTCAAGAATGCAGATTATATTGGTAAATTTGTAATAAATTATAAACCAACCTTTAAAAATCTGTAGCCCGTTTCTGTATTTCTCGCATCGTAAAATTTCCCGCATGAAACAAGTGAATTATGACAAAAACAGTGCAATATGAAACAAAAAATGATTTTTCTCACATAAGTGTTTCTGTACTTTTACTTTGCGAGAATTATCTGTCATTTAAATAATTTTCCAGCAATTATTGGAAGGATGTGAGAACAAGTGTTTCTGTAACAATATTTTGCAAAAAGTTTCTCACAAGAACTGTCAAAATAAGTCATATTTGAAATTGATGCGAGAAAAAAAAAATTAAAAAAATGGAGCCCAAATTATGTATGTATGTACACAAGAATGTGTATTATTTTATTTTATTTTAAAAGAAAGAATTTAAATGATGAAAATAAGTATATAAAACACAATTGTTATATTTTGTTATTAAAATTTTTTTTAGCCTTTCATTGTTTGTTTTATGCAGGGCTGCCAGATAAATTTGTGAAAAAAACGTCAATATCCTAAGAAAAAATAAAAAAAACCGTCTATTTTTTTCGGAAAATTTAAAATTAATTTTGACGAATTTTGTTCGATTTTTATCATATAATCACAAATTTTTATCATATAAACACATAATCAAAAAAAAAAAAAAAAAAAAAAAAAAAAAAAAAAAAAAACATTAAGTTCATGGGTAAAATACATATTTTATACATACATAAGCTTGAGGTCTATTTAAATAAAATTATTTATTTTATTTTCCTTTATCCGATAAGAGTTTAAAATTTCAGATTGTTATTTTTCCCTGCAGAAATCACACAAAGAAGTGACAAAATATCATATTGAAATAAAATAAACACTTTTGGACAAAGTAAAAGGCAAAAATTTCCTAAAGTGCATTGACTGAAAAATGGGGTAATAGTTTAATCTTTTGATCACACAAACAAATGTATTAAATAATCCAAGCAAATAAAAATTAAACAGTTTCCGTTCGAAATTTTGCTTTTGCCGATACATTTTTTAATCTGCCTTGTTTTTAAAGATATCGGTTTTCTGTGGTGCCTAATACACAAACATATAAAACTATTTAAAATTGTTTTATTTCAAAGACTGTATCGTCACTAGAAAAAAATCAGCACATTTTCACTTTGCCAATTTTGGAACAAAAAAAATCGTCAAAATGTCGATAAATCTTTAAATCTGGCAGCCTTATTTTATTATATATATTTCTTTCGTTGACGTTTCGCTTGCATTTGACACTTAATTACTGGAAGTATTCCAGTTAAAACAGAATCTGTGTTGTCTGTTCTCGCATTTAAATACAGAAACACTTTTTTCTCACAAATCGAGAAACGATGAAATTTTTTGTTTCACACTTAATATGAGAAAATTTGCGATGCGAGAAATACAGAAACGAGCTACTGACATCGCAATTTATAGTCACGTTAACCTTAACTGGACGAAATTTGACTAAAATATCGCTATTCATCTTTAAATCAAAATTTTTTTGACAAAAAAAACTGACGTAAGTGGGCAGGTCAAAAATGTATTTATTGTAAAATCGATTTTTTATTTCGATACATTAAAAATCCATCAACACATTTAGTCCTAAGCGTTTTTCATGAAATGAGATGGTGTAGGCTGGAAACTAGGAAGCAACGAATTGAGTACATGGGTAGTCGTGAATACAATGGTTTACCGTAAAATTTGAAAAATATAAATAGCAGTTCTTTATTCAAAACTGGTTTAAAAAATTTTTTGCTTCAAAATATAGAGGAACTGAACTTTTAATGTAATTCTAATTCATACTGAATGTTAAAATATTATTTTTGTTTGTTTTTTTTTTTTTTTTGCTTCTTTTGATTTAAATATTTATATCCTGTTTGTTGTTATAAAGTTATTGTTACAACTCGCCTCTAAAATGCATCCAAGGCGCTGAGGCACTAACGTTGTAATGAATTTTTTTGAAAAATAAATTAAAAAATAAAAAAAAAAAAAAAAAAAAAAAAAAAAAAAACCTTCCTAGATTGCCAAACACTTTTTTAAATGATTGTATTTGTGATAAAAGCGATTTCTGAGATATCCCTCATCCATTCTTGTGCTTACTTTTTATTTTATAGCGGTTTTTTATGGCATTGCACGACAGACATGCATGTGTAGAAATCACTGTCGCGAAAACGTATAAAGCTTTTATTCCTCGTTTGCTTATGTCTTCGTTCAGTAACCCCAAGTCTACACCAAAGACAACTATCTCAGCAATTTGGCAATAGCGTTAACTCATAACTTTAAAAAAATCATGGAAAAAGGTGCAGTGTAAAAAATTGTTTTTATTATTTAAAAGTATATTAATTTTTTAAGCTTGAGGTCTTTTTTATATCAAAATATTAGTTTTATTCAGGGACCGTAAATAACAGTTATCCGGAAAATGTAAACATAAAAACTCATCATATTAGAGCCAACGGAGACAGTGGCATATATCAATAGATTCGTACTGACGAGCTCTTTCAGAATCTGTGGTGATTTAAAAAAAAGAGTTTTATTTTTTCCGTCTAAAATAAAAGTCATTTAAGGAGTTTTTTTTTACTAGTTTTTTTGACAAATCGTATGACTGAACAGAATAGTGAATCCCTTGCTTCACCAATACCCATCCGTCCCTTGGTACTGCACATGTGATTATAGAATATGATCAAGTCTTTGTCACATATTTTTTTTTCTGTTTTAGTTTTCATTTTATTTAAGAATCTAAGCAATTTAAGTAAAATTGTTCTTTTAACTAAAGAAAATTTAAGTAAGTTATTAAAAAAATAAAACCGGTTAGGCGAAGGTTAAAAGAATGTACGTATTGTGCTCGAAAGCAAAAACAATACAAGACAGCATGGAAAAATAATTCTAAGGGTTTTTTTTTAGTTACTTCAAAGTACAAAATTAAATCGATTACAAACGTTTCATTCGTTGGAAAAAGGTTGGCGGGAAATTGTTTAAAGTAATCGTATAATTTTTAAAATCTAACTAATTCTGACAAATTTCTGATACTGATAGTTATTAGACCTTATAGCTCCCGGTGCCCCGGTAGCCTAGTTGGTAGTGAGCTAGTCTATCAGGGCAGGGGTTGCGGATTTGATTCCCGTCAGAGAATCTGGTTTCTTTCCTGCAGACAAGTGTAAAGCATAGCAAAAAAAAATTAAAAATTTAATAAAAAATATAAAATCATTATTTCGGAAATATATTTGAACTGCAGCTCAAGCATTGTGATCGGTTTTATTAGGTAGGTGTGTCCTTATATACAAGAACTTACATGTTAATACAGTTAAATCTAATATAGGCTGGTCATTATCTGCGAAGACAAACCAAACAGTCGCATAGGATGACCTGTAGCCACTTAAATCATCACACTCAGTGAGAAACTCTGCCAAGAGTTTTCTGCAGGACATGTGTTGTACCAATTATAGACGACGAATGGATACAGCTAAATTTTTGTCAATAAATAATTTATGGCTGTTATGTTTTTCATCAAAAGGTACATTACATCACATATTATGTAATTTTAATATTTAATTTATAACAAATAAGTTTTCTAAATTTAATTTAATGGATTATTTAATTTCTGAACTTCCCTAATAAATTTACATTCGTATTACTATATTTACTATCTTCTTGTAGTCAAAACAAACACACATCCATCGATACCAATAAACAAATTTTGTATTTAGCTAAAATTCTGTAAATATCTAAAAAAAACCAAGAGAAAGTTCTACTCTTTTTTATTGTTTTTTTTTTTTTGTTTTTTTGTTGTTGCGAAGCCATAACTTTTCACTTCACCATTTTTTGCATCTATTAAAAAATTTTTGCTAAATAATGAATCCTCGATGTACAGTTCTGTTCATTCATTATTGTATTTAGAAATAATGCCTTAAGCTTAATGCTTTTTACTTGTGCATTTTAAAGTACTGGGTTGTTCTAGTTTCCACATACTGGTTCTGGTTGTTTGAAAACTTGTGTGGGAGTGCGTACTAAAAACTTTTTTTTTTGACTTAAGGGCTTAGTAATATGTGAAAGTTATCTTAATTTTTGTTATATAAATTTATGTATACATTATTTTAAATATAATTTTCATAATTAATTGTATGAAAAGTTTATCTAAGGATGTAATAATTTTAGTTTATGGCAATAGTTTTTTTTTTTTTTTTTTTTTTTTTTTTTTTTTTTTTTGTTTTTTTTGAGGATGTTGGTAATAATAGTTTAGGGTATAGTTGTAGTTCTGTTCTACAAAATTAAGATTTTTTTACATACTTTTCTTAATCTTAAAATAATACCAAAAATATTAATTCGAAATGCCTTACACAACAGATCCAATTTATAAGCAAATTTTATTTAATGTAATTTATTATTACTTTTACAAAATCATCCTCCTACTTTTAATGACTACAGAGTGCTTTATAAAAACAATACACGAACATTTATTATTTCTCTACTGGCTGTGAAGACCAGCAAAAATTTATGCATATAATTTTTTTTTTTTTTTTTTTGTTTTCGTAAATATTTTTAAAGGAATATTAAAAATAATTCTCAAAACACACTTTATTAAAGTTTACAAAAACAAAACAAAAATACACTCTCCGCCACACAAATAAAACAAACAAAAAAAAAGGAGCAATAATTGCCTTAAGGCCAAGTCAAAATAGTTGCTTTCTGTCAACGCCTCTAACCATGACATATAAAACAGAAAACCAACTTCAAATTAAACCAAAAAGAAAATAATAACAACAATAGCAGGACAAAAAAAAACTAAGAAAAATTTTAGTCTTCATTGCAGATAAGAGCATTAACAACAACTTTGGAAAACTAATTAAGCCAACTTAAGAACATCAATGCGTATAAACATTTAAAAACCATCCACAAGAAAGAACCAAAAAATAAAATAATAATGGCTAAGGAAAAAAGAGCATGAAAGTCCATGTTTAATGTATAAGTGGGAGCATCAGGATTTTAAATAGAAAGGGGAGCAGCCAAGAGGGCAAACATTTTTCAAAGTAAGTAAGTAATTATGGTTTGGTAGCCATAGAATATTTTAAAAATAAACTTTCAATAAATTAATTTTTCTTTTTTGCTTATTTTTTTTTGTTGTTTTAATAGTATTTATTTTTCTTTAGCTTTTACTTATTTAAGATGCTGGTAGCAATTAATTTTATTAAGAGTGTCCACTTAAAAATGGAGACACATTAATGCAACAAAATTTGTTCATAAATAGTGCAATAGTGCAATAATGCGTACAATCATTATTAAAAAAAGGCAAGTTGTTAATCAACCTTCTCAAAGCCTAATTCATAAATAAACGCATTATTGCACCTTTATAAGTCATTAATAAGAAAAAGTCGAAAAAATTGTATTTATAAATGTTTAATATCCTATTAAACGTTTAATAAACCTTTCATAAATTTGAGATATTTATTGTAACGTTAACCCTACTTTAAGCGTTTAATAAAGTGATATTTCAATGTTTGTTTACATAAAATTTTAATAATTACGCAAAAAATTAAACATTTTTGTCTTTTTATTCATTTTAATAAAATCGCTTTATAAAAATAAAAACTAGCAAAAATAACAATGGATATAATGTATTTGATCTTCAGAATTGGCGAGTATAATAAATTTCTGTATTTAGAACCATTAAAAAAAACGATGATTTTAAAATTCATCGGAAAAACGTCCCCAAACTTTTAGGAAGAAAAACAATCAATTAACAATTCCAGAGGAGCAAAATATCGGTTCAACAAATCCAACGTTAAAAAATTATAAGAATGGTTAAGCCGGAAATTGAATAATATAGAAGAGGCTTCGGATGTTGGGGTTAAAGAGAAGTTTGTATGATTGCAAAAGAAAATTGCCGTTTGTCCAAAGCAATAAAAAATTAAGTTTTAATATTTATTATTTCATAAATTCAAAAACTAAATTTTAGCAATTTTGATGGGCTTTCTCAAGCAAAGTCTATGTTTGCTTTTTGTTGGCAAATTACATCAAAATTAAATAAAAGAAAATAGTGATGCAAAATCAACTACATTAAAGTTGGTATACGACTACCTCTTGTAGTCGGCGGGAAAAAAAACTTGTTTAAACACAATCTCTTTCAACATTTAAAATATTTGAACTTTGCCTGGTAATGAAAATGTTTTAAATCACTTTTTAGTTATTTTAAGATAATGTTACACAAAATAATTTAGCTTATTTTTACTTTTAACAGGCTACCTATACAGTCGATTGTTCTTTGTATGCATAACTAGCCAAAAAAGACAATTAAAATAACATGTTGTTGCCAACATAATAATACAATAATAATTAAAGCGTTTAATTGCTAATTCACTGCTATTAAGCGTTTATAAATCAGACTTTTTATTAAATGTTTATAAAACAAAAAGTGTTTGATAACTATTGTTAACATTAAAGCTGAAATTAGACATTTTTATGAATTAGACCGTTAATATTTATAAGTGCAACAGTAATCTTATGTTGACACCTCGTTATTTATTTCTTTTTATAACTTTTCAGGAGCAAAAACAAAAACCTTATAACTTGATTCCAATCAATATAAAAGTAAATAAGAGCAAGTAAAAATGGTATTTTCGGATGTGCCGAATTCTATATAACCTTTGCCATAGTATTAAAATCGTACAAAAACCTTAAAATCAGAAGTACACTTGTATGCAAGGTGAAATAAAATAGGCCGATTTGACTGATTTTCAACAGAGAAAAAATTGTCTCTAATCATCAAATGCATACCAAATTCATAGTATCAAGCAAACAAAATATTGATTTTGCACCTTTCACCAAAATGATTATATAGATTACTTAATAAAATTTTTAAATTGAAAATTCTGAATACTTTTATATTCCAATAAATATTTTAATTTTAACATTTTTTATTTTTCGAATTTATTATATGAGTAAATTTAAGTTATGTATTTTATAAAGCTTTTTGTAATAGTTCTATTCCTTAAATTTTTAGGAATGACTTTATACACTACCAGACTATTATATTGTATTTTCTTGTAATATTTAACCTAAGCTTTCCGTTGGATAGCAATAAAGTATATTGTATGAACAGAAAAATTTACAATTATTAGACACCAGCAGACCTTCGTCAGCATTCTTTGTGTCACACTGGATAGTGATACTTTATAAATTGAATGTAGTTAACTCAACTATTTTAACAAATAGATATTGGGAATTATTTCTTTTTATAAGCAACTTTAGTATATTCAACATTTCTTATTTTTTAAATTTATTCTATGAGCTAAATTTCATAGTTAAATTTTTGTAATAGTTCTATTCCTTAAAATTTAGGAATGACTTTATACTAAAGTTGCTTATAAAAAGAAATAATTCCCAATATCTATTGTTTATTTTAATTAAAAAAATTACCAAAAAAACTTTCAAACAATGTGTTAATTGATTTAATTAAATATAACCCACGTTTTGGCAATTACCAGCAACAATTCTACAAGTTTAAATTATTTTATTTTAAATGAAAAAATTATATAAGATTTTTTGTTATTTAATTAATATTTTATTAAAAAACTAATTTCAAAACAACTGAAATGTTAATTAAATCATAATTATATTTTTAATTTTCTTTTAACTAAAAAAATAATTGATTTAATTAATTTGAAATACTTTTTAAACAAGTTTTTTAATTGATAAAAAATACTGATAATTTTTTCTTTGTTGTTAATATAGATTACTAAAAATTGTTAAAATTGTGAATATATTTTTTTTAATAATTGATATTTTTAATTTAATTTAAAAAATGATAAAAAAAAAATAAAATGTTAATTAAATCAAAATTATATTCATAATATTCTTTCAATTAAAAAACCAATTGGTTCAATAAGCACATTAATTAAATTGAAATACTTTTAAGAGAATTTTTTTAATTGATAAAAAACTGATCATTTTTTCTGAGAATATTTAAGGCTCTTTCTATATGAAATATATTGGAGCCAAATTTGGTTCTCCTAGCTCATATGGCATGGAGGGTAATATAACAAAATAAGCTCCCGGTGGTGTAGGAATCTTCTCAAAGATATTTCATCTTTAGATGTAACATCCTCCGGGGAAAAGCCGGTGTATTCAGCCAGAAATCCGGCAAAGATTCAAAATGATACAGCTCCAAAATTCTTCGTGATTTCTTAACAGCATACTCTTTAAGGCTGATGTCAGAGTAGCCGCTGAAAGGTATAATATCATATGGCGCTACGTGGCACCAGAAACCACTGCCTGTGTATTTCCAATTTATTTGCTTAAAATATGTCAGAGTGAGAGCGAAACTGAATGCGACCTTGTGCTACAAAGTAGATTGTGTAATAGTTTCTAGCACATTGTAGATTCTTTTCTTTTGTTTTACGGTTTTTAGCATTCCTTTTCTACATTAATTTGTGATCATTTGGTAAACTTTTGTGCGTTTAATAATATAAAAAAATTAATTAGGCATATTAAATTAAATTTGTATGTTAAATAAATACAGTTAAAAAATGTATTGAAAGTACTAGTTGGTATGAATAGTTCATCGTCAGATATCTTTCATACAAAAGCCTTTATAAAAAACTGAAAAATTAATTTAATGGGCGTGTGTGAAACGGTAGCAAAGTACTCATGAAAGTAAAATTTTGACACTACTGAGGTGAATAAAATCTCACTAGCCAAGGGGTCTAGTACAAATTTTGACATAAGCGTAGAAATTTTTAACAAACACACAATTATCATAGACACACTCCAAGTTCGTGCAAATTAAAGTCGTCTACAAGCCGCTGTCGAATTTATATTTTGAATTGAAGTTGCCTTCGGTTCAAACAGCATATTTACACAAGTATTTTAGTCAAACTTTTATTTAAACATGAAAATAATGTGTTTCTTCTTGTTCTGTTGTTTTTGTTGTTTCTGCACACAACAAGCAAATCGTTTTTTAGCTACTTGTGTGGTGTTGTTGTAGTGGCTACAACAAGTTTTGATAATTTATATGAGACCAAAACGCTAAATTTGTACTTTTACTCTCAGAGTGGTACTACCAACGAAAAGTTCAATCTTATTTGTACTTGGTTTAAGAATTTTGTACTTATTTTGAGAAATTCCGGGATTGATTTTCGAATGTTATCCTATTCAGGATTGTTTTGAGTACGTTTTAGTGTTATTCGTTCTTAAAATTTTGAGTACGACTCGTACTTAAAGTAAGTCTAAAAAGCTTAATTTATCCCAAGAGTTTTTGTTTCTGTGATATTATAAGTTCAAAAATAGATATATATATATATATATATATATATATATATATATATAATTTTTTTACGAATAAAGTTTTTCGCATCAGTGTCTAATAAAAATAAAATCCTTTTTTATAAAGAAATAAATTTAAAAATAAATAAATGTTAATTACATTAACATTACAAGCATTTTGTTATATTGCCAAGGTGAACAAAATCTGATGTAAGTGTAATTCGAAGAAACCAATCACAATAACATGGAAATATATTCGATTGAGAGGTACTCTAAATAAAAAACAGCATAAATAATGTTTGTAAATAAAATCGGTCCACAAAAAAGCAACATACAACCGAATTGAAAACCTCCTTCTTTTCTGAAGTCGAGTTGAAAAATATTTATAATAATAACAAATATATATAATATTTTACATGATAACAAATTATAATAGATAATTTTTCCATTTTAAATAACTAATTCGTTTGTCAGGTGATACACTACCGGTTACTTTTCGCTGAACCGCTGCCGCAAAAAAATTGGCCGACTCAAACTTCTGTTAAGAAATATCAGCAAACAATTCTGTGGTTTTCACGAATAATCGCGTAAGTTATAAAACCAAACTTTTCAGGAGAGCAAAAACAATTATTTTTTTCAATTGCGGCTTCTGTAGATGCTTTTTTAAACTTTTTTCTTTACTATCCTCTTATAGTTCTCTCATAGTTTTCATGAAAAAATCCTCACAGGATCACAATCTGTAAAAGGATTAAAAATGCATATGTTTGATTGACTCATTAAGTGTGTGCAATATAACATCATATCTCCACATAAGTTCTTTTCTGTGAAAATAAATGTTATCATTTTAATCACACATGACGACTTACGTTGTTATTTTTACGACTTTAGTTGTTATTAATAGAAAAATTTTCAAAAAATACTTTCAAATTTTTTTGTACGAATAACAACATAACATCACATATGCTTTTTATTTGGAAACATATTCAGCAATTTTACAATTTTTGGCGATGTATGTCGACATAAATCGTTATAATAGCAAAATATTTTATTAAACAGTTAACTTAAGTTGTTTTTAGCAGAAACAAATTAATAATACTACATTATATTCTAAAAAGCTTAATACTTATAAAAACCTAATGCAAAATGTAACATTTTGACATCATTATCTCAATTTCGGTAAAAACCGACTTACGCGATTATTCGTGAAAACCACAGAATTGTTCTTTTATTTATGTCAAAATTTTACGTTTTGAAAAATGTTATATTTTCACACAGCACAAACATGCAATTTTTTTACCACAGACAAATTTTATTTCACCACGGAACTTTGCTACCGTTTTACACACACCCAAAGAAAATAAATCGCTTTTCAATATAGCGTTCAGTCTGACACCTTCTAGCATTGTTATAGCACAAACTATTATCGCTTCTATCTTCGCTTCGCTTCTAGCTGTCACTCTGACATCACCCATAGGGAGGGGTGATGTCAGGATAAGCTCTGTGAAAGGAACGTTCCATGAGGTGGTCAAAAGTTTTGAGGTGGTGATGCTGACTATGGTGAATATTTATTACTCAATTGGTAACGGGTCGCAGAGGCTGGGTAAGACCAGTTAGGTACTAGATATTAAAAGCGATGAATTGAGCTACAACGGTTGATGGGTGTGCTGGTGGATTGTGTTGGCTTTTGCATATTCTCATAAAATATATTTTTTGCAGGATGATTTGATCTTGTGCAGGGTCTACATCTGGGGATCACGTGGTGTCCGTGGTTTATACCTGAAATCGAAGGTAGAATGAATCCCACATTGTGAGCAGATTTTAGACCTTTTTGGGAAACTTTGAGTTGTGGCACTTCCCTAGTAACTGTTGCTATTCAATAGATCCTGCTAGCTTTTCCATAAACTGCTAAGGTTAGATAGCCTCAGCTCCTAAGCAAGGGCGAGTGTATAATTTCTGCCGGATTATACACACCAAATTGCTACATATGAATGATGGTGCCTCTCACACACGGTGCCAGTTAGACAACGCATAGTTGGTCATCCAGTGATTACTACCCACCCTTAGTTAAGGCCATATGACAGGTGCTCAGGTTAAGCGATGAAATTTTATGCCAAAAACATTACGTCGGGAAGACAAATGTAGGTATTTTGTTTATTTTGCTGCAAGTGTTTTACTGAGTTTATTTCGTTTGAAAAAGGAAAAATTAATTTTAGAAATTTAAAGACGTCTTTAAAAAGTGAAGTTTTATAGGTAAAAGTTAGAGGCAATCGTGGTTCTTTGCTCTTATTTTAGCCACATGTTGACCGATCTAGTTGAATTTTAATAGCAAACTATTCCGAACCATATTAACTATTAATATATAGCAACCTGGCCCTCATCATAAATGGGGTCTTCGAAAAACCCCTTTTAACACCGCTACTTACAAGGATCCATAATAGTTATAAATTACTTAACAATAGCTATGTTTACCCTTTGTGTTAAGTATACAACTCTGTTTTATTTAATAGGATTTTATACTTCAAAGCGTGAGTGTCTTTTTCGTATGTATTGTAAATTTATGAATCTGCTGAGTGATAGAAAGAGAGATGTAGATTTTCGCCAACTGTTTTGTTTTAGTATACTTAATCTATAGACTTAACACACGTGTTTACCACAGCTTTTTGTGTGATTTTTAAACCAAAATTGTTATATTCCAGAAATTTTATTCAACGTTTATCAAAATATTAACACCTATTTAAGATATTTTTTCAAAGGTACTCTTGTCACAACTTTTTGATATTTTTACCAAGACATAATAGATATTATAAAAGTTACATATGAGCATTTCCATATCATCGTACGTGACATTTGTACGCCTTCAGAGCGATGGAGATTTTGCACAAATAGTAGTAACTGGAAATTTTTTTATCATTATGTTTCATTTAGAGGCTACTATATATGGAAAAAATAATTATTACATTCGGAACCTTGTTGTCCAAAATATCTAGCAAAATAGGTGCATATTGTACGTGACATGAAACGGAAGTGATTTTGGTGTGAATGTAAAAAAATCTGAAAATCTGTGAATTGTGGGAAGTATTTTTCCTCTTTTTAATTGTTTACATTAAACCACATGTTTTTCCTTTGTAATCCGTAATTAGAAAGAAAAAAAATTTCTGGACGATTTTATAATGAACAAAATGTAATATCATTCGTGACATACCGTAAGTGACAGACTTTCCTCTTATAGTATTTACAAGGTATGAAATATATTTTTTGTAAATACATGTATACAAAAACTTAAAACAAGCAAGTAAGGAAGTATGGTCAGTCGGTCATGCCCTTGACCATAATATTTAAAAAACAAGAGCGTATCCTATTTTCGACACATGGCCAATCTTGGTTTCCAGAACAGAATTAGGCTATGATGTTAAGATTTATATAAAATTTATTTGTGCCGAATTTTATTATGATATCTTCATCTATATGAGATTTGTTTGCCTCTAACCGGCTTAAGGAGGGGGGTTTATATGCGACTTTTGGACCTACCAGCACAACATTTTTTCGTGACATAGTACCTATCGTAAAAGTTACTGCAGCTAATTTTTATGTCAATACCAACATTCATAAGGAATTTACGACATTAAAACCTATTTTCGGGAGTAGTATTTGTATGGGTGCTATGGTCAAATATGAAATGATTCCAATAATATTTGGTTAGATGATTTCGATTGCTATAAAATAAAGTTGGAACAAATTTCAACTTAATACCAACATAACAAGATGATAAATTTAGTTGCGTACGTGGCGACCTTTTAAAGCTTATAAATATTTTATTATACCTATTAAAAAAAATACCTTCAATATTTTTTTGCAACAAATATCTTGCCTTGAACTTTTATTTTGAAACACCTGCGTCTGATCAAATACATATGACATAGACAAATGATGTTTTTGCACCACGTACGAGACATCAGAATTACATCCAAAACAAACCAAAAAATATACCGCTAATCAAACTACACATTTGGTCTTTCCTTGTGGATCTTGTTTATTGTTGTTGTAACATTAATTTTAAAGTATAATTCCAATGTTACCACTGTCTGTATTTAACCGGCAGAAAAGTAAAAATTGTTGATTGCAGTTAATAAAGTCAGTTTCACCTTTTATTTTTTGCTCTTTAAAAATTGTAGTAAGTCATAAAAACCTTTGCATAGTAAAGTTTGAGTGTTTTTTACTTTTTAACATATTTGAAAAAAAGTTTCAAGGGTTTTTATATTTTGAGTCGTGGTTGACATTCTCATGGAAATGCCCATATGTATGCTTTGTTTCATCACAATACAAATGTTCTAATGCAACTTATACTAATGCAAACGATTTTGGTAAAGGTATGGGAACTATAGTCAGATATAATTTTTTGGACTGTATCACGCAATTTGCAATAGATTTCGAAAAATCTTATGTTCCAAATTTCATCAAATTATCAGACCAAACGACGGACACAATTTCACCAGAAAAGAAATGCTGTAAGATGTAAGCATCAGGTATGTATTGGAATCAGGTTTTAAAAAATGAGTCGATTTAAAACCGATAATATCATTTTCAGTATTTTTAAAAATTCATTATAATATATTTTCTTCTTATTTTTTGTATATATTTCTTTAAATATTATATTATGTAAGCGATTTTATATACATAGTTTAATAATAACGAAATAAAATGAAATAATATTTTATTCCAAATTTTGATATTTTAATCAGTTCATTGAAATTTCTTTTCATAAAATTATTTTTATGAAGAAAGGAATTTTACAATATGAAATGAATTAAAATTTATTGATAACTTTTCATTTTTGACTGAGCTGGGAATTGAACCCAGACTAGTTTAGATTGTAACCACACAATCTCTTCAGTGGGGTTTGCCTTTTTAGCTCTCACATCCATTAACGACGGATGACGTTATTAGTCAAACATCAATCTTTAAACCAAATGTTATTTTACTTTGGTAGATCGAAATTTGCTTTTGAATGAATGATTACCTATTTTAATTGATTTACATCTTCTTCCTTACTTCTTGTTTTTCGTACTTTTTGTCAAGAATTCTTCTTGAAATCCAAAGTACATTTGTTGTTTTTCATGTTGTTGTCTTTCTTTTTTCTTGTTGACATTTTTCAGCACAACTTGAAGTACAAATGTAAGCATATAGCTCGTGCCTTAGCTGTTAACAATAATTAGTATTGTGGATAGTTTACTGAACTTTTAATGGTTTTTAATCCAAATTTTGATATTTTAATCAGGCTTAAGTTCATTGAATTTAATTTTCATTCAATTATTAATATGAAGAAAGGAATTTTTCAACATGAAATTAAATAAAATTTCCGTCGTCAAAGGCGGTGAGTGTTAAGACGGCAAACTCCTATGAGGAGATTGTGTGTTTAGAAATGAAACATGTCAGGGCAACCTGTCCGTGAAAACCTGGGTTCAATTCCCAGCTCAGTCATTAATGAACAATTATCAATAAATTTTAATTAATTTCATGTTGTAAAATTCCTTTCTTAAGCCTGATTAAAATATCAAAATTAGGATTAAAAACTATTAACAGTTCAATAAAATAACCACAATACTAATTATAATATTTTATTAATTATAAATTGACCCCAGCGCTATTTTATCAAAACACTTATTTTTGTTTCATAAATTTATTTTGTGAATTTCAGCCAAACCGTACCATAAATTAAAAAAATTTAAATATCACGACAATAGCGCCACCTTTCGGGATTAAGCTTAAGAGAAACCTGTGTACAAACTAAACTAATTTATTGTCCAAGTTTGGCGTCAATAGGTTTAGCGGCTCTTGAGTTAAAGTAACACGTATCCGGATCAAACGTTTTCATATATTTTAATAGATATGTAAATTAAACTGTACTTTGAATATACAGTAAAAAGGTCAAAAATCATCACATCCTTTAAAAACGATCGTTTTGAAATTTACCAATTTTCAACACTTGTCTGATTATGTTGGTTTGACTAATATTTTCAGTTAGAAATACATATACTAAAACTTATTCATTATTTAAAATTTTTTATAGAAATGTACAAACAAAATTCCAAATAATTTATTTCCCCTAAAAATAAACCGCACCCTCCCTTCTTAAAACAATTTATCTCAAAAACAAAAGTTGTAGTAATAAATAAAAGTTTATGGCAACTTCTCTGGTCAATTTTGCTAAATACCCTTCTTAGAACAAGTTATTCTTCAACAATTGTAGATATACATACATATACATAAATAAAAATATTGAAAATTGTTTCCATAATTTTTTTTTGCAAAAAAACCAAAAGCACTATTACAGTGTGCAAGCCAACATGTCACAAACATGGGCTTACACATGTATTTCACATACCAATTTTGTTTTTGTTATATGTACGATAATTTATCTACTGCAGTAATAGAAAAGTAGTTTAAGTGTCAAAAAGTAAATTACTTAAGTTTAAAATTTAATAAGTAACTAAAATGGTATGGACTCTATTCTTTACTCTATATAAGCATGCAGGAATAAAATCACTTTTTTCTATAGAAATGTTGACAAAAAAATTTTTTTTATTTGTACGATTGAAGAAAAGTCTATCTTATTAGTTTTGGACAAATTTTGCTAACACCACTAGGTAACAATTAACTTGGATGAGCAAGAACACCTGTTAGGTTAAAATATCAAATTTTGACCCCCTTTAACTCAGAAACTTTTTGACCGAACTTTTTGTGTGTGTCTGATCTACTATCCAACAGGACTAACCTTGGTGCAAATTTCCGAGTCGGAAGACAGGTATTTCAAAAGTTGGGTCACTTGACATGAAATCCCCCATAAGTTTAAGGTCCTAATTGTGCAAAACCCAACGCAACGTCAAAAATTATATGGAAAGCAAAAACAAAGATAAAAATATTTTATAATTTTGTTGTTGCTTTCTGCAGTAAATCATATTGAATTTTTAAATTTCAAAGGCTGCATATCTTGTGGCGTTGAAAATTTTAAAGCGCATTATAAATTTCTGTAGAAAGTTGCTGTTGCTTTATGAAATATTTTTGACTTTGTTTTTCTTTCAATGTTACTTTGGCGTTTCGTTGCGTCTTACACAATTAGGGCTTAAGCGTTATGCAAATTTATTTACAGGCGCAAATCGGAGTAGATCATTTTAAATACTACTTTTTCTTATATATTCTTCACAAAGGCATAGGACCCTCCCCTAGGGAGGGTAGTATGTATTACCGATCTCCATTAGATTTTTGTCCTAAAAATGCTCTCAACAATACTTGCCCCTTATCACCACGTCTTAGGGGCTCTCTCATACAAATGAAATTCTTAATTTTATAAATAAATTTGCATAACTTTAAAACTTACACAGAAAAAATTATTGCTAAAAATTTTTTAAGCAAACCCTTGTTTAAAATTTTTTTTAATTTCAACAAATTTTGTTTACTATTTCTATAAAAAATTTTGTTTGATTTTTATTTAAGCAAAAAAAAATGTTCAACTGTTGTGTTTTAAGGAGAGGGAAGCAAGAAGAAAAGGGGTTGGTACGGAGATGCCTGTACTTGGGCATTACGCTTTGTGGTCTCATTCGTAAGTAAATGCATAACAATGGCTGCATGTAAATTTTTTTCTTTTATTTTTCTCTTTGGTTCGCTTTGAATAAAAGTGTTGTTGTTTTGAAGCAAAAAAAGTTGAAACCGGTTGCTGCGTGTGAACATAATGGCATCTTCAAAAGGGAATTGAAAAGAAGTTGAGCATCAAAAGATGAAACGTGTAAATTGAGACTAAGCAACACTACTTTAAGTGAAAAAAATTAACAACAATAAAAAACACATACAGTCTATTTTTGGACGCATTAAAAAAGTACAACAATAAAAAACATGATAAAATAGTTAAAAGACATGAATCAAGAAAGCAAGATTGCGCACTCAGCCGTTCAGAAAAAATTTTACTGCGCATCTACGTTATCACAGAATGCAAATGGTTGCAGCTTGAAAGAGATTTTTGACGCAAAACTGGAAATAACTACATTGCTTCTAAACAGGTGCATCGATTTGAACAAAATTATAAATTGACAGGAAAGAGAAGTAATCGAGTCAAATTGCAAGTTTTGTTATAAGAACAGCTTTTTGGGGCTATACAAATTTTACTTTTGGGTTGTATAAAAATTCTTATAAAAAACTTTTTGTCAGACATTACTTCATTGGTTATTGTAAATATTTCCAGAGGGGAAATTTATATGTTCATTATAAATTTCTTATTGCTAAATAAGAAACATATTCTTTTGTATGCAACTGAATTTTTATTAATATAAATAAAGGAAGCAAAATGTATTAAAATTGATTTAAATTTTTATTTTATTAAACTTTCTTTTTCTAGCTGATGTCTTTAAGCTCCGCATTAAGTTTTCTAATTTTAAAATACATTCTAGCCCTAAAAAAGAACTTTTTTACTTTTTCATCACATTTATTATGATCAGCCTGTTTGACAAAATCTTTAACAAAAATTTTTTTTTTATAAGAAGACGATCTTCATTGTTTTTTTTCCAAAGATTTGGTGAAGTTTTACACGCTTTTGAATTGTTTTCATTATTACAGTTATGAATTGCACACTTCATTTTTATAGTTAATTAATTGTTTACGTTTTTTAATTTAATTCTTTGGCAATTTTAATACACAAATTTAATTTGTTTACAACACAAAATCTCTATGCCTACGTTACACAAACAGCTGATCACTACATAACAAAATAGCGGACGTGCGCAATGCGCAATCTTGTTTTCTTGATTCATGGGTAAAAACGATTCAATGCTTGTGTTGCCACAAAAACAAAACTAAAAAACAGAATGTTTTGGTTGGTTTCAAAGTTGATAAAAAAGAATGAAAAAATCCCGTAGTCTATTTAATTTAATTTTTTAGTTAAATACATAATATTTTGAAAGCAAAATGATGATGAAAACCATATCAGGCCGTAATGCTGCTGTTTTTAATTGAGATTTCTTTTGTAGCAAAGGAAAGGATACAGCAACAGTGAGAGGCGTATTCGGAAATTATTAAAAAAAAATGTGTCCCAAGGCCAGCCGCTCTTCACTGATCCTGAAAAATTATTTGTTTTTATATTTGTATTAATTTCAGTAAACTTTTTTGTTTGATTCAGCTAAACTATTTGTTTGAAAATTTTTTTAATATCAAACACAAATATAAAAAAATAAACGAAATGCAAAATATATTGTTTGAATATGCGAATTCGTTTGTAGGTCGTTGTTTTAAACAAAAAAGGTTTTGTTATTAAAATTTTTTTGTTTTAATTGGAAAAATAATTTTTTCTGTGTATGGAGATCCCAATTCAAAACTTTTACAATATAAATAACCGAAAAGATAAAACATTGCGCAAACGTTCGCTAATTAATGTGCTATTATTTACAGTGGTGATTTTAAATAGAATTAAAAGACAGCATCTTGTAAAGTATTTTTTTTTTATTTTTTTTAACATAATGTTCATTATAAATTTAAAGCAAAAATTCAAGAATATTAGTAAAAACAACAAATTGAATTATTTACAAAATACATTTCGACATTTGTTTTGTTCTCAAAAGTACGACTTCAATTGTAAACTAATGGATGCAGATGAATGAAAAGCGACTTATTTTGTTTTCACTCTTTGTTACTTAAAAAGTATTTGTTTTGGTTTTACTCATGCACACAACATAATATTACTTAATCGACTTTTGTTATTTCAATAATTTTGCTATACCATAAAGAAGTAGGGATTAAAATATATTTCACATATCTACTTATTTGATCTACAATTTAATCTGCATCTTCAAATATGCAACAAAAAAGTTATATTTTTCTTTTAATTGAGATAGATTACCAAATAATCCACTCTTATCAATATTGAAGAAAAGTTCTGGTTTCATTGTAATAAGCCACTTTAAATTCAATAGATATTAAAATGCCAAAGAAATAAGCAAAAGAGGAGAAAATGTAAAAAATGAAAAATAAAATTAAACCCCTTAAAAAACTAGAAAACCATTTGATGAAAATCAATTACAACCAAAAAAAACGTATAAAAAAAGTTTTTTAATTAATTCATTACAATTAAAAGAATCTACCAAATAAATCCTTTTAATTTTATTCCTCTTACTTTAACTCGATTTTCTTGGTTTCTGTGGATTTGTTTAAATTGCATTTGCAGGAAATTTTACAAAATTGAGAAACGTAGATAAATCTCTATTGCCAAACACACACACACATACAAGCAAACGAAATTATACATATGCAAAGGAAAAGATTTAAAAATAATTAAATATTTAACTGAATAACTTTGAATATATTTATAAACTGGCAAATTAAGTAATTTCAAAAAATAAATAAAAAAATAGATAAACTATTATATATGACTAAAGTGTGCAAAAATAAAAGATAAAGTTACGGTTTATTGAAGTGTAATGTTCCATAAATAACATTTTCTAAAATTCAAAGTGACATTGTGATCATATTATTTAAGGTAGAAAAACTTTTTATAAATAATAATTCAGTTTTACAAACGCAAACACTTTTCTATGGTTTTTTACTTCTGCTGCAAATTGTTTTCAAAATTCATGTATTCAATAAATGTAATTAAATTTTATTGAAAATGTTATTTATATATTAATTTATTCGGTTGAATGATTTTCAAAGACACTTTTGGTTAATAAATAAGCTCTAGCGAAATAATTAAAATGTCATTAGTTTAATAAACCTGTTAAAGTAATTGTAAGCAATTTATTAAGGATTATTATATCCTTTACCACAGGTCAGACGCGGATCCAGCTTAAGTCTTAGGGGGGGAATATTTTATGATACAAAACATTTAAAAAATTTGTTTTTAAAGTTTAGTAAAAACGATATGTTTATATTGTATTAAAAAAAAACTCAACAATAAGGTAAAATAAAATAAAAAATCAGTTCAATATAAATTAATCTTTTTAAATAACGTTTTTGCTATAAAAATAATTTTATTTATTTTTAATGTTTTTTTTTTTTTTTTTTTATTTGAAACAATTTATTTGACTACATCATACTTAATTGTTTGAACAATTTTTCGACTAAAAAAAAAAAACATATGCAATTGCTAACAAAATTTTGGAAGAAGGAATATGCTTCACTAATTTTAAAATTAAGTTATGAATTTTAGTCGAACTGTTTGGGTTTTAATCTAAAGATACATATATAATAATTCTGGTTTAAGTTGATTGCAGTTAATTTTTTTAAATAAATTATTTTTATTTAGAAAGGAATTTTAAAGCTTATAACAATGGAAAGACAAAAATAATTTTGGCTGCACATACATACATACCTTCAGTCGTAAATGCTCTAATTTTTAATTTTTGAAAATTAAGTTTTTGATGCAGTTCAATAGAGTAAACAAAAATACATCGTTTGCGGAAAAAATACAAATTTTTTTTTCTAGTTCTTGTTTTGCAACGATATGTAAAAGTTCTAAGTCTAATGGCCGTTTTCTCATTAGACGATTATCTTTTTCCCAACGAAAAACTACACATTAAAGAAATTTGATTTTCTGAATGTCTAATTTTCTTCTATTCTGTCGCAAAGCTAACCGGCACTCATCTGCCAATTATTTATTTGCCGTACAGATAAATTCAATCAACTGACTCCCAACTTATATGTATTTTGAGAGGTGTTGCCAACTGAAAACAATGTTTTTCCTTGAAATATTGAGAAAACCAAAACAGTTAACGATCAGTTTATCGGTCTAATAAATGTATGCCCACATTAATTAACAGGCGGTTTGTCGATACATTGAGAAAATGGCCATAAAAATGCTAAAGAAAAAGCGCTAGGATTCATTAAAATGAGAAAATTTTAAAAAAAATTTGTTAATATTTGTTAATAGTCAACATTAAAATAAATAAAATAATTTTATAGTATATTTAATTTTTTTGCAAATTGACATACTAAAATGTACATTTAAAGTATAAAATATATATTAGAAAAGGTGATAAGTCAGAAAAAGCTTTGTAAAACATAAATGTATTATTTTTAGTTGGTTTGCAAGCCAATAAAGAGTTGGCAATGAAGCAAAACTGGATTTACAGACTTAAAATATATTCAGAACTAAAGACTTTAGAAAGTTTTTTCTCTCTCCTATAAAATGTATACATTGGACTACATCCTTTTCGACTGAAGGTAATGATATATACTTATATAGGTACATTATATTAAAATAAAAAATTACGGACTCACCATTGTTTCACTCATTTTTATGTATTTTTTTATATCAAAGAACTTTTCTTATTAATGCACTTGAAATTTAACAATTAAATAGTTCTTGTGTGGTGAACTTTTACTAGACCAATACATATATTCATATGTATATATGGAAGGGTAGAATGGCAATGCATATAAAATTCAAATTCAAAGCCTACCATGATCAAACTATTATACGAAAAACGGTTATATTCAAATGTATATAATAAATAAGTATTATAACACAATTTTCGTGTATTATCGAAATAAGCGAAACAAATTTTTGTAATATAGGGGGGGGGGAAATTTCCTTTTTTCACCCCCCCTGAATCCGCGCCTGCCACAAGTGGAAGGGATTTTTATAAGTTTGCCATTCCGTTTTTAAAAATTTTGATGTAAGACCCTACAAAGTATTCTGCGTCCGTCTGTCTGTGTTTCTTTTTTAATAGGCTTTCCGAATATCCCAGACATGATGGTTGTTAAATATTATTATCACACATAGTCCGGAATTGTTTGCAATTGAAATTCAGCCAGATTAGTCCGAAAATGGATGAGGCTGCCACTAGTGGAAAACGTCCGGCAAAATGTGGGCGGCACAAGTGGGCGTGGCACAAAAAAGACTTATTTATCCCTAAAGAACGGTTGATCTAACATTTACCATCAATTTGCGTATATGTTGAAATTTTCCTCATTGTATTCCATTTTACATCTTGCAATTATTTTAGTGTCATTACTAGAAAAGTGGCCATAAATTTTATTACTATTGTGGCATCACTGTTGAAATGGCATTTGTTTTAAAAGCAACGTTACCATTTGTCACGTTTTTCCTTTTTTGCAAGTCTTTTTTTGCTCGATTTTTTTTTTTTAATTATTAGACAAAATGAATTCCAAATACACTGTGGTGTTTTATTTTAAGATTTTGGCTCTTCTGTAGAAAAAAAGTATTTAAAAATAAACAAGTTTTTTCAGAAATGGTGATATTTTTGATTGATAGTAGATGTTAGATATTTCAAGTGTGAATGCATGTTTCACATTTTCGAACAACTTCCAGAAGTTCCTGCGAAATGTATGCAAGTGTACAAAGGGTAAAAGGGAAAAAAATTTGGTACAAGCAGCTGTGTTATCAATATCCAACCTGTATAAGAATTCAGGCTGGATTATGTAAGTGGGAGTGGCACCTGCTGTACAAAAACATTATAGGTTTCTGTATATCCGGAGATCGACAAGAGCCAAAATTTCCAAATAAGATAGAAGCACTTGGGATACCAATACACAGCATCTGACAAAATGTGGGCGGGACTGGAGAAAAATTGATTTACTTATATTCTAAGATTGGTATTTATATACTTTTTGTTATTATTACACCATGATGAAGGGTATATAAGATTCGGCATAGCCGAAAATTGTTTTGTTTATGAACGTTTGTAAAGAATTAAGTATAAATTCAATAATTTTGCGTTAAAGAAAATGTCAAATGCAAAATTTATTAAGAAATTGTCTTTTTGTTCAAGCAAACCCAAACTTCTAGGGATTTAGTAGAAATAATTTAAATTTTGAAAATATAAAAAAAATTGTGCACTAAAAAGAAATTATTGGGTAAAATCAAACTCACCTTGAGTATCCAGCTTAACCATTTGGGGTGGTGTGGGTAACTTTTTTTTAGAAATTTATTTATTTATATACAGAATAGAATATAATAAGAAAAAATAACAAAAATTTATTTTAGAGCAAATTTAAGTAAATATTTAATATATGATAACAATATAATTCAAGTTATATATTAAGGTAGGTAAACCTCCTAACAAATGTTTTAGGCGAAAACCCAAAAAAAAGCGTGACCAGTAAATTGAACAAACTTTAGCTTTACACAGAAAAAATTAAAAATTTTCTCTAATCCGCAAATTTATTCCAAATTCATAATATTAAGCAAACAGTTTGTTGATTTTGCACCTATTATTATCGAAATCATAGTAGACAACTAGTATGCTAACTGGTTGACAGGTACTTAACTCAAATGTCAGTGGTACCTAACTTATGTTTGTATTATTAAGATTTTTTTTTTCAAATGTATTGGTGTATAAAACTATTTCCACCACTAAATGCATATAATCGTATAAAATATGGCAAGAATTGGTTTTCAAAGATAAAACTTTTTTAGTTCAATAAATTTTAAATTTATTTAATGTTGGCTGCATTTATAAACTTTTAAAAACAATGTTTGTAAAATTTGTATTCTGTAATATTGGAAAATATTCAAATAATTTATTATTTCAAATATTATTTTCATACCACAAAATGCTACTCTGCTGGCTTCAATAATATTAACAATAGAAAAAATTTAGTGTCAAAATAAGTTATTTAAAAATTTTTAGTTTGTGAAAAATAAAAGCATTTTGCCAAAGGAAATAAGCAAAATGTGCTGGAAAAAATTATTAATTATGTGTTTGTGTCATAAAAGTCAACAAAAATTGTTATATTGTGAAAAATTGTAAATAGAAAAATTTCAAATTTTGTTTTGTTTTTGTTGTTTTTATGTGTGTTGAATTCACATAGAACGTATATGTGTGAGGGGTGAACTAAAAAATTGAGAACGCTCTATCCAGTGGGCATACTTGTTCTTTACTATGACCAAAATGATTATATTGATTAAAAATTTACTAAAAATTTTAAAATTTTAAAATTTTTGTTTTCAATAAATGATATTTTTAATTTTAATTAAAAAAATAAAAAACTTTACCATTTCAAACAATGTGTTAATTTATTTTATTAAATATTGACAATTCCCAACAACAATTCTAAATTATTTTATTTTAAACGAAAGAAAATCAATTAATATTTTTTGATATTTAATTGATATTTTAATTATAAATTTATTTTAAAACAACTAAAATGTTAATGATATCAAAATTATATTTTTTAATTTTCTTTTAACTAAAAAAAAATAATTGATTCACTTATCACATAAATTTAATATAAATACTTTTTAAACCATTTTTTTAATTGATAAAAAACTTTTTTCTGTGTATTTTTTTTTACAATTTCTATTGATATACAAACTTTTATTTGTAAGCAAATAATTTTATAATGTAATTGAGAAACGGTTAAATTATGTTTAATCTATTCAAACGTTTTGCAATACAAAATACTTTTTTTAATAAAACACGCCTAGAATATTTAATAGGCGTGAACATAGCTTAATAAAAAAGTCATTTCAAATATTTGTGCATAAGTATAAGTCTTTGGAGGTAAGGGACAGAGGGGTAAAGCCCCCCTTATGTCGCTACTATGGGGTAATACGGGAGAGATTCCGTGATGCCATTAGCCGGTCCTGGAGGGATAGAATAGATTTCAGGGTGTCGAGGGCCTTATGGCCCGGATTGGACACAGGTGCAACCAGGGTTCTATTAGGACTGGATTGGAGTAGTCTCAGGACCCTTATAGGGTTCCTGACGGGGCATTGTTCTGTTAGGGCCTTTATTGGTAAATAGGACATTGCTATACCGGACTTCTGTAGGTTGTGCAGGGATGCCGTGGAGCTAGAGACGGTGAAGCATGTACTGTGCCACTGTCCTAGGATGCACGGCCTCAGGCAGAAATGGCTAGATGCTAGATTTCACGATGAACTGGGGTGTACCGCTGGATGTAATCCAACCGATCTACTAGCGTGTTTTAGGGAAATAGGACGGCTGTTTCTTTTGGAGGGGCCGTAGGGGGAATTTGTCCTACGTATTTACTAATCTGTACAAAACCTAAGGTCTGTTTTTTACTCTTCTTCTTTACTTGTCTTTTTCCTCTTTTCTCCTTTACTGAAGGGATTCACAATGGACCTCGTTGGTCTCCAAGTGGATATGCGCCCTTGGGCGCGTAACCCTTTTTAACCTAACCTAACCTAACCATGAGTCTTTGGAGACGTGTTCTTAATTATCTAACAAGCAAGCAAAATTGAGATCCTGATCACAAAGCTATACTTTCCCTAGAGAGAAGCGGAATGACACCAAAGTAGTATCGTGCTATGTCTTTTATGAATGGGACCTTTCACTTTTACATGGGATTGAAAGTCCCCAAAAAATGTGTGGCACCACCGGTGAATACTGTACTGTAATTTATTACTTTTTCTATCTTTTGGTTCTTCATATACCAGTTAAATGATTGGTTCTCATTTCACTGGTCATGAGTTCTTCCTTTTTATACTTGTTCTATTTGCACAAATTCCAGGACCAGAACAATTGACATGATTTTCAAAGGAAAAAGCAGAGCCAAGTTATTAACACAATTTTGATCATTTGCATTTAAATTTTTTTTTTATCAATCAAAATCAAGTAGAATAGTAGGTATGATTCCAAATGAGGAGACGCTACCTTAAAAATTTATATGTTTATCCCTCATATAAAGCTATTCTCGGAAAATATTTTGGTACGCCTTAAACCGTAACGAATTATACTTTTGCAATATATTTTAGTCTGTCAAATTTCGTGAATATTGATCGATAATTTATCATAGGTCACATATAAGGCTTACTCCCGAAATATTCTAACCGTCGGTACGAGATTTTAAAATTCGGACCGAATATAGCACTCTTAGCTGTTTGACATAAATTTGTTTGAAGTTGTCATGACTCCTTTATTATACGAGAATTTCCTAAGCTTTATGGAAAGAAATCAAAAATTAACTTTTGCTTCTGTAAAAAAACAAAAAAAAAAAAAATTTCGAATGGGTTTAACTGGAAATGACATAATATGACATTTGAAAACCTAATTAGCAATGTCATGAAAATGGTTTGCAAATTAAGTTTTTATTGATTTTAAATAATCGCTTAAAGAAACCTTATTTTTATCTTTTGTATGGGCTATTAATTAATTTATTTTCAAATTTAATGTCTGAAGTTTTTTATATATTTTATAAAACAAAAACTATGCAAGATAATACGAGGTCTTTTCTGTGCTGAAGGCTCTAAAGAATCATAGATATCATCACTATAAGAACCAGCGTTTCAAAAAGACATAAGTTCAAGTCCTCTTTCCGACCTTTTTTCGTTTCCTTAATATTTATTCAGTTTTTGTTCCTCCAACAAATTTCCAGAAGAACAGCATCAGAACATTTTTTTACTCGGCATCTGCGAATTGTATTAATGTGTTACAAGAAAAAAAATCTACCAAATAAATCCTTTTAATTTTATTCTTCTTACTTTAACTCGATTTTCTTGGTTTCTGTGGATTTATTTAAATTGAATTTGCAGGGAAAATTTGCAAAATTGAGAAACGTAGATACATCTATATTGCCAAACACACGCAAACAAACGAAATTATACATATGCAAAGAAAAAGATTTAAAAACAATTAAATATTTAACTGAATAACTTTGAATATATTTTAAACTGGCATATGTATATAAGAAAAAAAATATTATAAATATTAAAAACTATTCCATTTCATATGGCATTGCAATTTGGTAACCTTTTCCTCGTTCATCTGATTTGGTGTCTAGCTGCTAACTAAAGTAGTCGATGTGCTTGTGCAGATAGTGCATTTTCAGCGACATTTTAACACGTATTTTGACAGATAGCATTCAGTGTAGGTAGGGTACACCGGTAGGCTAGTTGATAGAGAACTAATCCATCAGAGCGGGGATTGTGGATTCGATTCTCGACACCGACTCTGGTCTCCTGCAGACATGCGTAGATCTTTGTGGAATTTTCAAAAGAAAAAATCATTGAATGAACAAAAGTCTCATAGCTCTCAGGCCCATTTTTGCCTACACCCCTTCAACAACCTCTTTGATAGAATGCCAAGCAAGCAGTTGGTTTTTAATAACGACATTATCAAATGGCTGATTTTTAACAAGCGAATATCTGGACCATTGACAATACCTTAAGAAGAAAAGTAATATAAATATATTTATGTATGTATATATCAGTGATGGAAAATTTAAAATTTGAAATGGTACTGACCACTAATCAAAAGAGTACTTTATTAACCATTTTGGTACTTTTTATATAACCAACTTTTTTTTTTAAATATAAAAAAACAAATTTATAAAAGAATAAAATATTAATTATAATTAATATTAATATTAAAATTATAAAGTTTTGCTTAACAAACTAAAAATTAATTCAGTATTAATTCCCGAACAAAAATGTTATTACATATTTTCTAGTGGTGTTCAAAATATGTTTGTTAATTATTGCTGAGTAAAAATAGGAAATTTATACTAGTATGTTATGCCGTCATCAAAACCATGTAGTTAAAACGCGCTTAAAATGACATTGATGCTTGAAGAATATCAATATTTTGCAACAAAAAACATGAACGATAAGGAACTTTAAAGTGTATGTGTACTCTGGATGTTATTGGCAGGTAGGAAATATTTAAAAAAAATAGCAACGCTGGATTTCTTAACAAAGAAGCATAACAAGAAAAGAGTACTTAAACTGACGTGGGGGTACTGCGGTATTTATGAAAAGAAAAAGTACTGAAAATAGTACCATAGTACTGAATTTTCCATCACTAGTATATATTAACCCCCATATTCATAAAAAATATTTTAGGTTTATAGCAGGCTTATGAAACGAATTTTCCATGAAAATTTGTTCAATAAACCTTTTATTAATCAAAAATATTTTTTATGAATATGGGGGTAAAAATATACATACATATTTTATGTGTTTGCATCAGGGATGTTAAATGGGGGTTAAACTTTGTACCAACTTCTAAAAAAAGTGTACTTTTTGGACCTTCACGGTACCATTTTTTTTAATTTATTAAAACAACAAAAAAGTACATAAAAATTCAATTGTACACAAAAAAAAACAAAACTTAACATTAACATACATTATTAATAAACTATTTGGCATTTTTACATCATAGCATTTTTGGTTACTCATATATCAAAATTTGTTGATATTTTATGTTTCCAAACTGGTTTCTTCTCTCGGCTACAAGCTTCGTCTGTCTGCCTTTCACTTCCCACATTGTCAAAGGGGACTAAGCGCTCTATACACCCCAATTCTAGTCGCATATTTAAGCGCCCATTATATTATATTACCAAATGAGTCACGGTAGTACCACGGTTATTTATAGGGTAAAAATGTACCAAAAAAATTACAATTATACAGCCTTTAACATTCCTACTTTGCATTCTTTTAATTTAAGAAGGGCGTAATAAAATTAAAACCCTCAGGCTAATAACTTAAATCTTTTTTCTGCATTAATCAACATTTAATTCAAATTCTAAATTTGAAAACCTAATTAGCAATGTTAACTTATTTTCAAAAATTTTTTTAACTTTTTCTGGAATACCTTCAAAAAGGGCTTTCACTGTAGTTTCGGACACTTTTTTTTGAGAAAGTTGCCCACTCTTTTCTAAATTCGCTTTCACTTTTTGAACAAACTCTTGTGTCCTTTAATTGTTTTTTACTAAAGCCCAATACCTTTCAATTGGTTGAATTCCGGACAATTTGGCGTATAGCCTCCTTTGGTACAAAACTGATGCCATTGATTCGATACCACTCAATCGCTAATTTACTGTGGTGCAAGTAGCGAGAAAAGGCTAAAAAAATTATTGTATATCGTGTGATTTTATAAAAGGAAGAAGTCTTATCTGCAGACACTGTTTAATATAAACGTCACCATTTATTGTACCAGTAGTAACAAATGAACTGATTCTTTGGCTACACGTGCAAATGGCCTGTCAAACCCAAAATTTTTTGGGTATTTAGATTTCTTTTGCATACGAAATTCTTCTACAACAATTCCTCTACAATCCGCGACATAGAATTTTTGCCCAGGAAGTGGCTTAAAATCAGACAGCACATAAGTTTCGTCGTACATTACGCAGCATTGAAAATTGTGCAAAAACCCTTTTGCAAAACTTTCGCACGCTGTTTTGCCACCAAAATCTTTTTCGGATTTCTATCTGAAAGTTTTTGCACTTTATATGTTCTCTTTTTTAACTTTTCTTACCGAAGTCTTCGAGCACTTCGGCTGCTGGGCCACTTTTCTTCCAGAGAGATAGGGATATTTGAACCAAATACTTTTAATTTTCTCAGCCATCTTACGATTTTTATTACCCTAGACACCGTATTTCGGGATACATTTGCCAGCCTATCAATAGCTTTGTGCCGGCAACTTGGATTTTCGTAAAATAAGTTTACGGAGGTCTTGTTCATTCGAAATTTGTATAACAATTAATTTTGATACTGACTGCAGTTGTTAAAAAAATAACGGTATTGATTTTGAGCACATAGTATTAAAACTACATGCCTAAAAGTACGCACTATTTATTTCGAGCGCACTCTTTACTTTTAGTCTGTCGGAGAATATTAAAAGCCAAAATAGTATATATTCTTTTCCTCTTAGCAACATAAAACTTTCATTAGACCCAGTTTTGCACGTAATGTAGGCAATAAAACTTTGTTTTGAGGTACCGGGGATCTTCAATAACATTGGCATTCACATGTTTGCTTAATTTCCTACACTTCCATGTATGACTTGTATACTAAGTTTAGAAGATACTTTATTCAACACCGCTTCAAAAGTTGCTTATAGAGTATCTACTAAAGTATTCATTTATTCGACTTTTGTTTTGTTCGAGTAAGGAATTAATCGATTTCTTAATTTTAATTTTGCTCGATTAATCAAATAAGAGTTTTAATATGTTCGAATAAATCGAATAATTCAAATAATTGTATCCAATGAGAAAAACATATATGCCTTTTTTATTTGATACTTTTTTATATTAATAAAACGAAAAAACCATAAAATAAAAATATAGTCAAACAATACACAATAAAATAACAATTCATTTATACCGCGAATACAAAACTCTGCTGCAAAACATACAGTTTTTAAGGCGCTAAAAAGACCGCAACAAGATTAAAGAAATATAAAAAAAAAATAAACCATAAACAAAGTAAGCACTACTTCGGTTAAACAGACTATAAAATGATCTGAGTGCCAAAGTTTAATAAATGCATTAAGTTCAGCAGCAATCAGGGTACATTAATTTTTTTCAGTGTATAATTTGCAATTATGCACCGCCTGCTAAGCTTAATACGGGAATATAACATTGTTTTTCATCCCATATTTTTATTAATTATTTTTTAATTATTATCAAAGTTGTTTTTGGGAATACAAATATTTATTAAAAGATTTTGTTTGTTGTGCTTAATTCCCTTCTTTAATAATTGATAAAAATACTGAAATTTATTGTTGGAGGATAAGCTGTTCCTATGCGCAAAAAAAAAATAAAAAAAAAAAAAAAAGGGAATTAAGCACAACAAACAAAATCTTTTTTTAATTATTTATTTTATTTTAGACGTTTTTGTCGCGGTATATTTATGAGAGGTCCAGCCTATTTATTATTCGTAATTCAATTTAACTAATATATTATTCCTGAAAATCAAGTATTATTTAAATCAATGCAGATTCTCAGTTAATTTTTTTAAAGTAACCGTATTTTTTCCTATCTTTAAGAGAAGTTATGGTTATGATAAACATTCAAAGTATGACGAAACTTTTTAAACTGGATCGTTTTCAAAGTTTGTTCGATTTAAATTTCACTCATATGTATTCGATTTACCGGACATGGCTAATAACTATATTTTTCTTCATTTTAAAGCTCTATTCCATAGGTATGGGTAATTATTTTGCGCAAAAAATCCATGATTTTGTTTTCAACTACCTATCTAATGAGGCTTCGGTTTTTAAGACGAATCTAACAATACCTTAAAATTCAAAATTCATCCAGCCGTTTGGATGGTAAGAGGTAACAAAAAAATTGAAGAAAGGATAAAAGCAGGTAACCCATAATCTGACAGTGCATGGTTTACATATTTATAAAAGCTGATGAATTTTTTACAACTCGAACTCAATATAAAAAAGCGCTCTTTTAGTACGAAAAGTCATATGTATGGAATTAGTAGTTAATCATTTCTTTCTTATGTGTTTTATAAGTTAGAAATCTAAAAAAAAAAAAAAAAATTTTATGTAAAAAAGGAGAATTTTCTAAGAAATTAATCTAAATCGATTAATTGACATAAGTTGTTCGAGTTATTCGTTATTTGAAATTGGCTATTTTAATTATTCGATCAAATAATGGCGAAAAATTTCTTCGATTAATCGAACAACGATTAATTGAGTGGATACTCTAGTATCTACTAACAAGAACTTTTAAAATAGAAAAGAAATTAAAATCGCAGAAAGTATAAAAATTAAAAAATTTAAATATCTTTGGCCTTACATATTCAATTATAATTGTTCAATTTATATGTCGAATTACCTAATTGGATTACATATAGAATATATATGGGAAAATTAGCTGGGGGCTTATTCTGGCAGTCGTGATCGAATACCTTTTCGATTCGACGGCAATTTTAATTCAGTCAAAACTGAATAAATTGAAATTATTTTTTCAGTGTTGTAAAGCATTTGTTTGAGTTTTCAAAACACTAAAAAAATAATTTCGATTCGTTCAGCTTTGACTGAAATAAAATTGCCGTCGAATCGAAAAAGTATTCAATCAAGACTGCCAGAGTTAGCCCCCTGAGCTTAAAAAGGATATACGTTAACAAATCGAACTAACTTTTTACAACCCCTTGGGGATTTTGGTCTACTGTTTGTCGACATTCATTTTGCGTTGGTCTCAATCGGAAAGCCTTCGAAGATCCAACATTTTGTGCACAGTGTAATAAATGTGGCAGTTGGTACGGTCCGTGGTTAAATGTGCAACAATTTTCAATTCATACCAAGAAAAATCTAATTCAAAGCCTACTACGATTTCAATATATAACAACAAAAAAAAAAACCTAAAATTCCATAATATTTCTGTGGCAATTAGGAAAAAGTGCTTATTCTTTAAGTTTTCTAGGAGAGCAATCTTAAACTTTCAAGATTATTTTTAAAGCAATTATGATTTTGGTTTTTTATTAAAATTTTTTGATAATTTTCATTAAATTATTTTTATGAAGAAAGGAATTTTACAATATGAAATTAATTAAAATCTTTTATTTTTTCGATAGTTTTTAATCTGTACTCAACACTTTCTCGAACTTAAGTCAAATTTACATGTTTCGAGACCTTTAAGGTTTTTTTTGAAAATGTATTCCTATTCTTATATAATCATTACTTCTTTTTAGAAATTATAGGACTTATTAGTACGAAATTTGGTCTCGTTAGATACAAATTATTCTGAGTCGGTTGGTATACCAAAAGCAGGTGTAGGTTATTCCTAATGGTAACAAAACAACAAAATTCTATCAGTCAAATTAAATACATAATTTTTTTCCATTTCCGGTTGTACTAAAATTTCAATTTCTAAGCCAATTTTTTTGTAAATTAAATGTTAGTTTTTTGATACAGTTATACCCCAGCCAGCATTTTGTATCGTAGTCCAATTCAGCTCCATGAGGAAATTAACCGCTTATAAGCTAATTTTTCGATCACAAGTGATATTCTCGTTGTGAGAATATGTTACCTACCCTCCGATGAATCACATCAAATAATCCTTTGTGATACAATTTTCTGATTCCTTTCAGAATGAATCCTTTGTGAATCCTTTTTCATTCGCTCTGGTGTTAGATCAGTTTTAAAATCAAAACATTTAGAAATCATTATTTAAACATATAAATGAATTATATATGAATTCTATTTTAATCACTCAAGTGATAAATCAGTTTTTCTTATCATCAAAAGTTATCTGAAATGACTCATTTAGGTAACTTTCCAAGAAATTTTCACCAAAATGCAATCTGCGCCCTTTCTTGGATTGTACAATTCAATCAATCTTATTTAACTGCTATTACCGGTTCTGTTTGCGGTCTTCTGATTTTATATATCAAACAGATTTTAACTAAATATTGCAAATATAATCCGAAAAATAAAGAAAATACAATTTTCATTCGTTCATTAGAGTTTATTTTATTTTATTTGTTTTCCCTGGATTCCCAATGAAATTTTTTATCGTTGATTTTATAGTTAATTCTTTGTTTAGCAAACTTTTAATTTGCTCCTCTGCTTTTGGTAGTTATAAAAACTCGTATATATTTTATTTTTATTATTATTTTCTCTTTTAATTTCTTTTTAACTAAAACCACAAAATAGCAAACATAATGAATACAACTTTGTTGCACTTTAGTTTTTTTTTTTTTTCTTAATTTTCAGACTTAACAAATATTGCTTGAGCTTCTTTCGTAACTCTTCAATATCTTTGCTCCAACAGTCAACTCTTGACTTTGAATCTTAAAGATTTCTTCAATGCATTTAATGGCAAAGAAGCAAAACGAGAATAATGTAACGAAAAAAATAAACGAAACAATATCAAAGTCTCTAATCACTTCTAATAAGAACAACAAAAAGAAGGAAGAGAGAAAGTAAATAAAAGAAACTTGTGCAATATCACGAGGGGATTAAAACAATTGTTAGAAGCAGCTAAAAAATGGTATAAAATAAAATACAAGTACAACAATGAAAAGTAACAAACATAAAAATACCAACATTCAGGGAATCAACAGAAAAGAAATGGACAAGTTTGTATTCTTAAAACCAGTTACTTTAAAAGTAATAGATGAATACAGTTGGTTAAGGGAAATAACCCAAGATATAAGAAGGCTGCAATATTTTAAGCCAGTCTTCGAAAGATTGATATATTGAGCCCCTTAATTTCTGCTGGCATATCCCTGCGGGAAATTTGTGTCAATTGTTCTAGCAGATTTGGTTCTGGGACTTGTGAAAATAGAATTAGAACAAAAAGAAACTACTAACGACATGTGACAGGAGAACTAATCACTTAACTGATATATTAAGAAATAACAAAAAGGTAGATTTTTTATATTTGTATTAATTTAGTTTTAATATTTTTTATATTAATGATTTTTTAATTTTGTATGAGGACCGTTTTTGTAACAGGTTCAGTATACACCAGTGGTGTGATACATTTATTTGCGACTTTTTAAAAATTTTTTCTTAAAATTAATTCTAGGACTTTTTTATTGGAAGAACACCAAGGACAACCATTGCAGTAACTTACAAATGGTGGCTGTAAGGTGTTAGTGAAAAGTGATAGGTCCCATTCATATAAAGTGTTAGAAGTAAAAAACCTATCACGGGACAACTTTAGTGTCAGTTCGCTTCCCCCTACGGATAAGGTTGCAACAAATGTTTTCCGTCTTCCTCTATCCGTTGCAAGGCTTTTCATCTCACTCCAAGTTAGGGCACTTTGTCTTAGCTCTGTTTCTAGTTGGCGCCTTCAGGTGTTACTTGGTCTTATAATACATCTCGAGCCTTGGTGACTACAATCGAGCAGCTGCCTTGTTATGTCATTCGTAGCCTTTACCAAGCCATATAAATTTTCTATCTCTGATTTTTACCCCTTAAGGTTTTTGGTTTAACATATCCCAAAGTGCACAGATTGATGTGTCAACTGGCTAGAAAACACCATGTATTTGGCTCAGACATCTTCTATTCGCAAACGCTTGCATTGCTTTCAGTTAAAGTTTCGCAACCTTGTTAAAACACATAGTTTACACTACTGCTAAAGGCTTTTCTCCGTATTCATAAACCATTATTAAATTTAACAATAGTTTGTTAAGGAACATTTTCATAGAACATTTGTTTTGTAAACCTTCATTAAATTTAAAATTTTCTTATGAATACAGGCATTTGAGTTTCGCTTTGTGGATAAAGATCTAGTGAAGTCTAGAGTTTATTCAATATTCGGAACGTCGATTTCGCTTCGTTCGTCCTAGATTAGATGTCTTTGTCGCATTTGTTGTGAAAATGCTACCCAAAAAGCTTAAAGTGTTGACGTCATCTATATGCTGACCCATTAGTAAGAATTTGTCGGTGTTCGAAGCATGAATTCTCACAGACTTGGTGTTATTAATGTTGATCTGAAGACCAGCTCTAGCCGCTCGTTCGTCAAGACTCTGGATTTTTAAGACCATATCAGAATATCGCGTGTGATAAAGACAAATGCAGATAACAAATAAATTGCACATATTAATGTGCAAATAATGGAAAACTAAGTGTAGAATTTACCAAATGAAAGTAAGCAATATCACAACAATTTTTTAAAATATTCAACAAAGTTGTATACTCTATACAAGCACTTGTAGGATGAGCATTATTATGCATTTCTGCTCATTTTAAATAAAAAACAATCTTCCAGAGCACCGATCGACTCAGGATCACTTTCTCAATCGATTTAATTTTATGTCCGTCAGTCCGACTGATTTTGGGTTCGTGTAAGCGCTGTGCGAGAAGTACAAGTTGAAACTGTGCAAATAGTTTGTTATCATATGAACGAAGTCTACTAAAAATGGTAAAAAAAATGTCGATCGTGGATGAAACGAAAAGTACATAATTCCACAATACTAATTGTTAATCAGCTAAGGCTCGAGCTCTGTGTTCACATTTGTCTTTCAAGTTGTGCTGATAAAAAGCTTAACGAGAAAAAAGGCAAAACATGAAAACATACAGTAAAATGTACTTTGGACTTCAAGAAGAATTCTTGACAAAAAGTATGAAAAACAGAAGTTAGGAGGAACATTTAAATCAATTAAAATAGATAATCATTCAAAAACAAATTTCGATCTACCAATTTGGTTAAAAGATTGATGATTGATGTGGCTATTGACTGCCAGCTGCCTTCGATGGCGATGAGTGTTAAAACGGCAAACCCCTTTGAGGAGATTGTGTGGTTACAATCGAAACAGGTCAGGGCAACCTGTCCGTGAAAACCTGGGTTCAATTCCCAGCTCAGTCAAAACTGAAAAATTATCAATAAATTTTAATTCATCTCATGTTGTAAAATTCCTTTCTTCATAAAAATGATTTAATGAAAATAAAATTTAATGAACTTTAGCTTGAATAAAATATGAAAAATTTGGATTAAAAAGTATATAATTTCTTTAATTTGAAGTCAATTAAAATTTCATTAGTTTTCTTTTTATATATATATTTTTCGGTTTTAGAGAAAAATATTCCATGCCATACACACGCTTCTTAAAATTCCCAAAAAAAAATATATCGAGAAAAATCGATTAAATCTTTCAAGCGCTGACAATTAAAACGCTGCCTGTTGAAATAATTCGTTCGAAAAAAATTTTCGTAACAGTTTCACTCTCTGCCTCACTGTAGGCTTTTAGACATCTCAAAGCTGAACTCAACAAATCTTCTATTTAAAAAAAGCAAGAAATCATTACGTAAAGTTACATTTTTTTAATTTCTAATATTGTTATTCATTAGTTTTGATCAGTGTTCGAAAATAAGCATTTAATACTGATCTTTAGTGATCGGCTCGGTAGATATGTGGAAAACAAAAACGCTTATGGTGTTTGTGTAGTTAATCATTCCAAAAAAAGTTTCTCTGCTTGCGATCTTCGAACACAAAAATAATACTGTACTTATCCAACTCAACAAAAAGGTAAGAGCATTTGATTTCGTTCTGTTCTTGTTTTTTTACCACAAATTTCGTTGTGTTCGGTTCAGCAAATTAATGTTTGATCGTTTGATTTTTTACAAACCCAAAAACATATACAGAAAAAAAGCACACAAAAAAAACTTTACCCAAACAAAACGTGTACACAACATACACACAAGCTATTCGTGCTGTGGTCGTTACTAAAAGTTTTTGTATGCTCATTCATTTATCAATGTTAAAAAAGAAACACTATAGAACATTAAAAGACAGAACCACTACAATTGCTTTGTTTTATAACTAAGAACAGAATAATAGTTAATGTTCGTTACTCTCTTGAAAATGGATATTAACGCTATTTAGGATTGTGTATTAATACACAAATTCTATATTATCAGGATGCCTAAGAAGTGGTATATGGCGAAACAAATTCATAACAAAGGTATATAGAACATGCAATCGATTTTAATTATCATGAATTATAATTAGCTTGATTAATTATCATTAGCTTGTAAAGAAAAAATATAAAGAAACCTTATAAATATATCGCAAAAAATAAATAAAAGTTATTAGTTTAGATATATTTTGTTATAAATACACCGAAGGCCCCGAGTACCATTATATCCAAGGAATGTATATTTATCTTGCAAGAAAGAGATTACCTCAAATATTTAGTTAAAATTATAAACAATTTAACAAACGAAATCTTAAAAACTTAAAACTCTAATCAGTTTTTCTGCAACTGTAGTTATATAACCAAGATTTTTCTGTCACCGACTGTCTACCTTACAGACAGTACACAAACACTCACACACTGCTTCATTTTATACTTATCTACCCTGCAAATAAGTTTATCTACTAGAATACTTACTACCAGCAAACCAAAGCATATGGCTTTAAATTCACTTGTGCTTAGAACAAGTTAATAAAAATACCAAACAACCAACAAACAAACAATCAGAAACATCAACAGTCGATGAAATTCCACAAAAACAAAAAAAAAAAAAAACAAACTATATAAATAAAATTCCACCAAAGAAACATAAAACAGCAACAAAACTGAGCATTAGGGTTCGTTAAAAATATAAATAAAAACTAACCAAGTAAGTACTTTAACCAATACAATACTAAAAGTTAAAGAATGTGTTGAGGATTTTAAGGACATTTGTGTTTTTGTTTTACACATTTTAATTTCTAGGGATACAAATATATACGGAGTAATAAATGGCAATCCCTTGGCAAACATCAAACAAGTATTTCGCTCGATGACCAGATATTTAAGCCATTTTTAATTTATTTTCGTATTACAAATTCTTTCGTCAAGTCAATTGCAGGAAGGATTTTCTTCTTAAGTATTAGTTTCTGTTATCAATAATGTATTATGCTCTTTTATTTTTTTTTCATTTTTCCTATTATATCTTGCTATATTTTTAATTGAAAATTAGAAATGCTTGGAATGTGCCCCAGTTGTTAATTGCAAACAACAAATGCGATGAAGAAAAAGTTTAATAGAAAAATTATAATTATGAGCATTTAAAAAACTCTTAATTGTAATTAAATCTAACTTCTTATTTACACAATATATAAAAAAAAATTACTAAATTCGTTTTTAAGAGTACTTAAAGTTGATTTTCCAAATGAAGGTTAGGTTAGGTTAGGTTAGCTTGAGAGACCAATGAGGTCCATTGCGAATCCCTTCAGTAAAGGAGAAAAGAAAAGAGAAATCAAGAAGAATAGTAGAAAATAGACCTCAGGCTTGGTACTGATTAGTAGATAGTTCGTAGATGTTCCCCCCAACAGAAACAGCCGTCCTATTTCCCTGACAAACCCCAGCAGATCGGTTGGATTACATCCAGCGATACACCCCAGTTCGTCGTGAAATCTAGCCCCTAGCCATTTCTGCCTGTGGCCGTGCATCCTAGGACAGTGGCACAGTACATGCTCCACCGTCTCTAGCTCCTCGGCATCCCCGCACAACCTGCAGAAGTCCGGTATCGCAATGTCCCATTTACCCATAAAAGCCCTAACAGAACAATGCCCCGTCAGGAACCCTATAAGGGTCCTGAGCAGGGACCGAAAATAACAGTTATTTTGAAATTTTAAAACAAAAAAAGCAGATAGAAGTAAATGCTGGCAAACTGATTCAAGTATTACAAATTGATCCTTATGAACTTTTCTATGATAAAATATTATGATTTTTAAAGTTTTGATTTTTATTTTTTCGATCAAAAATTACAGTTATTTTTTGGTTTTTATTTTTTTGGACAAAAGTAACAGTTATTTTTTGATTTTTATTTTTTTGAACAAAAATAACAGTTATTTTTTGATTTTTATTTTTTCGATCAAAAATAACAGTTATTTTATGATTTTTATTTTTTTGAACAAAAATAACAATTATTTTTTGATCTTTATTTTTTCGCGCAAAAATAAAAATTATTCTTTAAGAAAAGGTACGTGTTATAATTATAGTTGTCTTTAAATATTTATTTAAATAAGTGATCATCATTGGGATATCTTATGCGCATTAACATAAATATTAAAAGTCAACTAAATAATTATAACACGTACATTTCTTAAAAGAATAATTTTTATTTTTGCTCGAAAAAAAAAATCATAAAACAACTGTAATTTTTGATAGAAAAAATAAAAATCAAAAAATAACTGTTATTTTTTTTCAAAAAAAAAAAAATCATAAAATAACTGTTATTTTTGATCGAAAAAATAAAAATCAAAAAATAACTGTAATTTTTGTTCAAAAAAATAAAAATCATAAAATAACTGTTATCATCAGACTTTTATGAAAAAAGGAATAACTGTTACGGTCCCTGGTCCTGAGACTACTCCTATCCAGTCCTAATTGAACATGTGCACAAAATGTCACTTGTTCTACAAAAATCTCTTTTTAAGCGTAATACATATTTACATAAAATTTCACCAGAAAAAGTAATTGTTTAATGTAAAAAGTTACTTGTTGCAGAAAAACTTAATTTTTATAAAATAAAGTCAAATTTTACAGAAAAAAAGTCGCTTCCTATCAGTGATGCCAGTAGATATTTTAAAAACTGCCTACGTGTCTAAAAAAAAATCCTTTGTTTCGCTACAATCAAAAAAAAAACATTCCGTACCTTAAAAATTTATTGTTTTTAGCAACAGGCAAACAAATACATACATATTTTGTTAACAATTTGTAAATATTTTAATTAAAAGATTAATTAACAAGAAAAAAACCAAAGTAAACATGCACATGTGTACATGCTATGCACAAATTCCATTTCAAAAATTACACTGTTTGACAAATTAAAAAAAACAAAGTCAAATTGCTTGCTTAATTTTTCATTTCCTCATCTTTTTTCCTTTTTAAAGGACTTAACATTTTAAAAGAACACTTATTTTAAAAATCTAATATTTTTTATTAAACTCTGTACCAAACAAAAGAGAAGGCTCTGAATAATTTGAAAAAAAAATATTACTTCAGTTCCCCTGAACAAAAATATAAAAAAAAAAATTTCTTTAAAAAATATATCCATAAACCTTTTCATTGAAAATTTTTAAAAAATTGTTCGGCACATTTCTCTTCTTCATTTGTACTTAATGCTATTGTAAAGTTTTAATTTTAATTTATAAATGAAAATAATACGAAAATTTACGTATTTTTACACAATATATTGAAAATGAGATAATATTTTGAAAATTCCCTACATATGCCTGAAAATAAAAAATCTGGCCTTTTTCCCCTACGCTTAAATTTTTACAAAGACGCAGAGTGTAAGGTCCGATTTAACGGAAGGGAAAGCCAACCTTACACAACCGTTACTGGCGTAAGGCAAGGCTGTGTCCTGTCTCCCACATTATTCATTCTTCTTTTAGACTGGGTAATGGAAAAGACAAATAGTGAGGCCCCTACCGGCATTCGATGGAATATGATGGAGTACCTAAATGATATAGACTACACAGACGACATTTGTCTAATGGCCCATCGCTTTGCAGATATTGAAGCTAAGATAACGAGACTCTCCGAAAACGCCAAACAAGTAGGATTGAGAATTAACTTTAAAAAATCAAAGCTGATGCGTATCGGTACCAATATTTCATCGCCCCTTATTGTGGATGGTACCGTTATGGAAGATGTAGAATCTTTCAACTATCTCGGTTGTAAAATCGCAAAAGACGGTGGCTCTGTAGCCGACATTGGTGACCGAATCAACAAGGCCCGTGTTGCGTTCCTCAAACTGCACAAAATTTGGCGCGCTAACAACATATCCCAGAAAACTAAGTTACGTATATTCAACTGTAGCGTTAAATCTGTGCTGCTGTATGGTTGCACTACATGGAGCCTTACAAAACCGGCCATGAAGAAAATACAAACTTTCGTGAATCGGTGTCTGAGACAGATTTTACGTATATACTGGCCAAATTGGGTATTAAATGAAGCCCTTTGGAATCTGGCAGATTGTTGTCCCATTGCATTTGATATTAAGAAACGTAAATGGACATGGATCGGCCATATTCTCAGGCGACCAGCAAATGATATTGCACTAGAGTGGAACCCTCAAGGTCAACGACATCGAGGTCGACCACGTAATACATGGATCCGGTGCATACGAAATGAACACGAATCAGCTCAAAAAACATGGAACGAAATTAAGCTACTTGCCAGAGATCGAAATAGATGGAGAAAATTTGTTGACGCCCTATGTTCTTCGTGAGTATTTTATGCTACAATTTTTATTAATATTATATTTAATTAAATAAAGGACATATATATATATATATAAAATTTTTCCAAAAAATCTCCTAAAAAGGGAAATATTCCTTCTATTGGCATCACTGCTTCCTACAGAAAAAGTCACGTTTTACAGAAAAACCAACATTTCACAGAAAGATTTACTCTGTACAGACAAAGTTATTTTAGCAGTAAAAGTCACTCTTTACAGAAAAGTAAGGCCCTTATTGTGTAAAACGCAACGCCAAAAATTATATGGAAAGCAAAAACAAAGTCAAAAATATTTCATAAGTTTGTTGTTGCTTTCTGCAGAAATTCATTCTGAATTTTTACATGTCAAACGCTGCCTACCTTGTGGCGTTGAAAAGTTTTTAATTAATAACATATATTAACGAAAAACAATTTAAATATTTTTTTTTAAAGTTATGTCATATTCAAAATGTTATAACTTCGCCAAATTAGCCGAATGTGTTGAGTTTATTTTTTCAATATCTCCAAAACTTTTTCACACACGAAGATGATTTGTATGTCATTTTAAAGAGAATACTTGTGGCTATAAACAGTATATTAAATTTTATTTTGCTGAATTTTTTATATATTACCTCAAACTGTTCTTTAAAAATCCTGAAACTTTGAGGGAAGTGTTTTTTTTCTTTTTTAAGATATGATTTTTTTTCTCTTTCGTAACCTGTAAAAAAATAGTCCTAAAATTAAATTTAATATTGTAATTTTGAGCAATAGGTAGGTAGGTAGGTAGAAAGTGTGAAGTCTCCTATACAGCTTCACCCAGAGACCAAGTAGGTGAAATAAATAGCGAAAGCATAAGAAAAGAAAAAAATTATAGATACGAACAGCAGATATCGGACCAAACCCGAGAGAAACCCCTCACAACACAAATCCGCCCTATGTGCGGCTAGCTCCCAGTCTCCTGCCACGTAGCCAGGACAACCCCATTACGAATATTATCAGACTCTCGATTCCACAGCCCGAGACATCTACTAATTCGCCTAGGAATCTGCTGACCCACCTCAGCCTGCTGCCCTGTAGCCTGGGACAGTGGCACAGAATGTGCTCAACTGTCTCTAGCTTTCCGGCTCCTCACACAACCCCCATCCTCATCGCCGTCCTGCCTATCATGGAGCAGCCCTTGATAATTACTATCATGGTCTACGAATTGGTACCTCATCCGCCATATTCTCCGGACTTAGTACCCAGTGACTATTTCCTACTGCCGAACCTAAATAAATGTCTCGCTGGAAAGAGATTTAGCTTCAACGATGAAATTATTGGTCAAATAAATGCCTATTTTATGGAATTCGAAAAATCCTAATTTTTGGAAGGGATACACAAATTAGAGAAACGTTGGACTAAGTTTATTGAGCTAAAAGGAGATTATGTTGAAAAATAATTCTTTTTTTTGTAAAAAAAACTGTGTTTCATTCAAAAAGTCACGGACTCATTGATCCGCCCTCGTATTTACAAACTTACCTAATTTGGATAAATTTTTTGTGCACCACCTGCCCGAATTAAATATTTTTTGCTTGTTTATAGAAAACATGGTTTTATTTTTGTAAAATGCACTAAATACTGCTTACAAAAACATGACCTTTTTGTACTTTGAAATACCCCTTTTATGAACCTTTTTTAAATCCCCTTGTTGCGACCCTTTTAGAACAAATCAGGTAACTCTGATGGTGACCACATTTAGGGCTATGGGAGCTTGATGACGTAGAGGCCTCTTCCAACATTTGCATTTATGTTGGTTTTTCTGTTGGCTTATCGGTTACAGTGACTCAAAAAAACTGCTGGTACTTGCATATACATATGAGCTATAAAGTTATATTTTATATTAATTACGTCTAAAAAAAGAATTCATTTGATGTACTTTATACTTTACCTATTAATTATATATTTATAAGAGAGACTTAATATTATAAGAAATTTTAAATTATTATGAATAGGCAATTGCATGATGCTGTATGGCTTAGTTCAACATTTTCAGGCCTTTTCTATATACATAATAAACAAAAAATATAAAAACACAAAACTTAAAACATCATGTAATGAGTTAAAAAAAATTCCACCCATTCATGTCATTGTTTTTTTCCAATAGTAGTTCCGCCCAGCTCTAAACTTGTTTGCAGGAGACCAGAGTCTCTGGCGGGAATCGAACCCGCAACCCTCGCACTTTTAGACTAGCTCACTACCAACAAGCTTACCCGGGCACCCATATGTGCGAACACACAGAGAATGCAAATGTGTGCTCTCTCTTACATGAATACACATGTATTGAAAGAACATTATAACATATGACTTTTCAGTGGTCTTGTTATAGGCCTCTCATAAAAACCCATAAATTAACAAGGTTTTCTTACACAAAATTTTTTCTCCTTAATTTAAATCAAAATTAAAAAGACATTCAGAAATAACGCCCTTATGACTTTACTAATCTTAGTTTTGAAATATTTCCTCATAATATTTAACACAAGTACAAATGCAATCAACCTCGTAATCTGAATTATATTTTTGTAACGTTATCCACCACTTTATAATTATAAATAAAACCATTAAATTTTGACACTTTTAATTACTTTTTCTTTATGTATTTTTTCCCTTCCTTCTTTTTCTTTTACTTTGATGTAAATCTTTTAAACTTTGCAAAACACTAAAAGCTTAATATTTGTATCTTTGAACATTAATACATTTTTTTTTAAAGTAATAAAGATATTTCAAAATATTACTCCCAAAAACAATTGTATTTTACAGACTCGGCAATTGCCAATTACTTTGAAATTTGCAAGTACAATACATGCAATAACCAGGGTTGTCAGATTGATTTTGATCTTTTTCGCCAAATTCAATGTCAAAAATCGCCAAAATCGCCAAAGCATTTATTTTTTTCGATTTCGACAATAATATATGTATTTTTAGAATAATTAAAAATATTTTTTCATAAATCCCAAAAAAAATTTGTTCCGTATCCCTAAAATTCGCCAAAAATTCAAAAAAAGTCGCCATATATTTTGTTAAATTTTTATTTAACAAAAAAGGTGAAATGTTTAAAATATTTTATAGAAGTCTACTTAAAGTAAAAAAAAAGGATTTTGCGGTAAGTATTAAACAAATATTGGATGTACAATTTATTTGTATGTGGTTGCAGTTCTATTATATAACTAAAACGCTATATAGTTCACCAAGAAGACTAACTTGTTGTCTTCTTTTTTGAAATACATTGTGAAGGTAGAAAAGAAATGCAACATGTGCTATTTATATTCATATAACTTTTGGTTCGTAAAAACGTGTCGAAAACTTCATATCGCATTCTATTTCAAAGCAGATATTTAGTGAATTTCAATATTTCAATACAGGTACCTGCCGTATCCTTGTAGCTATAAATTGTTGGCCTAAACGAATCTTAATTAGATTGAATATCATCATTACAATTTTCTTTTAACAAACTGTATTTTTTCTATTGTATTTCATTAACATCCAAGGGTAAGTTAGGATTCATAAAAAATCTTTAAAATATATTTAAAATCAACAAATTTTATGTGATAATTTGTCACATTTTATAATGGAAAAATTTTCATAAACTTTCATTATATTCATTTTTAAGAATTCTACTTATTACTTCTTTCAAGAGCACATTTAAATGTAAAAAAAAAAAATTCCCGAAGATTATCTTCATCAGCCATTTCAACATTATTTAGTTTTAAATACTGGTCATACATATGAATGCATCAAATTTCATACATTGAAATACTAGAATAAAAAAAATATTATTTCTTCGTTTTGAATTTAACAAATTTCAAAACAAATAGATGGCTCATCAAAAATAGCCAATAAAATCGCCAACTATTTTATAAATCGCCAAGTCGCCAAATCAAAAATTAGGTCGCCAAAAGAGTTTGAAAATCGCCACGTTTGGCGAGAAATCGCCACATCTGACAGCCCTGGCAATAACCAATGAAACAAATGCATGTAATTCCTGGTGTTTTTCAAGTCCAATCATATTTTATAATTGACAACTCGCAACTGCGAGTTAATTACACTGTGCTAGAAATTGACATTTTTTTAGACATGCCAGGGACCTAGCATTTTAACCTAATTCGGGCATGCTGAATCCAGTAGTGCTAACCGTTTTTAAGGTTAGCTCTGATTTTTGAGATATACCGTTATTTTGAAAATGGTGGAGGACATATGTTCGCGTACCTCAAAAACTTTTTAGCTTACTGAACAAACTGAAAAAACCGAAACTCCACAATAAAATTTCCTTTAAGAAAAGTTGAAGTTTCTCATATGCGCAGCCGCGGTAGAAACGAATTTTTTTTTTTTTGCAAAAAAAAAATTATTTTTGAGCAACATATTAAAATATTTGTTTTTTGAAAGTTCATCAAAAATGCTTCTTATTTTTTCCAGACATATAAAAGTTGCAAACAAAACAAGTCATAAATGATTAAAATCTTTGAATAATTTTTGATTTTATTCACAAAAGGCAAAAAATTTTAATTAATTTAAGCATTATATAAAACGCAATTTTTGTATGGGAGTCACCCTAAGAAGTGGGCAAGTATATCTCGAGAAAATGTTAAGAACAAAAATCTAATTGAGGTCGGTCATTCATTACATTCTATTAGGGTCGACCCTGGGCATTTATGGCACTTTTTCTTCAATATATTCCTAGTCTGTATTGAACATTATTTATGGGAGCCCCTTAAGAAATGGAGATAGCTGGTAGGCTGGAAATAATTGATGGCGATGAAAAATAAAGTGGTGTTGGTCATACATTTGGCCTATCTGGGGGCATCCAAGGCACTGCAGGGCCCAAATTTAAAAATTTCAACCATACAAATATGGCGGCTTAATAACATTCTTAAATTTGGCCCCTGCAGTGCCTAAGATGGGTCAAATATATGACCAATCCCACTTTATTTTTCATCGCCATCATTTATATCTAACATACCTACCAGCTATCTCCTTTCATTAAGGGGACTAGAGCTAACCTAAAAAAATGGTTAGCACCACTGCCCGAATAAGGTTAAAACGCCAGGTTCCCAGGTTGTCCGTTTTTTCAACTAGCACAGTGTTATTAAGTAATTGTTATTATTGTAAACAGTAAGTGCGAGTTATTTATTAGATGTAATTGTAGTTATTGGCATACTTTAAATACAAGTCATATGTATATTATAATTGTACCTTTGATTAATTACAAAATGTAATTAACAGCACCCAGGTCTGGTATTTATGCTGGCTGTTAGATACAGTTTCTTTTTATTGTTTTTTATTATTTCTATTTGAAAATTCTACGTTTTTCGAGAATGCTGGTTGTGGCATCATAATCTGCCTCTTCTCCTCAAACTTTTTTAATGTGTTTTTATTAATTTTTGTGTAAAAGTTTTTCCCGAGCTCAACAAGGATAACAAAAGTTAAATGCATGTTGTCAATTAAAATACAAATTAAAAATAACAAAACAAAAAATTTTAGTCACAAGTTGATACAAAAAAATAAACAAAATACATAAAAAAAAAAAATTTTAAATAGGAAACAAAAGTCAAGAAAAGTTATTAAAAAATAACAAAAACAGGAAAAAACAACACATTCCACACAATGAAACTTTCTTTGTGTTCTAAGAATTGCACATTCTTTTCTTTCCGCAAAAACAAATTATCGCGTATTTTATAAAAACTTTTTCCTTCCTTAAAACACTATTACATTTTCTTGTTGGTTTTGTCACAGGCAAATACAAAATTTATGACTAAATGGTGGAAAAAGAAGAGTGATCAAGGACGAACGAATTTGCTGCTAAGAAAGCCTAAAGGATCTTGGTGGACTTTTGGTACGAAATTAGCCAAATAATTGTAGAATGTAAATGGCAATAAGAAACGAAAAGATGATTAACTAACTGACTGCGATTTGTAAAATAATTTTCCTCCATTGATTTCCTTTGTTTGTTCTATAGCTCTTCTTAATGTTTAATTATAAAGTCCAAGAATTTATTCAACTTATGGACTTAACGTAGTATACCATTCCCTTAAAATGTAGCTCGACATGTTGGAAGTGGAAAAAAATATTCTACGGAAGTACAACATGCACAACAAGAGGAACAACGAAATGTTAATATAGAATTGTTTCCGTTTTAATTAGTTGGCACATGCATAAACACCCAAAGCGGTGAGTAGTTGGGTAAGCTTTAGTGCCACACAATACTCTTGCAATTCCATAACGATGTTGTGACAAGTGGCAGGAGGGCAATAGTAATAACAAAAACAAAAAATAACAATAACTAAAGCGTGAAAATGCACAAAAACATCAACAGCTATAAAAGGACTAAACAAAATACTCCCACACATACCTACAAATTAGTTGTGTGTGTGTGTTTGTGTGATAATATTTAAAACAAAAGTGTAGTAAAAAGTTTTACCGAAAACAAAAACATAATTTAAATGAAAATGTCAGAAAATAAGAATTAATAAGCAAAAAAAAAAATAACTTGATTGAATACAAAGTTTTTGCTGAACTTTGGCGGTATACAGCTGCCTTTTCTATAATGAATAGGTCTTTAATAAAAAAAATTTAAAAATATTAAACAAATAAATATTGTATGCTCCATTTCTAAAAGAATTTATTCATAATAATACAAACACTTTTGTCATAAAATCTTTATTACTGCATTTGCATCACTTAATTTTATTATCCCCATGCACATATTTTCTTTAATAAAAACATAAACCTTTTTTAAAAGGTTCTTCTCTGAGAGCCACTTAAATTTATGAGACATTATAAAGTTAAAATTCTAGTTAATTTATGAGTAAAATTTTGGATATTATAACATGTAATTTTTTAATGCACTTAGCAAGGGTTACATTAAGGTTAATTACTTAATTAGCACTTATAACAATTTATGGCAACGAAGCAGACAAATCACCACCAGAGCAGAAATTATTAAAAAACGCCAACTGGGGAACGCAAATTTTTATTTTCTTTCCAAATTAAAACAGATGGGTTTTCTAAAAATATTTATTTTGAATTTCTAGCTGTTAAATTAAAAACTTGAAAATTATCTGTAGTATGAGTATTACACAGTGCAACATCTCAAACGTGCACTGTAAACTAGCAAAAATAAGGATATAGATTGGAAACTTTGAGCCAACAATTGCCAAATAAAAGTGGAAAAAATGTACTTTTTAAGTTTTTGAGATTTTGGAACACAAGATGCAGTTTTCCATACGGCTCACGGTCTCCTGCAGACAAGCGAAGAGCTTCGCGGGATTAGCGCAGGAATAAAAAAAAATTAAAAAAAAATAATAAAAAAAAAGATAAAGCCGTATAAATGTTACCGTTTCTTTAATAAAATACTCAAAATCAAATTCACTCAAAATATTAATGGTGTTAAAAAACTTAGCCCTAGCTTAGCTAAAAACCCACAAACAATAAGTTTTACCAGAAACCGAAATAAAAATGAAATGCACATTTGATTAGATTAACCTTTATGTCTAGAGCCACCTACTCGGGTATATTTTTCATATTTAATTTGATATAGATTTGTTACCAGGTGAGCAATCGACTTGACATTTTGAATATGCTCCTAAAATATTGTTTTTTAATATTTAAAAAAATAATTGAAAAAAATATTTTTGTTTTGGAAAATATCTACAAGCAGCTTATGAGAGTCACCCTTTTACCATACAACCGGCATACCTGGGTAAGCACAGAAAAATTCAAATAATTTTTTGATTTAATATGCAAATATGTAACGTGTGATTTTTTAGCTATTATCTTTTTGGCAACACTGGTTTAAACAGCTGACGCACGTTTCGTGTTTTGTTTCACTGTCAAACATCTTCAGTTTGGTCTATAATTTAACCATGAATCGTCTTACAAACAAACAACGCTCGCAAATTATTGAATTTGATTATCAAAATGCGTGCTCTGTTAAGAAAGTCCATCGCGCGCTTCTTCCATTTTATGGTCAGTTTAATCGACCCACTGAAGCGGCTATTCGGGCTATTGTGACTAAATTTCGCACCAAATTTACATTTTTGGACATTAAACCACCAACACGCTTACGTAGAGTGCGAAGTGAAGAAAATATCGCAGCTGTATCGGCCAGTGTTAATGATAACCATCAATTATCGATTCGACGCCGTTCGCAGCAATTGGGCCTCTGTTACTTAACAACGTGGAATATTTTGCGGAAGGATTTAGGTGTGAAGCCTTTCAAAATACAGCTGGTGCAAGAATTGAAGCTGAACGACCTACCGCAACGTAGAATTTTTGGTGAATGGGCTCTTGGAAAGTTGGCCGAAGATCCACTTTTTTATCGAAAAATTGTGTTTAGCGACGAAGCTCATTTTTGGCTCAGTGGGTACGTTAATAAGCAGAATTGTCGATTTTGGAGTGAAGATCAGCCAGAAGCATTGCAAGAGCTACCAATGCATCCAGAAAAAGTCACAGTTTGGTGCGGCTTATGGGCTGCTGGCATCATTGGACCGTACTTCTTCAAAGATGATGCGAATCGTAACATAACTGTGAATGGTGAGCGCTACCGTGAAATGATATCCAACTTTTTTCGCCCAAAATGCAAGAGCTTGACTTGCATGACATGTGGTTTCAACTAGGGAATGGTAAATTGATTGCAAAATCGATTTTCGATTTTTCGATCGACTTTTTTAATTGCGATTTTTTAAATCGATTAATCGCACCTAAAAATCGATTTTAAAATCGTTAAAAATAAATTTTCAAACTTTAAAACAAAAATAAAAATTTTATTCATAAAAACTTATATAAATAACTTTAACAAACAAAACTTTACATACGTACAATAAAAATAGACACAAAAACAAAAAAGAAAAAACCATTGCTAAAAGGTGCATGTCTGAATATTACATACATATTGTAATTATGTTTTAAATTAAAATTATTAAAAATTGCAGTATTTTAGTAATTTGTATTAGTTAAATCGCCTTTTACAAATTACGTAAGTTAATAAACCAATCTTGTTCTCTATGATTTTGTAGAAAAAGTTGTTGGTTTATATGATGACTGTTTAGCCTGTTTCTTTGCTGAGTTACTATTAAGCCAGCTTTAGAAAACAAACGATCACATGGCACTGATATCGCAAGGATGCACAAATATTCCCTTGCAATGTCGTAGATTTTGGGATATATTGCTTTGTATTTTCCCACTCTTCTAGAAGATTTACATTTCGATCACATACTGGTCTGTTTAAATATTGGCGTAACTCACCAGGAATGCCATTAATTAAATCATGGTTTGATTCCATTTTCTGTGTTTCTACAATATTATCGTGGATTTCCCAAATACCACTTTCAATATTGGGTTCGGTACGAATACGTTTATGACTGTTTTCTGTATATTGATGACTCTAACTTCTGGACAACAAGCGCACCTATCATAAAGTTAGGTCAGAATAAGTACAAGTATATAAGAATGTAATATATTTACCTATTTTTGAAACTATAGCAACTACGATTTCATCGTTACTAAAGTGAAGTTTTTTGAAACGTGGGTCCAAAATAGTTGCTATACACAATATAGAATTTTTTTCGACATTCTTCAATTCATCTTCAAATGCAGTTGAATGCAGATTGCACTGACGCCCACACGTATTTTTATTATGTATTAAGGTATGTTAACTCAAAAAGCATTTTATTTTACACAAAATCGATTTTCGATTGGAATCGAAATCGATTTACCATTCCCTAGTTTCAACAAGACGGTGCCACATGCCACACAGCACGCTTAACAATGGACTTATTGAGAGGCGAGTTCGGTGAACATTTTATTTCACGTTCGGGACCGGTCAATTGGCCGCCTAGATCGTGCGATTTAACGCCTTTAGACTATTTTTTGTGGGGCTGTGTTAAAGCTCATGTCTATACACACATGCCCGCTTCAATTGACGCATTGGAAGACAACATTGAAGCATTTATTCATGAGATACCGGCCGAAATGTTGGAAAGAGTATGCCAAAATTGGACTAAGCGGATGGACCATTTGAGGCGCAGTCACGGTCAACATTTGCATGAAATAATCTTCAAACATTAAATTATATGGACCGTACTATCGATTCAAATAAAGATTTCATGCATTTTTCTGAATTTTATGTGTTTTTTTTTAAACTTTCCTATAGCTCTTAAAAAATCACCCATTACATAATTGTAAGAATATTAAATTTAATTTAAATTTTTAGTTTCTATAAAATTGCATCTGTATATAAATTTAGACTAGAGATTCAGAGATTCATCATTATGTATAGGTTTTTACAAATTTTTTTATTTTGTTTAAGCATTTATGTCAAAAGGTTACTTTCCGCGAGTGTTACACACAACGCGGTTTTTGGCATTCTTTGCAGGCGTTTCTTGTAGATCTTCAAATTCACATAAAAACACAAAACAGTATGTCAATCTGACCAAATTCACTACCAAACAACACGACTTACCCGGATATTATGGTTGTATTTTTAACGAACAAATGTTGGTTGTAGACATAAAGGTTAAAAAAGTAGCACTTTGTTATTTGGGTATAGAAATATTACTCATACGTACTGTATGTTTAATAGAACAATAATACCTATTTTCAATACTTATAATTTGATATGTTTTATTCTTTGTCAGAGAATAAACTTGTTTTTATAAGTTTTGTTTAAAAACTATTGACTTTGATTTATATTTTATTGTTAAATAATTAGTTACTATATTGAATTCTTAGTTTATTTGTTATGTTTAAAAAATTAAATGTTATTGATACCAAAAAGATCTATGTGGAATAAAAAATTGATAGAATTTATTTTAAACTTAAAAAAACGCAATGTACAAAAAGCACTTGCATATGTAAAATTTTGTTACCGACTCCCCAAAATTTTAATTTGCATAAAGGCTGTGAGAAATAGTTGAAGTCCTTAGACCATTTTCTACATTAAATCCATCTAGTACCAAAGATTATTTATCACCAAATTTTGTGACCCCACCTGATATCTACGACTAAAACCTTTATTCAAGATTGAATATGTGGTAGGTGAACAAATTAAATAATTTCGAATAAACTCTCTAAAAACTCCAAGTGTATGTGACTAATTTCTTCGCCCTTTCTCATTTTTATATGGCGGCTATCGATGAAAATCCGTTATTTAATCGCTTAAAACATTCATAAATGTAAAGGGCCAAATAAACTACACAAACGGCTTGGCAAACATACACTTTTCGCTTGAAAAAAACGACACAATTAGTATTGTTCATTTTTCAATAAATGTTTGTAAACTACTTTTACTGTGATCAATTTGTTTACGTTTTTTCTTCACCATTTTCACTATGCAAACGGAATAGCACTAGGGAGATCAAACGGTTATTATTCGACCGGTTTAGCCGGTAATTTTAGTTCTGCCCAAGCCGGTTATTTTTATATATCCATTTTTCGAATATCGAATTAACCGGTTACTTTCGAATAATAAACCGGTTACTTTAATAAAGTGTAATTCACATACGTTTTCCATACTCTTTGTTGAGCCATATGGAATACATTTAAATTTGAATTTTTTAATAATAATAATAATAATAATAATACTAGAAAATGAATTTTATAATACTTTCCCAATAATATTTAACTAATTTAATTACTTGTAAACTCTTAAGGTAGCTTAATATGTTCAAAATAACTGTATTATTGAATTTAAATAAATACAGAAAATTTCTGTGGTTTTCACGAATAATCGCGTAAGTCGGTTTTTATCGAAATTGAGATAATGATGTCAAAGTGTTACATTTTGCATTAGGTTGTTATAAGTATTAAGCTTTTTAGAATATAATGTAGTATTATTAATTTGTTTCTGCTAAAAACAACTTAAGTTAACTGTTTAATAAAATATTTTGCTATTATAACGATTTATGTCGACATACATCGCCAAAAATTGTAAAATTGCTGAATATGTTTCCAAATAAAAAGCATATGTGATGTTATGTTGTTATTCGTGCAAAAAATATGAAAGTATTTTTTGAAAATTTTTCTATTAATAACAACTAAAGTCGTAAAAATAACAACTTAAGTCGTCATGTGTGATTAAAATTATAACATTTATTTTCACAAAAAAGAACTTATGTGGAGATATGATGTTATATTGCACACTTAATGAGTCAATCAAACATATGCATTTTTAATCCTTTTACAGATTGTGATCCTGTGAGGATTTTTTCATGAAAACTATGTATAATACGTAGAAAGTCACTGTTAAGAGGATAGTAAAGAAAAAAGTTTAAAAAAGCATCTACAGAAGATGCAATTGAAAAAAATAATTGTTTTTGCTCTCCTGAAAAGTTTGGTTTTATAACTTACGCGATTATTCGTGAAAACCACAGATTTAGCGTCTTTTGTATATAATAATAAAAAAATAACTTACTTGCAAAGTGAATCTCAAGCTAACAAATTGTGTTTTAGTTCGCGAAGTTTTTTAAGTGCCCAAAAAATTAATAAAAATAACTTTAAACATCTGAAAAACTATTCAGATTAAACACTCTTGTTGTAAATATACCCGCAATTTAAGTATTTTTCTAATTGAATATTGGGCACACTTAAACTTTTTATGAAGAATGTCAAAACAAAATGTAACAAAAGTCAAAAAAACATTATGAACAATGTAAATACAAATCGCTTATAAAAGCGCGTGTTCTTGTAAAAATAAAACAAAAACCAATTCAAACTACTGCAAAAAAGTATTCAGTTAAAAAGAAAATAGTAATTTATGCGAGAGTATTCTAAATATTAAATATATTTTTATATAGATGTTATCTCTGGAGATTTTTCGGTCGGGATTTTAAAGACAAAGTAGGGTGCCTAAAGTGTCCTTAAGTGATAAGCTGCAAAGATTCTTCCACGTCACGGTTAATTATTCTGTTTTTATTAGTCCACATGCTTGACATTAATGTACTCCAAATAAAACTTAACTCCGTTCGAAATACTAGTGCTAATGAGAAGACAAATAATACTTTTCTAAAATAAGCAGCCAAAAATGAATAATCGGGTGAAATATTATCCCATTGTGTTGCCGAGGAAGGAACGCCCGTTAAGGCTCTAAAAGCTCGTAAGTAGTTCTAGCATATATTCATGCTTCAAACTACAACATTCCGGCGGAATCTAACACCAAGAACTAAAAAACAAAATTGAAGAAACCCTACAATGTCATAGAAGGTTTTTAATTGTCGTCAACGAATTGACAAATATTTCATACTTAAAATATGTTCATATTACTATTCGTTTCTATAATGCTGAAACAAAATAATTTAAAATATATATAATCCTGGCTAAGAGGTTTTGTTTACAGCCACCACCATAAAAAAATTTGATACAAAAACTAACATAAAATGTGAAATAATGCACGGAATTATATAAAATTTTGCACGAATTTGCTTTATATAACTGCAAATCATACTGGTAAATTTCGTAAAGATCCGGCATAACTGACCATAGGCCCCATATAAACCCTACTCACAGAAAACAGCTTAGTACACCTAAAACCGTAATAAATAACGCTTTCATACTAAAATTTAGTACGTCACAGTTTTATAGGACCAGAAATCACACTGTAAAATTTTTTGAAGACCGGTCCATAATTAAACCTACACCCCATATAAACCCTACTCCCGGAAAACATTTTAGTATGCCTAAAACCGTAATAGATAACGCTTTCATACTGAAATTTGGTACGTCACAGTTTTATACGACCAGAAATCAATCACACTGTAAAATTTTTTGAAGATCGGTCCATAATTTACACTAGGCCCCATATAAACCCTATTCTCGGAAAATAGTTTATTGTGCCTAAACCCAAATAAAGGCCACTTTGGAAAAATACTTAAATTCGCCTAAAACCATAACAGATATAGATATATATTGCGGTTAAATTTCTTTCAACTTAGATTCATATGGCCAGAAAAAATATCATGCAATTTTGTGAAATTCACTGTTAACACTAAAACTAATTACACTGCTGTATTGAAATTTATTCTAATTTATTTTTTGTAATACCAGAAATCAGTCTTCAGAATTTTGGGATGATTGGTCCATAATTTAGCATAAGTCCAATACAAATTACCCTCCTAAAAATCATTTTAGTTCGGCTAAAACGGTTACGAATCGTGATATTCCAATTAAGCCAGTTTAAAGTTCTAACAAGAAACGCATAAAACTTTCTTATTGTCGGTCAATAATTTAATTCAGGTCTAAACCGCAACCAATTTTAATGCTGATGTTCGTTTTTGTGAAGTTCAGTTAATAATATATATGCATTTTTCATATAGAGCCCACTCCTATCGGTGGAGAGTATCAAAGATTCGTCACAGCCGAACATGGCACTTTAACATGTTTTTTTTTTATTTTTTTTTTTTTTTTTTTTTTTTTTTTTGATTATGAGAAAAAATATTGCACTTTGGTTGCTGTTTTGACATCTAGTATTTGGAATTAATTTGCTTTTGAACAGGTTGGTTTAATGTATCCAGAAAATGTTAAAGCTAAAGTTGGAGTTAAAGTGCGACACAATTTTTTATTGGTGTTTTTCGTAATATTAATGAAATTAGAAAATGAAATATGGGAAAAGTTTTTATTACTTTAAACCTAAACATACCATTTATTAGTAGTAATGTAATGTAAAAATAGAATACTGAGTGACTTAAAATTACTTTCACAGTCGATTCAGAGAATTAAATCATGTGACTGCTAGACTGCTTGTTTAATTTTCTAATGCCAAACTTAAAAAAAGACGGGAAAATTGTAAACGAATAATTTGTTTCAAGATTTTTTTTGGGCATATGAGTTCAAAAAAAAATTTCTAAGCCTTGAGTGACTTGAGGCACCCTGGGGCATCAAGTAATAAAAACACATTACATTTTTGGACAAATCAGCTTATTAGGGTGTACTGAAAATAAAAGCTAACGAAAGAAATCAAAAATATTTTCTTTTGTTTATAATAATCAAAAAAACATTTTTTATTATTTGAGCAAAATAAATGAAGATTCCATTTGGAACAGAAGCCTTGAGTCACTCTTAGGCATTAGAGGGTTAAGCAAATGTTATCCTTTATATCTCAATAGAACGATATTTATGTACACAGTTCGATTCTTTTACATTTAATTGCAGAAGTTTTTATTTAACGGCAACATTTTTACAAATCTGAAAAAAATGTATTTTCTCCCCTTGTAAATGCACATTCAAACTTCAGCGTCGTTGCGCGGTCATTTAACCTTATCCTTTTATCCTAATGTTTAACACAACGTTTATCTACAATACATATAATAAATCTAGGGGGAGACGGTCAAAACTCGCAAGTTCATTTTGTACACACATGTCAAAAATTTTAGCCAGGGATCAAATATGTAATTCTTAATATGAATACAAAATGTTTGCTATTTCGCGACCTTAGGACAACAAGGTTCTATCTTACATGTAGGTATGATGTAAAAAGAACCTTGTTGTCCTAAGGTTTCGATTTATTTAAAGAAATTAAGTAGTTAATGACTATTGGCCGTGCTATGATAAAAAACAGAAAACAACAAAAAAATATGGTATTGCTTTTTTTTATTTTCAGACATTTTCTCTTGTTGATTTTGTTAACAAATATAAAAAATTTGTTATCTAAGCTGCTTTTGACCATTTTTCAAGACACAACTTAAAAAATAACAGAATTCTCTATCATTTGGAATATTTTTTAAACGCGTCTTTTTTGTTGGTGCTCTTAAATTATTTAATAAACTTTCCTATTTTGAAATTTAAAAACAAAAAATTACGTTTTCTAGAGAACGTTAAAAGGTTTTAATTTTCGCTTTCGTACGAATTTGGCTTCTGTGACGTACCTAAATATTTTTTGGTTTATGACGAGGTTGTATTTCCAAATTTATCGAAACTAGTGCGGATTTTGGTTGCTTTATCCCATGCAAATGCCAATGCAGAGAGAAGTTTTATGATTTTAACAGATATTCACACCACAAGCGAAACAAATTCAGCTACACAACTTTAAGTTAAATTTCTATTATAAGATCATTTCTGTAAAACAGTGGAATTTCTTATGCTCCAATAGCAATTTAAGAAAATAAAGTTCAAAAGAACTATGTTAATTGTTAAAAAAACTTGTTGTTTTTGCACCTGAATTAAATTAAAATTATCGTTGAAAGAATTAGTTAAAAATAACTATACATATTATTTTTAAAAAAGCCTCTTGTGGAAATTGAATTCAATCAAAAGCTCAAATCGATACCTTAATGCAACAGAGTCATAACGCAGAATTTGTCGATTAAGAGTTAGTAAAATTAAAGATTTAACTAATATTTGCGAATAAAACACATTTTTTAATTTTTTGTTAAGGAAATTTTTTAATGTGTAGGGAAAAATCGGATTTATTCTACTACGCGTAGGTTTTTTCAATGTATCTACGGGCAACACTGAAAAACGAAAAATATATATGAACAGTGAACTCTTTGTAATGTTAACTTCCAATTATTGAACTATCCAGCAATTTGAACACCTATTTTTTTATATAAACGCTCTAAATATTAAACAAAGTTCAATGGCTCTAAATAGTGAACAAAACTGTTGGCGACTTTTATTTATTTTCTAATTTTGGGAATCCCTTGATTGATTAAAAAAAATGAAAACAATACATACATACATACTTTGCATTTTGTTAATGAATACTTTCTAGCAGTGTGACCTTATTGGCAGCTAAATTTAGCATTAAAAATTTATTTAGCTGCAAAATTTTCATTTAGCACTTGACATTTAATTTAGCATTTTTATAAAATATTTTTAGCTTTTTTAGGCAGATTTTAAAAATTTGGACGAATACTTTTAATGATTTAACTTGAACTTTTTATAAATTATAATAAAATTTTGCCTAAAAGTAGTTGTACTCAACTAAAATTTCGTATGAAAATGGTTAATTTTTAACAAAATTCTTTAAAAGGTGTTAGCATTATTTTGAGCATTTTTTAAAAATCATTTGTAGAATTTTTTGGCCATATGCCAGAATTAGCTTTAAAAATTTTTAAGCTCTGGTCACACTGCTTTCTAGACTTTTTTTAAGCAAAAGGCACAGTATTTGTTACAATCGAAAATGTGAACAAATTCGATAATGTGAACTGCCTTGTTTTTTATTCGTACACATTATCGCTAATTCACTGTATATATTATTTCTTAGACATTTATATACAGCATTAAAAAAAAAGAAAGAAATAAATAATTATTATTATAAATTTTTTGACCATCCATAAATTAAAATTTCTATTTATTATTAAGCTTATGGTCAATTTGTTTTATTTTTTATAAAAAAGTTTATATTTATTTTTATTTAAAATTTTCGTAACTCCCTAGTGACACGTCTTCAAGATATAACAAATACATAAGGAAAATAACAAAATTGAAAAAATATTACAAAAACTTGACAACTTTTGAAAAAAATAATTATAATATTAACAAAATATTTAAACATAATCGTTTGCAAATGCGCATAGAAAGAAGCTTTTCCACAACAATAAATTTCATTGTTTTCTTTATCTAAAATAAAAATTGGGAATTTAGCACGTCATTAATAAATGAAAAAATAATCTATTACAGTTTAAAATATTTATTTAGTTTCCGTTTCTATTTCTATTAAGCAAATGCCTATAACTATGGGCTATACTATCTGTATCTGTCTTCTAATTAATTCTTATTATTTGAAGCATTTCTAACCAGTGTTGCCAAAATTGAACAAAAATTGCTAAATTTACGAAAAACAATGGCTAAAAAAAATAAAAGCGCATTAAATTTCATTAACAAAACAAAAAAAATTCATTAAGAGTTTTTTACAATAAAATTGTAAATTGAGACAAATTTTTAACTTAAAAATAAACGAAAATTAATTATTTATTTAGCACTTAAAAAATTAAATCATCGATAAATTCGATGTCGTTATTGTTCCTCGCATAGGAGTCACTTGTGCATATTAGTTTTAAATATTTTGAAGGTTGAGGCAGATATTTACAACATGAAATGAATTAAAGTTGATTGATAATTTTTCATTCTCTTAAACGGCAAAGATTTCTGCAGAGATAGTGTGATTACTATCGAAACATGACAAATCAACCTGTTCGTGGGTTCAATCCCAGCTTCAGTCAGGAATGAAAAATGATCAATAAATTTTAATTCATGTCATCATTCAAAACAATTTAATGGAAACAAAATTTCATGTACTTAAGCCTAATTAAAATATAAAATTGTGAATTAAAAACCATAACTAGTTCAATAAGGTAACCACAATAAAATTATTTTGAAGGTAAATCATAACCATGACAACATTCACCCAATCTTCTGAGTCTAAATCTAAAAAATTAGAAATATTTTATTGTTATGGTAAAAATATTTAACTAGTTAACGGTTGCTAAATGTAACCCATTTCTCAAATTACTTTTAACGATGTTTACTTTGCTAAATACGCTCTCTACTTAAGCATTATACCATGGAAGTGAGAGCAACTTTATAGTAAATTCCGAAATTTCTACAAATTTCTTGTTGCCACCTGCATCTCTATATTGGAATTTTGCAATTAAATGCGTTTTAATTGTTTAAAATGAATATTTTACTTTTAGCAATTTTATAAATTTGTATAAGAAAATAAAAATTATTAGTTTCAAAGAAAAAACGGAAAAAAATTTCTATGGGTAAACAACTTTGAAAATGGCTAAAAAAATGGCTAATTGGTAAACTCATATTTTAATGGCTAAACAACGTGAAAAATAGCTAAATCTAGCCAGCACTGTTTCTAACATATATCGTCTTTTGTAATTACTCTCTGTGTTTAAAATTAGAACATTCTCAAAATCTGGATAAAGCACAGTGGGGTGCTAGTGCTGTTTTTTGTAATGTAATATTGTGTTTATATTTCTAATCGGATTTTTGTCTAGCAATTCTCGTTTTTAGTTTATTTGTTGTTGTTCCTACATACATCTTATTACATTGTCCGTTATTATTTTCACTACAAGGTATTCTTTAAACTACATTTCGTCTTTCCAACTTTTGTATATTATCCTAAGATCTTGTAAATAATCTACCTATTGTATTGTAATACCGAAAATTTATATATCATTGACTTATAAACCAAAAATATCGGAAAGGTTGGTAAATTCTAACATCTATAATGCTAATATTTATAAAGTGGCACATAGGTCATATAATTATATAAATTTTCGGTTCATTCGAAACTCCTTTATTATTTCCATTTTTGTTTATGTATTGTCCTATTAAATTATTTATAAGTTTCATCGGACAACTATTGTCTTCGTAATATATCTCTTATTCTCCCTATGGGATTCTACATCGCTTATTATTAATACACTTCTATTAGATTTTAAGCTGTATTAATGATCATACCTTTGAATGTTTTGAAAAATAATTTATTATAGAGATGGGCAAATTGAAAATATATATATCGATATATTTTATCTATTTTATTAATTATTTTAATTAATTTATTAATTAAAAATATCGATATATGGATGTACCGAACATATTAAGCTGAAATTATTACCAAATTTCAATACATATTTACATAGGTACAGACATATTATATGTAATTCCATTCTTACTTTTTATTGTTTCTTTTAATTTCAAATTTACTGCCTGTCCCTCTATTTCGAACGAAACTTTCATTTGATTAACTTTTATTTAAAACAAAAACCAATTTTAAAATTAAGTTTTTAAGGTAAGTTATGCGAACGAAGTTTTCGTTTGAAATCGAGGGACCGGCTGTTAATTCTACAATAAAAAAAAAATTCAAAAAAAAGTAAAGAATACAAAAAAATTTTTATTTATTTGCCATATGAAATCTAAAAAAAAAAAATTTATTGGGATTATATAATGCCGGATTATATACTTATATACAAGTAAACTGTTGAATATTTTATTTTTAATATATAATAACATGCTTAAATAAAAAAAAACACATTAAAATAACATTCCCACTTTCATACGCCATAATTAAGGCGATTCTTTGCATAATTCTAGAAACCCTTTCCAGAGTATTTTTTCCGCGCTTATTTTTTTGTTGTCTTAAAAAACCGAGACAAAACTGAACTGTGTAATCTATGAAAACGTACAATGGAAGAGCGCCGTTATTGTCTTAACACTAGCTAAAAAACATATGATGCAATTCTTTAAAATCAATAGTATTATAAGCAGTAGAGCAACGGTTAAGATGTTGAATTTTATTATAAAGAGATCTTAAAAATATCGAATTCGATAGTCGTAGATAAATATCGATGTACCGATATATGGGTATTTTTAATATCGGCGATATATATCGATTATAATTTTTTGAAATATCGATATTTTGATATTTCGATATTAAGTGCCCATCCCTAGTTTATTATTCTTCCTGAAGATGTAGGTTTTTGATACCTGTCCATTAATAATTTAATCCCTTTCCTTATTATTAATGTATCTAAATAAGAAAGTTTGGAATTATATTCCTTCTCAATGGTGAACTTAATATTTTGATGAAAAGATTTAAATATTGTTAGCATATGTTCTAGTTAACATTCTGAAATAATACAAAACAAATCATCTATAACTTTGTTATGATTTTCGGTTTAAGAGATAACTGTCCAATAGAAAATTTTTTCATAACAATATCAGCTACAATTGGTGATGCGGTGATCCCATAGGAAGCCCCTTTTGTTGGTTATATATATCCCCCTTTAATTGAAAATATTTTTTATCATATATACAAAATTTTTAAATTCGTATATATAAATCTTTTTCAGTTTTTGTATAATCTTTTATCTTGTCCCATATTTCTTCTATTATAGAAATTGCTTGATCTACTGGTACACTCGGAAATAAAGATACTACGTCAGGGAAATTAATTTTTCATTTTCATCTATTTTTATATGCCTTAATCTATCTTGAAATTGTACAGAAGCCTTAACATTATAATCTTCAGTAATTTTTTGAAGAATTTTCGTAATATACTTTGAAAGTTCACAAGAGAATTAATACAAGAACAAATTGGTCTTAATGGAAAATCATTCTTATGAATTTTCGGAACACCATATAATCCCGGTGCTACCGCTGTGATTGTCTTAATTTGGTTGCTATCCGCAATTGTGATCTCCTCTTTCTTATAAAGTTTTTCGACAAAATCGTTATTTGTCCTTTGTAATTTATTCGTAGGATCCTTGTTAAATTTTGTATATATCAAATCATCTCCTATAATGTTATTTATTCTCAAGTCATAATCTTATTTGTCCACTGCGACTGTCGTTTTCCCCTTATCTGCTTTAAAAAGTACAATGTTCCCATTATGTTTTTTTCCTATAATTTTTTTATATGTTTTTTTTTAATTACCGACCATCTTCTCATTTTTTTAGAAAAAAAATAGAAAGAACTTAGATGTCAACTTTGTGTGTGAGGTAAAAGTCGTTATTTTCAAGATAATTTAATGAAATTTGGTATATATTGGTAAGGATCGGTACAGCATTTTACATAGCCTTCATAAAAAATTGTAACCATTTATCCTCATATTATGTTTATATTTAAATTAAATCTGGTCCCAAAAATTTTTATTGCAATATAAATTAACAAATTGAAATCTAAATAATATTTGAAACCTGTCTATAAATCTAAACTGCTGAAAATAATGTACACTTAAAAAAATTTTTCTGTAAAGGCTGGGGTATAGGTTATCATTTGATCGTGCCCGACCGACTATAGTTTCTTATTTTTTTTACAAACACCACAATATTAGAGCGACACTAAAAAATATTGGTCCTAGACCCACTTTTGGTATACCGATCGACTTATAATCCCTTTCTGCGTCGATCTAATGATGATCGTCCATCCGTCCGTTCGGATGGCTGGCTGGCTAGCTGGTTTACTGTACAAGTAACCTTGTGCGGAAAGAACATGTTGCAATTTTGAACATAAGATAGTGAAATTTGATTTATACATCTTTATTATCATAAGGATGAATGAAGCTTATTGAAAATGGTGCGAATCGGTCCATAATTTCACATGGCGTCCATTATTATATTGGTATGTATATAAATTAAATTTGGCTACGAAATATTTTTTCAACATCGATCGCCTTTCCATATGTTTTTTAAAACAAACAGAACTCCCGAAAATAGCTTAAAATGACATAACTTCTTATAAATGTTTGTATTGATATAAAAGTTTGCGATGATAACTGTTTTACTAGAAATACTGTCGTAACAAAAATAGGACCAGAATATAAACTCCCTCTCCAAAATCGCTTTAAGACAAACAAAGCTTAAAGATGCTGCTTTTGTTTTGCCGGGTCCATGATCGGCCAAACAGGGTACACTCTCAAAAATGTTTCTTCATATACTGTGGTGTAGGGTATCAAAAATTTGGGTTGACCGACTATACTTTATTACTTGTTTTATTTATCTAAATTCTAAAAAATTGTGTGCGTATTGAAATGGTATGTCAAAATTTCTATTTTACAAAGGATTAATAATTAAATTAGCGACCTATTCTTTTAACTACCGAAGTATTACGTGAAATTTTATAAGTCTAAAATAACTTTTTTATTTTTTTTTTAATTTAAAATATTTCAACTTTATTTCCCCTTATACATTTGTACGAAAAAATCATTTCTCATGCATTTTAATTATATGAAAAGTACATATTTCAAATCATATTCACTACATAAATAAAATAACTCATACAACATGACATTTTAAATATAAATAACACGTTATAAATTAAAAATTGTTCAGCTTTTTTATTTGCGGCATATTGGGCAATATTTTATTCACATATACAATAGGAAAAAATAAATAGAAAAACTATTGACAAAAATATCACACCTATACAAACTCTTTTCAAAACAACATGTTCTTTTATCACAGATACAAATACACATACATATACATATAAAGAGGGATACACGTAACCGCAGGATATTATTGTTCCATAGCTACTAAAATAACTTTGTTATCTTTTAATTTGATTTGGAAACAATTTCAACTATACAAAAAAGATTTGAAGTGAGGTAAATTAAAGTGAATTGTATGAAATAAAATAAAATCGAATGGAAGGAATTCAATATTATATTGAGCAGCAGAGTTAGAACAACACAATATTCAAGATATCAACCATTTTATGCACGTAGCCAGAGGTTTTATTTATTTTATTTTTATTTTTTGCCATTTGATATTTTTTTTTTCCTTTTTTTTTTTTTTTTTTTTTTTTTTTTTGTTAATTTACTTTTTGGTGTCAAGGGTGACAATAGCAGCATAAATAAATTGAGAAGTTGTAAGAGGAAAAACTAATATTTTGCCATATTGATATGCAACTTTTTCATTTAGTTTTCTTATTAAAAATCTTTGTAAACTAAAACTTATTTTCACTTATTTTTTTCCAACCACAACTGCTTACTTTTTTTTATTTCCTTGTATTGGTGGCAGAAAATGAGAAAAAATTATCCACAACATTTTATTAAACTAAAATATATTTTTTTTATTTAAGTTTTTCGATATTTTATTTTACGTCAGCATTTTCAATAACAAAAGAAAAAACCCATTAGCCACATTTGTGGTCAGAATATGAAAAATTTTAGTAAAAACCCCTTCAAAATATGAAAACATATAAACAAAAACACATGCAACACCAGCAACACATTTACACTCTGCTAAACAAAACAAGAAATGTAGCAAAATTATTTATGTGGACGTGTGAGTGTGAGTTTTATTTCGCAAACAATCAATTTGGTGGAAAATAGTAATGTTGCCTCACATACACTCGTATAGACCAACAATGTGCTATTAATAGCACATTCATTAGTGTATGAGTGTTCAGGAATAATAATAAAAACAACTACATACAGAGAAAGAGTTTGAATATAATGCACATCCGCAAATACTTATGAGCAAAATTACACAAAAAATATTTTTTATCAAATGATTTCCTTTTTGTTGTTCATGTACATGAAAGTAGAGCATGTTACACACAAATAAACATTAACGTTGAATACGAAATTACTTAATTGGTTTTATATTAAATTTCTCTTCAAGTAATAAGAACATTTGTAATTCTACTTATTTATTCCATTATTTTCAGAGAAACATCTTAATTGCTTTACTTTATATATTCCATAAACTTTTAACCGTGAGAATCCGGAAAGGTCAATTAAAAATAGTGTCTGCTTTACCAGCCGAAGTTTCACTTTAAAACTACAAAATGGCTTATAATAAAGATATTTCAAAATATATAAATAAAAGAACTTATTTTGAGCTCGAGGTCAAAATTTATTTCAAAATATAGTTTTTAAGTTTTATCGAAGCAATACGTCAATCGCGTCTAATCTATTTGCGCAAAGAACTAAGAGGTTTTCTCCCAGGACTTTGCTAACTTCACATACATTTTTTTGATTCACTTTTTTAAATCTAAACCGCCATAACTGATGAACTGGTATAGATAGCAGTTAAATATAATGCAATAATTGATATATATATATAATATGCCAGGTCAGCGCAAATGTGAACACACACTGTCAAAATTAAATATAATAAAATTTTTTTTCCCAAACTGTAAATTTTGCTTTTACCCCTCCTTAGGCGGCATTTATACAATGTTTTTCAGACATGCCCGTTTAAATCATTCTTTTTTAAACATACTACCAAAAACATTTTGCGTTTTCACGATGTCTTTACAAACATGTCTGATTATATGTCTAGTTGTCTAATCTTCTTTATACACAAATTAATAAAGATGAAACATGAAAACATTGGCAGTCATGAAAACTAATTTCGCGTCTGTTTAGCAACTAAACTTTATTCTCTAACCCGATCGCCTACAAAAAAAAAAAAAAAAAAAAAAAAAAAAAAAAAAAAAAAAACATGTTTGTTAGACATGTCTAAAGAGACATCGTATAAATTCCCCCTTATTCTTACACAATTTTTTTATATTTTTGTATTAAAAGCTTTGTTTTATATAAAACTGCCCGGCGAACATCGCTACCCTTATTAAAATGTTATTAGTAATATTAGAAATTTTTACAATATTTTCACTATTATCCTTTACAAGATATTTATTAAGACAATTATATCGTATTTGTATGGATGGAATGTTCCACGATCACTTTACCAGCTCCCATTTTTTCAAAATTTTAAAACTTTTACTGTTATCGTTCTGTAAATAGCAAATCGTACAGTGTGGTGTATTTGGTGTTTTAACGTGCTTCCATCTAAAGCAGGAGTGCCCACAAGTTCCTTATGGAAGAGCAAACACCAATATATACGTTCGTCGACTCTTGTTAAATGACTAACACCAATTTTTTCCAAGTGTTTTTCAATACCCACTTTGTTAAACGGTATCATACGTTAAACAAAAACAAAATCTGCAATGATGATCGCTGTCGTCAATGTTTACCAGCAAAGCATACGAAAGTGTTGTTGCTTTGCGCTTGCGTGTATTCAGTGAAGAACGACAAAAAAACTAATAAGACAAAATTGTTTGTGTATTTCGTATTGCTAGTGCTAAGAGCTTTCTGTGTGTATGGAAATACACAGCCTATAGCTAAGTGTTTTTAAAAAACAAATGAGCATCAAGAGTATAGGGCTTGGGCACTCTTGATCTAAAGGGTAATCCAAACAATACGCCCGATGGTAATTGTAAATAAAGCAAAAAGTTTTCAGAGAATTTTCTAAATTTTTTTTATAATGATAGAAGGATCTATGACGATTATGTGTGAAAGAAAATATCAGCCAAATGCTCGCCACGACTTCGGTGGCAAAGCTCAATCCGATGGCCCATATTGAAATGACTCTGAGATATAATTGAGGTTCAATATCGTAAATGTGCCGAATTATCTCGTTCTTTAACTCTTGAACTGTTCTCGGCTTATTTACGTACACTTTTTCTTTTAAATATCCCCCAGGATTCCCCAATTTCTGGCCACAAGAAGTCCGTTATCATCTAGCGAAAGCAAACCCAATTCAAGGTAACTGCTTGGCCGATTTCTAAGAAGTACGGCGTACAATTCTCCTAATTTTGGACACATTTGGTCGATTATGCTATCCAAAAAAAATCACGAAGTGCAAGAAATGCATTTTGCTTTAAACGCCCATATTCGTGAAAGACTTCAACAATCTTAACGCTCTGCTCAATTGTGTACCTCTCCATAGTTGAATTTATAAAACACTGTAACAAAGAAATGTCAAATTAAGTTGGGCAAAAAGCTGGACGTTAAGGCGTGACTCACAATTAACATCGTGCATTATGGTTGTACCACCCTTAAGACTGGAATTCTAATCCATTTACAGCCCCTAAGGCAGTAGCCAGTATTAAGTAATATCACATTAAAGAAACACATTCTTCTTAACACCAAGAATTTGTTAATATTGTTATACCCTCCACCACCACTAGTGGTGAATGAGGGTATACTAAGTTTATCATTCCTTGTGAAACATTTTTAACATACATCTAAGACCCCATAAAGTGTATATATTCTGGCACATTGAGAAATTCTAAGTCGACTTAGCCATGTCCGTCTGTCTGTCCTTCGGTCCGTCTGTTAAAAACATGCTCACTTTCGAAAAACGCAAAAGAAAAGAACAAACTTGGGCTCAAATTGCATGTAGTTATTCTAAGCAGTTTGGGGTTGAAACCCAGCAACATCGGTTCAGTAGGATCAGGACTATGAATCAAAATGTGGATCCACCACCCTAAAAAATTAATAATTTTGATACAAATACTAACATAAATGGTGAAATAATGCACGGAATGATATAAAATTCGCTTTTTACGACTGCAAATCATACTGTTAAATTTCGTGAAGATCGGTCCATAATTGACCCCAGGCCCCATATAAACCCTTCTCCCGGAAAGCAGTTTAGTACGCCCAAAACCGTTATAAATAATGCTATCATAAATTAATTCGGTACGGTACAGTTTTGTAGGACTTGAAATCACGCTGCTTAATTACGTAATGATCGGTCAATAATTAACCCTGGACCCCATATAAACCCTGCTTCCGGAAAATATTTGAGTACGCCTAAAACCGTAATAGATAACGCTATCATACTAGAATTTGGTACGTCACAGTTTTATAGGACCAGAAATCACACTGTAAAAAACCTCTTCTCCCGAAAACCCGTTTAGTACTCCTTAAACCGTAATAAATAATACTATCATAATGAAAGTTTGTACCTCCCAGTTTTATGTGACTACAAATACCACTGTAAAATTTCGTGAAGATCGGTCCATAATTTACATTAGGCCCCATATAACCCCTTCTCCCGGAAAACAGTTTATTGCGCCTAAAACCAAATAAAGCCCACTTTGGGAAAATAATTAAATTCGCTTAAAACCATAACAGATTGCTGTAAAATTTCTTTCAACCTAGATTCATATGGCCATATGATAAAAATCATGCAATTTTGTGAAATTCACTGTTAACACTAAAACTAATAACACTGCTGTATTGAAATTTATTCTAATTTATTTTTTGTAATACCAGAAATCAGTCTTCAGAATTTTGGGATGATTGGTGCATAATTTACCATAAGTCCAATACAAAATACCATCCTAAAAATCATTTTAGTTCGGCTAAAACGGTTACGAATCGTGATATTCCACTTAAGCCAGTTTAAAGTGCTAACAAGAAACGCATAAAACTTTCTTATTGTCGGTCAATAATTTAATATAGGTCTAAGCCGCAACCAATTTTAATGCTGACGTTCGTTTCTGTGAAGCTTAGTTAATAATATATATGTATTTATCATATAGAACCCACTCCTATCGGTGGAGGTTATCAAAGATTCGGCACAGCCGAATATAGCATTCTAACTTGTGTTAGTTATATAAATAAATCACAACAGTTAAAATTGTTTCTATTTAATAAAAAAAAAGTTCAGTTACGAGTGCAGCTTAAGTGCGGGTTTTGGGAGTTCGGTCTGAAAAAGTGCTTTAGGTCAGACACAATTATTTTATAACCTTAAAAATTATTATCTAAAGTTTTTGTTATGTAACCGAAAGATGGTGAAACAGAAACCCTTAACCGTTGGTTAAAAAGTGTTTGTTAACCTAACCGACAGTTTGTTAATTTTCTTGTTAAATTAATTTAATTCTATATTATCAAAAGGGCCGTTAATCAATTTCATTATGATCTGTATTATGTGGTTCTTGGCTAAACTAATTAAAACTGGGATGCAGCCATAATTTAATAGATGGCGCATGTTAACACATGTGAGTATATAAAAACAAAATTTAAATATTTTGGCTCCCTTCTCATTTCTTAATAAGAACGTATTTAAAAATTCTTATCCAAAAACTGTTTACTACTTTCATTTTATACATTTACCTTATTAACGGCCATTTTCACAATATGTGATTAAATTTTAATCAAGACATTAACCGTAAGTTAGTAAAATTTGCTTTTCACAATTAATGATTAACACATAACCGAAACTATTTAACGGAAAAGTTGTTGTTAAATATAACCGAATGAAAAATCCCGGTTAAGTTTTTAATAAATAAAAAATATCGAAAAAATGGAACAAATCGCAATAACAAAATGTATTTTGAATATTTTTTTTATTTGAAATGTCTAAAATGAGAAATAAAAGACTTCTTACACATCCAATTTTCTTTCCAAATATAAATTTACCACCATTAAAAGTTAAAAAAAAGTTGATAGACTATTACAATAACCCAATGTCGCCCATAACCCAATGTTACATGATATTTTGGACAAAAACACACTTTCACAATGATAAACATGAGCTGGTACAAATAATTAAAGAGTTAAAGGGCCATATAAAAATATACATATGTACATAAGTCCAACATCCCATTATATTTTTTTTTAACAAAATGTTGTGCTCGCAGGAGTTATTTTTGCACAGACGTAGCCGTTTAATCGTTTTTCACTATCACTTTATCAAATTTGTTCCCTAATATTGCTTATAGGTTATATAAACTAAAAGCAAATACTTTTTAATTTATAATTTTTATATATAAAAAAATATTTTATTTTAAATATCAGTTTTATGTTTCTCATTACACACTTTTTCGTAAACAAACAGAGGTGGTATTGCCACACTTTCTATCTAATGTTTGCGTTTGGTAACCGGAAGATGGTGAAACATATAATCGTAACCGTTGGTTAAAAAGTGCTTGTTAACCTAACCGACAGTTTGTTAATTTTCTTGTTAAATTAATTTAATTTTATATTGTGAAAAGGGCCGTAAACGAAATTGCATCTGATGAAAAAACAATTATGTACTTCAATCCTCTTTATTTCAAACTTTGCTTACAAACATCCATGCAAAGAAGCACATACACATGCACGCACTCATAAGAACTTTTGGATACAAGACACTTACAAAACAAGCAACACCGGAAAGAACCATGGTTGCCGCAAGTAGGAAAATTTTCTTCAATGTAGATTTTTATACACAGATCCAGGGATGAAAATTGAGATTTGTAATTTTTTTTTGTTACTTTCTTCACTAAGTTTTTTTTATTATGTATTAATAATTAACTTAAAACAAACATAAAAATACACTTTCTACATACATACATGTGGATAAACTAATCAATTAATATTATTGATTAATTTAAGGCACATAAAAGACAATAAGTTGTTAAGATCTGATTGTTAGTATTAAGTTAATTTGGAATAAATGTCTTGCTAACAAACTCTTAGACATTTCTAAGTTGTAGTAGCACGAATAAGATAACTTCAGTAAATACTTTATTTGAGATAAAAAAGATCGACAGTCTCTTCAGCCTGTTCCACATTTTGGCTTTTATTGTTTTGCAAACGAATGTGGAATCGATAAGATTCCTCAATAATTTCTTCAAGTATTTCTAAACAGATGTAGTCATATGAAAATGAGCGGACACAAAATATGGGATAATAATGAAACAGAAATTTTAATTCAAAATTTCAAAATAATGCTAAATTAGGCATTGAAGTTCTATTGTACTTTTGAATTTTACAAAATGCAAAAAATACAATTGTAGCAACTTTTGCATTCCTGCCCACACCACAATAGTAAAGAGGGTATTATTCATTTGTGCTCACATTTGAAATACCTCAAAACACTAGTCATAGACCCACCTTCTGGTATACCGATAGACATAGAATCTGTTTTTAAATCGATCAACCGATAGCTGCTCCGACATGCGACGTGTGCGCAAAGTACAGGTCGCAATTTTACACAGAAAAAATTATCAGCAGTTTTTTATCAATAAAAAAAATGGCTAAACAAGTATTTGAATTTAATTAATGTGGTAATTGAATCAATGGTTTTTTAGTTGAAAGAAAATTAAAAATATAATTTTGATTTAATAAACATTTTAGTTGTTTTGAAATAAATTTTTAATTAAAATATTAATTAAATAACAAAAAATCTTGTTTGATTTTTTCGTTTAAAATAAAATAATTTAAATTGTTGTATTATTTATTGAGCTTGAGGTTTTTTTCTTTTTATATAAAAATTTTTATTAGATATATTTTATAACTTAAATTTTTTGATACAGCAATGTGTATCAACATCAGGGAAACAAATTAAACAATTAAACTAACGTTTCGTTAAGTAATGAAAAAACAATAATAATTGTCACATAGAAAAAATTATTTACATTAAAAAAAATATTACAACAATTCTTAAGAACGTAACTGTAAATTCTGAATATAACGTAAAGGTCTCTCTTCAATTTAAGCATAGAATAAGAAATGTTAGGTTAACTAACAATGAAAAATTGGTTTCTTTCGATGTGATTTCATTATTCCCAAGTATACCAGTAGATCTTGCTATGGATATAATAGGAGAAAAATGGAATATAATTAAGGAATTCACTAAAATTTAAAGGACACTATTTTTACGTATTCTTAGATTCTGTATAATAGATAGTAGATATTTTCAATTAGATAATAATATATATTCAACAAAAATGACTTCCTATGGGATCACCAGCATCACCAATTATAGCAGATATTTTTATGGAGAAATTTTTAGATACTTGTATTTCAAAATTGACTATTAAACCAAAAATTTTGACAAAATATGTTGACGACCTATTTTGCATTATTGAAGAATCGGAAATAGAAAATGTTTTGGAAGCTTTTAACTCATTTCACCTGGACATTAAATTTACTTTTGAGAAGGAGTGTAACTTAAAATTTCCATATTTAGATACTTTGTTGATAAGAAGAAGGGAAAAGTTATTAAGGGATTGGTACCAGAAACCTACTTCTTCTGGTAGAATTATTAATTATTTCTCCAAACATCCCAAGAGAGTTATAATTAATACCGCAAAAAATCTTTTAGAAAGAATACTGAGAATAAGTGACTTAGAATTTCATAACAAAAATTTGAAGAAAATTAAAGATATTTTGAGGGATAATTGCTTTCCAATGGAACTGATATTGAATTTAATAAGACAATACAATAACCATAATAATAACCATAGGGCAAAAAAGTCGAGTATAATTACAGAACCGAAAATTTACAAATCACTAACTTATATTCCTTAAATATTAGAACGTTTAGAAAAGTCGAAAATATTTGACACAAGGACATATAAAATAACACAAAATTATATAATACAATTGGTAAATTATTCACTAAAACAAAAGATAAAGTACACAAGTTGGAAATGTCGAATGTAGTTTCTAAAATACCTTCTAAGGGAAATATTGATGAGCAATGCAATAACGTATATGTAGGTACGACAAAAAATAAACGGAAAACTAGAATTGCAGGTCACAAATCAAATCAAAAATTTAGGGATATTTCATCACAAAATTTAGGGATATTTCATCACAAAAAACAGCATTAACAACCCACTGTGCTAGATGAAATCACTCTCCGGACTTTGAGAAAGTATCAATTTTAAACACAGAAAAAAATTTTAAGCGCCGTTATATGCTAGAAATGTAACAAATCATTAAGATACCAGAATTGTTACAGATTAATTTTAAATCGGACACGGAAAATGTAGCACAAATTTATAGACATTTAGTTTATAAGAACAAAACAGGAAATTAAAAATTTTTTTGAATGTTAAAGATTATTTTTTTTACAAAATTTTTTTTTTTTAATTGTAAATAATTTTTCCTATGTGACAATTGTTAATATTTTTTCATTGTTTAAAAAAACGTTAGTTTAATTGTTTAATATATTTCCCTGATGATGATACACATTGCTGTATCGAAATATTGGAGTTATAAAATAAATCTAATAAAAATTTGTATATAAGAAGAAAAAAACCTCAAGCTCAATAAATAATACAACAATTTAAAAAGTAAAGGTTGAATAAAACAAAATTTATATAAAATAAATTAAACTTGTAGAATTGTTGTTGGGAATTGTCAAAACCTGAGCTTTATTTCATTAAATTAATTAACACGTTGTTTGAAACGGAACATTTTTTGATCATTTTTTAATTTAAATTAAAAATATCATTTATTGAAAAAAAAACTATTCACAAATTATTCACAATTTTCGAAATAGAGTCTTTGTAATCATAAAACATCTTATTATGTTGGCATTTAGATTATTTTTTGTCCAAACTTATTTCATTGCAATCTAAATCATCATACCAAAATTTATTGGAATCGGTCCATATTTGACCAAAGCCCTTATACAAATGCTACTCCCGAAAAAAACTTTCATTGCCAAAACTTCCTTCTAAATGTTGGTATTGACATATTGCCGACAATAACTCTTACGAGAGCTTCTATATCATGACAGAATCTTGTACTGGAAGGACGAGAATTGGCCATAGGTTCCATATAAACCCCCTCCATGAAAGCACCTAAAGGAAAGCAAATCAAATAAAGATCCAGATATCTAAATAATATTTGGCCCAAAAATCTTACATAAATCTAAACTCCATAACATATTTTTGTTCTGGTGGGTCCATGATTGCCCATTGGGTAGACGCTCGAAAATCTGTTTTTAAATACTGTTGTGTAGTGTATTCCTTGAACATACCGTATTTGAATTTTCTTGAATTTATCCAAAAAAAAAATGTTTGTAAAATATTTTGAAAACTGATCAATGTTAAAAGGATTTTCTGAGGAAAGAGCTGTAAATTTTTTATATTTAGTTAAAATGTTTGTTCAAATTTGTTGCGATTTTGTAAAGAGCAACCTTTTTGTAGTGTAGGAAAAAATTAAGCGTTTCAATATGATTTTTTGGCAACACTGGATATAACCAACTTAGTATTAGTACACAAAACCATACAAACATGCATGTTGTGTCAGCTACTGCTAAAAGGCTTCAGTGATAATATCTCCTAAAATATTTTATTTACAGTTATACCCAAAAATTTCGGCCACTGTTACCATTTAAAGTTTCCCTCAATAGATTTTTAAGAGCATTTTGGCGACCATGTTCATTTTTACACCGCTGCTGCTTATGACTTTTGAGCCAACGATAAGTTTAAGTTCTGTTGTTTAAAAATAATTTTCAGTTTTAAGCAAATTTTTATAGAAAAGCCATTTTGCAAACATTTTATATATGAAATGTTTTTTTTTATGAAAAAGGCCGTAAGTCGGTTTACATGCATTTGTTGAAGTGCAGTATTCTCTATCTATGCACAATATTGCAAAAAGTGTATTTACAAGACCGTTACTGATACAGAGTTGTTGCTGGTGTTGCAGTGTCTTAACATGGGTTGCAGATACTTCTTGCGTGAAATGGCTTTCTGCAATGCAATTTCTGCAGTTATTTAAATTAAATGCTAGAGGGTTATTGGTGCTCTTGCTGTTCTAAAAGTAGTTGCAAAATTGTACTTTTCCATTTTACTTGGCTCGTGACTAATAAGAAGTAGAAAAACCCGTTTACAAGATTAACATTATCAAGCAAATGCGAATAAATGGGAAAAGGTATTAAAATTAAAGAGTAAAAAGCAAGTGCAAACATTTTTTTTAATATGTACATTAATATACCTTTAAGAAACTTACTGAGCCCTTGTTCATAATATTAGACATTTGCTGCAGGAACTTTCTTCGATTCTCTTTTGAAACTGAATTTGTCTTCACACAATGAAACTTTTGTTTTGAATCATTTAAATATTTTTAGTGCCTTCTCGCTTTCGTCTTCGTTCTCTAAATAATAAATTCATAAAAATAGTTTGAACACCATCAAACTAAAAAGTTTCGCAGAAAATGTTTATTCTTTTGTCTGGGCTCACACTATGAAAGTTTTCTTTCAGAAAGTCTGATTTAAATGGTAAAGTGGAGGAGAACATGGTATTCCCTCATAGACTTAGAAATTTTGGGCCTAAATACTCAACATTTTTAAATTTGTATTCAAACAGATCTTTATATGCTGTTTCTAAATATCAGGCAAGTGATTGTGTAATAAAATTTATATGAAAGTCACTTAAACCCCTGAGTGCTTTTCATATAAATTTGACTACACAATCACTTGCCTATCATTTGGAAACTGCACATTAGTGTTCAACTTCAGGCAAAAGTTCTGAAATCCCATAATAAAATCACTGCTGCCGATTCTTCAAATTCTCCAAAGCTTTCATTATTGGCATATTGCATTATTTTAATTTTCTTGTTTTTGTTTTTTCTCAACCCACTTACAACTAAAATTTATGTTGGGAGAATTCCAAGAAATTGAAGTGGGGAATGTAAATATAAACTCACTGTTTATTGTTGGCTTTTTGTTTAAGCTTTGATATCGTTGCAGATAAGATTTTTTGTGTGCTTGTAATTCTCGTTCACTCTGCAGTTTTATTTACTATTATCTTTGGCTTTTCTAAAATTTTTTGGGAAAATCTTTCCTGATGATCTGGCCTAAGTAACCAATGAAATTTGTACAGAAACAGCTTTTACTCCAACAATGAATATCAGTGTATTTATCAAAAATAAAAATTAGGAATTAAGCACAACAAACAAAATCTTATTAATGAGATATTATGCATTCCCAAGAATAACTATCACTATTTTTCAAATATTGTTCAATTATAAGGCACGTTGTTCTTATGCTCCATTTTTACTAAACGTAAGCTGTCAGCTGACGAATTTTTTTTTTGCGTTGGCAGCACTTTGCACAAATGGCGGCATATTCAAATCTTGCGTTGATTCTTAGATACCCTTTATTATCATTCGTGATTTCTTGAGATCGAGCTCCTGGCAACAGAAATATGCCTTGATGCAGCCTTCAAAAGGTATGAGAAGAGTTTTATTTTCTGTTTTATTGTCGTACTATTAAGGACATTTTTTAAGAGAGATGCGGTAGTAGATTAGAAAAGCTTGATATTTACTGTTGTGTAGCAACGGACATTGAAAATATATGGCGTAACCAAGTGCAGCGAATACCTGGAACATGCCAGAAGTTCGAAATTGGAAGATCTGTTGAGATCGCGTCTGACTAAAGATCCTATCTGGTACCACGCGAGTCAGATCCCTCCAGTAAGCAGGCACCGGACTGACTGCCTCCGTTAGTATGCTTCTTGCGGGAATTTTTTTCTGATTGAGGCTAATTGCCTTTGCGATAGCCTTCCCTTTTTGATAATCAGTACCTTTTAAAGGTTGTGCTTTCGCACCTTAAGGTTAGGGGTGCAATGGAAAATGCTTTTTTGACGAACAGATACTTTCGTTATTCACTTGACGGCTGCGTTATAGAGGGCCGGGGTATCATGAATCGGCAGGAAAGCTATCCCCTTGTGGAAGGATCTTTCATCAAAGGCAAATAAATCCTAAGTGCTCTTGCTATTTGAAAAGATGCTGCTGGCTATTAAGAAGCGGAGTCTTGATAGCCCAAGCTTCTTAACAAAGGGCGGTTGTATAACTTTTGTCCTGCTCCCTGTATGTGTTGGTTGCGCTCACACAGGAGTGGTTGGTAAGCGCATTGCTTGTAACCTAGTGTTTAAGATACATTGGTTTATTGAGATAAGGCCAACAAAGTTACTGTGAAAATGTAGGAGAATCTTAGGAGTCTATAGGAAACAACAAAAAAAACATCTAAAAACTAATATTTCAGAAAAAAAGTTCCAATTTGGACCTTTATAAAGACAGTAATGAAAATAACAAAAAAAAAAAGAGTCCTTTGAAGAATTGATTACTTTACAAATTACAAATTTCAATATATACCAAGAAGGCCCTTTTGAAGTGTACTAAAAAATCTCCGAATTCGAGAAATAAAAAAAAAATTAAACCATCCGATTCGGCGTGGAATGCCCCATATATATATTTTGCAGCGTAGGCGTGATTAAGGGAATATACCTTTGTTTAGAAACTAGAGTCATATTTGGACCCATTCGTACATATTCTACTAATTTAAATCTAATACCAATCCAAATATAATTTTAAAGGAAGCTATTTAAGGATGACATTTGTGTGATAAAATCATGGACCGGTACCCACAATTTTTTTACTAGACTTCATTCAATTTTATCAAATTTATCAAAAAAGTGATAACCTGCACGTGAGTTTTAAGGTTTCTAGAGACACATATGAAGTCAATCGGTCTGAAATCATCAGATCAACTTTTGTTATTGTTCCGAGTCGATCGATGCGCTACACGAAGGCCAGATATCGTATGGTTTTTGTATCTAGGAAACTTTATCACACGCACATATTTTCATTTGAATTTATTATGATTGGGGGTAAAAAATTTTAGTTGAAAATTATAAAAACATATCGTCAGCTAAAATACAAAAGGGCGTAACGATACTTTTTATTTTTTTACAGGAGAAACAAAATACTTTATAAAATCAATAACAACAACACGCAGAGAAAAAATATGTTTGGGCATAGTTACGGTAATTACACTATGTTTATTGTAACAATATATTGTTATTGAACACAAAATATTGTTATTTTTATTTAATATCAACAATATTATAGTTACTGTAAACATATTAATTTTTATCGCAATTATAAATTTAAGTATGGTTCACTGAATAATAATCATTTTTATAAGAACTACTTAAGTGATGATAACTTTGAAAACATATTATATTCCTCATAACCATTTAATGATATTTAATAGCCATAACATGATAACTTTCTATACGTTTACTCATAATATGTTTATGATGCAAATAAAATATATTTACTCTAATAATATTTTATTATCGCCATTTGTAAAATAATTTTGCATCAGTTGTGTCGTTTGTTTTACACATGCCTATAGAATTATTTATTATTGAGTGGGTAAACAATTAAAAAAAATACCCATCATTACAAAAACCAAGTTGAAAGAAATTAAAAAATAAAGAAATTGTAGGTAAGTACATTAAAAAAAATTGTAAAGTGTCTCAAGATAAAAAATCAATGCTAAAAAAATTTTAATATTCTTTTGAAATGGTGCAAAAATACTGACCATTGTTTTGTGCTATTTTAGAGAAAAAGAATGAAAATTCTGTAAAATAATTTAGAAATAATTGCGACCTACGACAAAAATATGATGTGAAGTATCTGTAACAGTTTAACGTTAAGGTTGCTAGTAAGTAAATAAGCATAAATATATATTAAAAATAGTTTTCGTTTTTAGATTTAATCTACATATTATTATGATTAACATTGTAGAGGATGAGTCTCTTTGGAAAGGGTCAAAGTTAGACAATAATGTCCTAACTGACCACTGTTCCTTATATCCACTTTTTATATTAATACTTGAGGCTTGAACAGACAAAAATTGTCCTATTCGCCAGCAAGATTAAATTAATTTTTTATAGACTAAAAAAGAAAAACGGCTTGAATTTTTATATTTTAAAGTTGTTTATTCTGTAGTCAACAGCAAAAGAAGATCGATTACATTAATGTGTTGGCCTTTAATAGTTCAACTTACATATTGGAAATTAATAAAAGAAATAGTTAGAATATTGGAAATGAGTGACAATTTATATATACTGAGAGTTATTATAACGGCATAACTATAGGTTTACTTAATTTTCATGATTATTAAAACAACAACAATAAATAAACAAGATCACTCAATGTTTAATATAAAAAGTAAATAATGAACAAGTTACAGAACAAGTTACATATGTATAAAACTTAAGTAGTCAAATTTCAATTACAGTGTATCTTAAAATAAAGTAAACAAATAAAAGAAATAATACAAAATTAGTTAATCAAAATTCTAATAAAATAAAAAGGATAAATTAATACTAAAAAAAATAATAAAAAGGAAAAATTACTAAAATAATACTAATGACAAAAGATAATAATGACAATAATAAAAATAAACAGTCTGCTACAACATGATAGTAATATGATTACTTCTTAACTTATTATGATTAAGATGATAATAATAAGGGAAAAATATTATGATGTTATGACATTACGAATATATTTGGTCATAATATGATTCAATAATAATCGTAATATGTTGACTACAATCATAAATCTTATCATAATATGTTGCTCTTAAAATATGTTTAACACAACCATGTTTTTTCTTCGCCTGAATGTGTACCTGACGTTTGAATTTCTTTAATAAATTCGACATTTTCGATCGCAGGGATCTAAAATTTTTTTGTGAAAATAAAGTTTAATAAAACGAATAAAAATCAATCAAAAACTCTATTTCGAATTTTTTATTGTTATGCCTCTTGCATTTTAGGTGACGATATGTATATATGTATGTATGTTTATCCTGCCATGAATAGAATAAATAAAAACCTGAGTTCTATATTCACTTTCCTGGTGCTATAGTTCATATATTTTTAAAAATTTAATTTTTTTTTTAATTTTTACCATTAAATATTCCTAAAACCATCAGACAATATTTTAATATTATAAAAAAAATCAACATTGTATAAATAAACAAAAATCTTCGTTCTTTCTTTCACATAGTTAATACATATATATAAAAAAAGAAGAACTTTAAACACATTCATTTCATTAAAGAAAGTTTTTTTTTTTGTACAATACCATTGTGGACAAGTTTGTTGGCTTGAATTTTTTTCAAATATTTTTTTTATACCAGTTTGTTGGTCTGTTGTAATAACTATTCTTTCCAACAATCTCTTTTATATTACAACATCAAAACTATACTCGGTAGGGGATAATTCATTTTGTTTTTTTTTTATTCATTCTACTTTTTCTTTTAATTTTACATATTTATATACGTTTTGCTTGGCATCACACTTTTTCCCTTGGCATGGGAGTTATTATATTTATAATTTTTCAAATTTCTTCCTGTTACTCTACTACACGGTGCAGTGCTTTCATTATTCCCCACAATTATTTGCATTGTTGAACATTTTAATACCACAAAAAAATATTTTCATTTATAAGCATATATATATATATATATATATATATATGTGCAATATATGCAAGTCACATTTTTTTAAAAGTGTTGAAAAGTACGACAACTTAAATTTAAATTATTTTCTCGAAAAAGTTTTAAGTTAAACATTGAATTGTAAGAAAAGTTGGACATAAAAATGTTTGAATATAGAATGATAAAATTAAGCCAATGAAAATTTTTTATTTTTTTGGAAACAAAGGAATTTTTTTTTTAATTAAATCGCAATAAAATCTTTTAACTAATAATCATAAAATTAAAGTTTTTATATATAAATTGAATAGTAGGTCAATTATAGTAAACACAGTATTAGTGATAAGCTAGGACGAACAAATTTATTAAACATTATTATCTTTTCGAATCTTGTTTAATATTGAAGAATCCCAAGTTTTATTCTTTATTACTTAGGGCGCTCCCCGGGGTGTGGAATCATTTTAAGGATATTTTACCTCTCGAGATCCTATGACCTCTTGTGAGCTCGGCTATCTGGTGCCACGGGAGTCAGTAGTCCCTTTATCACGGCCCGGAATGAATTTTGGTTAAGGCTTTTGATAGCATGTTTCTCGCGGGAAATGCGTTCTATATTTCAAAAAGATTGTATTTTCAGATGCTTTACTTTTCTAAAATAAAACTACATTTCATCAAGGTTGTTCTCCAGCCGATGGGAAAGAGTTTATTTTAAATCAAAACCCACAAAAAGAGGCAACAGACAGGTACTCTTTGGCGAAGATATATTCTTTGGGATCACGTGGTGATTGTGGGATATGATGAAAACTCCACAGGGATATCACAATAATGCCGCTAAAGAGATGATTTTTCATTACTTGTGAAAGAGTTTGGCCTGAGGAGTTTGGCTTCTACTGCCATTTATTCAAAAACAGCGGAGGTAAGATAGCTCCAACTCCCAATCAAGGGGCGAATTACCCCATGTGTGTGATGGTGCCTTTTACACACAAGGGCGGATGATAAACGCATTGTTTTTTCACCCAGTGGCTAAGTCTACCTTGTGGCTAAGTCTACGGTAGGTGCGCATTACTTAGAACTAAATCAGCCCATTATTACAGCTAAGGATTAGGACGACGGTATTTGAAACAATTACAAAACATGATTAGTATTGAAAAATGAACCCAATTGGTCAATGATTTTGTAAATGTCCATTCGAAAAGAAGCGTTAAGGAAGATACACTTAATGACGAAAAAATTGGATGAAAATACTTTCTACATACAACGCTTAATTTTATCAAATAAACCTTTACCCACTACTATTGCTGATGGGGCTCATATAAGTCTAAATGCAAGCGGTTTTATGTGAATAATATTCCGTCTAAGATTATTAGTAACATTAAATGGTATCAACAAACAAGAACATAAGTCCATGTACTGTTTACAATCGGTGTTAGGCACGCATAAAGCTTAGTCGTAATGGCATGCTTTTATTACTTTAACACGACTGTACCTTCTGAAATAAATTAAAAAAAAAGCAAACAAAATATTCTATAGAGTATGTGTACACACCGGTCCAATGTTTCACCAAACCTTCATCAAGATATATTTTTATACCCTACATTATAATATATGCACCAACAACAATAACAGTGAACGCTTCTTTTTTATCAACTCAGAATGTGATTCCAAATTGATGAAAATATGAATGATGATAAATATAATAAAAATTTTAATTAATTTTATTTCATGCAAATCCATGCACAGAAAATATTATCAGTAGTTTTTTGTTAATTAAAAAAATGGTTTAAAAAGTATTTCAATTTAATTAATGTTCTTATTGAGCCAATTAAAGGAAAATTAAGAATATAATTTTGATTTAATTAACATTTTAGTTTTTTGATCATTTTTTTAATTAAAATTTAAAATATCAATTATTAAAAAAAATATATTCACAATATTCGATTGTATCAATTTTTAGTAATCTATATAAACATTTTGGTAATAGGTGCAAAATCAACAAATTGTTTGCTTGATTCTATGAATTTGGTAATTAGAAAAAATTTTTAATTTTTTCTGTGTGGACAAATTCCTATTTTATTCCCGATAAACTGAAAGTTTCTATTTTTACATTTAATCGCAAACTTGTGTATGTATGATAAACATGTTTTTACATTCAAAATCGGAAAATTGGTTGTATGACTTCAAAATCAAATCATAAAATAAATTTTCTGATTTTGAATGTAATCATTTTTTTAAATCAATTCATATATGAATGCAATCGATTTTTTAATTGCAATCAAATTCAGTAATTGCAATCAAAATGATATCAGAATTCATATCTTCGTTCTCTTGAAATAAAACACCTTCTTTTAGATATAAAGCTGACTTAAGAAAGATCAATTCCGAATGTTGTACGTAATAACCAAGTTAAAAAAAGTTCAACACCTAGCCCATAGTTTGATCAAGAATGGGGTTTTCGGCTGTCGTAAGAAATTTGAGTTAAAAATAATCACTTATTCAATTGTTTTATACTATTTTCCATTTGCCCTAATTGAGGAAAATATATATATTTAATTTTATTTATTGTTTTATTTGACTTTTTGTAACTTTTAATATCTCTGTTTCTTTACTTCTTGGGTAAAGTTCGTGAAAATGAGAATAAGAATATATTTCCCTCATAACAAGAAAATTTCTAAAGGCCTCTGTACCAGGGGTGTTAAAGTTGGTACTGTACTTTTTTGGTACATTTTGACCTTCGTTAGTACCGTGGTACTACAGTGACTCATTTGGTACAATTTAAAAATTTGTCATAGTTCCCCCTTTTTGAATTTTTAGTATAGCAAACAAATTAATGAGTCCTTTTCATTGCATTTTTTAATTATTATTTCTTTCATCAGGATTTAAAAATCCTTCTTTTAAATTGCGATTTTTATTTATGCAATATGCACTTTAAATTATTAACATGGTTAATTTAGGAATGCAATCAGAAGATGCTCGAATGCATGTATTTTTACAAAGGCTAACTTTTTTGTTCCCCCAAAAAGCACGTAATTTCATGAATAAAAATTTCACGTAATTTCGTGAATAAAAATGTTTTGGATGAATGTGATATCTCTATCGTAGATCTTTACAAAAATCAAATGGCCTTTGAAGAAATTGATTTCGGAACAGGAGTGGATTTATAAATCTCTACAAATAATATCAATATTGTTAAAGAAGATAAGGAAAATGTTTTGAGAACCAAAGTCAACTTTAATAACGAAGTTTTAATGTGCTTCCATACATTTACTCCTGAAAATGTTATTTCAGGTAAAACAAGTAGTATTGGCCTCTTCTAGTAAAAATATTCTCTAATGAAATTGCAAATTTTGATTCAATCAATAATCAATTAAGAGCTTTAGCTGATGTCGTTAAAAACTGAAAATATTTGTAGTTTTTGACCGGCAGTAGCTAATTTACAAAATGAGCTGAAAGTCCCTGACATTTCTAGAGTCGTTGCTGGAATTTTATCCATTCCACATACGTCTGCAAATGTGGAAAGAGTTCTTTCTTTTCAAAATATAATAAAAACTAAGGAAAGAAACAGACTACATGTGCCAACATTATCAAGTTTCATACAAACAAAGGATTGGTTAAGATCGATAAATTCACGCTGCTATGATGTAAAAATTACAAATAGCTTATTAACTAAACAAATAACTGCCTGATTTTGATCTCATATATTTATAAGACTTTTATGTATAAGGTGTATTTATACATATAATGTCTGTTCATGTTAAGTTTTGTTTTTTTGTGCACAATTGAATTTTTATGTACTTTTTTTGTTGTTTTAATAAATTAAAAAAATTGGTACCGTGAAGGTTCAAAAAGTACTTTTTTTTTGAAAGTTGGTACAAAATGTAAAACCCCATTTAGCATCCCTGCTCTCTACACGGTCAAGCATTTATCATCAAGCGCCATGGTAGTATTAGTGAAAATGTATTTGTATGTGTGATACCGACGTTACTGGATGGAAAATCAAATAATTTAGATATGACGGATATTACGTCCAGCGCACGTACATGAGTGAATTCGCTTGCATGACAAGCTTTTTTGACCGTGAATTTTGATATGTGGTTTAATACAACCATTTTTGTATTATTAAATTAACAATTCAGCAGCCGTTTGTGCACGAAGAAGAAGAATTTTATTTCCTCAAAGCCGCTTTCATTTACACAAATTTAAAGTACGGGAACGCTTTTCTTGCAAACTGGGGTTCCGAGGGTTCCCAAACTACATTAAAGAAACAAATCTATTATCTCAACTATTATAAAAACTGTGTATTAAATTTTTTTTAAAGTTTGTTTTGTAAACAAAATCATGAAACAGCTTAATTCTTCCTAGTAAATAAAAAATTTTCTAGAAGAATTTTTCAGCAAATCTTTTAGCTCTTAGGTTTTAATGCTCTATTTCACACTTTCGTTATAAATAATTGAACAGACCTTACACAGAAAAAATTAAAAATATTCTCTAATCTCCAAATTTATACCAAATTCATCATATCAAGCAAACAAATTGTTGATTTTGCACCTATTACCAAAATGATTATATTGATTACTAAAAATTTTAAAATTGTGAATATTTTTTTTTTTCAATAAATGATATTTTTAATTTTTAATATTTGTATTGGACCTATGGTAAATTATGGACCAATCATCCCAAAATTCTGAAGACTGATTTCTGGTATTACAAAAAATAAATTAGAATAAATACAGCAGTGTAATATGTTTTAGTGTTAACAGTAAATTTCACAAATTTGCATGATATTTTTTCTGGCCATATGAATTTAAGTAAACAATTTCACCGCAATATCTATATCTTTGATGGTTTTAGGTGAATTTAATTATTTTACCAAAGTGGGATTTATTTGGTTTTAGGCGCAATAAACTGTTTTCCGAGAGTAGGGTTTATATGGGGTCTAGTGTATATTATGGACCGATCTTCAAAAAATTCTACAGTGTAATTTCTGGTCCTATAAAACTGCGACGTACCAAATTTTAGTGTTCTAGCGTTATTTGTTGCGGTTTTAGGCGTACTAAGCTGTTTTCCGCGAGAATGGTTTATATGGGGCCTATGGTCAATTATGGACCGATCTTCACGAAATTTAACAGTATGATTTGCAGTCGTATAAAGCGAATTCGTGAGAAATTGTATGTCATTCCGTGCATTATTCCACCATTTATGTTAGTTTTTGTATCAAAATGATAAATTGTTTTTGGGTAGTGGTTCCACATTTTGATTCATAGTTCTGATCCTACTAAGCCGATGTTGCTGAATTTCAATCCCAAACTGCTTAGGATAACTACAAGCAATTTGAGACCAAGTTGGTTCTTTTCTTTTGCGTTTTTCGAAAGTGAGCGTGTTTTCAACAGACGGACAGACAGACGGACATGGCTAAATCGACTTAGAATTACTCAACAATATATATACTTTATGGGGTCTTAGATGTATTATAAAAAAGTTTCACACGGAATGACAAACTTAGTATACCCTCATTCACCACTAGTGGTGGTGGAGGGTAAAAAAATTATCAAAAAACTTTTCCATTTCAAATAATGTGTTTATTTATTTAACTAAATATTGACAACAATTCTACAAGTTGATTTTAAACGAAAAAGTTATTCAATATTTTTTGATATTTAATTAATATTTTAATTAAAAATTTATTTCAAAACATTAATTAAATCAAAATTATATTATTTAATTTTCTTTCAATTAAAAAAATACTTCAATCAATTATCGCATTAATTAAATTTAAATACTTTTTAAAACATTTTTTTAATTGAGAAAACACTTTTTTCTGTAAATATTTCACGGTTTTTTTTTTAAATAATATTCAAATTCAAATTAAATATTTAAAAATTAAGAAAATAAAATTTTTGTATTATCATTTGCACACCCCCAAAAAGGCTGTAATAAACCTCAAGGAGCTGCGTACTTCCTTTATTTGTGAGCCCTTGCACTAAAGTGGTGTAGAGTATTATATGACCGGGCTGGAGTGACAATATTTTCTTGCTTTAAACTTAAATTTTGCCAAAAATTTGGATTGTAGTAATGAAATATCGACAATAGTGCCAATGCAAATCTGGACGTACATATATGCATGTGTATTTAGCTGTATATTCGTATGTATATGTAAATAAAATTATATTAATTGAATGTGTTACTAAAATATTTTGTAGTCGATGCATATACGCATAGAACTCTAATATTAAGAGAGATCAGGAAAAAAGTTAGGACATTATAACTTTAGAAGAAATCCAAACTTTATTACAAGTTTTATTATTTGCTGAAAATGCTTTAAAGATCAATAAGATTTTGAGAAATAATACATTAAAGGCAATATAAACACATTATTGACCATAGAACCCATTGTCGTCAGTGATTACCCCTAATATATTTAATTTATTTATTTGAATTTGTTTGGGTTTTTGTGTAACTATTTGCTGTTGTTGCTGTTTTACACATTAGCATAAATAAAACACAAATGTTTTGTTGGTAAAAATTAATGTATTTTTTGTCAATGCAATAAAATACATTTGTGTATATTTATTAATAATTGCACACAATCCAGAATCGTATTAAAAGCATCAGCTTTCCTCTGTGGGTGGGTACGAGTGGTTTCGATTATTTAAATGCTTGATTATGCGTATCTATGAATTCAAATAAACAAATGTATACAAATGTTTGCGGTTATATTTGTGTGTGTGATATTGGTATTTATTATAACATTTTATGGAAATAAGTAAACACAATAAAATAATCCTTAGGTTGGGGGTTTAATAGGCGATATTTTGTCTATTTATTTATATTTATAATAAGCAAATATGTATCTTTTGTAGAAAAGGGTTTTTTAAATCAGGAAGACAACATACATTTATATTTTGAACATTTATTTAGATAATATTTATTGTTGAATTTGAAATGCTCATTATGGCAAAAGTTTTTATTATTTTTCAAACTCGGAAAAACGAAATTGCTTTTCAAAGAACAAACCCTAAAATCTATGTGTACTCTAAGCAAATAAACTTTTGCTTTATGGTCAGTTTTTGCTTAAATTCTAATTTATGGAATTTGATTTACAATTTACAATTTTAAACTCGTCAGTTTAACAATTTATTTTATTTGTAACGCCCAAAGTCTATTCCATATTTCACTGTTATAAAATAAAAATAATTCAATGAAAGTTAAATTTGATAAACTTAAGCCTAATTAAAATATCAAAAACGTCAATCAAAAAGCAACCATTCAATGAAAAATCACAATTGTTACAGTTATACAATAAAATTTTTTTGCTATAAAACTTTTTTTTTACAAATATGGAACGCTAATCTAAAATATAAAAACCTCATGTTCATTTCTAAAGATGTCTTGAGTTTTAGTGACACACTGATATAAGCCCTTTCCATCTATGGTAAAGGGCATAATTATGTTTCATTTGACAATAATAAATGTGTATTAGCAGAGAAGGATATTTTAGGAATACATATGTACATAAAAACTACACCTTTTCGTTTCTTCCGTTGAATCCCTTTAGCTTCTACTATTTACTAATGTATTTTTTTCTCTTTTCTCTTATACTAATCCCGCGAAGATATACGCTTGTATGCAGGAAAGAAACCAGAGTCTCTGGCGGGAATCGAACCCGCAACCCCGGCGCTGATAGACTAGCTCACTTCCAACTAGCCTACCGGGGCACCCATTTTACATACACCACAGTAATTTAAAATTTCATATAAAATATAATATTGAAAATTATGCTGAAATACTGATGTGGTTTCGAAAAATTTTAAAAAGTAATTAATTGAATTAACTACTTAAATTAAAACTTTTCTTTACTAAAGTAAAAACGCATGCATTAAACTGCAATTTAACTTTAAAAAAAATTTTATTATAACACAACGATCTTATAATATCCAACACCACAGAACTTTAAAACAAATTTTCAACAGTGCATCCTTATTGGGAACCATGTAAAAGTTCTATGTGCAGAATATTATTTAGATATCTTCATCTTCACAAGATTTGTTTGACCTTAAAAAACTTTAGGTAGGGAGCTTGTATGTGAGCTATGGTTAAGTTTGGGCCTACCAGCACAATATTGTTACGAAAGTAACTTTACAAAAACGGCTTGTATGCGAAACAAAGAGCTTAAATCTATTCACCTTTCACCCTCAAACTCAAGTGTTACCTACTGCTTTCATATTCGTAATTATGTTTGTTTAATTTGTCTCAACAAAGCAAATACAAACAATATTATAACAAGCGAAGATACTTAAAATGGCAAAAAAAATATTTATATAGTACATGCATATTTTATCCTTAAGGCTTAATTAAACAATTCAACATAAATTCTTCTTTGCCTTTATTTGTATGTCATGTTTGATTACCACGTACATGAATTAATATTTTTGACCATTAAACATGATCTGTAGATACATTAAATACAAAAAATGTATATTAATGTAGTTGTATGGACGAATAAAAAAAACTGAAGAATATGTATTTATGTGTTGAGGATAAGTGTTATGTGAATCAGGGTTGGTAAATTCTACTTTTTTTGTTAGTATGACTAATTTAGTACAGCTATACTAATAATATTACCGTGAAGTTTAATACAAAAGGCTGAACAACGAAACCTGTCATTAGTGCCAGTAAAACCAGTACTTAATAGTTATAACTTATATTTCATGAAGATTGTGCATAATTTTTATAAACAAATTTTTATTTTATTTCTTAAGCATAAAAACTATTTCCAAATTTCATTTTTAAAATTTGATATTTTTTTTTTTATTATTATGTTTGAATTTAACCATATTATTGTCACCGACAACCATATTATGGTTAAATGTGTCCTCCATCAAGAAGCCACAACCATATTATGGTGGCCTCCAAACATGTTTTGGTTAAAAATAACTAAAATATATTTAACACTTATAATAGCATGGTTGGTTTTCAACCATAGCATGTTGCTCTTCGAGAAGAGGAAAATACTATTGTTAATTTAAGAATAAATTATTGTCATATTGAACCATAACATGTTTAGAGGCAATCATAATATGGTTGTGGCGTCTTGGTGGTGGACTAATTAAACAATAATATGGTTGTCGGTGACAATAATATGGTTAAATTTAAACATAATATGTTTACAATTCTGTCTAAAAAATAGTTTTGTTGGAGATGACCATATTTAAACATGTTTTTTCTCTGCGTGTACCTATTACACGATCACACAAGTCTAAGATATTTTGACAAAAGTAAATGTCTGATCTAATTATTGTTTGAATTTTCAAAAAACAATAACAACTTATCATGACAGGGTTATGTTTTCCTTAAAATACGTAAGACTTGTGTGGTAGTGTAAAGAACCCATTATCGATAGATATCTATACTATCTACTTTAAGTAGTTATGAATAACAAATAATATAACAAGTATGACTCATTTCATTTAATAAAGTGTAGTTTCGCAAATTATTTTATAAAGGATTGGTTTTGTAGGTACACTCATAAAATTATTACAGTAACTGATTGTGGGTTAATAAATTCATTTTTCGTACTGTTTAAATTTAATAAAAAATTCAGTTATTTTACGTTATTCAAAAAACTAACTACCAAAAAATAATATTTTTTCGTACTTAGATTGTTATGTATGTAGTTTGATTTTTTGTCGGTTAAATTATATTTTTTTAAAGCAAAAACTTTTACATTTTACGGAATATGCTGTTAAATAAAAAAAAAAAATTAAAAAATGTATCCATAATTCATTTATTTCAAATTGAAATAATAAATTTTTAGTTGTTTAAAATGAATTTTCGGTGGAATTAAGATGCATAATATTTTGAGTGTTAAAAAAATTAAGAAAAAATACTTGCGTAAATTTTTAGTTGTTCGAAATGAATTTTCTGTGGAATTTAACTGCATAATATTTTCAGTGTAAAAAGTTTAAGAAAAAAACACTTGCTTAGTTTCAAGTTATTATTAAACCTATTCTAATCATTTAACCGCGCATGTGATTCAAAGTTTTCGAAAACTCCCAAAATTTGTAGTCAAGTATGAATGAAGTTGTTTAAGACTTATTTGTTAAGACGTAAATTAATATAATATTACCTTTAAAGTATAATTAAATAGATTTAAATTTGTTCATTTACTAGTAACCCGCTCTAAAAATAAATTATATACCTTTAACATTTTTATTTGTCCCAGCCCAATGGGCAGATTTTTTCTTTAAAATATCATATTTTGCTAATATGTTGTGTACAAAAATAAAAAATTAATATCAACACAAGCTAAAACGAAAACATATATATTTCCATCTCTGCTTAATATGATAAATTATTTTCTGTAATAAATTAAACCACATAAATTATAGTATTGTTAATGATTGTGTGTGTGTAATCAGTTGTAATAAATCCAAAATGACCGCAGGACATTTTGACAATTCATTTCGTTTTTTTTTTTATTTGTTCGATATTACTAATTATTAAACAGCATGTACTAGATCAAAAAAAGGAAGAACACTTCCACTTTGTTGCTGAGCAGAATATAAATTTACCGTTCTTCATTCGGCTTTTGATACCGAGGATAAATACAATGCAAAAGAATTCGTTTACGGCTTGAGGAATGTCTTCGCTCCAAACATGTCAATTTTGCTTACTGACGTAGCCATTTAGCCAGAAATGAGCTTTGTTAAATGGATGAAATGCTCTATGAACTTTGCGAACAGATTTATATTTTTTTTAATTAATTTCCACATGTGGGAAACATTGTTCTAGTGTTAAAGGACTCATGGTGGCTTGACAAGCCTTACTAAACAGAAACGTCAACACAGTTTGACATTCTCATTTGACAAACAAAAGTTATCGATATCGAAAGATCGAATGCAGCTAAAAATCACTCATTTGTAGCAGAGCTTTGTCAAATATATTACCGGTGCTGCCCGGGGGAGACGTTTTTAAGACACCATGGATGAAGTATCATTGTATCACCTTCGACCAGTGCAAAAAATCAATGGAATAATACTGAATGAAGAGTATTTGCGTATATTGCAAGCGCATTTTCCTTTTTTTATATAAGAATTACCTATCCTAAGAAAGAAGTAATTTTCCTGCAGAAAAGCGACCAAGAGCACACGTCTTAAGCCGTGAAAGAACGGCTTAGTGAAATACAATTCCTATGAATACAGTGGCCAGATTAAACCAACGACTTCAATTTGATGGAGAATTTGTTATCAATCGTAAAGAGGCGGTCCGGACAAGACCGGGCGAGCTTTGGCAGCGAGTTAAGCACGAATGGGGGTGTGTTCCATGTAAAGTAATTCAAAAATTGTTGGTAACAAAGAGAAAATTCATCACGTATTCAGCTATAAGTGATATTTAAAAAATTTCATTGTAAATATCTTGAAAATGTTAGTTTCTATTAAGAGTGCACACTGTACTATGCAGACGGACAGCAGAAACAAAGTCGCCTCGCTGGAGACGTTATAAATTACTAACGTTTCACAAAATAAACTTTACAGAAAAAAGTTTCTTATCAATTAAAAAATGGTTTAAAAAATATTTAAATTTTATTAATGTGATAACTAAATCAAATATCTTTTTAGTTGAAGGAAAATTAAAAAAATATAATTTTGATTTGATTAATACTTAAGAGTTTTGAAATTAATTTTTAATTAAAACGTTGACAAAATATCAAAAAATATTAATTGACTTTTTGTTAAAAATAAAATAATTTAAACTTGTAGAATTGTTGTTTGGAATTGTCACTATAAAAATAAATAAATAAACACATTGTTTGAAATGGCTAAGTTTTTTGATCATTTTTTTAATTAAAATTAAAAATATCCTTTATTGAAAAAAAATATTCACAATTTTACAATTTGTAGTAATCAATATAATCATTTTGGTAATAAGTGCAAAATCAACAGCTTTTTTGCTTGATATTATGAATTTGGTATAAATTTGGTGATTAGAGAAAATTTATAATTTTTTTATAAAATTTTCCAAACTAAAGCAAATCGAAAAACTATATTAAAAATCACTTCAAAATATGTTTGCTGTGTCTAAAGAAAAATAAGGGAATGTCAATAGTTCAAGAAAAAATTCTGTTCAAGTTGAATATCATTTTCATACATTTTGATTTTTCCGACCAGAAATGTCTTGCTGTTATATGTCTTGCCTGTAATACATCTTTTTAATATATGACGCAAAAATATTAAAATATAAGGACAAACGCGTTGATCAACAGCTTGTGAAAATTGCCGGTCTATCACTGACTAAACTTAAGAACTTCGGTAAATCAAATTTGCCAAAATTTAAAGTTTAAAATGAGTAATTAAAAAAAGCCATCTCAAATAATTTGAGTATTGAGAAACGTAAACAAGGCACAGAACCTAAATTTGAAAAGAGATGTACAAAATGCTTGGGATTATTTGGACGTGGTATTAGGCACATGTGCAACTTTACAAACACAATAAATACTGTTGAAAAAGATTTAAATGAATTGTCAACTGAGTATGTACATGTAAATTTTTCGAAAACTTGAAAAATTAAAAAAAAAATGTCTTAAGTTTAACGGCGCTTATAACATTTTTGGCGAGTAATGGCTGTCACGTAAGGAAATTACTCGCTAAAATGATGAACTGTCAACAAACTCAAGAAGAAAAAAACGGGATGAGAAAAAAATTGAATATTAACACGGAAGAGATAAGTACTTTGTTCTTGGTAGATTTTTTCATTGTTTAGCTATTTTGTTTTTAACATTTTTGAAAAATATACGAATGTTTTTAAAGCAATTTTGTAAGCAACAAACGTTAAAGTCGCACTTTACATTAAATGTTATGGCCGAAGGCTGTTTTTTCGCCGCCGTCGTTGAACATTTTTAAGTTTTAGTAAATTTCTAGCGCCGTCAATGACATGTTTGATTGGCGTTTTCAACGTCTGTTATTTTACATTGGCTTCAAGTGGAATATTATGACATTTATTACGTAACGACGTTATCTCTTCTGATAGATTTCGACATGAATTACAGACACACTTTTTTTCACTTTTCGATGGAATATTTTATTTCACATCTTTTCGATGCGAGAAGTTCTCACTTAACTTACATAACATGGGTACAGGTATTAAATAAAAGTAACTCTTAAAATGAATAATATTTTCAATAGTCTAAAAAAAAAAATGTTAAACAAATTGAATGGTTAAATTATTCTTTTAAGTCTCGCTTAAAGTTGAATATTTTTTTTATCTCTGAAGTTATTATGTTATTAATTTTTATATATATTAGGAAAATTTTATTATCAAAGTTGTTTTTGGGAATACTATTATTTATTAAAAGATTTTGTTTGTTGTGCTTAATTCCCTTTTTAAATAATTGATAAAAAAAATACTGAAATTTATTGTTGGAGGATAAGCTGTTCCTATGAGCATTTCACTAGTTGCTTAGGCCAGATCATCAGGAAACGTTCTCCTAAATAATTTTAGAAAAGCCAAAGCTATCAGCAAACAAAACTACAGAGGGAATGAGAATTACCTGTAAACACTCAAAAAGTCTTGTTTGCAACGATATCAAAGCTTAAACAAAATACCAAACAATAAATCAGTAATGAGTTTATCTTTTCTTACATTTCCCGCTACAATTATTTGGAATTCTCCCAACATTAATTGTAGTTGTCAGTGGGTAAAGACAAAACATATTAAAAACAAAAACAAAGTGCTTTTATTGTTTTCGCAAGAAATCAAAATAAAAAAAATTTGCCAGTTCAGTTTTTTATCCTCCAACAATAAATTTCAGTATTTTTTATCAGTTATTTAAAAAGGGAACTAAGCACAACAAACAAAATCTTTTAATTAGAAAAATGTATATATTTTAAATGCATTTCAAAGAATAAATTTTTTATTTAAAAAAAAAAAAAAAAATTCCCCCCGCCAAAAAAACAGCCTAGTACTTTTTTTTCTTTTTTGGCTCATACTTGTTCTTTTATCGTCCCGAACAGATTCAGCTTAAAATTGGAGTAACACTAAAACGTTATTTAAATCTTCCCCAGGGATCCATGCACTGCTGACTATAAAAAAATATGTTATTAAATATAAATTTAATTTCTCCTTAATGCTCAATTTGTTAAACATTGAAATTGTTTCCGAATTCCTACTTCGTAATGTTGAGCTTTCTGTTCCTATTTGCCCTTCCAGAAATGGCATTCCTCTAGACTTCAATATATTCAAATCAATTATGAAAATTAGCTCTGAATTTGGTAATGTTTATACGTATATTGACTTCGAATGTATCCGATTTTACAGATTGTTACGTCGCACTATAGAACATTTTCCCCCTTTTTTTGGCCAAAAGTAAAAATTTGAATTATTGCGAATTTTATTTTTTTTTTTTTTGCTTTAATATAATAAAAAACATAGCAAAGTAAACATAGCTTTTTAAATTTTTCAAAAAAATTTTATTTCTTTTACTTAACAGTTGGTTTGATTACGATTTCTAAACCAGTTATCAGAAAACCTTTAAGTGCAGTGAATTTTGTGACAACTTCAAATAAAAGCTTTCGTAACAAAAATTTATATATTTGAAAAATTAAAAAATGGGAAATAATGCCAAAGGTAAGTACTTTTACATTCTATAGCAAAATGTTGGTAAACTCATCTTTAAAATCGATTAAATTGGACAAATTAAAGTGACCTTAAAATGAACTGATGGAATTATGAATTAGAATTTTATATAGACTTACAAAAAAATGATAGCACATGTTAGACATAATATCATAATAGTTCTCTAGAACAATCAATTATCTTCCAAATTTAATATATTTAATCTGGGAATTTTTTGCGAGTTTAAAAAAATATAAATTTTTTCAGGTGACTACTGCGTGCCAAATTCAGAATTATTTAATATATGGCTAGAGAAACACAACGAAATTGACAAAAGAACCGCTATTTACGGCCATTTCTTGTCATACATTTCTGAGAGTGATTGTTCCGAAAACTTTAAACAGTATTTAAAAGAGCATTCACGATTATTTTGTTCAAATATGAATATAAAATGGCGTAATAGTTCCAGAAATTTGAAAGTTTTTAAAAACCACATGCTGTTTGACTTAAAGCCAGTACTTCGATCAGAAAACGAAAAACGCAGTGTGCCTCCATTAAATTGAAACCTTGACGACTGCAAATACTTTTTTGCCAAAAATCTGAGAGAACAAAACGACGAGTTGTAGCAGGAATATCTAAAGAATATAACAATGAAGTGGAATCCCTAATTATTGCTTTATCTGCATCTGCTCGCAAATGTTACAATTAGATTTAGCTGTTGTTTTAAAAGAGGCTGTCAGTACTCCAACTAGAGCTTCAAAAATACGGAAAATTATTTCAAAAGCTGCGCCAACTAAGCTATCTGCTGATGAAGGACTAGCCTTTCTTTTACTGAACCCATGAATATTACATTTAGTTGACGGCTTGGAACTTGAAAATCAAATTGTTGAATAAAATCCTTTTTAAACATGACTTTGTTTGTTTCTTCATTAAATTGGTAAAATTAATTTCTACTGTTATATTCGAAAGGTAAGTGTACACTCGAAAAATTTTTTATAAAAAAAAGCAGTTTAGAAAACCAGATTATCTATCAAAGATCTAAAAAAGCTTGGATGCAGGAACCTATCACCCGTAACCCCTTCTTACCACTTCTTTGGCACCTTCCATGAACCAGCCCTGGGGGTATACACTGATGGTTCAAGGAAGGGGGAAAGAGTTGGCGGAGGTTTCTACATAGAGGAACTGGGCGTTAAAGTTTCCTTTCGTCTGCCGGATGGATGTAGTGTCCTACAGGCGGAAATCTCGGCTATAAAGCGGGCAGCCAACTGGCTAAAGTATTATCGCGTATCGGGAGATATACGTATATTTACTGATAGCAAGGCTGCCATTGCCTCTCTTGCGGGTGTCTATACGACATCTAGGTTGACTGTGGAATGTCGGATGTCTTTGAATGAGATTGCTGAACATTCAGAGTTAACGCTTATATGGATACCAGGGTACTCAAATTGCCCGGGAAACCAGGTAGCAGATGAGCTGGCCAAGGAAGGTGGTCGTATGGATGAAACATTCATTGATCAATTCATTGGCCTTATGGCCATATGGCTCACTGTAAGTCACTCATGCGGCGCGAGAACTATAGAATTGCGCAAGAGGGATGGGCACGTGAGTCCACCTGCTCCACATCCAGGGCACTTTGGCCTGGATATGATGAACGGAGAACCAAATCTCTACTTAGGTTCAATAGGAACCAAATCAGGACCATGGTGTCGGTCATAACTGGACACTGGCCTGTTGGGACTCATGCTAGAAGAATGGGTCTGGTATTCAATGACTACTGTAGAAGTTGTCATGATGAGGAGGAAGAGGAAACTGTGCTTCACTTTCTCTGTCTATGCCCTGGGCTACGGGGCATTAGGGAAAATACCTGGGAGAACCGGTGTTTTCCTGTTTGGAGGATCTATCAAAAATAGAACTAAGATTGCTTCTTCTCTTCATTAGGAAGACGAATTGGCTCAACCTTGCAGTGACGCCATCTGAATAACTGCTCTCGGGATGGGCATTGGCGCTGGGTATCACAAAGGGACCGCTAAAGGACCCAAGTGAGCTGTCTCTCGATGGCTGCCCATGGAACCTAACCTACCCCTTCTTAGAACTAATTATTTGTTAATTTTTTAGTTAAATTTACTTATGTTTTTCTGAGTGTATGAAATACTTTTTCGGTCACTCCCTCTCTCTTAAGTGTTCACCAAAAGTCAAGTCCAAAAAGTCGTTCAAATCGGTCCACCCGTTTGGCTGTAATTAATTTTGGCAAAAAAAAAACGGGAAAATTTCATATAGTGCGTCGATTTGTTTTATCAAAAATTAATGGGAAATAGATTTTTCATATTTTAAAAGCGCTTGTCGCTCTTCTTTAGATTAACATTTTATAAATTATTTTGTTAAAGTTGGATTTGCATTATTAATTTTATTTTTATGCAATCCAAAGGGCACAAAGTGCAAACATCTACTCATTTTTGCTCCCAAAGGCAGGTTTGTATGGGAGAAACGTAAAAGTTTCGCCTACTATAACGCTTGTGAAAGACATGAGTTTTTGACACAGAAAGCACTTTAATCAGCGCATATAAAAATTAGTGAATGTAACGAACAGCTCTTTACGCACTGAATTTGTTGTTATTACCGTTATTCTTTAATATGCTCCCCTACAGACTTTCTTCGTCTTAAGGGAATGTCGTGGCCATTTAAATGATATATTTTTTTTTAATTTGTTAAAAATTCGTTCAGCTACCTTTTACGGCATCCATCTATGTCTTGCTGCGAAGCGCCTAAAAATTTTCTATTAGTGCTTCGCAAAACAAGAAAATTTTTGGGCTACTTTGGGAATACAAAATTTATTATTATTTAGATTTTTCTATGACGTGAAAATTCCCAATTTTTATTTTTAATAAAGTTTTGATTAAATTTTTTATTGGGTTGCAACTAAATTCAAAAGGCTTATACGATGAAAAAAAATCAATTCTATTAATGATTTTAACTGCCTCTTTTTAGAACACAAAATTTTGTGTGAGAAATTGTATTGAAAACAACAATAAAATACGAAATTTTGTTTTAATTTTCTAAAAACAGGAGGTCAATCTCGAATATTTACAAAACTTTAAGTATGAATATTCATTTTAGCAAAAAAATATTGCTATAAAAAATCATCTTTTATTTTCTTTTGTGTTGTAAACTAAATCAGTTGTATCCGTTTTTTATTAATATTGATGCCTTTTTGTTAAAAAGTCTGAAGGTAATCATGGTGCCAAGCAGAAGAGTTTTAATAGGCGATTCGGGATTTTTATTTTCGGGATTCTGAAAATCATGTTTTGGAGTTCGGGATTTTAAGTTTCAAGGATTTGACCCCAACGCTAAAATGTACATACATATGGGGCATTATTTGTGAAGCGGACAACCCAATAAAAAAATTTTGATGGAATTCCTTTATATTTGGCATAACTATAGTTCTACTAGATATGAATAAGTGTGCGAAATATTTTTTTTCTGTGAAGTTTATTTGTCGAGTCACGGGGTGGTAAAGTGTTGCCGTTTTCAAAAAAATGTTTCTTTATATTATTTTTTCGAACTAAAAATTAATCAAAAAAAAAAATTAATTTTAAAGGATTCTTATAAAAAATCGATTGCTCTTTAAATAAAAAAAAATTAATTTGAAAAAAAAAAATTTTTCATCTGACCAATTTAAATCAAAACTGGGGGACATCTATTAGTTTAAAAGTTATTAAAATTTCTTTACACTCGTACAGCTGGTTATTGCCATATTGTAACCTAAAAAACAGGAAAGAACGAGTGTAAATTGTAATTTTTCTCAAACTAATTTTTGGGAATACAAAATTTATTATTAATAAGATTTTTTGGACGTGCCAAATTCCAAATTTTTATTTTTGATAGATACACTGAAATTTATTGTTGAGGGAAATCTATTTTCTATGCGCATTTCACTGGTTGCTTAGGCCAGATAAACAGGAAACCTTTTTTTTCTAACGTATGTTTGTTATTTTTTTGGCCAAGTTTTTAGATATTATATATAAGTTCTTGTTAAGCTAATTGGGCCTAATGTATTAATGTAAATAAAAAACCTTTTTTACATGTTTCTCCCAACGTATCGTCAATTATTTGTTGACATCTTCAGGGATTGTAATTACTAAGTAGTTTTTCACATTAAATAATACATTAAATGTGACACAGCTTACATAAAACATTTAACATATAATTAAATTAAACACACAACTTAAATTAATATCACAGTTTATCTTTTCTATTTTATTGCAACTCTGTAGCTAGAACTTATAACTTCGACCAAATTTTTTAATTTTCTTTTTAGCGAAATGAGCAGGCGGCGTACTTATTATATTGTAAGACTTTTATTATGTGCTCTTCATAAGTTTAAATGATGATTTTAGGCGCTTGTTTATTTAGGCTGGTTAGTTAAGCTTGTACATTAATACAATTACATATTATACTTAAAATGTTTGAGTCCTACCCTTATAAAATTTAAATAAAATAAAATATCAAATGTTATTTTTTGTAAACTTAAACATAAGTATATGTCAATACATTTATTTGCTTAGTCTGCGTTCATAGGGCTCATGTTTTATTGACATGATTGCTACTTTATAGTTGAGAGAGACGAGGGAAAAAGAAACGAGTACACACATGCATGGACGCTTTGCTTTCTTATTCGCTTTTCTTCTTCTTTCTTATTCGTATTTAAAAACTACAAAAAAAAACATGTCGTCAACTTGACATGAATCATTTGAACACCAATTCATGTTCAAAGAAGAAAAAGGAAGAATCATGTCAATAAGACATGAGCCGTATGAACGCAGACTTATGAAGATTATGGATTTATTTTACAATTTTTACAATTTTACAAACAGTGTCTATGAATGAACTAGTTCTTTTTACAAGGATGCCTTCGTGTTTTGAAATAAAAGCATGTTAAATTTTTGTTCCTGGAATTTTGATTGCGGTTGCAGAAAAATTCTTTCACGTTCAATATCCCTTTTGGAGCAGTAGTAAATTGCAGTTTTTTAGAGAAGATTTTGCCCAGTCATATAATTGGATTGGATAAATTATTGTTTTACTTGCAGGTAACTGCAGCCTGGTGCGCTTCGCTAAACGCTTGAGGTTTCCTCCAATACCGTCATATGGCCCCTTTCCGTGAAAAGTTGCGTGAAAGTGTATCTTGGCATCCGTATTAAAATCATGTTTGTAATAAAATAGATTCGCAAAATTGAATTTATTTTTAAAATGTTGTGGGGCCGTATCTGTTAAATATATTACTTTCGACGCATATATAGATTTTTCCAATAGATGCTTGTGAAGTATTTTTTGGTAAGAATAAAAGCTAGATGTGTCATGCTTTAGGTCATCTGAGATCATAACAAATTCTGACCGAAGTCAGAAGTGTTTCTTGGTCGTTGTTCCAATGAAAAGATTGGACAGAATCTTGAACTACAAAACTATAGTTTTCTGCAAAATCACACTGTACGATTATTTCACCTTCACAGATACTGTCCTTAAGTTTTTTACAATATAAGCATGAGGTTTTAATATATCCAAGGCATCGCAGAAGGTATCTACAAAGTCATCAGAGGGTAATACCTGAGTAGATAATGTGAACCGTTCTGTGATAAGCCAACTCAAATTGCACTTCTGTCACATAATTTTTGTCGAAAATCATTTTTAGTGTAGGAATAAAAAAAAAAAAAAAAAAAAGATGATCGCGAATTGCTTTTACGCCAGGACAAGATTAACCGCATTCATTAGGCGTTGATTTTGCAGTCATTAAATGACACGTCTGAGTTGGGTTGGGGCATATCATCAAGTGAAGACAATCCCTATAACATACAAGTTCTATGGCAGTTCCTGATTTTAGGTTGGCAATATTTCCACCATTCAACATAAGTTTTACATTCTGATCTTTAATACAAACACGTACCAAGTGTGCTCCAGGGGCGTCAGCGAGAATGCATTGTTTGGGTCTTAAATTAAAAAACTTTGATACGCCAATTTTAACGTTGGGATATTCCTCTTTGAACGCTGATAAAGTTCGTTAATGTTGCACATCAAAAGCGGATTTTGTACAGGCAATCTTCTCCCATCGTCTGATTTAATAGATATAAAATCTTTCATACTGGGCATCATTCTGTTATTGTCATTTAACTAAACTTTATGTTTCAATAGGGTTAGGAGATTACATGATACCGAACTCATCTACAAGTTCCTTTGGTATTCTAACTTGTCGCCTTGAGGTACCAAACTCTTTATTTTCCTTGTTTTTTTTCTTCATTCCATGATTTAAGCCAAAAGGATTGAAACATTTGTTACTTAATGTAGCCATTATAATTCGCCAATCAGTACAATGAGCTGCTCTGTTTAAAAAAAACCCCCGAAATACCAGATATGAGAGTCATAATTCTTATCTATTGTAAATTCATATTTTTCAATGATTTAAAAAAACATTTAGTCAAGCACTCAAAACTATATAGTTACACTCTTATTTTTTATTACTTTAAGTGAATATGCATTTATTTGTTATTACCTACTTGTGTCGTGGGAAAGGACTTCACAAAAACCTCTTCTGAGGACTAGGAATTTTCACATTAATCTATTGCACGTGTACATTTAATTTTTATTACCTACCAGTGTAGTGTAGGTAATAATGAATTTAAAAGTAAATAAAATGTATTAAAAAAAATTAAATTTAAATTGGTCATTTTAGGTTTTGATGTGTTAGGCATATTCATTAATTTGCATAACTTTTAAGCTTATGAAGAGCACACAATAAAAGTTTTACAATATAATAAGTATGCCGCATGCTCATTTCGCTAAAAAAAAAAATTTAAAAATTAGGTCGAAGTTAGAAAAAAAAGTTTTCCTGATGATCTGGCCTAAGCAACTAGTGAAATGCGCATAGAAAACAGCTTTCCCTCAACAATAATTTTCAGTGTATCTATCAAAAATAAAAATTTGGCACGTCAAAAAAATCTTATGAATAATAAATTTTGTATTCCCAAAAATAAGTTTAAGAAAAATTAAAATTTAAACTCGTTCTTTCTTGTCTTTTACGTTGTAAAGAAATTTGCATTACTTTTAAATTAATAGATGGCCCACAGTAAAACTTTTACAACTAATAAGGACACTATAGGCTTATTTGAGTTAAAAAAAATAAATTAGGCCTAAGTTAGAAAAGTTTGGATTTAAATTGGTCATTTCCGGTTTTGCAGAAAAAAAAAAATTTTTTTTTCAAATTAATTTTTTTTTATTAAAAAATCAATCGATTTTCTATAAAAATCACTTAAATATAAATTTTTTTTCTTTTTTTTTTTTTGATTAATTTTGAGTTCGATAAAACAATAAAAAAAACCTTTTTTTGAAAACGGCATCACTTTACCATCTGCGGGGTGGTAAAGTGATGCATCATAGAAAAAAATATTTCGCACACTTAAGAGAGGTTAATTTGTCTAGTTTCTAAGCATAAGTTTTACTTTTGAGATTTTAGAAACACCTAAACACAAAAAGGAAAAAATAAAAAATAGTGCATGTGCTAAAAATTTAAAAACCCTCATCTTGAGTTAGAAATTATTATGATTTTAAACATATTTCGTACACTTATTCATATCTACTAGAACTATAGTTATGCCAAATATAAAGGAATTCTAACAATTTTTTTTATTGGGTTGTCCGCTTCACAAATAATATCAATATTTAAAATAATAGATGCAATCTGAAAGATATGCAAAATTAGTCCCTAGAAGTATTAATAGGGTTTTTTTTTATTTACAGAATTTGGCGACTTATTTCGTTATGAAAAAATCCCCCATTAAAAGATTTAAAATTATTTCACTAAATGTCGTTGCTGTTATTCTCTGTATAAATTGAGGAATAATCTCGGTTTTTTGGGTCTTCATTGGGACATTTTTAGGGGACTTAGTTTTTAAGCACATTTCCTATAGTATTTGGTAATAAACGTATTTTTTTATCTTAACTTAAAACTTTTCGTTTGTTTTCGCTGAATATTATTTTCGAACAATTTTATCGATATCGAGTTCATAATAATATCGGTAAATATATTAAGTGCAATCTGACAGGGAGTTGGAATATTGTGAAATTTTTTTAAAATGTACTTTGGATTTCAAGAAGAATTCTTGACAAAAATTACGAAAAACAGAATTTATGAAGAACATGTAAATCAATTAAAATATATAATCATTCATTCAAAGCAAATTTCGATCTACCAAGGTAAAATACTATTTGGTTTAAAGATTGATGTTTGACTTTTGACGTCATCCGTCTTCAATGGCGGTGTGAGTAAAACGGCAAACCCCACTGAAGAGATTGTGTGGTTACAATAAATTTTAATTCATTACATGTTGTAAAATTCCTTTCTTGATAAAAATAATTTAATGAAAATTAAATTCAATGAATTAAAGCCTAATTAAAAATATCGAAATTTGGATTAAAAGCCATTAACAGTTTAATAAAATAACCACAATACTAATTATTTTTTTTAAATTTTATTTAAATTGTTTGTTAAAAGAAACCTTAAAAAAGGCCTTAAACTTTCTTTTAAAATGTGTTACAGAATTCAATGATATATCGGCATCGGTTACTTCCCTAATGCATACGTCCATGTGCTTATAAGAACTAAACCAAACACATCATTTTAAGTTTTTCCTTAATTAATTTAGTATTCCCACTATGCTGGCCGGATATGTTAACATTCATGTATGTTGTTTGTCTATCTGCTTCCAAAAGTAATTAACATATAAAATTTACATAATATTTTGTAATTACTTATTTAATGTTCCCACTGTAAACTTACATAATAGCAAGTGTCAGTGTTTGTGTTTATAACTTAAATTAGAGTTGCCTCATTTAAAATTCAAGCAAAGATGATCATTATATAATTTATTTAATTGTATTTTATGTGCGACAAGTTAAACACAACCACACAAAACGATTATTAAGATACAAAAACACTTAAAATTAATAATAAAATAAATGAGTTGTAGAAATGCGGCATGCTATCCCATGCAATCACAAAAAAAAAACCAGAGACAGAACAGAACAAAATTACTAACAAAATAACGAACAACAATTGTAGCAACATTATCTAAAGCAACAGCAGCAACTAACCAACAATACAAATATACAAAAACACAAACTTTTACAAGTCAAAATTGAAATCTGTGTAAATGTTCTGTAAAATGTAGATATACATAGATATTTCTTCTGCTTTACTGGTGTGTGGTAAATACACACTTGTACACAAACACGCTTACTATCCTATATTTAAATACTTAGACAAAGAAAATATCCTTGACCAAGTTGTTGCGGACTATTATGTCGAAATGTAATGAAAAGCAGGTTCATGTTCTAGTTGTTATGGAAGCAGGATTGATTTGGAACGACCTAAATGTTAACTACTTTGAACAGTGCCTCTTTGCTAAATAGATATAAATGACATCGCGAAAAACGTTACACGGTTTGGCTGGTTTTCCGGACTCTTTTAATTTTCCAGACCGCATACATAATATTAGTCAGGTCTCTTTTTAATTCGCATTTTGCTAAACCAAATTTTTTAAAATATGATGATCTTTTACATAATTGAAAAAGTTAGTGTTTTGACCAACTTATACCAAACTCGGCTTGTCAAATTGCGCTTAGATGAGTTATAATTTGTTCATTCGTTCGAAAAAGTCCTGCTTAATATGTTTCTACGTTGATAAACTGGCATTTAGTAAGATTTAATGTCACAATAACCAAACTAAAGTAAAAAGCTTTAAGAAGAAATTCTTGTAATTTCGCATTTGAAAATTCCTGGAAATTTTTCTAGAATAGAAATCTAATTTGTATGATTTAAACAGGGCTGTGAAGTCGCAAAAAAATAGTTCTAACTCCGACCCCGACTCCAGCCGTTGACATTTTTTAAGTACGACTCCGACTCCTATTCTAAGCTCGATGCTAAAGACTGGTCCTTATTTGACTTTAAACTCTTTTTTTTAATTCAGTAGCTTTTAAATTGTTATATTTACATATATAGAAAAAATATTCTATAAAAATTTCAAATTTATGTTTTAATATTATTATTAACATATGAAGAGTAGAAAAATTTTGAATTCGAAGACGCTAGTTTTTGTGGGTACTTCGACTCCGGCTACGACTACGGTACAAAAATCTCAACTCCGACTTCGAATATACAGCTCTGGCTTAAAATAATTTCACTTAACAAACCCGCAAAATTAGAGCTGGGATAACTTTTGAAATTTTCAAAAAATTTTTGAAAATTAAAGGAATAAAAAAACACTTTTTTTGTTTTCAGGCGTTCAAATTCGACTGATGTTGCATATTTTTGAAATTAATAAAAATTTTTGTAAGAAATTATATTTGTAAATAAATTCAGCTTTCAATGTGGTCACATCCAACAAAACAATTTTTAATGAAAATTTTAAACGTATTATAGCTAAATTAACCATATTACTGTCACCGCCAATCTTATTATGGTTAAGTTAGTCCTCATCAAGAAGCCACAACCATATTATTGATGCCTCCGCATATGTTTTGGTTACTGCCGTTCTTCTAAAGTGAAACGTTAGCGCTGCCAATAAGTTAGACGAATTCTGAAATTGGAACAAGTTTTTTTAATATTGATTTTTGAAGCCTAGTTCGCGATAATACCTGAAATCAATGTTGTTGTGATGTAGTGACCATGTTAGTGGGCGCGCCAAAAACTTTTTTACTTACACACCAATTTATCGTAAGGATATATTAAAAAGTAACTCAATTTGGCTTAAAGTAGTAAACACTGTGTAAGCAGAATATAAGTACAATATTTTTCAAAAGTTTGGTCCCAATTTGCCTCCATAATTGTTTTCAAACTGCTTAGGTTAACTAAGACGTTTGGTAGTGAGGGTGGTATCAACAGTAAGATATGACATAAAGTTACTCATGGACCTATAATATATATGGGGGATTTCATGTCAAGTGATCCAACTTTTGAAATCGATATCTTCCGATTTGGATGGAATTTGCACCAATGTTAGTCCTATTGGATAGTAGTTTAGACACAAAGATCGGTCAAAAGGTTTCTGAGTTAGAGGGGAGAGGAGGTCAACATTTGACATTTTGACCAAACAGGTGTTCTTTCTCAACGATGTTACTTATTACCTATTGGTGTTAGCAAAATTTGTCCCAAACAAATTAGATAGCTATTTCTTCAATATTTCTAAAAATTTTTTTTTTAATATTGTAAAATACATTTTTAAAATTTTTTTTTTCAATTACAAATTTTTTTATTTTGTAAAAAATTTTTAAACATTTTTTTTTTTTTTTGTACCACCATTCATTTTCCAATGTCAAAGTTTTTCCTAAGTCTTTTATCTGCCTTTCATTGCGGCTGTTTTGAAAATCCTATAAGTAGTTTCAAGGGCACGTAATACTAAATGTGATTTTTATTGTCAAAATATCAGGTGCCCCAGAGACAATTTTTTGAATCAGGTGGAAATATTTTATGACCATTATCCGAAATACCAGTTTATTTATTGTTTTATGACACTTGACTTTAAAAAGTGGGTGGAGAGATAGAATTTGAGGGGTAGTTTTTTAATATTATGTTTAAAAGGTAAAAGTTAACAGGTGGCTTATTTTTATTATTATTAGTAATATTTGTTTAGAAAAGGTACTTTGTTATTTTTATTACGTCACATGAGGTTAACCCATAATAAGACCTTCTTGACACTAATAAAAGATTTCAGACACATTCATTAAATTGCACTCCATATATGATCTTAAAATACTATTTATTGTCATTCTGAAGATGTTCGTTAATCAGTTTTTTAGAAACATAATTAATCAATTACACTATGCTAGTTGAAAAAACAGACAAGCCGGGCACATAGCGTTTTAACATAATTCGGGTACGCTGAATCCAGTGGTTTTTTCAGATTGGCTCTGGTTTTCGAGATATACCGTTATTTAGAAAATGGAGGAGGTTGCACAACATATGTTCGCATAACTCAAAAACGCTTTAGCTTATTGAAAAAACTTAAAAAACCGAAAAAACTTAAAATTCCTCATTTTCCTACTCGTTGGTGTGTAGGATAAAATAACAGCTATTGCTGGATTTTTTGTGCAACGTAGATAATAAGGACATAGCTACTCTTAACAAAGTCACCAATACCCAAAAGATTGGCTTTTAATTTTAAATCCAAGTATTCCTGAAGCTTATGCACAGAGTTTTTACACTTAAAGTTACTTTTTATAACGAAATTATCTAACACCTTAAGGTTAATGACATAAATCTAAGCTTCTAACAAATCTAAGGGGTTAAACAGAAAAAATCATTTGGGAATCGAGGGCCTATGAAGGTTAAGATACTGTACAATCAAATTTGTAAACTGTTTGCATTGGGCAAACAATGTAAACTATATATTGTTATAATAGGAGAACCGCACTTTGATTATATTCTTTTAATACCTTTATAGCACGACGATATGTGTTAGTTTTAAGTAAATTATAGGCCGATTTTTAATGCAACTATCTATATGTGAGACTATAATTTTTGACAAATTTTTGCCCAAACTCCTCTTGTGTTGAAAACTATATGCCAGCAATATTATTTTTACTTAGCTCCTCACATGCGGAATTATCTTTAATAGTACTTTTTTATGTTGTTGATATTATCCAAGCAAAAATTTAATAATATAAAAATCAACTTAATTTTACCTATAAGTAATTGCTAAAACTACTAACGCTTATTAACGAATTTTTTTTCCTGTAAATAATTAGTAAACATAGATCATCTAGTTTCATCTTGCCAATTTAGTTTCATCCTGCCAATACAAAACATTTTGAATTATGTAAACAATTAATTATTAAAGATTTAAAGAAATAATCAAGGTTTTTTATTTCACCCGACAGTGGAACGATCAGGCTGAATTTTAATAGCAAAAAAAACGGAGCATATCTGATAAAAATATATAACAACCGAAGTCCATTTTAATATACAGATGGACAGACGGACAGTCGGGAATCGTTTAATCAACTTCGCTCCTCATAAGGACCTAGAATATATATACATTATGGGGTCTAAGATAATATTGTAGAAAATACAAACGGAATAACAAACTTATATATACCATTTCCACCTGTGCTGAAAGGTATAAAAAGAATGATAACAAGTTAGAGTGCTATATTCGAACGTGCCGAATATTTAATACCCTCCACCGACAGGAGTCGGCTCTATATGATAAATACATATATATAATTAACTATGCTTCACAAAAACGAACGTCAGCATTAAAATTGGGTGCAGTTTAGACCTATATTAAATTATTGACCGACAATAAGAAAGTTTTCTGCGTTTTTTGTTAGAACTTTGAACTGACTTGAGTAATATAACATGATTGGTAACAGTTTTAGCCGAACTAAAATGATTTATATTAGGGTCATTTATATTGGACCTATGGTAAATTATGGGCCAATCATCCCAAAATTCTGACGATTGATTTCTAGTATTGCAAAAAATAAATAAGAATAAATTTCAATATAGCAGTATAATTAGTTTTATCGTTGACAGTGCATTTCACAAAATTGCATGATTTTTTTCTGGCCATATGAATCTAAGTTGGAAAAAATTTTACCGCTATAAATATATCTGTTATGCTTTTAGACGATTTTAATTATTTTCCCAAAGTGGGCTTTATTTGGTTTTAGGCGCAACAAAGTGGTTTCCGAGAGTAGGGTTTATGTGGGGCCTATGGTAAGTTATGAACCGATCTTCACGAAATTTGGCTGTATGACTTCTCGTCCTTTAAAACTGTGATGCACCAAATTGTAGCATGATTACATTATTTATTACGGTTTAAGGTTAACTAAACTGTTTGCCGGGAGTAGGGCCTAGGGTAAATTATGGACCGCGCTTCATGAAATTTGACATTGCTATTTCTAATCTTATAAAACTGCGATATACCAAATTTTATTAATTATGGTTATAGGCGTACTAAAATGTTTTCCGGGAGTAGGGCTTATATGGGGTCTAGTTTAAATCATAGACCGATCTTCACGAAAATTGATAGTGTGATTTGTAGTCTCATAAAACTGTGGCGTACCGAATTTCATTATGATAACATTATTAATTACGGTTTTAGGCATACTAAACTGTTTTCCGCGAGTAGGGTTTATGGTAGGGGCCTATGGTCAATTATAGACTGATCTTCACGAAATTTTATATCATTACGTGCATTATTTCACCATTTATGTTAGCTTTTGTATAAAAATTATCAATTTTTTTAGGGTGGTGGTACCACACTTTGACTCATAGTTCTAGAACCGATGTTGCTGGATTTCAAGACCAAACTGCTAAGGATAACTTTAAGCAATTTGTGACCAAGTTTGTTCTTTTCTTTTGCGTTTTTCGAAAGTGAGCGTGTTTTCAACAGACGAACAGACGGACAGACAGAAGGGCATGGCTAAATTGGCTTAGAATTACTCAAGGAATCAGAATATATGTACTTTATGGTGTCTTAGATGTATAATAAAAATTTTTCACAAGGAATGATAAACTTAGTATACCCTCATTCACCACTAGAGGTGATGGAGGGTATAAAAAGGACTTTAATACAGTATCTTTTCTATCCAATGTTAAGGTTTTTACATTGTTGACATTATCTTTACAATGGGTATGCTTCAAAAAATTTGATAGTTTTCAATATAAACTGACACTGATAATATTGCCAATTTTAAAAGTTACATTACATTACATAATTAGCAGGGCCCTCTTACTTTCCTTAAGCTAAGATTTTAGATTGTTAAAAATAATTCTTATAAAACTGTAAATATTAAATCTTACCTACTTTACATTGTTGACGCTATGTAAACAACATTTTTTTTTCTTTTTTTATTCGAAATTTGCCTAATATTTAGCTTTTACCATCCCGATTTTTAAATGTTCCATTCTTTACATTATGTAAACAATGAGGATGTGTTTTGTTAATTTTTTATTTTTGCCAAAATAAAACTAAGAAATATTCAAACTCCAGCTTTTTCAGCAGTAATTTGCATATTGTCGCATATTATCATTCTAAAGTTGTAGTGTAATAACGAGTGTCCTGGACTTACTCTCTGTACAAGATTATTTTCAAATGTTCTTGGTATTCTTTCGTTTTTCTTGGTTACTCTTCGCTTTAAAAAATCACTTGTGTCCTTAAAAATTTCTACTTATTTAAATGTATGTGCTTTTATATAAAAAGATCCAACCTATACATACATATAAATTTTTACAGTTAAGCAACTTAGAAATGAACACATACCAGGACATTAATGGACAATAATATTGTACATGATGACAACAATAACGATGATTATGATTACATTATTTTGGTTGTATGGATTGGATGAATGTATGTGTGAAAATGAGACAATTTGCTTGTGTGTGTGTGTGTGTGTATTTGTATTTGAGTTTAGTTTATACTGCATTTTACAATATCCTGCTATTTTGTATGTCCAAACGTTTGTGTGTACTTCTTGTATTTGTTCTAAAGTGTAATTATGAAAGCATTACGGCGTATCCACTAACATAATCGTTATTGCGTGAATGTTGCACTGGAGCTCGGTTTTCTGAAATGACAAACGCTAATTTAAAATATGATAGTTGATTTAATTTTATGTATCTGTAAGTGGAAGTGTCAGTGTGTATGAAAGTGTTCTCTGTGTACCCGGGCACTTGATTGCGGTGACCAACTAGTCGTGTGGAAAGTTAAGATTTTGTTCTGAGTATATAACTCAAGGACGGGAGTGGTAAATTATTTGTAAATAACTGAAAACGTTTTAAAAAATATGTTTTAAATCGTTTGCGCTAAAAATTAAAGATTGATTAAGGAACTATAAGAGGAGACTTGTTGGTACTTTTTCAATAGGTACTTCTTGATTTTACGCATACTATTGAAGCAAGAAAGTGCCATCCCTAACAGAAATTAATTCGAATCTTTTTTTTCGCATATTTAGCAACATTTTGTTAATTTAGGTTAAATAGAAGAAGAAAGAGTGTTTTGTGATTGGCAAAAGATTTAAAGTCGAGGATGTTTTCATAAAAAGTTTGTTTTCATATATAAGAAGGTACACTTGATTTGATTAAATAAATGTTTTGTAAACTTAAAAAACTTAAACCAAAGTGAAGAAAATCAATATTTAAAAAAAAAATAGAGAGACGCGGAACTATATTAGGGGGCTAGGATTTAAGAAATATATTATTATTTATTGTCGTTTTTCATCAGGAATTGAGACTGCTTGCATAGAGTCTCCATTGTTAAATATTTATTGCTAAAGAATGTAGTTCATTAAACGCCTCCATATAGCTCTTGATCGTCCACGTGGTCGGGTCAGTTTACGACGTCGTATTTTGGCATTTATATTTTCTTGATGTGCCAGTTGTAGCAGTTCAATGTTAGTGATTATTCGAGACATTGAATTTTTGTGGTGATAAGCCATGTCTCTGAACCGTACAGCATGCATTATATACGTGTGCTTTGGTCATCAGTGAGAGTTTGTTTGGCCTCCAGACGCTGTATAGATAATGAAAGGCACTACAGGCCTTCGTTATTTGGCTTTTTACATCTCCTAAGTCGCCTCTGTCAGGTGTTTGCTTGACCTCCAGACGCTGTATAGCTAATGAAAGACACTACTGGCCTTCGTTATTCTGCTTTTTGCATCTCCTAAGTCGCCTCCGTCAGGTGTTCAAATAACAATATTTGTCGACGTTTGCGATAGGTGTGCTTTGGGTGTTAAATAAGGGTGGTTCTTTGCGGCTACAGCACAGGTCTTAGTTTTATTTATAGTTGCCCGCAGGCCCACTTCTGTAGCTCTTGAGACGATATTGTTGATTTTGTGTTGCATATCCCTCGGGGAAAGTAAACTAGAACCAAACTTGTCACGTGACAGTCCTAAATTGGTAGGGATCGATTCAAATTCTAACACTTTATATTGAGACTTGTTTCTTTAACATGGTGAAGTCCTACGTAGGGGTTAATAGGCACCTTTTTGACACTTTACAACAGGTCATTGAAATAACATAAATGGACAAATTAAATTGCGGCTAAAATTATGCCTGTCGCAGATATTTTTCCCAATGCACCATGTTAATAAGATAGATCCCCTTCATATAAAATTATAGAAACAGAGATAATCAGCCACTACCCGCACAAACTCCAGTCATATGACTAGTTTTGTGTCAAACACATTATCACTAGTCAAGTGATATATCTTGTTTTCACCTTTTACAATTAGTTCCTTTTTATTATAATATTGTGTTCACTGGTCACGGGATAAGTACTCTTTAATTGATACAAATTTCCCGCAGGGATTTTCTTTCCTGGAGGCGAATAAGACGATATCATCGGCGTAGCGAAGATCTTCAAGATGTTGGTTGATTATCCAGCTTAAACCACTGTCAACACCCGAAATTTTAAGAAGTATTGCGTCTAGTGTGGTGGCGAACAATATAGGCCATAATATGCCCCTTTTAACTCCGGTAAGTATATTAAAGGGTTCAATCGTACTGCCGCTGTGAACAACCATTCTACTCCTTTAATTTTCAATGCCGACCACATGGAGATATGGTCCATCACATCGAGAGCCTTCTCAAAATCCACGAATGTGAGGTACAAAGTTGAGTTATATTCATTGCATTGCATGATCAATCTGAAGCTGTTGATACGGGCAAAAAAAGATCTACTAGGTCGGAACTCAACTTGCTCTTTCCGTAGTTGCTGATCTATAGAAAAAAAAACTTCGACTGAGCAGGATCTTTGTAATATTTTGCTGACGGCCAGAGTCAATGAAATCCCGTGCCAGTTGTGGCATTATTTTTCGGGACTTTTATTATTAAGGTTTCCTTCCATTCCAAGGGCATATTCTCAGATTGTCAAATTTCCTTTGCAATATATCTGCAAGAACTTTTGGGTACGTTTCGTAGAATTCAGCTAGTAGGTTATCGTTCCCCGCTGCTTTCCCGTGACCTGTGTAATTTTGTGTATTTCGGACGGTGCTGTAAACATACTTTGGAGAGAAGATGAGCTGGTAAATAAACTTGCATCCTGCATTTGGTTATCGAATTGGTTAAGCGTTTCAATCGGGCAAACTAATATTCAGGAATAGTAAGAATCCTGCCCTTTTTGTCTTTAAAACGCAAATTTTTTTTTTTTTTGTTTTTGTTTTTTCTTTTTTTTTTTTTGTTTATAAGCCGCCTGTTTTCATCATAAGCACTGCTGGCGGCCTCCCACTCTGCTGCAAGGTTGTACATAAACCTACGTAAGTTGTTTCCGGCTTGTTGTTTTTTATAAATATGTATATTAAAATATTTTATCAAAGTTCATTAATTTAAAAAAAAAAATTTCACCAAATTATCAACCACGAATAACGCCACAATTAGTAAAATTTAAGAGTTTTCCTTCAATATTGCAATTTTAGAATAAACTATTTTTTATTACCAACTTAATAGGATCAAAATTTGCTTAGAGGTTTTTGCGCCGACCTTTTTTAGTGCTATACAGCACTTTATATAATTAGCTTTCCGTTCTTTTGTTTAATGTCACGCCAACCCAAATCTTAAGTCTAGATTTTATTTTAAACTCAATTTTAATCTCAGACTAAAACCTGCCAACTCTGGTCAACTTTTTACAATAAACAAATATGTTTTGTTGTCTCTGCTACGTTTGTCCATACATAATTTTAGATAGTTTCCTCGGAGGTTAAATAGTATATGGCGATATGTTGTTGCTACAATAGGCGTTCGAGCAACGTTGTATTTCAACACGCTTTAAGCATATTCATACTTGTGGGGTAATTGTGATGTCAATATGTTGCTTCAACTAAATCTACACTCACATGCACAAACACATGTACATATGTTAGTACATAAGTGTGTATATATCTCTGTTTATTTCAATTGGTACAACATTATTTAATTGAATATAATTGTTAAGTACTTGCAAAACAGCACAACAGACAGACAGACAAAATACTGATTAAGAGACGGACGGACAGGCAACAGACACAGCTTCAAAACATTATAATGCAAATTATAGCTAATGAGATCTCTGCATATATTAGAGTTGGCTAGAGAAAATGAGTTTAAAAGTAGACAACAAAATTACTTGATGGTTACTCAGGGCTAAAAATGTGAATGATTTACAATAATTGTTTTTGTTTAATATTCTTGGCACAAGCCATTAGAAGTACAGTGCTCAATTTATGCAACAAAAAGTTGCAAATATATAACCCCATATTTTATAAAAAAAAAAAACTTATAGCCTATTACCAATGTGCGAACGAATTCTTTCGTTCGCATAACTACATTGAAAACAAAAACAAAGTCCAAAAATTTGTTTTTGTTTTTAATGTAGTTATACGAAAGAAAGAATTCTTTCGCACATCGGAAATAGGCTATTAACATTTTATCGTAAATTTTTAGGAACACAAATTGATCAGACTTTAATTAAACAAATCTAAAACTAAATCCAACAGAGTAGGATAACACTAAAAACTAACTAACTGAAAAGTGTTTCTGAAACACTTTTCAACGCCAATGTGAGCATTAAAGAGGCTTCGTACAAGTTAAATTGTTTTAAAAACTTTATAATGTCGACTTCACCTGATGTAATAATTTTAGACAAAAGGCTGTTTTTATAATGCAGCTTTACAAGACGGATTGCATTTTGGTCCATCGGTTGTATTATTTAGTGGCATATAAAGTACCCAAATCTTTCCATTACGTGTTTGTTCAACTATTTGATCTTCTGGTGGGTGGCAAGGAGCGTTATCCAAAATTAATAAAGCCTTTTGGGGTAAATTATTTACGATTTGTTTATCAGAAACTAAAAAAATCAAAAATAGATGGCAGTAGTACATAATTCATTGTAAACAAAATGAAATATATGTCTGAAGGTGTGTGTCAAGACTACAACAGTTTGCCTGACTGCTCCATCTATGTATTTAAATAAGTTTTAAGAATTTTTTGTATATTATTTATATTTGTTCGTTACATCGAGTACCAAATTGGATTTTAATTCGTTATACACAGTACCTAAGGTAAAATGTTTGCCTGTTCGTTAAATCCCGAATTCAATAAATCGAGAGTTCGTTAAATCGGGAAACCACTGTATATATATACATATTTATATATATTAGAGTGGGTGAAATTTTTTTTCGTCAAAGGCACATAGCGATTCTTGTTCTATAGGTTATTCTAAGAAACTTTTCAAAAGAAAATATAGGTCAAAAATTAACTTCGAGCTCCCGGATTTTTCAAAATAGCAAAATTGTATTTGCTCTATCCAAACGTGTATGCTGTAGTTTTTTGGATCGATAATTCAATTTTTGTCATATATTTTATTCTTGGTAAGGATCAATAGAAACAATATTTAAAACAACGAAAAAAAATATTAGTTCAGCTATGGATTCGGTGCCGCCAACAGCGCTAGCCGCACCAACATTAACAAGTACCGAAATTTAAAGTAATTTGAAACATATGCCTTCTAACGATGCTCCTGCTTTTGGTATGTTTTGTGATTTGAGTGGTCGGATCTGCCAAGTAACACATTATTTTAAGATGTTATTTTTTCTTGGCCGAACGTGCAAAAATGCAAAGTTAAATGTGTTCATATAAAACATTTATTCCAGACGAGACAGACAAGTTGATTGAAATTTGGAGAAAGCTCAATATTAAAATTATACCAAACAAAGTGATAGAAAATTTAATACTTTGCTTGACAAACACTACACTGAAGATAAATGCAGAACAAAAGACTCGACTCTCACAGCGTTCCTACAATCCATAAAAGAATTATTTTATATTGGAAATGTAAATGTGCCTTGAAGGCAGCTCTATGCTCATGTGGATTGGTTGCACAACAGTTGAAATATTTCGTGATGCATAGTATACAACTAGTATACCAACTGGACAGAGCGTTCTCAATTTTGCAGTTCACCCCTCACACACATACGTTCCGTGTGAATTCAACACACATAAAAACAACAAAAACAAAACAAAATTTGAAATTTTTCTATTTAAAATTTTTCACAATTTAACACTTTTTGTTTCATTTTATGACACAAACATATAATTAATAATTTTTTGCAACACATTTTGCTTATTTCATTTTGCAAAATGTTTTTATTTTTCACAAACTAAAAATTTTTAAATAAATATTTTTGACACTTATTTTTTTATCTTGCTAATATTATTAAAAGCAGCAGAGTAGCATTTGGTGGTATGAAAATAATATTTGAAATCATAAATTATTTAAATATTTTCCGATATTGCAGAATAAAAATTTTACAAACATTGTTTTTAAAAGTTTATGAATGCAGCCAACATTAAATAAACAAATTGTTGCCACATTCTATACGATTTTATGCAACTTTGTTTAATGGTGGAAATAATTTTATACACCAATACATTTGAAAAAAATCTTTCTAATACAAACATGAGATAGGTACCTCTGACATTTGAGTTATGTACCTGTCAAAAAGTCGGCATACTAGTTGTATACTATGCCGTGATGGATCAACATAATGAGAGCAGATCTACGATACCTACACGCAGAGAAAAAACGTGTTTAAATATGGTCACCTCCAACAAAACCATTTTAAAAGAAATTTCTAAACATATTGTGTTAATTTAACCATAATATTGTCACCGACAACTATATTATGGTTAAATTAGACCTCCACCAAGAAGCCACATCCATATTATGCTTGCCTCTAACCATATGAAAATAATTTTTTTATTAACAATAGTATTTTCCTCTTATTAAAGAGCAACATGCGTAACATTTTTAATTATTATTAACAATAGCATGTTCGAAGGCAACCATAATATGGTTGAGTCTTCTTGATAGAGGTCTAATTTAACCATAATGTGGTTGTCGGTGACAATATTATGATTAAATTAAACATAATATGTAAAAAAATTTCTTTAAAAATAGTTTTGTTGGAGGTGACCACATTTAAACATGTTTTTTCTATGGGTGTACGATACCGGAACACGAAAAGGAAATTGAAGAGCAAGTAACTACGTCTGCATTAATAAAAACAGCTGAACAGAGTCGGGGTCAAACATACATGCCACAAGAAGATGAGGAAATTGATTATGAGCAATGTTCACATTCAGTAGGTGTACAAGATGCAAAAACAAGCTTTGTTCATTCATTGTCTTAAATTGAATGAAATCAATATAGTTAGAAAATGACTACTACATTTTGATGGTTGAGGGTGTGTGTGCGAAACGGTAGCAAAGTACTCATGGAAGTAAAATTTCGACACTGTTGAGGCGAATAAAATTTCACTAGCCCTGGGAGCTAGTATACATTTTGACATGAGCGGAATCAATTAACACATTGTTGGAAATCGTACGTTGTTTTTTTTATCATATTTTTAATTCAATTAATCATTAATTAAGAAAAAAATCACAATTTTCAATTTTTACACATTCGAGTTATCAACATAATAATTAAACAACTTTGAAATATTAAATGAATTATAAAACTTTTGTTTGTTAACCTCTTTTAAAGACATTTTTTTAATATATATTTATAAAAAGCATTTATCTTTTGACTTCCAAAAATTCCGAATCCCAAAAAATCCCCGATATCCCGAAAAATCCAGACATTCCGGGATCTGATTTTTTGAAATTCCGGGATTTGCGGAACCCAGTCCCAATTAACATCCCTATTATTATTATGTAATTTGCTTAAATGCGAATACGGAAAAATAATAATTATGGGCATGTAAAGAGACTAGATTTTATCATAAAGTGGAATTGACGCATTAAAATGTACACTAGTCAATCCCGTACGTCTAAACTACATCCATTACTCTTAAGTTTCAAATTAAGTATTTTAAAGTTCAGCTCCCTCTTGTGCCACCCATGTAACCAATCCATTCTTAGTGACTTTATGTCGATAAAATAACACTGTGGTAGTTGAAAAAACAGAAACGCCGGGGACCTGGCGTCGAAAATGGAGGAGGTTGAACATAATATGTTCGTGTAACTCAAAAACGCTTTAGCTAATTGAAAAAACTAAAAAAATTCCGCAATAAAATTTTCTTTAATAGTATGCGCAGTCGTTTTAGAAGCATATTTTTTTTCGGAAAAAAAAATAATTTTTTTTATCAAGATTTCGAAATTTTTGTTTTTAAATATTCATAAAAAATTGGAAAATTCGGCTAGGCTTCTTCTAATTCTTCCAGATATTGATTCCTCCACTCCACATTAAACTGAGTACTGCAAAAAATTTTATAAAAGCATTGAGACCAGATGGTGGTGGTTTTACCGAATTGCGCCGAATTTTTCTACGACTAAGCGGCATGAAAGTAAAATATGGTATGAACTCTAACTACTTTATTTTACAGGTTTAGTTAATGGACCGGACTTTTGTCGTTTTATGTAGGACCATCAATTTGCAGTTGCATTGAATGATATTGAGCTATTGGCCTGGAATTGTGTGAAATCTGTAATAGAAAATGTATTAGGAAATCATCGGTCCGAAAACTGGCGAATATTAATCAAAAATATGCTAACCGCATTTAGAAACTTAAACGTTAGAATGTCATTGAAAATAAATTTTTGCATTTTACCATGCAGAAAAATTTTATGAACAATTACCAGCCAAGTCTGATGAACATGGCGAGAGATTTCACCAAGTATCAGCCAGGCTCGAACACTGGTATAGCGGCAAACAACATGATTCGCTATTAGAGGATTTTTGTTGGAATCTGTCGAAAAAAGTGTCAATTTTTAGCCCAGTGTAATTACTGAAGCAAAAGTAATATAACTATATATCGCTTAATCATCACTTTAACACCCATTTTGTAATACATTTGTCCAAATTTTTACTGAGAAATTAAATAATTGAAAATCTATATTTTAAAGCCGTTGTTCACTATCACACAAGTCTAGAGTTTTTTTTATTCCCGCACTTTTTGGATTCCCGGGAAAACGGGAAATAAAAATCAAATTCCCGGGATCCCGGGATTCCCGGACAACATTTTGTATTTATTTATTTACTTATTTCCCCAATGAAACTAATATTTCTTATTGGTCATTATGCTTAAAAGAATTAAACTTAGTATCTATTCTATAACAAAAACTTAAAAAATGTAAGATTCAAATTATTTTAAGACACTTAAGAGGTTATATTGATGCCAATAGAATAATAGAAATCAATATACGTATATACATTGTCAAATTCAGAGCTAATTTGCGTAATTAGAATGAAAGTATTAGTCTTACGTTATACAAAAACTCAACAGTACGAAGTAGGAGCTCTGAAACAATTTTACAGTTTACCAAATTTAATAACATATTTTTAACAATTGTATTACCCCTAATCAGCAGTGGTTTATGAAGGTATGTATACTAAGTTTCATTCAATGTGATATTTTTTTAATATTCATCTAAGGTCCCATAAAGTATTCTTATTCAGGCATGTCATGAATTCCGTAGGAAAATGATTCCGTAGTTACCATTCCGATCGGAATGGTTTTAGCTTCTATAGATTCCGTTCGGATTCATTAAACCTCAAAAAAATATGAAACCACTTTTTGTGTATTAAATATGGCAAGAAAGAATGGCAACATTAAAAAGACAAATTCCGTTTTTTTCCTTTTTTTTTTGGAAAGCATTTAGAAAAATTAAAATTTTTTATTTAATTCATATAAAATTATATTTATTTTAGATAAGGAAGCAAAAAGACAGCGTGCTTTACTGATAACAATGTATTTTTAATAGTTTGTACACCTGAAAAATGCGTAAAATATGAATTCCACTTTGAAAAATGAAAGTGGTATCATTCCGAAAAAAATTTTCGTTTTACATTTTCCATAGAAGCAAAATACGGAATCAATTTCACTTCCGAAAGGAATTAAGCTCGGTGACATGGCTGATTATTAGTCCCTTATTAATTCTAAGCCGATTTTGCCATTTGGGTGTCAAATTGTTTCTAGATCTTCTAGGCTGTTCGGGATTGAATTACAGCAGAATCGCTTTAGTAGGAAAAGAGTTATGCACCAAATGTGGAACTACCTTCCTAAAAACTCAACTAAAACTAAAATAAATTTGTTGCGAAATGCACACAAATTTTTACTTTCTACTTTTATAAGATTCAAAATCACTTGAAATGCCTCATATGAAACACAATCTAGGAAAACTATTTAAACTCCTTAACCGCAAAGCTTTATAATAATGTTGTAAAATTAGCACTTCAGTTTGCTAGAACAAGAAATAACATTTCGTGATGAAAGGTCTTTAATCTTTCATAGGCCCAATATAAAGCCCATTCTCAAAAATTAGTTTAAAAGCCTTAAACTAGAAAAATTAAATATTGTGGTGAAATTAAGTTGGATAAAACAAATAAGGACACAAATCTGATATAAATTTACTAAAGTTTTAAAAAAAGATTCTATTCAAAATTTCCCGGGAATCTCGCAATAAATTCCCGGGAGAGCGGGAATTGAAAACAACTGAAAATCTCGAGAATTCCCGGGACGAGAAATCCCGGGAACAAACTCTACACAAGTCATAAGTATTAGGACGAAAATAGCTGATCTAATTATTGTTTTACATTTTTCAAAAAACAATAACAACTAATCATAAAAGGTTTTTTTCCAAAATACGTAAGACTTATGAGATAGTACAAAGTGGTTTTTGACGATATAAAGAACTGTTTTTGCCCTAAATTGACCACTGTGCAATGTGCAACTATAAATTTAAAAGATATGCGTACTATACACATTATAGCAAGTAGAAGATTACATAAAGATAGAAAATTGTTTGTGTGATTAACCGTTTTCCTTCAGAATTTCGTAAAACTGTTCCCTGTCTGATTTTCATTAGCAAACAAAATCATTGTTGGGTTAATAGTGTGTTAATATTCACTCACCAGCAATTAGCCAGAAAAGAAATTTCAGCATGTTACGATATCGATATCCATTGATAATTGGCGCATTCTCTGTAGAATTTTTGTTGGACCTACTTAATGAAGATAATGCCGTCTTGTATATGCCTTACGCTTGGCAAAATTGTTAACGTGTCTTACTTTAGTACAACTGATCGAATTCTGGTAGTGGATCTTATATGAGGGTTGTTAAAGTCATTTATAATTAAACAAAAGTTATTCAAGAACAAATATGACCGATAATAACACGGTTACGAAGTTATGGATGTTCCCAATGCCCGTTGTCACAAATTTGATAATTATATCCGCTGAACAGCGAACTGTTGCCTTGCTCCGCACTAGACCTATCCCAAAATTGTTTATATTGAAAGTGAAAATCCGTTTCGGAGGCCAGCTGAATATTGATTAGTCGTAGTAGATGCAGTTATAAGCATTTTTCTCTCTTTAAATACTTATAATTTCTACTCTTTAGACTTCTTTAAATTAAAGAAATTAAAAAAGAATTGCTTTAGACTTGACTACGCATTGCACTTGCATTCTATCACATTTGTATTTCTATGCGATGCACCACATGAATATTAAGATCACGTGATTAATTTTTCGAAATATTTTAAAAAGCTAAAGAACTGCTACTAAGAAGTAGTGCTATCAGAACACATATTTTACGCAAATATTTGTTTTTTCTAACTCACAGCTTTAGAATTTTTATATCTGCATTATTTGTAAAGTGTATTTACATATTTACTCAGCCCGACATACTAGTGCATACATTTTAACTCAAGGAAAAATAGATTTTTTTCTATCATGTGAAAACATTCGTTTATAAACTTTATGCACGTGTATTTCATCCATTCGTGGCAAAATTGCAGCAGCATCCCCACATAAAGATGCACTATTAATCCCAGCCAACATTAACAACACATGTTTAGAATAATTTTACTACTACATACGAGTATATATGTGAATATAAAACATACATATACATACGTTAATACTTCTTATATCCTTCCTTATGATGCTGGAAAGTTTGGTGCATTTAGGACAATTCGAATATAACACGAGTCGATTAAAGAATTGTTTAATGGAATAACAATTTAAGTAATAGCAAAATAAAGATCAATAAAAAAGATTTAAACTAATTGAGAGAAAATAAGATAATACATATTGGCGATTAATGAATTTAGTAGCCATTCGAGTAAAAAATTAACGAATTTTTTGTTCGAATATTTACAAACACTAGCTTTGGTATCCATATTTCGTTAAATACACGTGGGTGTATTTTATTTGTGTATGCCAAGAACATGTGTAAGGCTACACTTAGCAAAATTTATAATAGAAGAAAGAAAAAGTTTTCCAGGAACCAAACTGAAAATTATGAGATTTTGGGACTACTTCGTCATTGAAAAAGCCATATGGTAGGTACCCTACCATATTTAATAGATATTCAAGATATTTAATAGATAAATGATTCGATTTTTTTCAAAAATCGGTTTTCGAATATTCCGAATAGTTGCTATTTTAGAAAACCCGATTTTCGGATAAGCAATTTTAAAATAACTGGTTAATCGGGTTTAACCCGAATACATAAAAACACAAAAATCAAATAAGTTTTTGTGATAAAACATTAATTTGAATAAAAACAAAACAATTCAAAAAGGTATCGAACCAATAAAATACATAGATATGACTTAAGGTTTGTTCAGACCTAACAAATATTTGACGATAAAATCCAAAATAAAAGATCTGATCAACCTTTAACCTTATTTTTAACAATTTATATTTATTTACTAAACTTTTTTGTAAGAAAATAACTGTAAGAAGTTGGGGGTAGTGCACTACTTATTGATTTAAATCAGCATTGCACTATTACTAAATAAAACTGCAAAAGAAATAGTTCGCACTTTTTTACCAGCTTTGGTGATGATTGTTATTTATTTTTCACTAGCACTTAAAAAAATTGCATGGTATTGCAAATTCTTTCACTATCACTAACGGTGATTGAATGCATAAAATCTGCACTCAATTCAAATAGTGCAAAATCAGTACTTGCAATCAAAAAAGCTGCATATAAACCGACTCTCACTAAACTTTAAGAAAATGTAATATTGTATGCACATAGTTTTTGATTCTTGTGATGATATGCATAAGCAAAGGAAATAAAACAACATGAATTTTGTCAATAACGGAATATCTCATGGCTTTAATCATGATAAAACAAGTATTTTGTTTATAAATTTAGTCCAAAATTTTAAGTTGCACTCAAATGAGTAAAGAACAAAAAAGTTGCAATAAATTGATGATTGCTCTTTAAATCAAACAATTCTTTTTTTTTTTTTTTTTTTTGAGTGCAACCTTTTTTAACATCACTCAAGATTAGCGAGGCTGCCAATTTCCAATTCATCACTCAACATCAACAAAACAATTGCAATAATTTTGCACTATCACTAACTTTGAGTTGAAACTGCAAAATTAGAGCACTACCCCCATCTATTGAAGATAATTGTATAATATAATTTAAAAACTATTAAATTATGTTTGATCTAGCCAAACGTTTTGCAGAAGCAAATGAAAATTTATAAGAATTTAATAAATTTATTATTTGAGATATTCTCCCAAATTTATTTTAAATGAGTTTGAAATTGTTGGTATTTAAACATGTCTATATGAATTAGTAGACTTCAACCATAATTATGAAAAATTGCAAACAAAACCTCTTAGCCAGGATTATATGTTTGAAATTATTTTGTTTCAGCATTATAGAAAAGAATAATGATATGAAATATTCGTCGACCACAAACCTTCCATGACATTGTTTGATTTATTTAATTTTGTTTCTTAGTTCTTGGTGTTTTAATAAGTAAAACTGATGAATATTTTCCATATCGTTGATTCCGTCGGAATGTTGTAGTTTTAAGAATGAAGATATGCTAGAACTACTTAAGAGTTTTTAGGGCCTTAACGGGCATTCCGTCCTCGGCAACACAACGGGCTAATAGTTCACCCAATGATTCCCATTTGGCAGTTTTTTTTTTGTATTATTATTTGTCGTCTCCTTAGAACTACTTCGAAAGGAGTTAAGTTTTATTTGGAGCACATTTATGTCAACCACGTGAACTAATTAATTAATAAGTCGTGCAGTGGAAGAATCTATGCAACTTATCATGTTAGGGCACTTCGAGCCCCTTACTTTGTCCTTTTAATCCCGTTCGAATTATATCCAGAGATAACATCTATATTAAAATATTTTAATATTTAGAATACTCTGGCACAAGTTTATATTTACTTTTTAACTGAACACTGTTTTGTAGTATTTTGAACTGTTTTTGGTTTTTTACACACTTTTATTTACATTGTTCATAAGGTTGTTTAACTCTTGTTCCATTTTGTTTTGACATTCTTCATGAAATATTTAAGTTTGCCCAATATTCAATCAGAAAAATACCTCAATTACAGGTTCATTTACAACAAGAGTAAGGAAAACGTATATAAATTACAAATTATTAAAATAGCCGGTTTATTATATCAAAATAACCGTTTTATTCGATATTCGGAAGCTGGACAATTTAAAATAACCGGCTTGGGCAAAACTAAAATAACGAATAAAAACTAAGGGGGAAATATGTAAAAGAATCAACTTTAGAGTAATCTTATAAGCCAATTTAACGATTTAGATGCACTTGGTCGGTATTCTGTTCATTTTCACGAAACAAGAGGTTACAATTCGAAATCTTATATATTTAGATATTAGCTTTTTTGACCAAATGTAGGAAGAACCTTGTTGAATTTCATGGAAATTAGTCTACGATTACATCTAGCTATCATATAAGTGATCTTTCAAAAAAATCACTAATAAATCCCTTAAAAAATCACTAATAAATCCCTAACGAAATCCCTTATTTAACTATAAGACGTTCATAGCTGATCGTAGATCTGATATATACGAATCTCACAAAAATGTTGGCTTCAATACCAAATTTAACAGGTGCGATATTTGCTTAAACACGAAAAAGTTATATTTTTAAATTAAAATAAAGCAAAGTACCCAATAAAAACTTCGCCTAAAAAATAATGTGTAGAGTAATCAGGAAAAAGCGTAAGTTCTACTTACAATCAGGGTTGTCAGATTTATTTTGAACTTTTTCGCCAAATTCAATGTCAAAAACCGACAAAGCGTTTTTTTTCTTAGTTTTTGATAATAAAATATATATAAATATATCTTTTAAAAGATTAAAAATATGTTTTAGAAATTCTAAAAAATAAATTTGTTCCGAATCGCTAAAATTCGCCAAAAATTAAAAAAAGTTGCCAGGAAATATAGTAAAAAGGAAAAGGGTAAACCTTGTTTATACTAGTCTACTTAAAGCTGAAAAAAACCAATTGTTGTAGTTAGGATTAAGCAAATATTAGGTATATATCAAAAACGCTATACATTCCATCATCAAGACATTCCACATTGTTATTTTGTGTGGGGGGGCAATATGTATATTTTATAGGAATTAAATTCAATCAACATATCGTGCGAACACAGAAGAAAATACAAAATTCTTTCAAAAAAATTTTTGATATTAATTATAAAATAAATGAAATTTGCACCAGTAAACAAATTCATAGTATCAATTGAATGTTTAATTCACTTGAATAAACGTTTAATTCACTTGATTTAATAAAAAACTGATTTTATTTTTGATTAACGCTTCAATTGGTGAACAACTTTAGAGAATTTTTTTTGTTAAGGTTCAAAAGTGCTATTTAGTCCCAATTCATATCTTGCAAGTCTTACTGATAATCTTATCACATTTTCTTCTTGGAATCAGCTTCGGCATTAACACAATGCTTTTCTTATTGATGAAATATTACTTTTTTATGAATGAAGTACACACATATGTCTGCGTTTTTTACATTACGAATGAGGAAACAAAACGTTTATAATGAGTACATCAAGCTGAGTACTCGTTTATTTTCTCCTTATCTCTCTCTCGACAATAAAGTAGCAAGCTGAACAATAAGGCTTGCAACGTATGAATTGAGGCTTACATTTATAATATTTTTAGCTCATAGTAACGCGTCAAGAAGTTCGTATTGCATTCTATTAGTATATTATTAAAAATCCTCCGTCAGTAAATTCACTACCTGTTGGAATTACCAGTAAAGACAGCCAAAGTAAGTTATTTAAAATGGTACGTAACTGCCGTATCTAGATAGCTGTAAACTTTTGCCCAAAACTGATTTAAATTAGAAATAATGCAATTATTAAAATAACCTTTACTAATAACAAACGCACAGAAAAAAGTTTTTTAACAATTAAAAAAATGGCTTAAAAAGGAATTAAATTCAATTACTGTAATAATTGAATCAACTATTTTTTTAAAGTTGAAAGAAAAATAAAATTTTGTTTCAATTAATATTTAAGTTGTTTCGAAATAGAGTTTTAATTAAAATATTAATTAAATATCAAAAAATATTAATTGGTTTTTTCGTTTAAAATAAAATAATTTAAACTTGTAGAATTGTTGTTAAGAATTGTCTATATTTAATGAAATAAATTAACACATTGTTTAATATTGCAAAGTTTTTTGATCTTTTTTAATTAAAATTTAAAATATAAATTATTTAAAAAATATATTCTCAATTAAACAATTTTTAGTAATCAATCATAATATAATATGATATAATCATTTTGGTAATTGTTGCAAAATCAACAACTTGTTTGCTTGATATTACGAATTTGGTATCAATTTGGTGATTAGAGACAATTTTCAATTTTTTCTGTGCGGTAAATTTGTCTAACAAAATAGCCAACAAAATCGACACGTTGCCAAATCGAAAATTAGAACACCAAGCAAGTTTTAAAATCGAGACATTGGGCGAGAAATCGCCACATCTGACAACTCTGCTTTAGCTAAACGGTACTTGAAAAGTAAGTCATTATTTGTATACCTTCACACTTATATCCGAAAAGAAGTTTTAAAAAGGCCAAAAAAAAAGGTTAACCACATTTCAATTTAACTGTAAATCTTTTAAATGGTAACTAGTTACCAAAGCTCAAAAATTAAACATTTTCAGTGTAAGAAAAACAATTTTTAATTTAACATTCAAAGCTTATAAAAAATAATATTTTAACCGACCGTTTCATTACCAAAATGTAGATAAAATAGTACGTTATTTTTATAGAGGTTAGATATGAACATTACTTGTCGGTTTTTTCCAAAACGTAAACAAATAAAAATTTGGAGTTAAAACACGAAATAAAAATGAAAAATTTTGAAAAAAAAACGTAAAAAATAGGCAAATTTTGAACTTTGAGGTACCATAACTCAGCCATTTCTAATCAGATAGAAATTTGCAGCATATCGACAAAAAAGGCATTCAATTACCTTTGCAGCGATATGCCATTTATCTCGATCGGAGTTGGGCTCCACAAGGGTTTGAGTGGGACCATATACCGAAAAACACAATAGTACCGTTATCTAAAAAACGGTACTTAGAAAAAAAAAATTTCAGCGTTTTTCGTGTTCAGGAGGTCCCAATTAACTTATCTAGGCGTGTGGCGTTCTTGGTATTTTTTGGCTGTAAGCCAGTGTTATTTATTATTTGAAGTTTATTAATAAAAAATACAATAACATTAAAACATAACAATTCAAACATAACAATTCTTGAACTAAAACGAGCAAACAAACAAAAATAGATCATAAATATGTAATACATATATTTTAATTTAATTAATGAAAAAATAAATTGTAAGTTAATTTTATTAGCTTTTTCAATAGTTTTAGATGGTTGGTTAAAATTTAAGCAATTTTTTCTTTAGTTTTGATAAGACTTGACTTCGAAAAAATTCTTTCATATATCGTGGATATTGGGGAAATAAAAAGCAGCCCATAATACAGAATATCTTATTTCTCATCCTTTTCCTGGATTTCTCTAAGCATATAAATTCTTCTATTATGCCGTTAGAGTCCTGTTATAATTTTTTTAGATTTCTAACACTTCTAATTGTTTCGGATAATTCTGTTAATAGGTTGATATAAGAATATATGAAAAGAAACAAAAAACTAAGCACATACATATAAAAAGTACGTGAAACAAAAAACTATTGATAGCAAACACTTATTTAAAATGAAGATCATCTGAAAATCTTCTTTGTTTGTATGAAAAAATACTTTCTAAACACATACCTTTTGTATATGAGACTCAACAAATAATTAAAAACTCAAAAAGATGTGTTTTAATACTACAAAAGATTTAAAATTTTGTTACATCGGCTAATCGACTGAAATTAACCGGTTTAATCGTTAATCGAAAATGGCCAATTTTAAATTAAACGAACAGTTAATCGGGTAGTTATTAGCCGGCTAACCGATTAACGGTTAATCGAATGAATACCCTAATAAATAGAACATGAGTGAAACAATCTATTAATATTGAAAAATTAAGCAAAGTTTTTACTGGTTATGTGTGAGTTATAATCCAAATTTTTTATTCGTTTGAAAGGCCTATCGATGCCATTAGGTATCGAATATAACATCATGCAAATATCCGTCGCGGATTCGCTGTGTGGTGCGCCATGGCGTGCACCCGAAATATAGGATTTGCAATGACTCTGGCGCATATCCGATACCATTGGTTTTGCTGTCTTTTAGAGTCGCTGTGGCTTATGACCTATTTAAAAAGACTTAATATAACCCCACAAAACTAAAGTGTAACGGTGTCAAAATGAATAATATCTTTGGCCAGTTTGCAGATGATCATGCCTTCAATTTGCTTGTACATAATTCTAATGTGGCATAAGCTGTGTGAAACTTTGCGACGTCCTGTTGAAACCACATATCGTCAGTGTTTATAACATCTAATTCAGGCCAAAGGAAAATCGTAATAATCGAGTGCTCATCGTTGAAGATGATTGAATGGCCAACGTCGCTCTCAAAGAAATAAAGACCGATGATGCTGTCAGCTCAAATCCCCAGCAAAGAGTGGCTTTTTCTGGATGCACTGGACGCTCTTGAATCTCCTGTCGATTATTGTCATTCCAACTTCGACAATTTGGTTTGTTGACGTACTTGAAATTTTTTCTTTAGTTTATTGTTGAACGCTTTATCAGTCTAATTTGACAAAATACATGGACTTAATAAGTGATAACCAATTCGACAGATTAAGCTTCACAGAAACCCGTTTTTTATCAATTAAAAATTGATTTAAAAAGTATTTAAATTTAATTAATGTGATAATTGAATCAATTATTTTTTAGTTGAAAGAAAATTAAATTAACTTAATTTTGATTTATTAACATTTTAGTTGTTTTGAAATAAATTTTTAATTAAAATATTAATTAAATAACAAAAAATCTTAATTGAATTTTTTTCGTTTAAAATAAAATAATTTAAGCCTGTAGCATTGTTGTTAGGAATTGTTAATATATAAATTAATAAATTAGCATACTGTTAGAAATGGCAAAGTTTTTTGATAATTTTTTTAATTAAAATTAAAAATATAATTTATTGAAAAAAAATATTCACAATTTAACAATTTTTAGTAATTAAGTAATATAATCTTTTTGGTAATAGGTGCAAGATCAACAAATTGTTTGCTTTTGATATTATGAATTTGGTATAAATTTGGTGATTAGAGACAATTTTTAATTTTTTCTGTGTTTAGCAAATTTAATTTAGCGATCATAAACTGTAGTGTAAGGTATATATCATCATGGGGACTTAATACACTTTTTTATTGGTTTTTGTTAAGGATCTACTAAAAAGTTTAATTAATATTACGTTAACATTTTTTGTGTTTAACAAAAGAAGTTGTTTTCTTCTTTTAAGTGAATATATTAATCAAAACCAGCCTTATGGCATCAAATTAAAAGCTTTGTAACTCTTTTGCCAAATATTTTTTGTGACAAAAGTTTTTCTGAATGTATTTTTCACTAAAAACTTGTCTTTCTAGTAAGACTCACATTTTTTACTTTAAACATCTGAAAGAAAAAAGACATTAACATAGAATATACATACAAACATTTTTTAAGATTACTTAAAAGTACCCTCATCGCACTATGTCACGACTTTGCATATTAATTACATAAAAATATGATTTTAACTTAGTCGTCGTTAGACTGCACTTCCGTTTTACGCCGGAAGTTGTTGCAATATGTAGTAAACTACATACATAAGGAATTTTTAAAGCAACAGCAACAACATTTTCATATGCTACTATTTTAGTCTATATATTTTTATACTTCTATAAAATATTGTAAATGAATACGAGTAAACGTGTCACAACATCTTAGAAATTCAGCTTAATTGCTTACGAATTACTCATACTACCTAAGGGCTTATTTTCATTTTATATGTCTTCATATATGGAATGCTTTACTAGAGCGTTACGTGCTTTTGGTGTACATTTTATGTATTCGTACGTGTAAAACAATCTAGAAGACTTCGTATAGAAATTTGATAACTATCCTTTATTTTATCGAAAATTAGGAACACAATTAGCAAAAGGTGTGTCAAAAATATTGAAGTCAATAGGATAAATTGTTCGTACACTCTGCACCATCACGACTGAGGATTGCAGATATATTTTGTTTATAACCAAGTATGTAACACTGAGAAATAACTCAATTGAGAAGTATCGTTAAAAAGAGAATGAATTAAAAAGAGAATAGTAATTTAGTGCAAGGAACCTAAATGTGGACTAGCCAACCTTCTTAAAAATATATTTTTAAATTCTGTTTAAAAATATTTACAATTAAGAACCAACTTCTACTAATTTTTTGAATGTTTTCTTGCGATATATAATTACCCAGTAAAAATTTCTAAGCCGCCATTTAGGACTACATCACAAACAGCGGTTTTAACCCTTTGTGTTAAGTGTACAACAATGCTTTATTTAATACGATTTTATACTACAAAGCGTGAGTGTCTTTTTGGTGTGTATTATAAATTAATGAATCTGATGAGAGAGAGAAATAGAGAGAGATACAGTTTTGTCAACTGTTTAATATGGGTTTATTTAACACACGTGTTTACTACAGTTTTTTGTATCATTTTTCAACCACAGCGTAGTTAATAAAAGTTTTTTATATTTTATTGTCGTGGCGTTGTAAATGTTAGTACGGTTACTATATAAATAAGAATAATAAAGTCTTCAAGGTGAAAACCGCTATTAATGTTATGTATTTAAGCGATAAAGTATACAAAAATTAACATAAATTCGGTGGCATAATGTAGCTGTTGTAATGAATTTTGGCATAAATACGTTCTATACTTCCACTCCTTTACACTCACGTTTTACAAAAAAAATTCACTTTTTACACAAAAAATCAGTTTTTACAATAAATCGCTTTTTACACAAAAAGTCACATTTTTACACTAAAAGTCACAATTTACACTAAAAGTCACTTTATACACACAAAGTCTCTTTCTTACACGAAAATTCACTTTTAACACCAAAAATCCATTTTTACAAAAAATCACTTTTACACAAAAAGTAACTTTTTACACAAAAAGTCGCCATTTACACAAAAAGTCACCTTTTTAAACAAAAAGTCACCATTTACACAAAAAGTCACTTTTTACACAAAAAGTAATCACTTTTTACAAAACAAGTCACCATTTACACAAAAATTCATTACTTTTTACACAAAAAAACACCTTTTACACAAAATTCATCAATTTTTACACAAATTTATTCATTTTCCACTGATCGCAGCCAGTCGTACAGGTGAGAGGTCGATGTTCAGGTTCATTAAACATATACAGTGGAGTGCCTCAGGGCTCGATGCTTGGGCTTTTACTTTTTTTGTTGTACGTAATCGATGTATTCCGGAAGTTCTCTAATTTTAGGTGTTACACTTATGACATGCTACTATTGGCGACCTCAACTTACGATAATTTGATATATTTTGAAACACAACTAAACATGGAACTGAGGCGTATTTTATGCTAGTCAAAAGCTAATTTCTTGGATCTGAATCCGTCTAAGACGAAAATTATGATTTTTACTAGGAACTTGCACATTAATTCACATATTTTCTTGAATGGTGTGGAAATTGAAATGGTTAACAACTACAAATACCTTGGCTTTGATATTGATCATGAATTAGCGTTTGATTATCACATAGACTCTGTGGTATCTAAGGTAACCTGGACTTTGCACCGGCTTTATTGTACGGGCCTTTACTTGCCCCTCACCGTTAGAAGACGAGTGGTTTGGCACTTTATAAGCCATTATTTCTGTATGGTTTGGAAGGTTTTGGGTGTACATCGTGCAGAAATTTGTTAAGGCTTAAATTTTGTTTTAATAGAATAGTGAGATATATTTATAATTTCCGAATAAGGGATCATGTGTCCGGGAATCGAATTTAATTACTAGGTTACGATTTTGAGGATTAAATTAGTGCTCGCCACATAATTTTGTTTTATATGATTGGTAAGTATTATCGGCCACAGTATTTGATGGATAAGTTTATTTTTGGACGGTCGATTAGATCATCACAATTACTATATACTGTATATTCTACGGTAATTATAAGTAGATCTTTTGTGGTAAAGGTAGTCAGATTGTGGAATACATTTATCACCAATAGTAAGAGGACATTTTCTAGAGCTGTGGTTCAATTTGAGGACTTTTTTAGGAATCAGATAAATAGTTAAAAAGCTTTTTTTTTATTAATTTTGTTGCTAATATAATTAAGCAGAAATGAGTATGAATTTTAAATAGAACAACGAGTATTTATAGATAACGGAATTATTTATAAATATAGAATTTTCAGAGGATATATTAAGATATTTTAATATAATATTTAATAAGCATACTGTCAAATTGTATTAACTCTGATGTAATCAGATCATGCTTCGAAATTTTTCAACTACTATTTAGCCATTTTTAGTAATGAAGAGGACTCCACTAGATTTCATTCGTAAAGATCCACAACTGTACACTCATTAAGTTATATAGATAATCAAATTTGGACAAATGCTTCAGCATAAACTACAATTCTTTTTTGCACAAAACGGTGTGGGGCATCAGGTGATCGGGATGGTATGTCACTTTGCTATCTGTTTTTTTTTTTTTTTTTTCAAATTTATACTTCTTCAATATTCTAGAAAAATATGCTATAATAGCTAAGTTTGTTTTACATTTAATTATATTAAATTATATTGTATTAAATTTAATGTTTAAATTTTGTATAATTTTCAATGGAACTACTTTAACTATACTTCCTTATTTATCATCAACGAAAACAATTTTTGTTTTTTATTTCAAACTGTCAACCAATTTAACTAAAAGTATGAGTAATTGTTAAAACTATATACGGAAAAGGCAAAAACAAAAAACAAAAAAAAAACTTTAACACTTCATTTAATCTTCAAACACTTTTTTATTTTGCTTGCAGTATATTTTTTGTGCAACTCACAACTCAATTTAAAAATGTTTAAATATTGTTATCAAGTTTTTGCATTTCACAGCAGCGTTTTTTATTAAATATTTTTTATTTTATTATTCTTTTTTTTCAGTTTATATTCAACAATTCATTTAAATACGAACTTTATTGCGAGAGGAGTTCAAAATTTATTCTTCAAGTCTTTAAACTTGTGCAAATATTTTGTATCCGAGTAACAGCAGTTTTCATATGGTTGTACGGCCAAATATCGCTCCATACTTCTTTACATTCCATATGCTTAATTTAAATACTATTGAATGCAAGGAAGCATGGAACTTTTAAAGGCTGAGTGAGGGAAGATGAATGACGAAACAGTTTTTATAAAAATTGTTGTTGAACTATTTTTTCTTCACTTTTTTTGTTAATATTAAAACATTTATTTTTTTAATTCATTTTGTTGCATGCACTTTTTTATATTTTTCAGATGTTCTTGTATTAAGTTTTTTTGATTAAATATTCCATGAATTAAATTAAAGTTGAAACAGCAGGGTTTTATATAGTTTATATAAAATATATTGTGTATTATAATAAATATATTGTCACTTTTCGTAATTCATATTTGAAGTTAAAATTTCGTTTAAATCATTAATCTTACTTTTATTTTATTTAGATGTGGAAAGAAGTCAAAGCAAACAAACTTTTAATCAAATTAAAGGAAATAACTAAACCAAACGTACACTTATGCTGGGCTTAATGTATTGATAAACTTATGTGAACTTTAACTTTTTTTGCATAAGGGGATTAGCTTTTTGAAAAAATTTTTATTATTATTTTTTATTAAAAAATTTTCTTTCAAATTGAGTTTTAACAATCTTTGTTATATAGTTTATAAACTTGTATTATATACTTTCAGGTTAATAAAGGGTTTATGAAACGGATTTCCTGTTTTATTAACCTGTTTTATTTTTTATAAATTAGGCCGTTTGTCATTAAGAAAACAATCAAAAATTATTTCTTAAATTTTTAAAAAACTATTTATCAAACTAAACAAAACATTTACGGCCAATTTTAAGGTTTGATAGTAAATTACCTTCATATTTAAAATCGTTTTAAATACAAAATTCTGTTCTTTACTAAACACTTAAATGAAACTAAATTCACCAATTTGGTACATTTAAATTCAATTCAAGTTTCCATTGTGTATAAAGGCCCAACCATAATGTGCTTAAGTTGGCTTGAGCAAATGTTCGAATACATGCAAATTATATGAGGCAAACCATATTGAACTTAATCAAAAGTTTTCTTATTTTATTTTTGTTTTTTTAAATACATTTGAGAGACTTTTTGTTAATTTTTGACAGTTGGTTAAGCAAGGCTATGCATATTATGGTTGGGCCTTAACTTAGCAATATTAGAACAACACAACAACAACTGGCAAGGCAATAGCAGTAAGCTGATTTTTGAGACGAATTAATACACTTGTTTATGATATTTTTTTTTTTTTTGTATAATAAGACTTTTAAATAACACGGAAAAAATTAAGCTGTATTTAACCCATTTTTCGCCGTACCAAGTAAACGGACAATATAATAACGAAATAAGATTTAAAGTAACTGACAGAATCAAAGACATTGCAACAAAAAAAAAACAGTAAGAGTGCTGGTGATTATTATCACCGGTCGGCGAAAAATGGATTAAATACGATTAACTTGTTTATAACAAAATATATAGATTTAAGTACTACCCTAAAAATTGGACTAAATTAATGTCAATTCACAATCAGCACCAACAATTTCGTTTTTATTCTATCTTATTCTTTCGCATGGTATTTTATATTAATTCTTTTCAATTTGTTAGAAAATTGCGCCTTCTACTTCGTGGCGCTATTTGCAGAAACTTCTTTTTTTTTTCAAAAACTTAAGCGTTTGCAAACCAAATTGCTGCGAACATTTTGAATCCGGATTTAAGGAAGCAAATTTTTAACCAAACTTGATTAAAAAATTAAACAAGGGTATATTTATATTTACAAAATTGTAAACTTCTTTTACGCTAAGAGTAAAGCGAATTTATACAGGTGACTGCAGAGATAAGTATGCAAAGAGAGAGTTATTCTAGTTGTAATTTTTTTTTTTTGCATGGAGTTTGACATTAAGAAACATATACCAGGTATGCTGCATTTTGAGAAAGCTAAATATTCGTAAATATATAAAAACTAATTTCATAAATTGTCCACAAAAAAAGGCAAAAAAAAAATCCAAATAAGCGTCCTCTGAGGTTTGGCTAGAGCAAATACACTTTTTTGCTTCTATTCTTGAATATCTTGGAAGAAATACCTATTTTTTTAAAAATCGGGGCTCAAAATTCTTTTTGGCCTTTTGGTTTTATTGGCAACGTTTGTTTGAATGACCCAAAGAATAATATCAAATGCCGAGTTGCTATCAAGGACGAACCAAATACAAGTAGCAACCGAGATACGTAAACGAAAGTGGCAGTGGATAGGACACACCATCCGTCGAAATGACACTAATGTACCTTAACAAGCTCTTATATGGAACCCATTTCAACAAGATGGCAGAGTAAGCGGCAGGCCACGCACAACATGGAGACGTTCAACGGAATCCGAAATGAACCAACTGGTATATCTTGGAATGAACTTAGGTATATCGCTCAAAACCGGGTCAGATGGAGAACAGCTGTTATTGGCGCCCTATGCTCCAGTGGGAGTTAGAGGAACATATATATATATATATATATATATATATATATATATATATATATATATATATTATGAAACATTTGTTGTGAAACATTTGAGTTTGATGATGAAAAAAGAAAGAATAATGTAAAAGTGTTCTTTGTTTTGTGTACAAGGAGTTTTTGTGATTTTGTTATTAAGCGAAAGAAGGTACACAAAATACTTAAATGCTGCAAAACAAAAGTTTCATTTCATGGACACGAATGCAGTTTCAAAAAAGAATTGAAGAGCGTTTCTGTCGCAAATATTTTATAGTATGGGCGAGGACTAAAAACACAACTTATTTTCATCATACTGAATATTTTTTGTTACCATTAAAAATATTTGAGTAAAATTTCGGGCATTGAAAATTTATATTATGCATATATACAAAAAAACAAGCGGGAATTTTTTTCTTCCATCATTTTTCCAATTAAAATTCAATTGCAAAAAATTAAAAAGCGAAATAGGGGTTCTTTATTTATGATTGGGTTGAATATTTTCCTTGCCGTTTAGATACACGAATTTTTAAAATATTTTACTTTTCACACCCTCTCTATCTTTGCGTACGAAAATTGCAATCTTCAATACGAATATGAACTCTACCCCTACGTACGGTAGCGAAACCTGGAATGCTGCCACTTGTGGCGTACAATTATTCTTCAGTCGCTGTCTTTGCAAGCCTCTTTGTGGATTCTGGCCTAGAAGCATATCTACCAATCTGGCTAAGACCAACAAACCCTATCGATTGAAAAAAGGAGATGCAAATGGCGGTTGATCGGCCACACTCTCATAAGGCATACTAACGATATCACAAGAATTGCAATAGAACGGAAACCACAAGGGAACAGAAAAGTAGGACGCCCAGCTTAAATGCAGAGACGACAGACTGATGCCGAGGCAAACAACAGCGGCTGGATCGGCAATTCCCTTAGAAATCACACTAATGCCATCCTTAGCATTACCATAGACTAGAACATGCAAGGAAATAAGAAGAACTTGAAGCCTGGCTCATACATGAAGAAGACAGACTGAAGCCAAGGTAAACAGCAGAGTTGGGATGAAGTGAAGGCAAAGAGGGATAGGTGCAAAAGAGGGATATGTTCATAAATTTTATTGAGGCCCTTTGCTCCTCGACGAGAACTTAAATATTATATATTCTTGTTGAAGAAGCACTTATCACTTTTTGCTCTTGATTTTTTAAGTAAAAATGGCCAAATGGCAAACACTGAGAAGGGTTATCTCTCTGGGCCTTTTGACTAAAAAAAACTGAAAGTCATGACTGTTACTACAAGTAAGAAATCATAAAGGAAATCCAGTCTCTGAAAACTATTTTTTAAAAATGTTAAAACCGTTTAACATAAAATCAAGATTTTTATGTGCAAACAACATTTCAATATAACAAAAAAAATATATTTCAATTATATTTATTTAAATACTTATTTGTTTATTTAAATGTAAATTTTGAGTTTAACTTTTAACGCTTTTTTCGCTTTTTAAAAAAGTTTTTATGCATTTTTGTTTAAATTTCCTTTAAATAATCTTTCATTTTTAAGAAATTACAAAAAAAAATTTCATAATTGTTGTAAAAATGGTGTTAACATTTTAACCAAAAATTTAAATAAAAAAAACTTTTCATTTATATATATATGTTTTTTTTTTATTTGTTTAACAATTGATGTGGGGTTTAAAAAGTTTTAAGCAAAAAAAAAACAAAATTATGCATTCACTGGAGAGGGCGAAGTTCTAGTTTAATATTTATTTATAAAAGAATTTATTTTGGGGTTTTTTCTCTTTTTTAACTTTCAAAATGTTTTATAGCTTGTAGTTTTTAATAATTTTTAAGCTTTTTTTTTTTGCTTATAGTATTTTTTTTTTAAAGAAAATCTCTATTAAACAAATTTGTATGTATGACTTCGTAAAAAGTTTGTTCTGTCGTATTTATGTTTGAATTTTATATTGCCAAACGCAGACTAAAAAAAGGATTGTAGAGTTTAAATAGTTTGGCATGAAAAATTTAAAACAAAAATTAAGTAAAAGAAAGTTTAAATGTTTAGTAAAGTAAAGTGGTCTTTAATGCGCTTCAATTAATTGGGAGGCATAAAGCGGTAATAATTAGATTTAATAATACAGATCTTAGAAAACGACCAGAATATAAGAGAGTGTCAAACACCTCCCAGTTGGAAAAAAAAAGTAGTAAAGAAGCCTTTCACAGAATAAAATAAAAATGGATGAATGGATAGATTTGTGATATTAATTAAAAAATTAATTAAATTTGAGCTACTTAACAAAGTAGTAGTATGAATTAAATTTTTTTTCGATATTAACATCATTTTCTGCAGTAATGTTGTTGATAAAAGTAAAATTTTAATTCACTTGATTAAATTTTTAATTTAAACTCATTTTAGTTTTGATTAATGGTTGAATTGAAAAAAAATTGGCGAGAATTTTTTCTGCGTTCAAAAGGACTTTTTTTTTGCAGATATTAGGCTTTTCAGTCGCGTTCCAACTTAATTTTCAATTTACACGGTGTGTCATTGATGACCAAAGCCTTGCCCTCTCGCATCGACTTTGAAAACTTCTAAAAGGCTTTTTTATTGCTAGGAACAGCACTCAGCGAATGAGAACTACTAATGTACTGCATTGTGCTGGAACTAATAAAATAGGTAATGGGAAGGACGAATCGAAACTTGAATTTAAGTAATATTTTATAAAAGGACATTCTAAAAGACCTCTTCGAAGAAGGCAGATTGGAATTAGTAGAAGTTTATAAAGAATGAGTTTCTTAAAGACCTGAAAAGTGGAAGTGCTTACAATTTTTCCGCAGGGCTGAAGGGACAAATAACCCACACAATTGCTTGGCTTGGTCCTTGTGACAATTAGAGCCCATGCACTAAATTTAACACAAGTTTGCCATGAACAGCCAGCCAGATGGACGGACATCGTTAAATCGATTCAAAAATGTATTTTAAGTTCATCGGTTTACAAAAATATGGGTCCAGTACGCATAGGTATCCTTTTCACTATTGTGGTGCGTGTAAAAAAATAAGCCTTAACAGGGTTCAAAATATTTTCTGCAATTCCAGTGTTGTTTTCAGCAAATCAAATTGTTTTTTAAACAAAAGACTCACAAATAGTGTCAAATTTTCTATAAAAAAACCCTTACTAGTTGATTTATTTTTGATAGCGATGCTTTACTTTCTTTCTTTTATCTGGACTGGGTATTTAATAAATGTTTTTCTCTCACTTCTTGCAAACAAAAAATTTACCATGTGAAAAAGTATTTTTTTTACAAAATGTTGTTACTTTATTGTTTTTAGCTCCACATCTGTGAAAACTACAAGCACTTTATCAAACTAAGACGCAAATGGTGCTCCCCTTTAAAGAGGGGGGTCAAACGGAGCACATATGGATGCGTAATAATGCACTGACTATAAATTATTTTTGCAACACAAAACACACGTTAAACTTAAAAATGAGTTTAAAATTCTTCGCAAATAAAAAAAAATAAAAACAAACACATATTTTTAAAACTAAAGATTTAATTTTTTTCTTAAATCGAAAAATTTATTTTTAAACCAAAATAAGCAACGACTTGTATCTTAGATGAAGTTTTAAACACGACTGTCATATTTTTTCATTGTAAACAAGACTTTATATACCAGAAAAAAAAAATTATTTCTTAAAACAGGCCCTTTGCTAGGGGGAATTTTTATAGGACCCTGCTAAGAATTTAACTATTGTAATTACAAAACAGAAAACCAACAACAAAGGTTGCAGGTCAATACACATGTAAACACTTAGAATTCTAAGCCCATGATCATTTAGATGCACATATGCCTTCCTGGTATAACCCATATGATTTTATGCTTTAATAATTTACCTACTTGAAGAAATTCATTTGGTGGTGGTTTTTTTTCTTAAACGATTCCCTACTACCTACTCCAAGGGGTCTTTAACTCTCATGTGTGATTTGTTTTAATTATAAACTGTGTGTCTCGCATTGCTACAAAAAAAAATACTTTGCAAAATTCCTATCAGACTCATAAAAGTCTGTTATTCATATGTTGACAATATGTGTCTGGCGGCAAAGAAAATTATTGCTTTAGAAAAGGCGCGATCATTGATCCTTAAGAGTAACTTATAAGAGAAAAAAGTATATAATTTTAAGGAATTACCATGTTTTGTTTTTTAATTGCAGAGAAAATGTTACAAATGCTTTGTTTTTTTTAAGAAGTTGAAATTTATTTTAGTTAAGATTTTTTTTGAGGGAAAAAATACAAGAATAACATGTAATAGGTAGAAGATACCGGAACTGTTAATTTAAATTATCTTTTTTAAGCTATAAGATTGAAATTATGCGTCTTTAAGGTAAAGCCTGATAATCTTTTCAACATTTCGGACGAAGTGTAGCCAAACTTTATATGAAAAACTGTTTCAAAATATTAATAAATTAATGTTGTTAAAGTTGTGAATAAGATATAAAATGTTTCTGGCAACATTTTTTAACAACTGCGAAAGGCTAAAAAAATCCAATTCTGCAAACTTGCGAGATAACTAAATGAAAAATTGTGTAATTATGTAAAATTTCCCATATAAAATAATAAATGTTGCTTCATATATGTAAACTGAGTACAAGGCTTCAAATAAAGCGTGCTTAAAGTAAAAGTCAGTATAATGTTGCTAAGCATGTTGCTGACAAGAGTTTTTATTCACTTTAGTTAAACTTTATAATTGTTTATGGTTTTTTTAATTAAAAGTATATAATAGAACAAAAAAATTTGTTTTATAAATTTAGAGTTGCTTTTGTCAACACTTTAAATAAATTTCATTGTATATTCGATATTGCAGATAATAAAATTTTAATATTTACGTCGGCTGCAACTTTTTTTTATACACTTTTTACAGAAAAATTTGTTTAAAAAATTATAAAAATAATTTAAAGCTTTTAAAATAATTTTGGAGAAAGTATATTTTGATAAAATTTATGTTTTTTTGTCTAATAACGAAATTGTTAATTTAAAATTACTTTAAAACCAAAAGATATAAATGTTAATTCATTGAAAATAGTTATGGACAAAATGCTTATGAAATTCGCTAAGATGCTTCTCAACATGTTGCTAACAAGCCAATTGTTGGGGAATGTAAGAAAAGATAAACTAAAATCACTTTTTATTGTTGTTGCTTTGTTGAAGCTTTGATATTGTTACAAGTAAGACCTGAGTGTTTAAAATTATTATTCTCTTTATAGTGTTATTTGTAAAATATGTTTACCTTTTCTAAAGTCCTTGGAAAAAGTTTCCTGATGAGCTGGCCTAAGCAACCAGCGAAATGCGCATGGAAACTAGCTTTCCCTCAACAATCAATTTCATTGTTTTTTTTTTCAAAAATAAAAATTGAGTACTTAGCACGTCATAAAGAGATCTTATTAATAATAGATTTTGTATTCCCGAAAAAACCTTTTGATAAAACATGAAATATAATTTTTTTATTTAAAGCCTAGTAATGTGTTCAAGTCTGTGGAAAATGTTGAGCCACATTTATTATTTCATATAAAAAATATGGTTTATATCAATGTTACCTAGTTCGCGAGTTTGCACAATTTAACGTATTTTTTCTTCAAAGTATTCGACATTGTATTTTACAAAAAAGTAATTTTTAATAAAAATTAAATAAAAAAGAATGTAAATTTGGATTGAAAACTGTTACCGGTTGTGTTATTAAAATTGTTCCTCTATCTGTTACTAATTAGTTTATAAGTTTTTGTATTTGCTTAAAATTCCACGCGCAGTTGTAAAAAATGTTGCCAGAAACATTTTGTAAGTTTTTCACAAAATGAACAGAATACAAATCTATCAACATTATTTCATAGATATTCCACATAAGTTTTGTTCATATGAGTTTTGACAGCATTTCACGTGAAATATAAAACACACTACCAGGCTTAAGTTTTAAAAAACTAATAAAGATGAAAATTGGTTTGTTAATAGTTATTATTTTTTTATTTTTTTTTATTGTATATTTCGAAAACGGTTTTGAAAGAATGTTTTTTTTTATTTAATTTCTAAATTATTTAGTTTTATTTTCTTCGACCTTTTAATAAGTTTGATATAATAAATATTCAAGCGCAAGGTCAATTATATAAAAAATTATTTATTTTTTATCCAATATTTCGCTTTCTCAATGGATAGCTTCTTCAGGGATTCAAATATGTATTTGGTTTTTTTCTTTTTATAAAATTTTTAAACAAATTCTTAAAACAACAAAATTGTCAATTATGAAAAACAATAAAAATTATACACGGAAAACAAAAATTATTCTATTACTTTTTTATAAACTTATTTAATTTCCTATCTTATTCTTATAAATTAAATGTCTATAGTTTTGAGCTACATTGTCTGTATCCGTTTTAAAATTTATTCTTTGTTCTATTGGTGTATTGATAATTTGTAACATTTCTAACATGAAACGTCGTTTGTAGTTTGTTTCTGTATTTAAAACTGTTGTATTTTCAAAATCTGGTGTATGATTGTTATTGGCACAATGTGATGACAATGCAGTTTTTTGAGAAGACGTATTTTTGCATTTAATTTCTTTTATATTATTGAAATTTTTAATACGAAATTATTCTAAACGGAATGAAAAAAAAATATATTACAAAACTATAATAAAAATTTGTAAATTAAAAAAAAAGTGATTAAATCATTATGAAAAAGGTCTTCGCTTTATGAAATTATCTTAAAAATTCTCAATATTGATACAAATCATGCTCTAAGCAGCATCCTTATAATCGTCTATTATCAAAAAATCTTTAGTGTTCTATAAACTTTGAAAGATAATAAAATTAAATATACACTGTTTGTCCCGGAAGGCTTATTGATTAAGCTAGACTGTCAGTGCAAGGGTTGCGGGTTGATTGCCTTTAGAGACTTTGCTCAGTTGCAATACAACGGGAAAAAGGATGACGCTGAATTGTAATTGTGTTTGTAATATTCAATAAATAAATAAATGAGCACTTAATGAAAAGTTATTACTATGTAACTAGAAACTCAATTATGATCATGAGTACAATGTTGCTAACAACATACTTACAGCAGTATATTGATGCCAGCAACATGTTTATGACATAATATTGCATTTAATCTTTATAGATCCACAAATTTCTCTTTTCAAAAATTTTATCCGATGATTTAATGTCGCGAAGAGACTTTTTTTTAAATCAAGTTTAGAGCAACATAAGTTCTAGAATAAATATTACGTAATGGGCCTTTAACGGCGAGATGATAACAACTAGATCTACAATGAATCATTCCTAAAATTTATCCAGCGATCTCAATTTTGCTTTTTGGCTAGCTTATGGTCAATCCAAGTAAACGCTGATTTATTTTAGTTAAAATTTGGTATAAACCCTATTATTGTTTGTTAAATGGCCAAAGCCGCTTGAAAAATTTATAAATTCTTTCACATCAATGTATTTTCGCAATCTTGTTATGATCCGATCTATATGTTCTCAAAAATCTTTTTTATTTATATTCTTATCTTCAAACTATTCGAATTTTTTACTGCTAAAAATGTCATAAATATTTTAATCGATAGAAAACTTAACTTAAATTTTATTTTCATGAACATTATTATATTATTATAATGTAACATGTTGATATATAAATATTTATCCACTACGGCTGTTTCAGCAACACTCACCAATAAAAATTAAATATCTATTCCTTTTCAATAAAAAAAACATTATTCGCAAAAGTTTTTAAATTTTTTAGTTTTTTTTTTTACTTCCAGTATCATCTGCTAGTTAATGACTCTTTATTTTAACAGCGGTTAACTCAATTGTTATCGCATTTCCATAAGTTTTTGTATGTTAATCGTTAATTTCGTATAAATATTAAAAAAAAATTCAGTTATATAGAGAACATAACGCTTATTTACAGAAAAAACATTACAACTCCAAAATGAAAAAAAATTATTTTGAGAAAAACTTCTTAAAACACATGGACTTCAGTCTTCTATAAATAATTTTAATCATGAGCATATGAACAGTTTTAAGGATATAATTTATACGCAATAGATTTTTTGAGTTATTACGTTGTTCAAGTAAATGAGCGATGTGTATTGCAAACAAACTATTTATTTATTTATTAAAAAAATGAAAAGGCATTAGCTACATACAAATTATATTACATATGTCATTATTTAAATATTAAAACTCCATTCTCAATCATAGCAACAATTTTGTTTTAATATTTTCTAAAGTATTTTATATATTATCATTTTATTTTTTTTAAGCAACAAAATAACTGAAGCTTTTTTTAAATTAAGTTTTCTTCTGCATCAGCAACAATTTGTATGAAATTGTAAAAGATGACTATCATAATTTTTGAATAAAAATTTTAACAATATATATTATATATATTATATATAAAATTTGCTCACGACAAATTTGTAGATATATTTTTTTTACTGAAAATGATTGTGTTTGTAAAGTTATTGTTGCTTTAATTGTGAATGCCCTGCGCAAATGTTGCTTTCATTGTGAATCTAGTTTAATGCTTCATTTCTACTTATTGGGAAATAATATAATTTTATTTACATTGTGATTGTAATCCCTTTGTAAAATATGTTAATTGTTGTAAGCTTTTATGTTTTTTTGCTTTGTTTTGTAATTTACGGTTTTTCTTGTTGAAAAAAAAAGAAAATATTTTTGTTTGTCAACTCAAAAATAAAACACGAACAAGAGTAAATATTGTTTTAATTATTTTAAATGTCATCAATTAAATTAATGACAATTTATATGCAAGTAAATATTAATAAAAGGAAATATAAAATTAAAGTTTTTTTTGAATTCGTGATATTAATACAAGTGTTAAATAATTTGGTTTTAGCAACATGTTGCTAAGCATATGTTTAAAAGCATTATATTCTTCCTTATTTTATTTAAGCAATACTAAATAATAAGAAATGCTCATACAAATTTGTATCCGGTCGAGTTTTTTTTCTAAATAAACTTTTCTTAAATCTTAAGCTCAAAAAAGGATTCTCTCTTGAAAACACTACTATGTATATACCACATGGTGTTTTATGGTTAGGCTGGCCCTGAAAGATATTCATACTTGATAGTTGAAATAAATTGTCACAATAATTTGAAAAAATTTTCAAATAAAATATTATGTCAACATTTTGATACTTTTTGAAAAAAATGCGTAGCACATAATTTGTTAGCCAATATTTCAAGTTCAGTAGCTTCAAACGATTTTAAAACTTAAACTCCAAGGTTTTTTTTTAAATAAATTTTGCTATTAACAACATACTTGCATAACATTTAAAAGCTTTAATTTCAAAATTATGTAAAAAGAAACTTTAAATTTTTAATTTTTAATTTTTAATTAAAATTTAAATAATTTTTAATATGTAAAGTAAAATATTTTTAAAAATTTTATACACAAATTGTCTTTTTATTTCTTAAAGATTTTAAATTTTAAATAAAAATTTTTGATTGAAGCACCTTTCACAATGGAAGCAACGATTTCGTTTTTTATCTGTCGCATTAATTTTCGAGGTGTTTCACATAAATTCTTTTAATTTTTTTTTTACAAAAATGTAATTCAAATTTTGTTAGAAAATTAAGCAAACTAATGCAGCAACAATTTGTATAAAATAGCAAATGAAAATTATAACATTTCAAATGAATTTATATATATGAGGAGGTTTTTTCAAATGTTGACTATTTCACTTTCGACAGAACGATTTTTTTCGTTGAAATGTGTTGAAATGAAATTGTTGTTTGTGATTGTGAAGTCGGCTTCAATTTTTAATAAGAAGTTCTTAATTGAAATTACTTTTTATACTTTTAAATCCGAATATATTTAAAATTCCAGCAAGTTTAAAATATCTTAAATCAATAAATTTTTTGAGTTTTGAATTTTAAACTTTTTGGCAAATTATTAATTAAAATAATTTTTAATAACAAAGAGATTCTTTATATTCTCCATTAATAGTGGTGAATGAGGTTATACTTAGTTTGTCATTATGTGTGAAGCTTTTTTAATATTCATCTAAGACCCCATAATTATATAAAAGCTGGGCCTTTAAGCAATTCTAAGTCCATTAAGCCATGATCGTCCGTCCATCAGTCTGTCTTTTAAAAACACGCTCACTTTCAAAAGACTCAACATAAAAGAATAATATTGGAATCAAATTAATTCTAGTTCTCCTAAGCTATTATGGATTAAAATTCAGTACAGGATCAGAGCTATGAAACTAAATGTGAAACAAACTCCCTGAAAAATTTACTCTCGGAAAACACTTTAATACGCATAAAACCGGAGTAAAATTTTGTCTTTCATAGTTTCCTACGATTTGAAATCCACCAAATTTCGTGAAGATCGCTTCATAATTTACCATAGGGCTCATGTTAAGACCTATCTGGGACATCATTTAAATACTATTAAAATCGTAACAAACATTGTGGTGAAATTTGGTTTAATAAAGCTTTATATGGCTAGAAATAACACCCTGTAAATAAAGCAGTAAATTCTTAAAATAAATTATATAACTGTATAAAAATTTGGTCTAACGTTGGTTGTTTTTCAATACTAGACATCAGTATACCAAATTTTTGGATTAACGATCCATAATTTACGATAGGTCCAAAAATACCCTCGTAAAAAATCACTTTAATACTCTTATTAATATTTTCCAAAATATCATGATATTTTAAATAAGGCAACGAATTACTGTGAGGTCAGGTTTTTTAAAGATTGACTTATAATTGATAGATCCTATATAAAGCCCACTCCTAGGATATTCGAACTCTCACTGGAGGGTATTAAAGATTCGGCATAGCCGAATATTTCACGCTTTCTTGTTTTTAACATGATGGCTCTCAACAAATTTTTTACACAAATTTAAAAAAAAAATTATTCAGAATTCTTTTATCAAAGCAAATATTTTAATAAAATATAAAATTTGTATAAATTTACAGCCTGGCCCACAATGTCGACAAGAATATTTCTTTCGTATATTTATATTGAAAACAAAAACAAATTTTAGTTTTTTATTATTGTTTTCAAAATAAAAATTCGAAAGAAAAGTTCTTGTCGACATTGTGGGTTGCCAGTTAGTAAAAACATGTTTAGTTTGAAAACCAAAATTTTTTTTTTAAGTTTTATGCCTAAAATTTTGTTTTTATTTTATATAAATTTTGGTTTCAAATTTCTAAATACTTTATATAATTTTTAATCCAAATTTTCATATTTTAATCAAGCTAAAGTTCATTAAATTAATTTGCATTAAATTAATTATTTTTATAAAGAAAGGAAGCTTACAACATGAAATAAATTAAAATATTTTGATAATTTTTCATTCTTGACTGACCGGGAAATTGAACCCACGTTCACGGACAGGTTGATTTGACATGTTTCAATAGTAACCACGCCATCTCCTCAGAAATATTTGTCATATAGCATAATTTTAAATTCAAATTTAGAACTGTTGAATCGAAATAAGGACGCTTTTAGGAGTACAATGCACCTTTTATTTCGAACATTTTATAAAAGTTGGGAATTTAAATAGATAAAATTATAAAATAAAAAATTTTTTTTTTTAATTATAAATGTAAAATTTTTTACCAAATTATTATTGTGGTTATATTTATTGAACTGTTAATGGTTTTTTATTCAACGTATAATTGAAATCATTTATTGTTAACAATCTTGAAATATTTTTTTTCTTTAATTACGTAAAATTTTTTAGTTCAAAGTCAATTCAGAAATATTTATTTTTTATTATTTTTTTAGTTTCGAAATTTTTCATTTATTTTTAAATTAATACTTTTTATAGTATTTTATGTTTTCTACTTTGACATATAAAAATTTAATGAAACATTTTTTTCATTTAATTATTTTTTCAATATCACAAAAAAATTATTATTTTTTTAAAAATATTATATATTTTTATATTTTATTTAACTATAGTTAATAGTTTGTTCGAGAAGATTCTTCTGGAACACATAACTTTATAAAGACAACACTTTCTGAAAATATATTTACCAACAAAAAAAAAAACTAATTAAATTAAAAAATCTATCTGTTTTATTGTAAATCTAAAATTTTTTAAATTTATAAATTAAAAACATTTCCTTCTTTTTCACAAAAAATAAGTCCTTTTTTTTTTTGTTTCGAACTTTTTTGCTAGTTTTAGCCATTGAACACGTAAAAAAACTTGAAATATTTGAGTGTCTTTTTTTCAACTTTATTTTTAATTTTAGCTTTACGCCAAGAATTTTTTTTAGTAGCCCATAGAAACGTATGTATGTGTTAGTGAGCAAAGAAAACCAACTAGAAAAATATATTTCCACCAAAAAATCATCTCTTTTGCTTTGAAATATTTTTAGAAAATTTTATAATTTTAAGTGCCGGCAGAAAACGCTTAACCAATAACAGCAGATATAGAATTTTTTAAACAAATACAATGAAGACGGTTGACTAGGAAGTGAATATGTGTGTATGAATGTGTGTTAGTTTTAAAAGTTCTAGATAAATGTTGTTGTTCTCCATAAATAGTAACATTGAGGCACGGATTTTTTTTTTTTTTTTTTTTTGTATTTAGGTAAAGTTGTATGAGTAAAATAGAGAAATTTCAGATTTCAGAGATCATGTTAAAAGAAAAAAACAAAACAAAAACAATAAAACGTCAGACTTTTATTTCAGCCAAAAAAAAACTTTTAAATAAAATTTTTTTTCTACACAGCGAAAAATAATCCGAAACAAATACCCCTGATTTATTTAAAATACACATACTTATCACAAACACGCACACTTTGAATTGAAATCAACTCATTTGCAGGAAAAGCTAGAAATTTATATATTTTGAAAGCTAAATTACACTTTTTCCTCACTGCAACATTTATATTCATACATTTTTAGACATCTAAACTTGCAAATGTGTGTGTGAGTAACTGTCTGTATGTGAATAGTTTTTAATACCAAGAGATTCTTTTTTTTGCGGCATGTATAACATTTCACGGACGACAGACAACAACGGTAAAAACGAAGCGAAAAAAAAACAAACGAGCACGAAAAAAGTTCAGAAAAAACCTTAACAACTTTGTAGTGTGGCCATAAAACACTCTCTTAGCATGAATTATGACATTTGATATACATATTTTTTTTTTTGCTGTTGCTATCACAGGGTTAAACAACAACAATAACAAGAGATAAAAGTTAAAAAATATTATGCAAACAAAAAGTGTGGCTTCAACAGCGTTTCCTCTAAAACATCTTTTAATTCTTAAAAAAAAATATTTTTTCCATACAAACACTTTTAAAGAACTTATAGTTTTTTTTTTATAATTTCCAGTATTATATAATTTTTTAAAAATTATATACATGTTTTTTTCTTTTTTCAATGTTTGAATTTTTTTAATATTCTTTATTTGTTTTTGTCAAAATTTCTTTATATTTTTTTTTTAGTATCTAAACACTTTTTAACAAAATTTCAAAATTTTCTTTTAAACAGCCTTTTTAAATTTTATATTTTTTTTTAATTTTTTCTTTATTTTTTGGTTCTTTTTCACTTTTTTACTTGATGTGTCTTGATCTGTACGAATCGACTTCAGAACTAGCAATGCACATAAAAATGCAAAAATCTCTAGTTAGTCTCATATCGTTATAACTGTACTAACACTTTTACTGACTGCTGGCAGATCCACAGATATCACTATTAGTATCTGAATAAAATACTTATACAAACTCATCTTTAGGCATACTTATACATTATTCTCCCCACCCAGTATAAAAGTGATTCCCCACTTTTCTTCTTTTTGAATAGCGGTTCAACAGCATCATTATTATTTTCTTCATATACTCTTTTACACAAGCACACACATCAGATTTAAAAGTGAATGCTATAGTATAAGTAAATATTCCCAAAATATATTCCAAAAGCTAAAAATTGTTGCTAAATATTGCTACCACACCGTTCCACCATCCATCCATCCATACCCCCCAATACACTTGATACGTATGGACGGTGTTAAGACTGAAAGATTCGTTTCGTTTTGTTGTGATCATTAAACTTCTTGCGCATGCTTTTTATTCAGATTTCCCCCTTTGTGGTAGTTCTATACTTAGATATTCTTATGCTCACTCACTCACTCACTCACAGACTTATTTTTTTTTTTTTGATTTCGTCAGTATTGTTGTTTTGAAAAAAAAAAGAAATATACTATGTATAAATTTTGTTGTTGTTTTTTATTTTATGTATTTTTTGTTGCTCTGTTTTGCCGGTAATAATGAAACGTGATGACGAAGAAATTTTAAAATCTTAAAATTTTTTCAAGTTATATTTTTTAAGGCGCTACGGTTTTGTGTAAAATCGGAACTCTTTGATATATTTTTTGATATCCAAAAGATTTAGATATTAAATACGTATCGAGCCTTTGCTGCAATGGAGTCATAATTCAAATGTAATTCTTCCCTGATATTTTACACAATATGAAGAAACGATATGGCAATTAACTCCACATTATTAGCGAGAAGGCGGCTCTATGTTCCACTGGGAATCAAAGAACTAAATGCATTAGCTCCAAAATCAGGTTTTTTGAGTTATGACTCTATTGGAGCAAAGGGTCGATATGTATGTAGTTGGGATGCCAATCCCGAATCCACGATCCCGTATTGGGATTTGAATTTTTCAATCCCGGGGTTTTCGGGATTTAGTCCCATAGTTAACAATCGTTAACTTAATTGTTTTGTTTTACCTTTTTTTATAAAAAAAAATAATTTATACTCTTGAGAGGATAGGGTACACAATATTGATATTTTATATTTATTTGATGAAACCCGTTTAATACTGTCATGGAAAACGAAAGTAGAAAGTTAAGCTTTGTTATTCTTTTAAGCGTGTCCAACAATTATTAAGAAATTTTAAGGTGAGAAGTGCTGAAAATAATTAAAGAGGAAAATTAATTAAATAAAGAATTGTCTTTTGATATGTACAAAAAAAAGAAAAATCCAAAGTTCCGTGGGGTTTAATTATCTAACTAATTCCACTTGTGCACCAAATGCAAAATTTAAACTTTACTCTTTACAGGTTTAGGCTTATTAACGTGTATATTAACTGTAACTTATGCAGCGATTTCACGAAATTGATACTTACACAACCTTGGTTTTACTGGTAAAATCTTTATGTATGCTGATGATATTTGTTAAAGCATATATTGAACGTGATGCTGCTTTAATTTTTGAATTTATGAGAATAAATAAACTTGTCTTAAATGCAAATAAAACATAATTATTAAGGTTTAAGCCAAGCCGTCGTAATAGCAATTTTTTCGTTATTGTTGATGCGAGAGAAATTTATGAAGTTAACTCAATTAAATATTTGGGCTTAAATATTCAAAATAATACTGGATGGAATAGTTATATACTGAAAACAAAAATTTTGCCAGCTGTTGGGGTTTTATATAAGTTTAAAAATAAGTTTACTTAGAAAGCTAAACTTTTAATTTATAATGCCACAATCCAAAGTCATTTAAATTATTTAACTATTATATATGGTTGTAAAGAAACTAGCGAGTTAAAGGCGCTTCAGCGCATGCAGAACAAGGCTGTTAAGGTGATACACAATCTTCCATTATTAAATCCATCAAACTTACTTTATACTGAAATAAGCCCCACAATTTTGCCTACACATAGTCTCTATAAAGTGCAATTACTCATTTATGTTTTTAAATGCCTTAATAACATTGGTCATCACACAATTCGGTTCCTACGAAATAATCATGAAATAAATACGAGAAACAATGGAAGCTTATTAATACCTCTGTGTAGGTTTGAAACAACCAAACAGCGTATAACGTTTATGGGTAGTCGTGAGTTCAATAATTTGCCGCAGAATTTGAAAAAGATTACGAGAATATCAGTTTTCAAGAGATTAATAAAAGATTTTTTAAACCAACATGTTGCTTAATATCTAATTTAATATATGATCTTGCTGATAATGTACAAATTTAAAATATATATATTTGTTATTTTATTTTTATTGTATAATTAAAAATATAAGATTTAGTATTTATATGTAAATTTTTGTATCTTATGAAAATTCCTGCCAACTCGCCTCAATAATGACTTAAAGGCGCTGGGGCAACTGAATTATTTTGAATTAATATGAAGAAATTTATATCGTCGGCTGATAATTTAATTGTCGTATGTGGATTCCGATAGTTTCGAGTAAATTCAGTTTGAAAACATTTAATTTGAAAATTTCTTCAGCAAATACCACATAGGACAAATTCAACAATCCATATCTCGAAAACCATATGAGGTATCGAAAAACTGATTACGCCAAATGAAAGATCAGGTCGGAAAACCTAAGGAATCGATCTTAACTCAAAACCGCAAAAAATCCACATACGACATTTAAATTATCAACCGACGATATATAAATTAAAAAAAAAAAAAAAAAAAAAAAAAAAATAAAACTCGTATATTAATTTTTACAAACATGAATTTGTTTTGATAACATCCAAAGATAGTTACATATAATTAATTTTAAAGTTTTCTTACCGTATTTTTAAAAATTACATACCTAATATTTACTACCTAAATAAATATAAAAATGAATTTATATGATATCATTTTCTTTGCAATATTCATTAAATATGAAATAAAAATGTTATGTTAATAAATGCTAAACGTTAAAAATTGTTTTTCAAATTTTTTTCAAAATGTATCTTTTATGGAAAAAGTGTATCTTTTTGGAAACTAAAATGTATCTTTCTCGAAATTTCACTGGCAACACTGGCATTAACATTTAAAAACAATTTCGTATACTTAACGAAGCACTTCTGGACGTCAAATTTGCCGCCACTTTTTTGGCATTGCTTGACGTACATATGTCAAAAATTACACAAACAACGCAACAATTGTCCTTGTTTATAAGCATATCGAAGAATGTTAAATCGCACGACCTTGAAGGCCAATAGACATGTCAATATCGCAAAATAAACTTATTGCCGAATTGCGATTTTAATAAATTGGTAGTTGTGTTTCCCGTATGAAGAATTCTTTAAGTTTGACAACAGTCTTTATATTATTTCACTGTTTAATTAATTTTTTAGTTTAAGGGTAACTAAGATGGATAGTGCAAAGTGTGCAAACGATGCAAAGTATGCAAAAATATACACATTTTCACAACACAACAACAAAATTTAAGTATTTGCAATTTGCTTAATTTTACTACGTTTGCACTAAAAAAATCTTGAGCAAAAATAGTAGTGCCAAGTTGCAAGAAAAAGCAAACAACAACTTTTGTCATTGTTTTTTTTTTTTGTTTTCTATTTGTAAAAAAGAAAATTATTGTTCACTAGTTTTAGGCATTCTTATTTGTTAAAAAATTTATTTTAAAGCCTATGCTTGGCGTAATTGTAAACAAATGACGAATTTTGACAACTTATGACAGTGCTGCCAGAAATTTTTTGTGTTGGCAAAAAAAATTTTTAAAAAAAATAGCAACTTTGCACCAATAATAAAAGTGGTACAGTACTTTTCGCTAATAGTCCACTACTATAGTCGCACAACTTTTGTGGACTATAAGCGAATTTGGACTATAACCAATTTTTCTTATACACCATTTTATGGATAACAAGTGAATCCTAGTATAATCCACATTTTGGTCTATATAAAAATAATTTTCTTCAATAAAACCACTCAATATAACGCGTTTACTAATTTTTGCTACTTTTATGAAGTAACCAAAATTTGACATATATAAAAGTTGCCAGAAAGGTAAATAAAAACATATTGGCAGTTCGTTAAAATAAAAAAATTTTGCATAAACTATAAGAAACTTATGCAAAGAAAATGTGGCTTGTAATCAAAAATGGACTTCAAACGAAATGGACCTTAGAACAAATAATTTGTATGAAATTCGAAAAAAATCTGCAAGAGAATATGACAGTTTTGGCTTTAATCCGTTTTTGGCCTTTAATCGGAATGGACTATAAGCGAAAAGTACTGTAGGCAGTTGGAAGATTTGCATTATACTGACGACATGTTTTTAATATTAATTCGATTTTTATCTCCTATCTCATAAGGTTTCTGATATGCAGGGCGAAGTTGATGAGCTTATCCAACTAGTCAGACTCGTTGGTCTTGAAGGGAATATAAACAACATTTCCGACCGACATATAATGACAAAAAATTAGACAAAAATTCAGATTCCGCAAGAATTCCAATCTTACCGAATAGCGTTACCATACGGGCCTGAGAAATTTTATTCTTCTTGCTTAATCTAGTTCAAGATTTTTCTTTGGTGGATTGGACAAATTGATTCTACATAATATTTATTTGATTTTACACAAGAACATAAAATTAAGTCGAAATTTTTTTTTTATTTTTTGTTTTGTTGTTTTTGTTGTTTTTGTCGTTTACGTACTTTTTTTACCTCTCAAAGATTTATTTTATTCTCATTTTACCGAACTTTACCAGAAAAGTAAAGAATCAGACCTAATAAGTGAAAGTGCCGAATACTCGATCAGCATTTAATAACCCATGAGGTTATTTTAGGCGATGCATCGTAACATTAATGATCAATTTTAAAAGTATTCTGTACATCGACCGAAATTTTGAAATATGTTTAAATATGTATATTCGAAGGTTTGTTTCAAAATATTTGCCAATGACAAAATAGATAAATGTGGGAGGCTTTAAATATATTGTGAAATAATTTGTTTTTCATTTCAATGCGACTTGCAAAAAAAGAAAAAATTTAAATTCTTTTAAAGCATAAGAAGATACATACTAGTACGAGAACGTAAATAAATTATTAAGGTAAATAAACGGCTATATAGTAGGATTTCAGTTCGATCATGCCCACATAGAATTTTTTTTATTTTCTCTTTTTCCATCCTATACCATCGCAAGTGGTAAATGGGGCATTATAAAGTTAATCATTTCCTGTGTAACACTTCGAAATATATTTTTCTAAGACCTTATAAATTATATATTGTCATGGCTACTTGAGTATTTCTACATATGAGGGGAACAGAACAAAGTTTGCTACCTTCATTTTGTTTTTCATAAATTGTTATATTAATGTTATACTGTTGTAGTTGCAGGTTTCTTGGGATATTTGAAGTTTACCAAAAAAGCCTTTATCCAGCTTTATTCGATCAAAAGTACCCACTGCATTCTCCATTGGAGATTGTTACTTTTGTTTCGCTCTCATATTAAATTCCAATTTTTTCGCATTTTCCAAAAAATTGCAAACTTTTTACTTTTATTTTTAATATTTTTTAAGGAAAAATTAAAAAAACTAAATAAAAAAATAACCTTTTCTTATGAATACGAGTATTAACACATAAGTATTGCTTCCTAATGATCGCTTGAAGTTATAATACTGTTCTGTCTTTAATTAAAGAGCAATGTGACTAGAAATCAGTGAAGAATTAAAAAAAATTTCCCAACAAAAAAGAACCCAAAACTTTAATTGTTTGTTAATATTCGTTTAACTCAAATGAAACAATGACTTGTTGATTAAAACAAACGCAACAATCTCCTAATTTTTTTGTTGCTTTTATTCCTAAAGCCTAGTACTCTGTTCCAATTTGTGAAAAATTTTCAGCAACATCTATTTTTTCATGAGAAAAATTTGACTTGTATCAATGTTACCTATCTTGCGAGTTTGCATTATTTGACGTTTTTAATCTTTCAAAGTATGCGACATTGTTTTGCATATGTAAACAAAACCCACATGTATTTTACTAAAACGTATTTTTTTAAATAAAAAATTAAGTAAAAATTAAAATAAATATGGATGAAAAATTGTTACCGGTTGTGTAATTTATGTTTTTCAGTTCTCATTTTAATGTTAAGTTTAAACTTTTTTTCATTTGCTTAAAATTCCACGTGAAATAAGTGCAGCTTATATTATTTCGCAGTTGTAAAAAAAATGTTTCCAGAAACATTTCGCAACTATTTCACAAATTAACCACAGTACAACTCTATCAACATAGTTTCATAGAAATTCCGCACAAGTTTTTTTCATATGAGTTTTGACAGCATTTCACGTGAAATGTTGAACAGAGTACCAGGCCTAAAGCTTGAAGTGGGTTTGGTTCAAACTTGTTGTATACGATCTCTGAAGATAAACGTTTTGGTAATTTTTTATATCTGATAATTCATTGTGAAGTTTGATTTACAATTTAATATAAAACACATAAATCTGAAAGTGAACTTTAGAATTTTATTAAAAGAACAATTTATGATACTTACTGTTTAATAATTATATCACGTAAACATTGGCCATGACTACGTCTGAGGTGGTTCATTTGGAAGGTCCAATTTCGCAAATAGCACGAGTAATGTTGGCTTCCAGAGCGTCAATCGTAGCTGGCTTTTCCTGAAGACCTCAGACTTTACATTTCCCCAGAGATAAAATCCAAAGGCTGGGATATCGCACGATCCAGGTGCCCAATTTGCCTAGGAAATGTGAAATAAAGGGCACACCAAAATGATTTCTCAAGAAAGTCATTGTTTCATGCTCAAATTTTAGTCGCCTGCCTTTAACTCTTGCACTAGTAGAATTTTGTATGCTTTAAAGCCAAAATCCTTAAGTAAAATAGACCAAGTTGTCAAATACGGCAAGCAAAGCTGCTGATAACGACGACGAATCGATTCGTCAAGGCCTCCGCGTACGCTCTCAGCTGCAGCTGCTATATTCACTTTACTACGTGCTGGATATGTTCTAACCGGTCGAGTATCACCCACTTATGTAAACTTGGACTCAAATTTGCGAATGGTGTTGGTAATAGTGGTTTCAGTAGGTCGACTATGCGCACCGTAAGTAACTTGAATCGCACAAAAAATATTTCTCAAAGAACGCTGAGTTTTGTAATAATAATTTGGAGACGCTGTTGTGGTGTGAGTCTTTCCATGATGACTTCACAGAAAATAGATGCAGTAGTCTTTTATCAATTACCAAAATTGTTTAAAAAGTATTTCAATTCAATTAATGTGATATCAATTATATTTTTGTTGAAACAAAATATTAAAAATATAATTTTGATTTTATTAATATTTTAATTGCTTTGAAATAAATTTATAATTAAATAACCAAAAATCGTAATTGAGTTTTTCGATTAAATTAAGATTATTTAAACTTGTAGAATTGTTGTTGGGAATTGTCCAACCCTGAGCTATATTTAATTAAATAAATGAACACATTGTTTGGAATGGCAAAGTTTTTTGATCATTTTTTTAATTAAAATTAAAAATATCATTTATAAATATTTAAAATTTTTGAAATTTTTTTAGTAATCAATATAATCATTTTGGTAATAGGTGCATTATTAACAAATGGTTTGCTTGATTCTGTGAATTTGGTGATTCTATGAATTTGGTGTTGCCAAACGATACTGAACAAAAATGACAAAGCAGTTTGGTATAAGGCAGGCGTGAACGGTTAAAAACAGCATATTAAAAATCAAACCTCTCGATGAATCAACATTTACAAACTGCAAAAATGGACATAGGTATATTTGTTACTTCACCCCTCGTATGTTGGTGTTATTTTACCAGAAAATTTTCTATCGTAGCCACATTCATGACGACCGTTTCATAATTTAAGAAAGCACACATATTACTGCCACGGCTGCCTGATTTGAAGATTTTTGTAATTCAAAAATTACCTATTGACGATATGTGCCTTTAGTTTGACGATTTTTAAATGACAAGTTTTACATTAACAGTATTCAGTGTTTTGTGGTTTTTTTGGTTGACCCTTTGCAATGGTAGAGGAAAATTAGGTAACAGCTGATACACAGAATTATTGGTCGTGAAGACTTATAAAAATTATTTTGATGATATTGTGTATTTGTTTTAAATGCCACGAAACAATACAAAATAAAATATTATCGAAACATTGCTAGATTTGTTTCACGATTCTAAATTATTGTTAACAAATGTCAGCGCTGTTCGAGCATCAAACGCAATTCACTTAGCAATAAAAGCTAACAGTATTACTATTGCGGAAAGGCAATGATGTGACAATTGCAATTCTGTGTATTTTGTTGTTGGGTTGATAACAAAAACTACTACATTATTTTGCATTTGCACTCCGCTACTAATTTACAAAAGTTTTGAGTTTTTATTCATATTTTTGAATAACTTCTTGGATATTTTCGATTAAAAATTGGCTGTAACAGCCAGGCCCACAATGTCGACAAGAACATTTCTTTCGCATATTTTCATTGAAAACAATAATAAAAAACTAAAATTTGTTTTTGTTCTCAATATAAAAATACGAAAGAAATGTTCTTGTCGACATTGTGGGCCAGGCAGTTAATTTAAAATAAATGAATTTTTTAATAATTTTTTTTAACAGCATATTTCGTAAAATGTAACTGTTTTTGCTTTAAAAAAAAATTTAACCGACAAAAAATCAAACTACATAACAATATTAGTACGGAAAAACAATATTTTTTTGGTAGCTTGTTTTTTCAATAACAAACATAAATGTTAAAAAATAAATTTATTCGTAAAATAACTATATTATTATTAAATTTTAACAGTACGAAAAATGAATTTAATAACCTATAATCAGTTACTGTAATAATTTTATGAGTGTACTTTTTTATGAATAATTTTTGATTTTTTTACTCCAATGCTTAAAGAATGACCTTAACCGCGTCACGCTTCCAATTCTAGATTGTTAAACTTTTGTAGCCTTTGTGAACTTATGACATTTGGAACAATACACATCAAGCAAAATCATCTTTTTACAAGCTTCGAGAATGAACTTATACTACCAATTTTTCAAATATTTTCGTTTGAGTACAACTCACAGTGTTGTGAGGCGGCCAAAACTAGTAAAATGGAGTGCTTGAAACCCGAAAATATGTTGAAGCTTTTTAATAGTGTATACTATTACTAAGAAAATTAGAAAAGAATTAAATAAAAATGTTATTTTTAGCCGAAGTTATAGAGCGTCAAAGTTGCACTTTGTAAACAAGTTCAATAATTTTTTTTTAAAATAAGTAAAATTGGCATGTGCTTTAAAGGTCTAAAAAAGTAAATTACATCGATTTACATAAAAAAATTTTTTTACTAATTTATTTAGTCTAATATGATTTTAATTTGGCAACGCTATTTTTAATTTTAAATATTAATGACAATAGGAATACCGTAATAATAAAGACAATAACAAAACAGAAATAATTTTTCTGCTAAATCACAATTTTTGACAGAAGCTTAAAAAACATCTCGATATATCCCGCAGAACTTTTTATATAATTTAATTATTACAAGTACGTATAAAAAAAAAACATAACTTTAGGTGCGCCTAGTTGCAACTTTTAAACTTATTGCATTTTTTTTAGTATCAGGTCATATGAAAATACGTGATGTTTTTAATTGTTGGATTGAAGTAAAAAATTGTTCCGAGGAAGATGTTACACAAAAATTAAAAAAATATGTAGAAATTCGATTGGGAGTAAAGTTAAAAGATAAAGGTGTACAAAAAATAAAACGGTTTAAATGAAAAAAAGCAAGCTCTTGGAGCGATTGGCTTGAAACCGAATTGTTTTTTTGTGAAATATAAAGTTCTATAGTAAGTTATTCTATTTTTTGACATTCGAAATCACTGTGGAGGATATTATTCACGTTCTTGCTCCGAATCGAAAAAAAATTTAAATGCACATTAAGCTTCTTATATGTGATTCGTGTATGGAACTTAATTAAGATTTTTTCACTTTTTTTAATTTTTGGAAAAAGGACATTTTTTCTCCGATTTTAATAAAACTTGGCCATAACTTTTAGTACTTAAAATGCAATAAATATACAAAGTTTCATGAAGCTCGAACTTTTTTTCTATATTCTATGACATTTTTTCATATCTGGATATATGGGAAGGATGCGAATCCTGCACATAAATTTTTGAAGTTTTATATTTTGCTACCATTTACCAATTAAAATATGTGAGCAAAATTTCAACTTTTTACAATAACTCTTTCTATTTTTGGCCGCTCGTTATATGAAATGACGGCACTGTGCAACTCCTCATAAAGAGTACTTAAATACGTCCAAAAATATAAAATTTTGTTATAATCAGCCTAAAATTTACGAAAGATGTAGGAAAGCATATTATTACGCCCGGTAATAATCTGTGAGTCCCTTAGCCCAGATGTTCAGACGGCTCATTATCCATCACGGATAATTTGCATTATTTGGTTATGACATTACCCCATATAAGCTGATGGTTTTGGGGACCACTTATTTAATAGGCCATAAAGTCCCGTTAGTTAACTTTTTTCAAGCGGAACTGCGCGATTTAGCTTGGGATAAAGTGACAAGTTTCAAAGCCCAGAAATATTCGTCAAGTAATTTCTCTTACGGGCCAATATATTATCGTCTCCCTAATTTCACTAGCAGGGTTAACGAAAAAAGGTTCAATAGACCAAAAGTTATCATATAAAGCCCCCTATGGATAAACATTTTTCCACTGCTTAACACGTAACTTAATAAATCCCACTCTCGGAATAAAATTGTACATGCCCGAAACTCTCAAAAATTTGGCACAATTTCGTTTTATTCGATTAAATATTGTGATTTCATATTTAATGAAGATGGGTTGACAATTTCCCCCACAGACCCTACATAAAGTTCACTTCCACCAACTTCTTATTCATGGTGGAGGGTATTTAAGATGTGGCAAGGCTGACTATACCATATTCCTACTTGTTTTAGTTTTTTTTTTCAATTTTCGTTTTCACGTATTTTGACTCATTCAACAAATTTTTAGTCATCATCATTACGAGAGTTCACACAAATAGCAACCATAAAAATTGTGCTTGGCTCTTGTCTTAGGTATTAAAATTTTTCCTTTTCAATTTCTATGTATGTATATACATACATGTATTAATATGAGAATTTGTTTCTATATGTGTCTGTCTTTACTCGTGTATATGATATTCTCATATCTTAATGTACAAAAAAGCAAACACATACACACTCATACAAATATTTCTAAATTTTCTTTCTTTAGCTGCTTACATTCCCCGGCATTGGGCCAAAAACTAATTTATTTACTTTCCATTTCTAGAGTTTTAGTACAGATTTTTAAAATAAGGAAATTACAATATTACAACAAAATATTCTAATTTTGTTACGATGCCAGTGTTGTCACCCAAAACTGTATACTCGCTTGCTATTTTAATTCTGTGGTAAAATGAAACTTATAATTTACTAATGGATAAATGTCACATGCTACAACCAATTTCATGATATGCATATTCAGCAAATCTTTTCTTTTTTTAAGATATCGTAGACTACAACTAAAAAAGAAAATTGCTTACTCTGACTGTAAGGGCGTGGGCTTTTAAGTATTTATATTAGTATATAATCGACATAATATCATATTAAAATTATGAAATACACTGTGCCATATTATGCCCAAAATATATATATATATTATTTTGGAAAAAGACCAACTGACTGTCACACAATCACTTATACAGTTGTTATTATATGATTAAATATATTAATATTATCTAGACTAAAATTTCCATATCTTTTCTTAAATCAGTTGCTATTATATAATTTACTACGAGTAGCTTAACCCAGTATGCTTCGCTAGCCTCATTAAAATAATATATAGCGTGATCGATTTCGAGGCTCCCTACTTTTTTAAAGAAAAAAACACAGAAAATTCAAATTAAATGGGGAATGTTTACTATCATTTGAAAGAACATTCTTTGGCATTTATTTTTTGAAGATTATGTCTATCAAATGTTGGCCGTTACTACGTCGTAGATGGTCCATCCTTTGAGTCCAATTTTCGATGACTCGTTCGAGCATTTCGACTGGTAACTGGCGAATGTAACGAGTGATGCTTTCCACCAAGGCCTGAATCGAAGCGGGTTTGTCCGCATAAGCTTTAGACTTTAAATAACCCTACAGGAAAAAGTCTAACGGTGTTATATCACACGATCTTGGTGGTCAATCGACCGGCCCAAAACGTGAAATTATGTGCTCACCGAGGTATTCTCTCAATAAATCCATTGTTAAAGCGATGTGTGGGAAGTTGCTCCGTCTTGCTGGAACCAAATGTCGCCGAGATCACCAGCTTAAATTTCAAGCATCAAATAGTCGGTTGTCATGGCACGATAACGGTCCGAGTTGCTGCGAACGGCGCGGAATCGACCTTCCACTCTCAGCTACGTCCGCTATATTTTCTTCACAGCGTGCTGGACGTGGTCTATTCGGTCGAATATTATCCAATAATGAATGCTGGGCTTTAAAATGGGTGATGGTGTTGCGAATAGTACGCTCAGTAGGCCGATTATGTTGACCATAAGTTGAGCAAAGTGCACGAAACACATTCCTCACAGAACGTGAATTTTCGTAATAACGTTGAACGATTTGTAAACGTTGTTCAGGCGTACGTATTTCCATTATGAAATGCCAGACAATACTAAACAAAAATAACACGACAGCATGACACGACTCACACGTGATCTGTCACAAAAAGACTATTGAAAAAAGTATCTCTACTTAAATCACCCATCATGTAATTTTTTCAATACAGATCTCGTGCATTGCCTATGAAGGTGTTTGTACAAAGTTTGAATACTCTTACTGTTACCATTCACCACTTGCACAGAAATCTATATGGTATCTGTATTGAAATTATCCAGCCTACACAGAAAAAAGTGTTTTATTAATTATAAAAATGGTTTAAAAAGTACTTAAATTTAATTAATGTGATTATTGAACCAATTATTTTTTTTAGTTGAAAGAAAGTTAAAAATTTAATTTTGATTAAACTAACATTTTAGTTGTTTTGAAATAAATTTTGAATTAAAATTTTAATTAAATAACAAAATATCTTAATTGACTTTTTTCGTTTAAAATAAAATAATTTAAACTCGTAGAATTGTTGTTGAAAATTGTCAATATTAATTTAAATAAATTAACACATTGTTTGAAATGGCAAAGATTTTTGATCACTTTTTTAATTAAAATTAAAAATATCATTTATTGAAAATATTTTTTCAAAATTTTAAATATTTAGTAATCAATATAATCATTTTGGTAATAGGTGCAAAATCAACAAATTGTTTGCTTGATATTATGAATTTAGAACAAATTTGGTGATTGGAGAAATTTAATAATTTTTTCTGTGTATGTATACAGTAAGATAGTGGGCCTTTTACAGATATTGGTCATTTATAACCAAGCTATTTGTTCCAAATTTATAAATTGCAGCTGTGGCCGTTCTCTAGATATACAGAAATCTAGTTTGACCCACGCCCACTTTTCCAATCACACACACTACTTACAGATGCTGTCTGTATATTTATTGCGATTCTAATTGTATCAAATTTAGACAACTTTAAATTTACCGTTCTTCAAATACACTGTATTTAATTTTGTGACACGCTTTGTTATCTTATTGCGCCCACTTTTTTACTGATGTTGCGTATTGAGCACGAAGCTATTTGTACCAACTTTAGAAACTTTAGCTATGACCGTTCTCTAACCGAACATAAATCTCTTTTGGATTTGTATGTAAGTAACCAAGCTTACTTATCCACTCCCACCTTTTTGTTGACAGATGTTGCGTGTCGATAACCTAGCTATGTGTACCAAATTTGGACAACTTTTATCTTACCGTTCTCTAGTTATAAATAAATATAGTTGCCACGCCCACTTCTCCGATCCCGCAAAGATTTTGTGAGACGTTGTGTATTTCTTAACCAGATACTTGTACCGAATTTGGAAACATTGGCTCTTGTCGTTCTCCAGATATAAAGACATCTACAATCTCTTTTCATGGGAGGTCCCGCTCTCCCTTTTACAACTCCGCTTAAACTTTGTGGGATGTTGTGTATTGCTAACTAAGATGTTTTTACTTTGTGGGATGTTGTGTATTGCTAACTAAGATGTTTTTACGTAATTTGGAAACCTTCGCTCTAATCGTTTTCTAGATATAAAGAAGTCTATATTGTCTTTATATCGGAGTTACCACGCCCACTTACCACGCATACTCTCCCTTTTTTACGAGAGTCTGTGCATTGATAGCCCAGATATCTGTACCAAATTTGGACAATTTGTGTCTTACCATTCTTTAGATATAAATAATTCTATTTTATGCCACGCCCACTCCTCCAATAACACACATATTTTGTCGGATGTTGTGTATTGATAACCTAAGTGCTTGTATCTACTTACTTTGGAAACTTTGGCTCCTGTCGTTCTCCAGATATAAATAAATATATAATGTCTTTGCATGGGAGATGCCACGCCCACCATTCCAATCCCGCCCATTTTGTCAGAGATGTTTTGTATTGATAACCCAGCTATGTGTACCAAATTTGGACAATTTTTCTCATCCCATTTTTTAGATATAAATAAAGAAATTTTGTGCCTCGCCCACTTATCCAATCCCGCACAAATTTTTTCAGATGTTGTGTATTGATAACCAAGATGCTTGTACCAAATTTAGGCCTTTCCTTGGTCTAGATATACAGAATTTTATATTGTCTTTGTATGGATGGTGCCACGCCCACTCAAAATTTCCAAAAAAAAAATATATCGCTTATAGATCCTTCCAGACCGTAATATACTGTGAAAGTTTCATGAAGAGCGGTTTACGCAGCTATAAGGCACAAACAAATAAACATACATACATTCATTTTTATATATATAGATAATAGATAACTTATACTTGCTTTGGCAATTACACTAATGCTGGTTTTTAATATTTCGATAAAACGTGGATATTTGCCAAAAATATGAAAAGATTCGTTTGTTCGCTCTTTATACAAATCTAGAAACAAACCTTATATAAAAATTACCGTGATATTGCAAACAAAGAACAATATAAAAATTCTTTGAAAATCTTAAAACGGACCGTACTAGTCATGACGTCAGTGCAACCACCAGCAAAATTTAAAATTACACTTGAGATGGAGAAAAATTAGCCGATTTCAATGAAATTATACCTGACAATGAATAAACATTTAAAAATTAATATAAAAAACTCAAAACAATGAGTTCTATTCCCACAATTGGTTGCAAAATTTGTCAAAATTGCAGTTCCTTTGTATGAATTTTTTAGTAACTAAAATTGCTGTAATGGTTTCCGATGACAGGCGATTTCTCAAACCAGTTTTACAAATGTTTAGGACGCTTAATATTCTCCCAAATAAACGGTTTTGTTATATTGGAAATATATCTTTCACTAGGTTATTTTTTAGTTTGAATATGTTTTCAACACACTTTTCGTTCTGCAGGAGACCAGAGTCTCTGGCGGGAGCCCGCAAACCCCGCGCCGACAGACTAGCTCACTAGCCTACCTGGTCACAGTGGTTACTAAATGTTCAACTTTTTGCCATAACCTCAAAAATGAGATGTCTTCTTCGATAAATTGGGACTTCTGAGCATGAATGTGGCATTAATTTATTTTTCTCAAGAAGCGTTTACGAGACATACGCCAAAAACCCAGTTTGTTGCAGTTTATAAGATATTTTTAAAATATTTTGAGAAATTATATATTTTTCCTCTTTCTTTCAGCACATATCTATACTGTATCGATCGAATAATAATTCACTGAGTTACGAGCCTTTAGATTGGATAAAATTGACTTCTTCTACGTTTTTTCCTAATTCAACATTTTCAGTCCTTCCGTCAAGCAAAACAAAATTTAGTTTTTGTTGTTAAACCCATGTCTTAAAAAAAATTCTGTTGCAAACTTATTTGACACAAAATTGTTATCATTGGACAAAAAATAAGAAAGTCTTAATATAATCAGTAAAACCATCCAAACATGGGTCACGAAAACGGCACACTGTCAAAAATTTGTTTTAAAATACAGTGGTGTAGTGTATCTTATGGTCGGGCTTGGCCAACTATACTTTTTAATTTGGGTAATTCCATGTCAAATCGATCAAGAGTCGGACCCGAACCCTTTTGATTTAAATGAAATTTGGTGTGAAGGTTCCTTTCATCCTATAAAGAACATATATTAGTGAAAAAATTTTTTTTTTCAAAAGTTACGTAATATTCAAAATGTCATAATTTCGCTGAATTAGCTGAATGTGTTGAGTTTATTTTTTCAATATCTCAAAAACTACTGCACTTACGAAGATGATTTGTATGTTATTTTAAAGAGAATACTTGGGGCTACAAATAATATTTTTTTTTAAAGTAATATCTACCAAATATCAAATTTTAAAAATGGACAAAAAAACCTAATTTTTATTGGGCTGATGTTTTTTATGTTTATTCAAAGTGGGCACTTTCAATGAAAAGTACACTTTTTGTCACGTTACTTCTCCAAGAAATTAAATGAGTTTTATACATTATTTGGCTTCGCTCGGAAACAATAAGAAATTAAAAGGAGGCAGAGTGTTGTGGTCTTCAAGTTTCTCCAAAACATTTTTCATACTTAGAAAAATATTAGCCCCAGTATTCATAAAAAATATTTTTGATTAGTTAAAGGTTTATTGAACAAACTTTCATAGAAAATTCGTTTCATTAATCTGCTATAAACCTAAAATATTTTTTATGAATATGGGGGTAAGTATTTAACTTTTCCCCTTAAATTAGCTTATTCTTAAAACACTGAAAAGTGAATAGTAGGCAATATATTAAACTTAAATTAGGAATACATAAAATAGGAAAAGAGCCAAAGAAAAATCGGCTTCGCTAAAATAATGTATAATACTCATTTTATTTCTTGGAGATGTAACGTGACAAAAAGTGTACTTTTCTTTGAAAGTGCCCACATTGAGCTCCAATAAAAAATGCAACAACTAGACATAAAAAACTTTATCAAAGTCGTTACTTTTTTCTAACACCTAAAATCACACAAATCAGATTAAGTAACTACTTATTGCTCAAAATTACAATATTAAAATATTATTTTAGGATAATTTTTTACAGGTTGCAAAAGAAAAAAAATCATATATTAAAAAAGAAAAAAAAACACGTCCTTTAAAGTTTCAGGATTCTTAAAGAACAGTCTGAGAAATTACATAAAAAAAAATCAGCCAAAAAAAATTAAGTTTTTGAATTAGTCCATTTTTAAAATTTAATATTTTTTAGGTATTACATTTTTAAAAAAAATTTTTTTTTTTAATATATTGTTTGTAGCCCCAAGTATTCTCTTCAAAATGACATACAAATAATCTTCGTATGAACAGTAGGTTTTGAGATATTGAGATATAATTTCGCTTTTTCAGCGAAATTGTGACATTTTAAATATGACGTAACTTTTGAAAAAAAAAACTATTCCTTCACACCAAATTCAATTCAAATCGAAGGGGTCGGGTCCCACTCTTGGTCGATTTGACATGGAATTACCCATTTGTTGTTAATTAGTATTTTAAATTTTACCAAAAGATCCTTGGAAAATAAAGTTTGAGCATTTTTATTTTAAATTTTTCCAAAATATAAGATAAAAAATTTTCTTGATTGAATTTTTGTTTAATTTTTTTGTACAAACCTTGATGGGATGTATGGGGTTTATTATTATTATTATCCCCGACAACCATATTATTGTTAGATAAGGCCACCGTCAAGAAGCCACAATCATATTATGGTTGCCTCTAAGCATGTTATTGTTAAATATGCCAATAACTTGTTTTCAAATTAACAATAGTATTTCCTGTTCTCCAAGAGCAACATGCTATGGTTGAAAACCAACCAAGCTATTAAATAACATGTTCGGAGGTAGCCATAATATGGTTGTGGCTTCTTTATAGAGGCCTAATTTAACCATAATATGGTTCTAGGAGACAATAATATGTTTAAATTAAACTAATATTCATCAAATTATTTTTATTGTAGGAAAGAATGTACAACATGAAATTAATTTTAATTTTTTATTAATTAATTCATTTATTAATGATGTGCTAGTAATTCCAATTTTTGAATGAAAACACTGAAATTTATTGTTGTAGGAAAGTTAGTTTCTATGCGCATTTCGCTGGTTGCTTAGACCAGCTCGTCAGGAAACTTTTTCCAAATACTTTAGAAAAGCTAAAAATAATATACAAGTAAGACCATAAGAATTTTGAACCGATATCAAAGCTTCAACAAAGACACAACAATAAACCGTCAGTTTTTCTTTCTTAGATAATTTTTTTGATAATTCTTGACTGAACTCTGGTCCAATTTACATGTTTGTAGAAAAACCACATTTCCATCATCAGAATTCTTTGCGTTCTACCGTGTGGGCTACTGCGGCGCCTGTCAAACATCAATTTTTAACCAATGGTATTGGTAGATCGAAATTTGCTGTAATTGATTATCAATTTTTATTTACATGTTTTTTCCTTACTTCTTTTTTTTCGTACTTTTTTGTCAAGACTTTGTCATCAAAACGTAAGTATATTTGTTTTTTATGTTTTCATCTTTTTGTCTTCTTCTAGTTGACCTTTCTTTGTACAACTTAAGTTTCATTAAATTATTTTTATTGAAGGAAGGAATTTTCAACATGAAATGAATTAAAATATCAAAACCCAAAAAAAAATAATTTGTTCAAAATTTTCATTAAAAATAGTATTGTTAGAGGTGACCGTATTTAAACATGTTTTTTCCTCCCTGGGTGTACAAGCACTTAAACATTTCACATGACAAAGCTGTTCTTTTAAGCTCGTTCAGATCCTTTAAGCCAACATCATTAATCCAATCTTAGATTACATATTTAGATGTTCCAAAAACATTCATACGAGATTATCTAAAGGAATTAGATCAAGTATTTTTTGTATAATCGTATTGTTACCTTAATACATATCGTCTGCATTTCAAAAGGAAAAAAATATTTCTCAGTTATTTAATATCAATGATGTATAATTATATATATATTTATATATTTTTATGCAAAACATTTGATAATAATTTTATTATACATAGCTTAGTTTCTGTTTCTTATATTTCTAGTCATACTGTTTATTTTTAAAGTTGCTAGAAATATGAAATATTGATATAATATACATATTAGAAAAATATATAAACATATTAGATGTGGGGCTATTTAAATATATTATGCAAATATTTTTTTTCAAAATAAACACAAAAATACATTTACTTTATTTTCACATACTTATGCACATAATAGAATGTGCGTATGTATGTAAATATTTCAAAAATATTAAATATGTACATAATTATATTTTATTTTCACTTCAAACTGTGCATAATAATGACAAGAATATAGAAAAATAAATAATCTATGTTCTTTTTTTGGCAAAATCCGCTAAAAAGATACCTCAAAGATAGAAAATGATTTTGGCCACGAAAAAAATAATAAGAAGAAAATATTCATTTACATAAAATACTAACATATGTATACACAACTATTAGGGGGTTGCCAAATCTCATTTGATTCATCTTATAAAAGTTTTCCTAATCTTAAAAAAATGTTTTATATATGAAAAAAGCAGGATATAAGAACATTTTTAAAAGTTTACCAAATACAGACCCTCCCTACTATTTTCTGCTTTCCAAAGGGGATATCTTATTGAATAAATGCATTGATTTATTAATCATAAAGTATGAGTACATATGTACATACATATGTATGAGAACGTGCTGAAGTTTACTACTTTTAAAGAAATATTACTTAATAGTGTGAAAGTACTAGTGACTAAAAAGCAACAACCACTCGAAATAATGAAAAGACGATAACAGTCAGAATTCTTTGGAGTTCGGTAAAAAAGGTCTTAAGTCAAAAAAATGCATATTGAGTTTTGTATTCGTTTCGCCTCCATTTTTTTCACTTTCGTTTGTTATCAACAACATAAATCTAGTACAACTGCTTCCAATCGAAGTGATTTGATTTTTAAAAAACGTCTCTTATCACCAAATATATACCAAGCTCATAGAATTAAGCAAATAATTTGCTGATTTTGCATCTATTACCAAAATGATTATATTGATTACTTAAAATTGTAAAAATTCAATTGTGAATTTTTTTCAATAAATAAAATTATTAATTTTAATTAAAAAAATTATCAATAAACTATGCCATATCAAACAATGTGTTAATTGATTTAATTTAAAATAGCTCAGGTTTTGACAATTCCCAACAACAATACTACACAGAAAAAATTATTAAATTTCTCCAATCACCAAATTTATAACAAACTAGCTGACCCGTTCCGCGTTGCTGGCCCTAAGCAAACATTAGTGTTGTATAACCAAACGATTTAAATTGATCTTTAAACGAAATTTACGGCCTTTTAAATAAAAATCCATGATATACCTACCTATCATAAAGTTTTTTTACAGAATAACTTTCATATGGTGTAGATATGGGTTCAATGAAAAAAGAAACACATGTATTTAAGGCAAATTGGAAATTATATTTATTGATTACTTCATCTTAAGGCTTTTTTTATTTGGTGTAAAAACGTATAAATTTTTTGGGGTGCCAACTCGGGAGTAAGCCACATACAACTGGCCGTGTGAAAAACATGAATTTTCCAAAATTAAGCCAGCAATAGTCAATTGATAAAATTGATTTTATTTCACGACCGCATTCTCTGGCAAAATTTCATGTCAAACTGCATGTAAAACATCGTTCATCCCCAGTTCTGTTTCATCATTATAATATTATAAATTAAAATGTTGTTCATATACATATGTTTGATTTACACTTGATTTGAAAATACATATGGTTGTATGTATGTATATATATGATGTGAATCTTACGAAAAAAGTGAGCGTAAAAGTGGGCGGGGCAACATTTTCTTTCCGCAAAACCTAAGTTAGACCATGGCGATCATTTTAAAGAAAAAATCGTCCAAATCGGTCAAGCCGTTGTCCAGTTATGCGCTTAATAGAAAAAGTGGGCGTACAAGTAGGCTTGGTAAATTTTTCTTCCGATGAAAACTTAAAGTTGATTAATACGAACATTTGAAAGAAAAATTAGTCAACTCGATGGAGCCGTTTTCTGATTTTAGGTAAATCGAAAAAAGTGGGCGTAAAAGTGGGTGGGGCAAAAATCCGTAAAAACCTAAGTTGGACCATGGCGATCATTTTAAAGAAAAAATTGTTCAATTCGGTCAAGCCGTTCTCAAGTTATTGATTTTGCCACGCCCCTCCGCCCCCAGACCGAAAATCAGAAATCAAACTTCACACTGTCACCCGCCTGAATATTCTGAAGATTCCCTGCAAATTTCATCAAAATCGGCCCAGCCGTTTTGGAGTCCATACGTTACATACATACATACACACATCCTATTTTATATATATAGAAGATTCATAATATCAAGCAAACAATTTGTTAATTTTGCAGCTATTACCAAAATGATTATATTGATTACTTAAAATTTTAAAATTTTGAAAAAATATTTTCAATAAATGATATTTTAAATTTTAATTAAGAAAATGATCAGAAAACTTTGCCATTTCAAACAATTGGGGGAATCACAAGGTGTCATAAAGTCATATGTCTTAAAATAATAACATAAAAAAAATACGACTGTTGTGAGCAACCCCTCATAATTTAATGTGCTATTAATTACGAGAGCACAATAAACATAGCAAGCAACGTTCTATTTATTTAAGACACTTTTTGTTTACAAACCAACAACAATATTTTTAAACCATTGTAAAATGTTAGAACATTATGACAATAAACCATGATAGCACACCTTGTGAATATCCCAAATGTGTTAATTTCTTTAAACAAATATTGACAATTCCCAACAACAATTCTACATGTTTAAATTTTTTTTTTAAACGGAAAAAGTCAATTAAGATTTTTTGTTATTTAAAAAAAATTTTAATTGAAAATTTATTTCAAAACAACTAAAATGTTAATTAAATCAAAATAAAATTTTTAATTTTCTTACAACTAAAAAAATAATTGATTCAATTATCACATTAATTAAATTTAAATACTTTTTAAACCGTTTTTTTAATTGGTAAAACACTTTTTTCTGTGTACAACTTTCAATTAATTTTAAACGAAAAATCCATTAAGATCTTTTGTTATTTTATTAATATTTTTGGAATTTAATTAATATTTTAATTTAAAATTTATTTCAAAACAACAAAAATTTTAATTAAACCAAAATTATATTTTTAATATTCTTTCAACTAAAAAAATAATTGATTCAATTATCACATTATTTAAATTGAAATAATTTTTAAACAATTTTTTTAATTGATAAAAAATCACTGACAATTTTTCTGTGAATTAAAAAAAATCCAAAAATAAGAGTTTATTTGTAAGAAGATAATTGTATAATGCAATTTAGAAACTGTTAAATGATGTTTGATCTGTCCAAAAGTTTTGCAAATGCAAATAATGTTTTAATAAAACTAGTGGTTACGTGTAGGACGTCAAAAATTTAATTGGTGTGAAGACAGCTTAAAGCAAATAAATAATTTTTAATTTTATATTACGAAAAACTACAATTTCCTACTTAAGCCCTTTTTGTCAAACATTTGCTTTTTGCCAGTATATAAAGACACATTTTCTACACCCAGAGAAAAAACATTTTTTAATATGGTTACCTCCAACCAAACTGTTCTAAAAGAAAAATTTTAAACATATTAATTATGCTTAATTTAATCATACTTTTGTCACCGACAAAATTAAGAAGCCACAACCATAATTTGGTTGCCTTCAAACATGTTTTGACTTATAATAACTAAAATATGCTTAGCACTTATAATAGCATGGTTGTTTTTCAACCATAGCATGTTGCTCTTGGAAAAGAGGAAAATACTATTGTGAATTTTAAAACATATTCTTGTCATATTTAACCAAAACATGTTTAAAGACAACTATAATATGGTTGTGGATTCTTGAGGGAGGACCAATTTAACAAAAATATGGTTGTCGGTGACAATAATGTGGTTAAATTCAGAGCTGTTAAATTTGGATTACGATTAGTAATCAATTAGATTAAATTTTAAAAAGAATGGTATTGATAACAATTCTCTTTTTAACAATACTGATTATAATCAGTATTAATTAATTATGATTACAAATAATCCAAAAATAATTAAGATTAGTTAGGATTACGAGAAAATAGTCAAAAATAATCAAAATTAATCAGAAAAATAATTGACTACTTTCAAGGATTATTTTCGATTATTTCTTAAAAATTTAGAATGCGCATCATTTTATACATACATTTTATTTTGAAAAATTTGCATTTAAAATTAAATAGAACTGTGAATAAATTAGATAGTTTTTATATACAAAATATAGGTATATTCACTTCAACAACAAAACAATAACAATATTAGTACTTCCTAAATCAACAAATAAGGGAAAAAAACGTGGAAAAATAATAATAAGAACAAATACATTCAGAATACATGCAATTCACAAAAAAGTTTTATAATTTACATATATTTACAATTGGCCTTCATTACAACTAATTTTTCAAAAGAAAAATCAGACAATGATTGCCGCCTTGGACTGTTTACGATCCCGGCAAATGAAAACAGTCGTTCAACTGGAGCTGAAGACGTTAAGGGCGCGTTAAAAAAATAAATGCATCCCTTAGTAAATCATATTTTTGGTAAATCTCGTCAGCACTTGCATTATCATTTAAATAGCTGAAGAACCGATGTTTTATTGCGGGTCGTTGGTCAACTTTAATCTGTTCTTGTGGAGAAGAACTTACTTCAATTTAATCATCTGCAAAGTCAAATCTTTAAAGTAAAAATCAAAATAAATGTACGCATAAGCTCACCATCATCAGTGAAATCAAAAAAATCGGGCATAGTCGACACATTATTAATTTTCCTTTCAAAATTAAATGTTTTACAATTTTTGGTGTAAAAACTGTAAAGTGTTTCTTCAACTCTGCTGGTTATATTTTCGACAGTTAATTCTAGCAATTCCGGACTTAATCTCAGCAACACCTTGACCCATTTGATTTTTGAAGTAAATAAAGTGTAACATAACACTCACCAAAAAATATACGCAAAAGATATACATACTTTATACAAGTAGAGCACAAACCCGCGAACCCGTGATAAATAAGAAGAATGCAGAATCATGAAGAATGCAAAGAGGTTATCAATTATCAAATCGATGAACATCAATAATAATAACAAAAAATGAAAAAAAAACAACTAACATTAAACAGTATTGCCATAATTTCGCAAAATAAAAAAAATAATTAAAATCAAAAGTAATCTTCGAAAGTAGTCAAATTATTTTTCGATTATTTTTTATTATTTTTGATTATTTTGCGTAATTTTTATTAATCTTGATTATTTTTCGATTATCTGTAATCGTAATCAATTAGTAATCGTGCGAATCTGAAAATAACCGTAATATAATCATTACCTCACCTTTCAAAAAAAAAAAATAATCTAATTACTAATTATTATGATTAGTAATCATTACTTAACAGCTATCGGCCTAAGTTATAAAAATTAAAACAGGTTAATAAAGGGTTTATGAAACGGATTTTCATACAAAATACGTTTCATAAGCCCTTTATTAACCCTCTTTATTTTTTATAACTTAGGTCTAAAATTTTTCTTTAAAAATTGTTTTGTTGGAGGTGACCATTTTAATCATATTTTTTATCTGCGTGTAGATTGTACGGCTTGGCGAACACTGTGATGCTGAATTGCTCTAACGATATTCGGCCGTCCGTAAAAACTTAAAAATGTATATTTATATATTGTGGAGTAGGGTATCAAATGGTCTGGCTTGACGAAATATACTTTCTTACTTGTTTAAGATTTCAAAATATGGATCCAAAAGGGGTTTGTAAGCTTCACATTATCAGAACTTAAACTTCATGTTAAAATTCATGTTAACCAAAAACAAAATGTTTCGAAATGTATTACAAATAGACTACTAGCCTATTTCGGATGTGCGAAGAAATTCTTTCGTTCGCACATTTTGTTTTGTTTCGCATATCAGAATTAGGCAGTAAAACGTATTTATATTATTATTTATATTGAACCCAATTAAGAAAAAATTCTCATACAATTGGTTTCCTTTTTTCACTTCTACCATTTAATTTTAAAAGCAACAATGAAGAAACTATAGTCGGTCAAGCCCAACCGTTTGATACCCTACACCGCAGTATATAAAGACACATTTTCGAAATTGTACTCACTATGGAACCCATGCCCAAACAAAAACAAAGTATGTTCTGAGGTTAAGATAAATTAAAGAGTTCTTTGCGCACAAAAGAAATTGTTCAAAAAAATAGTTTTTAATTAAAAATAATTTTATTTCTGATAAATACTTTAATTGTTGAAACATTTTTTCTGTGTGCCAAATATCATTTACATATCAACATCAATATGATATTTTTTCTTCTTAAGGCGATTTTGGAGAGAAGGTTTTTATTGGATCTACGGTCAATGTTGGACCTACCTATAAAATTGTTCCATGACATAGCAGTTATTATTAAACCTATTGCTGCAAATTCACCAACTGGGACAACCAGCGGGCGGACGAACATCATTAGATTGACTCAGAACGTGATTGTGAATCGATCGCTATGCTAAATGGAGGGCTTGGATTCAATATTTTTATGTGGTTCACACATCAGCACAAGCGGATAATACCTTCTCTTCTATTGTGGTGTGAATATTAAAATGGGAAAATAGAAAATTTTCACGTATGAGGGGATTTTGTAATAATCAATTTTGTTCATACTTTAAAGGTCGTGGGTAAATAATATTTCCAAATTAAAAAAGTGTACGCCCAATTATTATTAAATAATTCATTTTAACTTTGTTTTAGTTACTACATCACATAGAAAACATTAAGCCCCTTAAGAATCTTATTCTTTTATTTTTACATTTTTTCTTTTTAATTTGTATTTCAATCAAAACCAATGGATAAATTTAATCAAATACTGATGATATAAAAGTTGTTGGTTTCTCTGCCTTATACAGTGAACTTTTGCATAGAGTGTTGGCATTAAAATTTCGGTGCATGTGATGAGATTTTGATGGGAATATGAACACAGCCCGTGGAACAAGTAAAATTCAAACACGAAAATAAAAACTGAATAACGAAACTGAAATGAACAGAGCTGAAAATCTCGAAAAAGATGTAATAAGAATCAGAAAAAAATAAAACAGAAATAAACGAATAGAACAAGAAATTTACACAGATTTTTTTAATTCAATTTATTTACACACAGATGCCTTTTTCTACACCCAAAATAAAATGAGTAAACATAGATATATACACACACATACAAACAGGCACACATTTACAAAATTGAAATAAAATGAACACACAAATGCAATTTTATAAACATTTTTGTGCCTGCCCCGTTCGTTCGTTCGTTCGTCTGTCTTCCTGTTCAATTTCAGTTCTGTTTCTTTTAATTTACACAATACTTGTTGTGTGTATTTACAGTTCATGCACAATAACGTTCGTTCTATTATATTTAAGCTCTCCTAGCTCTCATTTGTATCTGTAGCTGCCTACGTTTACTTACAAATATAAACAACCATATTGTTTTATTTAGGTGTATGTGTTTCTATCTGTGTGCTTGAGTGGAGTATTATTTTCTTTCTGTTCTTTCTGGTTATTATTATTGTGTTGACTAAAAAGAAAAAATTTATTTTTGGTGGCAAAAATAGCTCCCGGATTGTTTTCGATTTAATATAAAATGAAATTCAAAAAAAAAAGTAGAGAAAAAACAACTCAAAAAGCAACTAAAACCGAATAATGATTTTAGCGTTTTAAATATAAATCTAAAAAAAAAGAAAACCACAAGAATCCCTCAAAGAACAAATCCATATACACACTATGATTCAAAATAAGACCCACACAAACAGTTGCACGTATATTTACTTTCTACAGATATTTGTGCAATTGTATCTATTCGGTGAATTCATTTTTGTGAATGTCTCTTTTATATTTGGTTTTTTTTTATTAATATTATTTTTTTGATTCACGCTTTGACAAAATTTCGTATGCTACAAATAAAATCCATTTAATAAAAAAAAGTCATGTTGTAGTAATACAAGTTTTACCTTAATGGAATTTGTAGGAATTTTTTTTTTTTTTTGCTATTTGCTTAAAATATATAGAAGCGATTTAATATAATGCTGTAGCTTAGGAAACAAAAATTGTTTTACCAGAACAGGGCTCTAGTTGTTATTACACATATTCTAAGCCTCAATATCGATATACTGGCAGCTAGTACCACTTAAAAATAGAGAATTAGGCAGAGAAATTTATGAAATTATCCATCTGAAATTTCGCGTAATCCTCAAAATTACTATCGGCAAATGTCTAAAAGTTTTTTCCTAGCTCTGATAGTTTTTGAAACCATTATCTCATATGTGTATAAACCCTATTGAGAAAAACTCAGTTTTTCAAAGAATGTTTGTTAAAAGGTTATCAAATGGTTCTCGCGTTGAGTTTCAATTTTATTATAAATTTGTTATTAATTCGAATGTGTATTCTAAGCCAAATTACAATTTATAAAGCTTTCATACTTTAATAGTCTTATTCCTTCAATATTTTTCAGGAATATATTCTATGCACTATCAGAACTTTGGTTTGTTTGAATATTTCTGTAACGAGGCTTCCTTTAGCTATCATTTGGGTAGCAATGATTGTAAATTGTATTGATAGTGCATAGAAAATATTGTAGGAATAAGACTATTAAAATATGAAAGCTTTATAAATTGTAATTTTACTTAGAATACACCTTCGAATTAGTATAAAAATTATGTTAAAAGTTAAAGTAAAATAACAAACCAATTTAATTATTTTTGACAGAAAAAAATCATTATGTATAAAATCTAATAGCAGTGTTATTCTGTTGTTAGATCTTTATCGGGCTCAGTATTATTGCGAATATCTAGATACACAGATAAAGAGATGAATGAACAAATTGGCGAATTTTCTCCAACCATCCTAGAAAGATTTTCTTAGTCCAGTTCTATAAAAAAAAGTAGACATGCGATTCACGTACGGTGTGGAAGGATATAAATTAGGGATGTAACGATACGCCTTTTTGCCGATACGATATTGGCGAATTTTCTCCAACCATCCTAGAAAGATTTTCTTAGTCCAGTTCTATAATAAAAAGTAGACATGCGATTCACGTACAGTGTGGAAGGATATAAATTAGGGATGTAACGATACGCCTTTTTGCCGATATGATACAAATACTCAAGAAGAAATATCGCCGATACCGATACCGATGCCGATATGAATACAAAATTAAAATGTAAGGTAAAATTAACAAAACTCAAGTAGAGTAACTTCTTTATTATACAAAACATACAGTGTAAAAGATTATTAATATTTAAGATTTTAAAAACAACGAAATGGCTCTAAATTCATGGTAAAATTATTTAATTTTTAACAGAAAAAAAAACAGTGTAAAAGAATATAGGTATTCAAAATTAATATTAATAAAACTTCTGTTTAAAAAACAAAGGCGCATATTCATAAATGATCACCAAGTGTTAACTTTTTTAAGTACCTATTTAAGTTATTCACAGTTGGTTACTTTCAGCATAAAAAGTTTAGACTTAGTTATGGGTAAGGCTGTAACTAAATGCTAACTAACTAATACATTCAAAGAACAGCTGATTGATTTAGTTTTATAATTTATTTGAAAAGAACAACATTTTGAAGTTATTATAAAAAAATAAAGAAATGGAAAAAATTATAAGAGATATTCAAATATTATCAGATGAAAACATTACGGACCCTTTATAAGCTGAGAGCAGTTGCTAAGTAAGTTATGAATTGTGAATAAGATCTATAACTATCTATGAACTATTTTTAAGTTTCTGTTTTGTTAGTTCCGACTTTAGTTATGATTTCTGAATATGCGCCAAAGTATTCTCAACTTTTGCGGAGATAATTTCGCAACTCCGTTTGAAGCAGACCTGCAGTAACAAAACGTCTCTCAGATTTGACTGAACTCATTTGATAATTAAGTATTTCTACGCCATGGTCTTAAATTTTGAGTATATATAAATCTAAGGTATATCTAGACTTCTTCTATAGCTGATCGACAGAGGATCATCCTTCTTCAAATTTTCTTCTAAGATTTGCACAAACACTCCAAAGGTCAGTTCTTTTAGACTTATCAGAACTTTTACTAGGTGTAGGGGTGGCCGTGTCTGCAAGACTTTCGGAATGTAGAGTCATGCTAAGTAGCTCAATAAGACGTTTTTTCGATCTATAGCCTTTAAATATTCTAGCCTTGTATCGACGGTAACGAATTATAAATAAATAATTGATTTCATTATTTTCTAAACACTCAAATCTTTCATTCCGAGCTAATGCTAAAAATCGCCAAATTTTGGGACTCTAAATTATCTTGCATCTCATTTCAGTCATTTATGGTATTTTCTAATAATGTTCGAAGACTGTTGACTAGAAAATAGCGTGTAGCAGCGTCTTTGCTTATGGATCTTGTGGCCACTTCGAAGTAACCCCCCAAAAGTTGTAGCGAAGTTATTTTTATTTTCACAAAAATCATTAAAAGTTAGCAGAAAATTATGTTACAGGTCCAAACCAAGCGTTCAATGCGTTTATGCATCAGTCCAAAAAATCATAGTGTAAAATTGTATTGACAAGTTACACAGCAAACGCGTAAGACGCATATACGTATGGAAAGCATACGTGTTTCTTTTGTTTAAGCTTTGATATCGTTGCAAAAAAGACTTTTTGAGTGTAATTCTCATTTCCTCTGCAGTCTTGTTTGCTGATAGCCTTGGCTTTTCTAAAACTATTTAGGAGAACGTTTCCTGATGATCTGGCCTAAGCAACCAGTGAAATGCGCATAGGAACAGCTTATCCTCCAACAATAAATTTCAGTAATTTTTTTTTTATCAATTATTAAAAAAAGGAAATTAAGCACAATAAACAAAATCTTTTAATAAATAATAGTTTTCCGAAAAACAACTTTGATAATAAATTTTTGCAAATGCACGTGCATAAAAAACTGAACTGGCAAATTGTTTTTATTTTGATTTCTTGCGAAAACAACAAAAGCACTTTGTTTTTGTTTTTAATATGTTTTTTTCTTTACCCACTTACAACTACAATTAATGTTGGGAGAATTCCAAATAATTGTAGCGGGGAATGTAAGAAATTATAAACTAATCACCCATTTATTGTTTGGTATTTTGTTTAAGCTTTGATATCATTGCAAAAAAGAGTTTTTGAGTGTTTGTAGGTAATTCTCATTCCCTCTGTAGTCTTGTTTGCTGATAGCTTTGGCTTTTCTAAAATTTTTAGGAGAACGTTTCCTGATGATCTGGCCTAAGCAACCAGTGAAATGCGCATAGGAACAGCTTATCCTCCAACAATAAATTTCAGTATTTTTTTATCAATTATTAAAAAAGGGAATTAAGCACAACAAACAAAATATTTTAATAAATAATAGTATTCCCAAAAACCACTTTGAAAAAATTTCTAAAAAAGATACATACGCATAAAACGCGTGGTGTGGACCGACCTCCAATTGGAAGAAACCATTTATTATTCTGTTTGATTTTTTGTTCTTAGTTCTTATGCAAAAAATAAGCATTGAAAATTAAATTGTTTGTTCAAAAAAACTATAACAAAAGTATCGGCGTATCGTATAGCATATGATTTAACTCGACAGTCTGTAGAATATAACCCCCAAGGATCCAGGAGACCTGGTAGACCTGCGAATACTTGGAGACGACAAATTGAGAACGAGTTGCATGAGCATGGCGTGTCCTGGAATGAGATGAAAACCATGTCCACTGATAGAATACAATGGAAAACATTTATTGCGGCCCTATGTTCCACAGGGAATTAAAGGATTACATATATATATATCGGCGTATCGACTGTAAAATATCGCCGATACTGATATATCGGTAAACGTGTCGCGAATATATCGGTATCGGTATTCGTTACTTCCGTAGTATAAATATAGTATTTTTTTTGTTTATCTAACTTTATTATATGGGCCTGTTCGGGAATGCGTCAGTTCGCCGCATCTGATGCTCAGAACGTTCGTAAAAGCGTCACTGCAAATGTCAGCTATTTATAAATATGTAACAAAAGCAAATGATATGGAAACAAATCAAAGGCATATGTCACAAAGATGGCTAATGTATGCATTGTGTCGAAAATGTAATCAAACTGTGCAACAAAACATCTTTGGCATCAGCTAATTTGCACGAGCATCGCAAACTAATCACAGGTGCGCATCAGATGCAGCACAGTGATGAATTCCCAAAAGGCCTTATGTACCCTGCGGGAAATTTGTGTCAATTGTCTTAACAGAACTGGTCCTGGGCTTTGTTAAAATAGCATAAGAACAAAAAGAAATAACTAATGACATGGGAAATGAGAACTGATCCCTTAACTGTTATATTAAGTAGGAACAAAAATATAGATTTTTTAAATTTGTGTTAATTTTGTTTTAAAAATTTATTTTATATAAATGATTTTTTATTTATATATTAGGACCGTTTTTGTAACAGGTTGAGTATTCTTCGGTCGTGAAATACATTTCTTTGGGACTATTTAAAATTTTTTTCTTAAAATTAATTCTAAATTAATTTATTGAGAATAGATGTGTTACTGGTCTAATGGTGACTGTTTGGTGTAAATGTACCTCCTCTAATGGCAAACCCATGTAAAAGTGATAGGTTCAATTCATATAAAGTGTTAGAACTAGGACCGGTCTCTGCCAGCAAAGAACCTATCACGGTTTTACTTTAGTGTTAGTTCGCTTCCCTCTAGGGTTGTTACTCGGGCCTTATAAATTACACAAATTGTAGATATTTGGAGAGTACATATCTGTCATTTGTTCTCAATAAGTCCTTAAACGAAAAATAGTAGGCAGAAAATTTTTTTTCTTTGAAAAAGTTTTAATTTATGCCAATAGATTTGCATTATTTCTTCTATTTACCAAAGAAAAAGCGCGACTAAAGAACATCGATTACTTACTGGACATTATCCTGAATATGTTCTATCGACTTTAATGAGCGAGAAATGGCTTGTATGTATTTTCAGAAGTGCTGGTTTTGAAACCCACAACAACACTCAACCAGGTCAGCCAAAAATGATCGAAAATTATGAATTGGAGGTACTTCTCCATGAAAGTCTTACAAAACTATTAGAAGCCTCTCAAGCAGCAATTTGAATTTATAAGCAGCAGGATCATCCAAAAGCAAGGATATTTAGTACCACACGAGTTAAAGTAGAGAGACGTTGCATGTGCGAAATGTTTGTATGTCCGAAAAAAATTTATTTGGCATTTTTAGAAAATGTTTTAAGCTTTTTTTAGCATTATTTATTTTAAAAATTTGGACGAATAGTTTTATTGATTTTACCTAATTTTTTTTATAAATTATAATACATTTTGACCAAAACTTGTTGTATCCAAAATTAAATTTCGTATGAAAAGGGATAACTCTTATGTTAAGAAACATCTTACCTATCTTGATAAAAAAAAAAAATTTACATTCAGGGAATACTAGAAATGTCCATATTATGTTGATTTTTAATATTTTTTGCCCTTTGATATTACGATATAAAAGTACAAGGAAATTTCACTTTGTATATAGATAAAAATTCAATAGTGTAAATGTTTGAAAAAATTGTTTGCTCTAAACTGTTGAAAAAATAATACTTCTAAAGCTTCAACTTTTGTTAAGCTTTAAAAAATAAAATGATTTTAAAAAATTTTGTATATCATAGAAATATATCTGCTGGCCCCTAAATTTAAAATTAAGTCTCAACTGTGCTACATATTTATATATACCAGATGCTTTATCAAAATCTACCCACTTGTTTAAATGTTACCATTTATTTCAATTTCGTTAAAAATTAGTCACTAAAATGTATTCGAATAAAATGTCATACTGATAATACAGTTTTAAGAAAATCTTTAAAAAATTTTAGCGTTATTTTAAGCATTTTTTAAAATCATTTTTAAGCCATGTCTAATGCAAGATTTAGCTGAATTTTTTTTTTAGACCTGGTCACACTGGTTGCAATACAAGTTAAAAACTAAATAATACAATTATAGTCGGTCAAGCCCGACCATATGATGCCCTACACCACAGTATTAAGCATTTTTTTCGAAAATGTGCCCTTCTTGCGACCCATTAGCAATAGTGAACGCGCCAGAACAATATTATATTATGAGATTAAAGAGGTGTTATCTTTTCTACAAAAAAAAATACCACCTTGTTAAGAGGTGAATGTATAAAATGTCTTGCCAACCCTGCAATAATGCTATTTGTTATTTGACACGAACTAAACACAAGTTATCAAAAAGTGGAATGCCCTGTTTTTAACAGCTGACAACAAGTTTGTTCTTCAAAATTTTAAACAAAATGATTTAAAATTTGTTTATTGCATCAACAACAAAATGAATGACTATAAAATATAATTAACAGTTCATCCTCATCAGATGGGCGAGAATGAATCTAATAATTGATTTATTGGTATTTCTGTCTATATCTTAACTTTTTCCTTTACAAATTGTTTAACAATTTTATTAAACTGACAACCTACCATTAACAACGTAATTCTTTCTTATGTCTTTCTACAAACTAATAGAAATAATAGCTTTAAAAGCTTAACTTTATAACTGCCCTGATTCGAAGCGGTGTTTTCCCAACTTTTTCTGGTAATAGGGTTGCCAGTTTTGAAATCAGAGAAATCAGTACATAAGAGAAAAAAAATCAGTACAATTGCATAAAAAACAGTACATTTACTTTTTTAATATAAAATTGCATAATTGAATTCAGGCTATAATTTGAACAGTGACAAATTTAAAACTGAACTTTTTCAAAACAATAATTCAATTCCGCATATATTTTTAGCGGGAGTACAAAGTGAATAACCAAAAAATCTAAAACATAACAAGTTGTTAAAAATTCGATTCTTAATTTCTTTCTACCTACTTCTTTTAATATTTTTCAAAGCAACATCAGTTTTATTAAAAGCAAAATTTGAGTTTATTATGTCTAAAGCTTGGTACTTAAAGGGCCAAGGCTCATATTTTGCTGTTTGAGTTAATTGTTACATTAGGTTTTTTCTTAAGCTACGTTCACACCTAGCAAATATTTGACGAAAAACAAAACGTGACCGACATGTGAACTAAAATTTTATTTCCTTTCTTCTATTATTTTTTTGAATATAGGTCAACATAAAATTAAATAAAAATTAAATAAAAGTGGTTTTATAGTGATATATCTACCAGCATAATTAATTTAATTTTTCAATTAAAAGGTCATGCTGAATCTCTTTTATTTTGTGGAAACAGCCAATGTCTAATTTAACCGAGAACAGCTTCAAAGAGGTTTTGCCAGCCAATTTCACTTAGAACTCTTCTATATAATACTTAAATTTAAATTTTCTCTAAAATGAATTACATATTTGATATTGGCCTTTTTAGCACCAAGCAACAGTTATGGACAACAATGTTAAAAAAACCAATTCCACCCTTGAAATAACGAAGCTTGCTATGTTTTAATCTTCAAAATAATTTAAGAAAATTATTTAAAAGTGATTAACAACTAATTACTATTAATAGTTGTAATTATTACAAAGGGCACAATCGTTTTTCAGGCGATCTAATACCATTTATTTTTATAAAAAATATATTTACATATGCATGGACATAAATATTTACAATGTTACAAGTTAAAAATTTATATGGCCTTATTGTACATTGTCCACAATTTCTTTCCTGTATTCAGTCTTCAAGAAATTGTAAAACTCATTACAACTATAACCAAAGTTTGTCTTCTCACTTTATAGGTTTTATATAAAAAGCAGGTTTCTCTCTTTTCTCCACTTTGAAAACTAATGACTCGTTCTGTAAAAGCGTTTCAGTGTGGAATGGAAAGGCACCACCATTTAGAAACACTTTCCATTTTTCTTCTACTGTCTTCTTTTTTCGTACTGACTTGGCAAAAATCTTTAATGTTAATAGAACATCTATATTAATATTTGTATCGCAAACAAATTGTCAATATGACAAACTATATAATAAACAAAATTAATATATAATAACAGTACAAAAACAGTACATTAATAAAAAAAATCAGTACATTTGCGTACTGATTTGCTTATAATGATAAAAACAGTACGAATGGCAACCCTATCTGGTAACCCTTTATATGCATAAACAGAAGTGACCTATTTTACAGGGCATTATCAATACTGTTGATTTATACGGGGTATAAAGTGCAATACCTTATGCCATTTTAAGAGAGCAAAACATTTTTAAGAAACAAACACGCCTAATTGCATTTTTTAAATAAAATGTCACCTTTTTTTGTAGAAAAGAAAACACCATTAGATTCATGTGCCAAATATTATACCGACGCTGTTGCGTAAAAAGGGCTGCTATGTAAAATCGTGTTTCTAAGATTTACATAGATCATACGGCAAACAAGTAATCTTTATGATTATAGAATTAGTCGCGTTCTTCGAGCAATTTAGTGGTCTACCTATTTCATAAGCTACATTATCATCCAAACGTTGGAATATATAAGAAAAATGAAAAGACCAACATAGTGCAGTTTAGTCCTTTTAACGTATCAATAGTTCTAGTAAATTAAAATTAAAATGGGCCAATCAGGCAGTTTGGCAATATATACGGTAATTTTTTAACCCAAAAATGAAAAATGTTCGGACAATGTTTGCATATAATAAGAAGGAAAACAAAACTTTCTTGGAAAAAAAATTATTTTTAAGAAAAAAGTATATTGGATTAAAAAGCTATTTAATGTTATACGCAGCTTTTATGTACTAAAGAAGAATATTAAAAAGTAAAATTAGAAACAGTGTAATAATTGACTTTTAATGATGTTTTCTTTTCCACAAAAAATACAACCTTGTTAAAAGATACATGTATAAAATGTGTTGCCGACCCTGTAAGAACAGTTTTTTATTTTGGTGCTACGGTATTCAGTTATGGGGCACTGCCTCGGCTTCTAATATCGAAAAAATTCAAAGGCGCCAAAATAAACTTCTTCGAATAATAACAGCCGCTCCCTGGTATGTCAAAAACTCAAATATCTACAAGGATCTCAATGTGCCATTGGTAAAAACTATGATAACGAAATATGCAGTAAAATATTTAAAAAGGCTGGAACAACACCCAAATCCATTAGCTCGAAATATTTTAAATTATGCCGGCCACACTCGATTAAGGGGAAGAGACACTGCAGCACTCACCCAATCAGATGAGCGATAAACACCTACATATGTGAACAGATACCGTGATGACGAAATCTTTTGTGTTTGGCACTGGCAGGACATAAAGCAAATATTAGGATAAGATTTGATTAATTATTGTTAGTTCATATTTAATATATGAAGATTCAATAAATAAATACTGAAAAAAAAAAAAAAAAAAAATTTTACGAGAACAAAACACAAAATTGGACTGCCCTGTTTTTAACAGCTGACAAAAAGTTTGTTCTTCAAAATATAAAAAAAAATATGTACAAAAATTAAAAATTTTGTTCTTCAAAATATAAAAAAATGTACATAAACCCAAATTTGTTAGTAGATTGATAATTAATAAATAAATAAATGACGAAATTCCAATTTATTTAGTTTTTTTATAAAATATGTAAACAAGAAAATACCTTTGCCAGATTGCTGATTTATTAACACCAAGATTTCTTGATTTGACGTTTTGTTTCAAACACAATTTTATAACACCGCATCTACTTAAATTGTATATCACTGACAACCTATAATTAACAATGTAATGCTTTCTTATGTTTTTACTATTAATAGAAAAAATAAATATTAAAATGTTAAATTTTTACTGTCCTGATTAAAGGCGATTTTTTCCCAACTTCGTCTGGTAACCCTATATATAAACAGAAGCCATCTTTTTACAGCGAATTATCAACACTGTCGATTTGCACGGGGCGTAAAGTGCAATGCCTTATGCCATTAGTAAGTGTGGTTTTTTTAAAAATGCTACCCTTTAAGAAAGCAAAACATTTTTAAAGAACGAACACCAAATATAATTTTTTTAAGTAAAATGTGACATTTTTTGTAGAAAAGAAAAAACCCAAAGAGTTTCTAGTCTAGAGGGCCATCGCCATCTCTTGCTTGTTTTCTTGATTTTCGTGAGGCTCTACAAGTGCACCACGAACTGTAGTTTGGTGAGGTAAGGCCGAGTATTCATGATGTAGGTGAGAAAGAATGGCTGCCATAGGTTAGCAAGATTTAAAATATTTGTATTAAAAGAAGTGTGGCCCGGCAATACAGCGTGAATAAACTGCATACCTCACTGTGAAGCGAATTGAATGTCCTTTCCTTTTATGCAGTATTTCTACGTTGGAACCACTCTCCATATGCGACAATTTTATTTACTTACGTTGCCGTTCAGATCAAGTTTTCTTTTGGTAGCGGCTTTCATCAGCCACCCTGTATAAAATTTTGGCCACAACAAAAATGGGATATCATTATAAAAATACTCTTTTCAATTAGCAAACGTTAATTTTTACATATTTTTCATAAACATTAAAATGTACGTTGATTCATAAAAATCTTTTAAATATCTTTAACAACAACGGATTTTGTTTGTGTGTACTAGAAAAATGTTCTTAAGCTTTAAGTATATTCATGTTTTAAGGAACTTAATTTTTTTTACTCTAATTATTAAAAAGAGCATCTTTAAATATGAAAAATAATTTTCCCGAAGAATTTCACTATCTTCATCAGCGATTTCAACATTACATAATTGATTATAATAAACATTTTTTTGAATGTGATTCTTTGAGGCAAGTTTTAGTTTATAATCTTTCCTCCAATAGTGCTCAATTCCCTCAATATTTCACATACTTGTTGCTTAAGCCAACATTTGGTTAAAATTGAAGCTATACTAAGGAAAAAATGTTAAATATAACAAAAAAATAGTTTAGGAAAAAGAAATAATTCCCACATTCTTATACATAACCCAGTTTAAAATACTGACTAAACATATGAAAGCTTTCAATTTCATACATAAAAATACTTTTGCATTTTAGGTGACGATATATTTCATAATCGCCCAATCTGTGTTGTGCATTGAAATGTTCAATTTAAAAATGTTTGAGAAAAATTTTTTTTTGTAAATTCACGTGGTAAAAATTTTATTGCTCATATTTGATGGGGGTGGGTAAAACAAGAAAAATTAAGATACACATGCACACACTTTTAGCTAAGCAATATTTATTTATTTATGCTCACAGACAAAAGTGCACTTGACTATCTGACAGCTCGACTGACAATCATATACAGACTAAATCATTGAATATATTTCTATGTGGTTATTGCTGCTGCCACTCTGTTGCTTATGCCTCTGCTACTTTTGCCATAATATAATTCAATATTCGTAATAAAACAAGTGGCCTCTAGGGAAGTGTTCAAACATGACGACCTTAAGTAGACAGACACACATCATAATGTCAAACAGTCATTACATAAAATGTGCACAAAACACACTCACACATGGCAAACAAAGCAGGAATAGCAATGCGTTGGTATTTGTCACCTTAAAAGCACTACATCAGCACCAGAATCATCGTCATCATCATCAGCACCAGCCTCTGCTCGTACACATTCTTAGCATATGCCAGCACCGATAGAAAGACAGACAGACATGCATCCTAACCAATCGATATCAATGTGTAACCGTGCGTACATGGACGAGTGTAAGTAATTGTGCGAAAGTGTGAGTATTTTCAATACTAACGAATATTGTTCCTTTGTTGCCACCATCAGCCATGAATACATTCAAACGTATTCATTCATCAGTACAGTAAATTCAGTAAATTGTAAAATGATATAAATTTATACATTTGTGATCACAAACAAACGAACACATGTTTATTAAAGAACATTCTGTACATCATACCGGTATATGAATATAATTCAAATGTTTGAAGCAGTAACACTTTATACTCGTTATATTATTTTTAAATTCTATTCGATAAAAGTATCAACATTTATTTTTCGAAAGAATTAAGATTAAAGGCAAATGGAAGGTTGTTTTAAATGACATAGTTTTTTTTTATAGCAAGAATAATAACACCTATCGTGGCGAAAGTTAGGCGTTTTTAGAAAATGGTATCATAATTAGCAAAAACGACAACAAATACTACAGTGTTTACAAATATATTATAAAAAAGGTTATTGTGGTTAGCGTATTTGTTGGAATAACTGTCGTTCAGTTTTTTAATCAGGACATCGTATATGTACAAATTTTCGTCTAAATGCGCCTACTCCAACCACGATAAGGGTGAAACCCCTGCGTTGCCGATTCAAAAGTTAATTCAAAAATTCCGCTTCCAGAGATTTTGAAAACCCAGCCCAAAATACGTCACCTATCCGAAAATGTTTCTGGAATCATTAATTCTAAGAACGTAAATAAAAACTTTTTTATTCCAGGAAGTTTCAGGAGTTCTATTAAGGGAACTGGAAGCTTAAATAAACTTAGTGTTATTTCTAGAACCACGGAATTTAAATTGTTACTCTTTTTGTATTTGTTTAAGATACCGGGTGCTTCATCGTGACGTTTGATTATAATGTAAAATAAAACACATAAATTTGAAAATAAAATTAGAATATTTATTATGGGTTTAAAGAACAATTTTTGGCATTTACTTTTTGAATGAAAGTTGTATCATGTATGTCTATGGGGCACTGCCTCGGCTTCTAACATCGAAAAAATTCAAAGACGCCAAAATAAACTTCTTCGAATAATCACAGCCCCTCCATGGTACGTCAAAAACTCAAATATCCACAAGGATCTCAATGTGCTATTAGTAAAAACTATGATAACGAAATATGCAGTAACATATTTAAAAAGGCTGGAGCTGCACCCAAATCCATTAGCTCGAAATATTTTAAATTCTGGCGGCCACACTCCCTTAAAAAGAAGAGACACTGCAGCACTCACCCAATTAGATGAGCGATAAACACCTACATATGTGAACAGAAACCGTGATGACGAAATCTTTTTTGTCTGGCACTGGCGAGACTGAAAAATATAAAAAATTTTAATGTTAGCCGTGACTACGTCTAAGGTGATCCATTCAAAAAACCCAATTTTGAGTGGCTCGTTCGAGCCTAGTGAGTAATGTTAGATTCCAAAGCGTCATTCGTAACTGGCTTATTCCTGAAGACCTCACAGAGCTCACCGAGACCATGCGCTTTAATTTCTGAAAGCACATAGTCTGTAAACATGGTGCGATAACGATTACCATTGACGGTAACATCCCGATTTTCCTTAATTTTGAAGAAATATGTACCAATGATTCCACTAGCACATAAACTGCACCATACCGTTGTTTTTAATGCTAAAATTTTACAGCTAAATCTTGCATTAGAAACCGCCAAAAAAAATGCTAAAAATTATTTTTAAAAATGCTAAAATAGTGCCAAAATTTTTTAAAGATTTTGGTTAAAAATTTATTACCAGTACGAAATTTTATTCGAAACTAAATACATTTCAGTGACTAATTTTGTAACGAAATGGATAAATGATTATATTGAAGCAAGTGGTTAGATTTTGGCAAAACATCCGATACATATACATAAATATGTAGCACAGGTAGTTGAAATAAAATTTATAATTTATGGGGGCTGCAAACCTGATATATGCAAAATTTAAACTATTTATTTCCATGATATACTAGTTTTTTTTTAAATTATTTTTTTTATAGTTTAAGAAAAGTTGAAGCTTTAAAAAAATTATATTTTCAGCAGTTTTTTCAACCATTTGCACCACTGAATTTTATTTAAATACAAAGTGAAATTTCCCTTTACTTTTATGTCGTAATACGAGTATCAAAGGGAATATAATATTTACAGTTACATGATAGGGACATTTCTAATATTACCTGAACATTGTATTTTTTTTAACAAGATAGGTAAGATGTTTCTTAACATAAGAATTATCCATTTTCATACGAAATTTCATTTTGGGTACAACTATTTTATGTCAAAATTTAATTTAACCCTCTGATGCCAAACTTAAGAAAATACGGGAAAATATTATAAGAATAATTTTCATAGAGTATTTTTGGACCTTTAAATTCAAAAAAATATTTGTAAGCCCGTACAATGAGACCTTTACCTTTCAGGTGGGGAAACATCAAGGAGTGCCTTTATGCACCCTGGGGCAGTTAGTAATAAAAACACATTAAATTTTCGGAGAACTTAGTTCATTATTTTGCACTGAATATAAAAACTAACGCAACAAATACAAAATATTTTCTTTTGTTTAAAATAATCAAGGAAAAAATTTGTATTATTTGAACAAAATAAATTAAGATTCCATTTGGAACAGAACCATTGTGTTCGAGATTATTTACAATCCCTTAAGAGCGTTTAACAGCTGTCGAAGCTTTCACAAATATTGTGCTATATCTTTTAGCAACTGTAAAAAGATAACTAAATATATATAAATTATATATTGGACGTCAGAACAACGTTGGTGAAGAGTGCCTTTTTTTAGTAAAATCAATAAAACTTTTCGTTTTGTTGGAGGTGACCATTTTCAAACATGTTTTTTCTCTGGGTGCATTTGGCCAGAAATGTGCTTCATCACTGAACAGAATTTCCCGATTTCATTCAGTATTACATTTCATTCAGTATAGATTTTCATTAAGTAATACAGCTGAACAATTTGGAGACGCTGTTGTGGTGTTAGTCTTTTCAAGATGACTTGCCAGACGATACTGAACAATAATGACAAAGCAGTTTGATATGAGTCACGCGTGATCTGTAAAAAAATGCATAGTGAAATTCAAACCTCACGATATATCATGCTTTACTTTTTAAGGCTTTATAGCGATCAGTCTCAACTGCCACAGTAAAACCTATTGGTTCGTTCTGGCACCACGGAATTCCCGCCGAAGAATCAAAAAGCATTTCAGTTAAATGCCAAAATCATATTCGACCAGTTTCTATTGACATATAAATGAAGTGTTCTACTGACCCATAAACCGCACTTGTCTAAAAATTATTTCGTGAAATTTTCACAAGAACATTAAGCTAAAAATTAACTCATTGGCGATAAAACAGTAAGCTGACATTTTGTGTCCACTTTTAAATACTATACGTAGAGGCAATCCAAAAAAGAATCCAATATAAATCACCTTAACAAGACAAATAACGAAAGTGTCAATATTTTTGGCCATAAAAACTTAACCAAAACGATGTTGTTGTTACTAAAGTAAGACTGTCATGGCTCATAAAAATTTTATGACACTTGTATTGGTAATGTAGTTTATATAGTATTATATATTATTTCATATACATTTGTTTGTAAAAATGTGCAAGGGCATCAACAATCACCCAAAAAAAAATCAAAATGATGTTTTTATTACATTTATACCCTCCACCACTAGAAGTAGTAAATAAGAAATAATTACGTTTGCCACTTCATGTGTAACATCAAGGAATGTTAATCTAAGATCCAAAAAAGTGAAAATAGTTTGGGTACCTGTAAAATTCGATTCGAAATACCTGTAAAAGTCGATTTTTCCATGACCGGCTAACTGTCCGTATCTGTCTCTGTGTAACACGTTCATCTCTGAAAGACTTAACAGAACATTATAATTTTGTTGTCAAACGGTTTCCAGTTCTATTAAACAGTTTCAAGGCAGAATAAGTTTGTACGTTCTGCACTATTACGAATCAGCTGTTTTCTTTCAGTTCAATTGAAAGTCTCTGGTGCCTATTATGAACTTAATTCGATTTTCGACAGCAGTCGAATTAGTTGATCGAACGAATTTTCATTTGGTATTATGGCACACATTCGATAAAAAAGTACTATTGTGATTTAGTTTATTCACAGTAGTACATTTTCTATCAGCTGTCACTTTAAATAAAAATTTTTTTCCAAACTTAAAAAATAAAACTAATAAAAATTATGACTACGACGGAATTATGGTAAGATGATTCATCTGATGAAGATAAACGCTTACTGGAACTGGCCTGTACCTGTAGCCTGAACTTTTGTAAAAATTCCCTTTTCCAACAAAGGATTTTGTTCCATAAGGGAAACAAGCTTTTCCAACTGCTGCTTACTACTGTCGACTTTAGACTTGCATAAAATAAACAAAAATAATTAAGAATGTTGAATTTGCACACCAAGCCTAATAAATTAACAAAAACTTACATTTTCAACAAGGTTTTTTTTAATTATTTACACCGTCGAAAGCAAATTTGTTTTCGTTAAAAAATTCGATGCACAACGAAATTTTCGACAGTGCTGCCTACTCATAATACCAAATTAACATTCGATAGTCGATGTTCGACAGCCAGCGAAAATCGTTTATCGAATGTAACTCATAATAGGGACCTCTATATATGAATGATTTGTTTTTCCTTTTTCGTTCTGTTCTGTTGCGGACAAATCAGTTGAAAATGGAATTCAACGTTAAGTTACGGCCAAAGTCTGTATGTTTTAGTTTGTTGTGATATGGTAACATTTTAATTTTTTGTTTGAAGTTTGAAAATTTGGTTTTAATTAATGATTTTTTACAAAGTGACGTATTTTGACACAAGAAATTCATTATTTATTTTTCACGAAATTTTTTTTTTTAAATTTTAATGTTTTTGCTTTTAAAAGTAACAGAATAATTGTTACAGCATGGAACGAAACAGAACGGAAAGAAAAAGTAAAAACTAATGAGGCGTTAAGATTTAACACCTTCTCCTCTAACAAAACAATTGCTAACGAAAATTGTTAAACATATTACGATTATACCAATTGTAATATTATGATTATTTCAACCATATAATCGCCACCGGCAACCATATTATGGTTAAAATAGTCCTCCATTAAGCAGCCGCAACAATATTATGATTGCTTCCGAAAATATTGTGGATAATAACAAAAATTTATTCACCACAAATAATTGCATGGTTGCTAATTAACAATATTATTTTCCTCTTTACCAAGAGCAACATGTTGTGGTTGCAAAACAATCGTACGATTATTGGTGAAAAACATATTATTGTTACTATAAACCATAACATGCTCAGAGGCAACCATAATATGGTTCTGCCTTCTTGATGAAGGACTACTTTAACCATAATATGAATGGGAGTGGCAATGATATGGTTAAAGACACCATAACATGTTTAAACATTTTTCGCGAAAAAAAATTTTGGTGGAAGTGATCATATACAAATATATTTTTTCTCTGCGTGAAAGAAAATCGTTTCGGAATAAAGAAAAGTAAAAAAAATAATGTCTTTTTTACACATTTTTGCTACGTTTTAAAGTTATGTCTGTATATGCAGACTATACTAATCACTAATCATATTATACATAAAACCTGGGGGAATATGTTTCAGTGGCACACAAATGTTTTTGGCACTCCCACTTAGGTGGGCGTTCCATTACAAAATGTTCTATTTTCGTCTATTTACGCGATCAAATGCCAACATTTATTATTAATTTGGTAGCTGTACATGAGTATAGTTATAAAATTTTATACATATATGTTTTTTATGACTGGAAATTAAGATATCATTGTGCACATAGCCCCTGAAAAACTGCAGTTCAGAAACAAACTTTAATCAGGCTAAAGTCGTAATAAACAATTTTTTGTAAAGAAATGTGGTTTAATTCAGTTTTATATGAAAATAAATTACATCACAAAATTCTTCTGGCGGTGCGCAAAATGATCCCAGGAAATATGGCCCCAAAAATTAAACGAAGAAATTTTATATGAGATACAACACCACGCAATTCTAGGGAAATTGTGGGTTTCTTTGGGGATTTTCAATTGTTTCGTTTGGGGTGTTTTTGCATTTTAAGTGAAATGAAAAGTGACTTTAATATCAAGGAATGAAAAATAGCCCCAAACAAAATCGCAATTTTTACTTGGGGGCTATTTTTAATTTCATAATATATAATGCAAAATTTTAAAAAATGAAAAATGCCCCAACAAATTTTTTATAAATTTTTTTAAATCTGTTGTATATGTGCTCCTAAAACTCAAGAACCGCTGAACCGATTGACATCAAACTTGGACAATAAATTATATTAGTCGAGAGCTTGATTTCTCTAAAGTAAAATACCGATAGGTGGCGCTGTTGTCGTGATATTAAACAAAAATAAGTTTCCTGATAAAATTTTGACCTAGTAGATAGCGTTGAGGTCAAGTTATTAACAAAATTCGCCAGTATTTACTTTATTATTTTTATTCAGAAAATCCCGAGCAGCGCCGGAACAAGTTAATTTTATATAAAAATCTTTAGGGATAGTATTAAATTTCCCGAATTATAATACCAACGAGAAGAATATCCTTGCCGTCTATGCAGATGCTTTAGTTAGCGAAATCAAAGTTCGTTATCCTTGCACCCGGCCGAAGATAGGTTTCGTTGAGAACATCTTTTTTTTTTGTAGTAAAAATGTATTAAAAATTTTGAGGTGGTTTTATAGTGAAGAATTACCCCAAATTTAGAGTCATATTTCATTTTATTTTGACGGGTATTTGTGGATTTTTTGGGGTAATTTTTCAATAAAGAAATGGGATCATATTGCATTATGAAAACTGGCCCCAAATTTTGGGTAATTTTTTTTTGCAGATTTCCTGGGGCCACAATTTGAAGCGCCAATATTTTTATGTCCGGCCTATTGTTTGTCTCATGCAAATCGTACCCCCGAAGAACATGCGAAACATAAATGTTAAAACGTTTTGAATCGTAACCTATATTGCTTTTTTTTACTCATGTGAGAAGTATAAGGCCGCAACAAGATTTTTTCAGTACACTCGATCGGATGTGAGATATTTTACTTCATTTCAGTATAGACGTAGGCAGGAGTTTCGGTTTGCCGTTTCCATGTTTGTGATGGTCGTCGTCGTTCTTCGGCTGCCTTATGGATTTAAATCTATGGCTTGTGGCGCAATATCGTTTTGTTGTTTACGCAAAGTATGACCGACACAACTCTACTTACGTCTTCGGATTTCATTTGTGATTGATGTTTGGTGGATTTCAGACCAAAGCAGCAGATTTGAAATTGTCCTTGGTCAGTAAATGCGAAATATCTTTCTTTAACATTTATTATCAAAAACTTGTATAAATGGCAGTTCGTTTGATAATGTACTTCAGGATTCACATGTATACAATAATGTGGATTTCACGTTTGTATCGAATATTTTTAACTTCGTTCGTCTTGACATATAGGATGAATTTCATTCTTTCCGAGCTTTATTTTTGCGGCCGGAGATATCTGATTTAGGTAAGGCTAGGTTATGTTAGATCAATGGGCAGCCGGCACGAGGATGGCTCAGTTAGGTCCTTATAGCGGCCAGTGACAAGAGCCAGCCAGTATTCATCACATTATTCCCCAGAAGTCACAGCAGCCTCGAACTACCACGACTTCCTGCAGAACAGAGAGATCGATTTCAGTCCCATATTAGACATATCGTCCAGACATGGTAATTCTGGTCTCCTAAAATGCCTAAACCCGAGACCGGGGCACTGGCGGAGCAAGTAAAACAACGTCTCCTCTTCCTTATCATCGTGACAACTCCTACAGTAGTCATTAAAGTCAGACCCATTCTCTCCGCATGAGTCCATGAGCCACCCAGTGACCCGTAATAACCAATATCACCGTCCTTATCTGATCCCTTATCTCAGGCGAAATATTATTGGATTTAGCCCGCTAAAGTCACTTAAAATCACATAACAAAATTTTTGCTCTCGACTTTTTTTGTTTTTTCGCCGACCAGTGTAATTAAATTATTCCTTATGACTTTTTAAGATTTAACAACATTTATGAACACAAATATATTCTCTGGATGTTGGCTTTATACTTTATACCACACACGACCAGTTGTGGATCGAATTTTATAAAATTTAATACCATAATTTTTATACCACAATTTCATGACATTTGCGTTTTCAATACGATTATAAAATGTGTTATGTTGTTTATCGGAAGTGGGCTTTTCTGGGACCAATCGTATATTTAAGACCGATATTCTAAAAATTTAATACGTTTGGAGAATAATAGAATAACGGTATCTGTTGGACAAATCGCGAGCAATAGAAAAGTAAAAAACAAATGACTTATTTCCATATGATAATAATGATGAAAACCAAAAAGAAGAATCGATTGCTCATTAAAAACTTGCAAATTGCTTGAGTTCAAAACTTCTTCACGACCAACAAACAACAAAAAATACGTATATATAAAATTTGTTCATGCATATTTTCCGAACTTAAGACGTTATTCGTACTAATCTATAACAAATGTAAAATCCCATAGGAAAACATAATTTTAGATTTTTCCGATTATTCTTTCCATAAACCTCAGATTATTACACACATTTCAAAAAAATTTGCGAAATCGGTCAAGACCTTCTCAAGTTATGCGCTTAGCAACGGGAAAGCATTTCATTTATATATATATATATATATATATATATGTATATATATATAGATTCATTATTATGGGCATGGCTCATATTTCGGCGGATGTAAAATCTTTTATGCCATATATTTTTATTCAATTAAATTTTTTTTTGGGTGCAAATATTTTTATTTCTACGTTATTACAGCGATATCGTTCTATATCCTAAACAAATATTATTCAAATTCATTGGGAAGGGTATCAAAGATTCGCCACAGCTGTAGAAAACATTCCCACTTGTTTTTTTTATGACTTTAGTATCAATTAAAATCACATCATTAGTGTTGTGTAATTATTTCGAATTGTCGCAATTAATTTGCACATCATTAAATTCGTAATAAATAGCATTTTTTCTTCAACAGCTTACAACGCCCTTAATCATTTCACTAATACCCATTGAATCGTCTGCTTCATTTTAATTTTGTTTGTTTTTTCTTCTTTATTTATGTTTTTTTTTATATCAAGTGACCTTTAACTCCTAATACTAATTTACGACATTTTTGTGGTGGCTGCCATTAAATGTTGCATATAAACTGGTATTTGTTTGGGGGGTTGGTTTTTTTGTATCTGTAAAGAATTGATTTTTCTTTCTGTTAAGCAAAAATAGGAATTTTTTAGAAGAACATTCAATATCCATGTGTAGGACATGTTTATTTTAACCAGAACATAATTACAAATAGTGTTGTAGTAAACTTGTACAAGTACTGAATAAACACATGTAACCCATAAGATAAACAAATTTTACATAAAGAACATTTTCTAAGAAGAATTATATGCATTTCTGTATAAATTTTGGCTTACAAGACAACGATGAGTTAAGTATATTAAATTGATGTTAGCAGTAGATGATTTGATCAAAGATGGGGACAGTGGGGATAAAATTACTAATTAATATAGATTATATGGTTTTCTAATTAAGCTGCATAAATAAACAAATTGTCTTAATTTCGAGTAAAGTAAGATGAGGTTCTATGGTGCTACATCGGTACCTTTATGATACTTAGAGCTAATGCCAATCAAAGAGAGACCATACTCTATAAGTGACAGAGCAGATTGCCACCAATTCGTTTCCCTTACAAAAAGAGAAAGCAGATTTAGTTCTATCTCACATAGATTATCGGAACAAGTCAACAGTGGTTTACCCATGTATATATCACTAATATTCTGCATTTCCAGACATTAAATATAGTTTCTTTATTCTCCTCCTCATTCGCATTCTATATGCATGAGGCCTTAACGCCCAGTTAATGATGATATCACTGTCCTAATTTGTCCCATATTGCACTTAAATAGAGTATTTATCCGCTGTAACTTGCAGCTATTCCATAGAGTTCTGGCTAAGGAACTGGAGGGTGCAAGATATCACCCCAACTGGGAAAGTTTGGGTGAAATCGGGCTACGTAAATGACTAACAGTGAGCCAATGGAATATACATATACAGGCATGTTCTGAAAATCACTTTTATTTAAATCAAATGTGCCTTTTTAAATCAGACAAAAACGAAACAACTTTCAGAACACTACAAAACCATACGTGTGATTTTAAGTCACGTGGTTTTCAGAACAGGCCCGATAATATTAAAAAATGTGTTGTTTAAACAATTTATAAAGAGTTGAAATCATTTTTAAAACAGTTTTTAGGCAAAAATGTGGCTTGTGATAGATTTAGTTACGATTCTAATATTTTCAGAGATTGATGCTGTGCAAAGCCTTCTTTAAAAAAATATTTTTTTTTGGGGAGGGGCTTAGGGAAATCATGCACAAAATTCCACCAATTTTAGTAGTGTCAATTTTTGAGGTTAAAAAAATTTGCATGAAAATTGTTACACAGAAAATAGTTTTTTATCAATTAAAAAAATTGTTTAAAAAGTTTTTAACTTAATTGATGTGATAATTGAATGAATTATTTTTTTAGTTGAATGAAAATTAAAAATATAATTTTAACTTAATTAACATTTAAGTTGTTTTGAAATAAATTTTTAATTAAAATACTAATTAAATATCACAAAATGTTAATGGATTTCTTCGTTTAAAATAAATTAATTTAAGCCTGTAAAATTGTTGTTGGGAATTGTCAATATTTAGTTAAATAAATTAACACATTGTTTGAAATGGCAAAGTTTTATTAAAGTTTTATTTAATATTAAAAATATCATTTATTTGAAAAAAAATTCAAATTTTTTAACATTTTTAGTTATCAATATAATCATTTTGGTAATAAGTGCAAAATCAACAAATTGTTTGCTTGAATATGAATTTAGTATTAATTTATTGATTAAAGAAAATTTTTAATTTTTTCTGTATATATTATTTATATAGTGAGCTTATATTCAAATAGTGATATCTGCAAAATTACAATTTTACAGAAGTGCGAAAAAAACTGATAACTGTAAGAGTAATAAATAAACTTTATTTTACAATGTTATTTAAAAACAACGTCTTAATCAAAAATATGGAAATTTTTTTTTAATTCCAGATAATCGCGCTTATATATCTGGTAGCACTTTTTACAAATTAAAATTCTATCGATTTGAAGATTGAAATAAGCAGATAACATTATTTGAACAAAAATAAAAATGAGCTGTAATGAAAACTATTCGAGACTTTAATTTAAGTAACACGAATCTTTACTTAAATAATTCGTACTTTTTAACAAAACCATATATCTGTGGTCTTCATGGGTAACCGCGTATGTTTTATTAAAGGTATTAAACTTTTTGAAATTGGTCATTACGTAAAACAGTCGGAATTGGTCCACATTTTTTCAGAAATTTTAAGAACCATCTCAAAATCGAAAAAATTGAAATACGTGGTTACCTATGAAAACCACAGATATAACCCTTTCCGTCCGTGGCTACAAGTACGTGTACGCAAATTTAAATTTAAAATTAAAATTCAAAATAGAAGAGAAATGTTTATATAAATGTCTAATTCTTCATACTTCTTTAAGTCTGTACATGTTACGTGTTATCTCTTAATTGTTGTCTTTTTAGTTTTTGCGATGTTTATTTTAGTACTTTTGAAGCGATTGGCGAAAATTAATGTGCATGGAACTGGCACAATGGAAATAAACCGTTTGCGCAAACTAACAAATCGTTTTCCCAAACAAAAAGAAGGGCAAGACATAACAAAACAACAAATTATTTACAATCCTGCGCAAATTACCTTTAATTTGAGTACCCACACATAGATGTAAGCGGGAGAATGCTTCTTTTTTGCACCCGGCCTAAATGTTATTATCTTCTTTTTTTCTTGTAGAAGTACCTTTAATTTGAGTGACCACACATAAAACTACGTGGGCGTGGCGATTTTTTTGATCCAGAGAGCCCACTGGCTTCATCCCCCTTAAATTTTGGGTGCGTTCGTAAATGCATCACTGCGCTGCATCAGTGATTTCAAATGTTTAAATACTCGTATATATGAATAAAGTCTATGAGGGCAAACAATTTTCAAATACTCCACAAAAATAATAGTCACACAATAAAAAATATTATAATTTCTTTTTTATCGGCATTAAAAAAAGTTTGCTTTTCTGATGCAGCGCAGTGATGCATTTACGAACTTACCCTTTAATTTTTGTTGTTTTTTTTTGTAATTTCGGAGGGCGTCCAATTTTTTTTCTTGTGCCCCCTTTACTGCACTTTTGCCAAAAAATCTTTATATTTTGTCCAAGAAAAATCCCAAGGTGCACATATGTGTATGTCCTGTTTCTTAGGACATGAGCTTTCTATGGCCATTAAAAATAAATTTTTACGTGATTTTAGGGCGAATTATCATGTACCGAAAATTTCAATGAAATCCGCCAACTTTGAAATTATACAAAGAAACGCGTAATCATGTTAATAGAACTCGAAATTAAGTTATATTGAGAAGCGATAAATAATTAAACTTTGTCCGCATATTTTAAATTATTCTTGCAAAATAACAGGATTCACTGTTTGCAAATGCTTCCATTTCCTTAGTTGAATGGGACATGGACCAGATTGTAAGGGATTCTCTTCTATTTATATAATTTATATGGAAATAATTCTATATTTTGTAAACGGTTGGTCCGTTTGGAATTAAGTCTTAGGTGACAGCTTAAGAGTTGTAGTCGAGTTAAACCTTTGGATTTGAGGTCTATAGACTTATTAGGGAGGCGCCATAGGTTCCAAAAATAGGACACCTCGGGTATTCCAAAAACTAAAAACTATACCATATTCTTTATTTCAGCTCGATGTTAAAAATGATTTTTTATTGAAATGCGCTTGTCGAGTTCTTCACAATTTATCTCTTAAGGTTTAGGAAATATCCCACTTTGAAAACTAAAACTTGCTATTTTTGACCTAAATTGGTCTAGTATTATGCCAATATAAGACTGAAATTTATCATAATTTTATTTAAATATTTTTTTGTGAATTACCAGCAAATTGATATTCTTCATTTTGCAAATTGTGAAAAAATTTTAGCGACATATATACTTTTTTTAATAATGTTGCTATGCAAAAAATTTTAATCACTGCGGGCGCAGGGCTCTTTCGAAATTTTTTTAACAAATTTCCACTTTATGACACATTTGCCTCAATCGCAAAGTAAGAATCAAAAATTTTAAGAACAGCTTGTACGACCCAATTTATTTATAATAATTGTGCAATAGGAATCCTACCCCCCTTGCATGGTAGCCATTATAATTATATATTTTTTTTTTTTTTTGGGAGTTTTATCTGTTTTTTGGGAGTTGTGGGACTCGTTTACTAAGTAAAATTTTATTAAATAATATTAGCTAATAAAGATTTTATTGCATAAATAAAAATTTATATTATTGACAAAAACTCATAAACATATTTTTTGCATTTTTTTACCAAATGTCTTCAACGAATCTTAAAATTATTTTAATTTTGTAATCTAGACACAATTCTCAACCCTTGATGTATAATATGTTTATTTTGTAAAACCAATTTTTATCAATTTATTATATACATAAATATTTTTTTTTTTATTATCAAACTTGTTTTTGGGAATACAATTATTTATTAAGATATTTTATTTGTTGTGTTTAATTCCCTATTTTTATTCTTGATAAAACAACAGAAAATTTATTGTTGGAGGATAAGCTGTTTATATGCGCATTTCACTGGTTTCTTAGGCCAGATCATCAGGAAACGTTTTTCCCAAAAATTTTAGAAGAGCCAAAAATATCAGCAAATAAGACTACAGAGGGAATGAGAATTACAAACACTGAAATGTCTTATTTGCAACGATATCAAAGCTTAAACAAAATTCCAACAATAAAACATTGTATTCATCTCTTCTTACATTCCCCACTACATTTAGTTGGAATTCTCCCAATATAAATTGCAGTTGTAAGTGGGTTTAGAAAAAACAAATTAAAAACAAAAACTTATTGCTTTTATTGTTTTCGCAAGAAATCAAAATAAATAAATATTTTTTATGTAGATATCACTTTTTTACAAAAAAAAAAAAAACAACGGGTGTAAGATAACACAATAATAAAATATTTATGAAAAAAAAAACGTATTGAGAAATTTTTTTTTTCTAAATTTGATTGACAGATGGACCTTCAGTCAGTGAACTCGTTTCGATTAAAAACACATTTTCGAAAAATTGCAGAGAGCACTTTTTGAATATAAGCTCACAATATTCAAAAAGCTTTCCTTGCCTAACTTTGGGAGATCAATAGGCTCCGTGCTTGGTCCAAGGAAATCTTATGTTCAAAAATTTATTAAATTATATTTAAAATTCTGATCACAAGCTTTAAATCCACACACAGATGTATAGGCGGACAGACAGACGTACACAGTATAATCGACTTAGAAAAATATTATTAATATTATTAGTGTCAAGTCATTAAATAATCCCTGCATTGTTTTAGCGTTGACTATTAGGCGGATTTTTTCTTGTACATATATCAAGTGTTTACAAATATGTATACAAATTGTTATGATACCAAATACTCATATCATAAGACACATTCAATACTATAGACATAGATACAAAAGTATGCATGTATGTATGTATTGTATAAATAAATGAACTCGCAATGCGAGTATGACATCTTAACGAACGATTTAACATGAAGAAAACAATAAATATTGATTCTTTACAATTTAATTGCTGCCACTGACTTGTTGTTATTATTGCTGCTGATTCTCCTGCAATTGTTGTTTTTGTATTTGGTTGAATAAGCATGTTGGTTTTTGTTGGTGTTGTCTCTTATTTGTTTGTTAAAGTCTGCCAATACTTTATGTGAGATTATTGTTTTTTTTATTTAGTTATTTTTTTTTTGCTTCTGTTTTTATTTTTATATTTCAGAAATAAACAAAAACATACCAAAAAAGACCCACACAAGCAAACCAACAGCACCCTCATAGTTGTTGTTTACTTCCGCGAACGGGGGGCATTTGCTCTCAAATGGCCTGTAAAGAACGGAAAAAACAGGCTGTATGCAACATAAAATCGATAAACACACAAACAAAACACACAAAACTCCTGGAGAGCCATGTGGTTCTTTTAAAAATTAAAAAAAAAAACAAATTTAAATTTTAAAATAAAGAAATAAAAATGTACAGTCGGGCAAGTGCGACCATATGGTGCCCTACATCCAGTGCTGCCGTTTTGACGCTTTTCGGGTATTTTATGACGATTTTCTAATCTCGTTTCCCTTTAATTTTTTTTTTCGAATATCCTTTTTAAAACAGGGTATTTTCGACGATTTTACCATTTTTTGGTGGTATATTGGTTTTTTGCAATTTAAGTGCTTTTATCGCAACAAAATATCTCGTTCTCGAACTAAGAGCTAATAAATCAGAGCAAGTTAAACTGTGTTTTTGGTTTAAAATGTGTTTAAGCCAACAAATCTATTAATCAGAAAACATATAAACTTTTTTTAAACGCATAAAATTGGGCGTATGAACCATATGAATTTGTCAACATTTATCGTATTGCTGCCACATGTTACTTTTTAAATTACATATAATACATGGGACACTGATTTACAACTGCTGAGTTTAAACTACATATAAATTTAAGTTTTGATAATTCCTCTCTAAAAAATAAGATAAAAATTTTCCTAAAGAGTTATTAATCAAAATGTGGAACAACCACCCTAAAACAGTGATAATTTTTTTTTTACAAAAACTAGCGTCAATAGTGGCGGAATGGATATATTAATATAAGATTTTGCAAAATTCGTTGCGTATGACTATTCCCAATATAAAGCTCACTGTAATACGCCAAAAACCGTAATGAATAACGCCATTATGATAAATTTTGGTCTATTGCGGTTATTTATGTCTAGAAATCACACTCTCAAATTTCGGATCTGTCTATAACTTACCATAGGTCCCATATAAAGGCTACACTCGGAGAAAACTTAAGTACACTTTAAACAGTAACGAATAACACTAATTTAATAAAATAGGTCAGGCATATTTTGTTTAGTAATGCATAGTAATGTTTTCACACTTTTAAACATTTTAAATTTATATGAGTTTTTTGACATATCACGATACTAAAAATTGTAGTATAAACGGGCCTTTAAAAACTAGCTTACGGAATTGAGCATAATTGGTTTGTTTGTAGCAAGCATTTTGTTTGCTTAAAATATTTGTATGCTGAATTTTCTCTATACCAATATTTAAACGAAATATTGGGCAGTTAAAGATAATTTTATATGAGTGAAATATGAGGTGTCGAGTTATGATATTTTATCTCCATACCAATATCTGTTTAATCTCTATATTTGTAATTTTTTTTGCTAATTGGATTTTGTGAATAGAAGATATTTTTCATTTTTAAGCTATTACTACAAAATTTTGAAAACCGGGTTGGATAAAAAATTATTTCTTGCTTCATTTAATTTCAATTAAACATCTTTTTTAGTTATATGACGTAAAAAGTAACTTTCTTCCGGGAAAGGGTTTCTTGGATTTATCAACGTTGGGGGAAGGAGTTTGACGATCCCTATGTTATAAAAAAGTTTTATATTTCATTAGTTTAGTGAAACCTATTCTGAAATACGGCTCGGTCGTCTGGGGCCCCCAGTATGAGGTACATACTAAGGTAATCATTTAATCGGGCTTTTGCTTTAATCGGTTAATCGCTCGATTAATTAACCGAGTTTTTGGTTTAATCGGTCAATAATTAGCTAATATTGTAATTGATCGGTTAACCGATTAATAAAGTTGTTTTTATAAACTAAGCAATTTCAGTAAATAAAAATGCATAAATTATTTATTATGTTGGGTTAACATAACAAACATCCCAGCGGGAAAACTCAAAAGACCTTCTTACTTCAGGCCTTATTAAAGGCCTGCTTAGAAATTTTTTTTATTCAATTACCATTCTGATTTAACTGATAAAGAAGTCCTCATAGAAGGCCTCGGCTCTTTTGAATAAAAGATAAGATACATATTTCACACTCGCTTCTATGAGAAGGAAGAAGAAAGGGATTAGCATTTTTTTTTTTTTTTGCCAAAGCAAAAGTATAAGAGTTATTTTTCTTTCTATCCAGTTGCCATGCCAAGAAGCGAGGGCGGAACGCCTAGTCCACAATGACAACGCGTGTATAAAAGATATGAGTATGGAATGGAGCAAGAAGGCCTTCTACATCCAAAAGAAAAAGAGTGAAGAGGCCTTCTAGAATTTATTCCGACTCCTTTTTCCCACTGGGATAACAATTCAAACATAACAATTTTTGAACTTAAACGAGCAAACAAAAAAATAATTCATAAATATGTAATACATATTTTTTAATTCATACATAAATATTATTAGTTATTTCAATAGTTTAAGGAGACCTTAAAAAATAATCTTTTAAAAAAATATTTTGGTTTAACTGTTTAGGATTTAAGCGATTCTTTTCTTTTCTTTCACTTTACTTATTGTCGATATTGGAGAAATCGAAAGCAATCCATAATACAGAATATCTTTTTTATCAGTCCTGTTCCTGGATTTCTCTAAACGTATAAAATCTTAGGTAATGCCATTAGAGTCCTGTTTTAACATTTGTAAATTTTTAACTCTTCTTATTGTTTCAGTTAGTTGATATGAGATAATAGGAGAAGAAACCAATTACTAAACACATACATATTAAAAGTACACAGCAAACACTTATTTAAGATGAAGATCACTGAACACATTTTTTGTTTGTATAAAACAATATTTTCTAAACACATACCCCAAAAAATGTGTTATAATACTACACAAAATTCAAAATTTTTGTTACATCGGTTAATCGGCTGAAATTAACATGTTTAATCGGTAATCGAAAAAAGCCAATTTTAAATTAACCGATCAGTTAATCGGGTAGTAATTAATCGGTTAACCGATTTACGGTTAACCGAATGCATACCCTAGTACATACTAAAAAACTGGAATCCATACAGAAGCAACATCGTTTATTCTGTCTTCAAAAACTGTATTGGAATTCAAAAATCTATTTACCTCTGTATAAAAACCTTTTAAAACTAATTAATTTTATAACCTTAAAAAATCGGAGGATGTTTATGAACATTACCTTCATGCTGAATTTGTTAACGAGTGAAATTGTCTCAGAATTCTTACTTCGTAAAGTTGAGTTTTCCATTCCTATTCGTAATTCCAGAACTTATATGCGCCTTAGACTTCAATACTTTCGGCTTAATTATGGAAATTTTGATCCTATCCGCTGTATGAGCTCCGAATTTAATAATTTTTTATACATATATTAATTTCACAAAAATAACCTTTCAAATGTATTAAGATAAATTTAATGCAATATTTTTCCTATTATGTTATGTACTAAAGTATCTAGATTTATTTAGTTTAATGATATTAGCCAGTAAGAAATATTAGTTTAATTGGCTAATTAAATATATAAATAAATATATGTATACAGAAAAAATTAAAAATTTTCTCTAATCACCAAATTTATACCAAATTCATAATATCCAGCAAACAAGTTGTTGATTTTGCACCTATTACCAAAATGATTATATTGATTACTTAAAATTTTAAAATTTTGAATATTTTTTCCAATAAATGATATTTTTAATTTTGATTAAAAAAATTATCAAAAAATTTAGCCATTTCAAACAATGTGTTAATTTATTTAATTATATAGTGACAATTCCGAACAACAATTCTACAAGTTTAAATTAATATATTTTAAACGAAAAAAATCAATTAATATTTTTTGATATATAATTAATACTTAAATTAAAAATTTATTTCAAAACAGCTAAAATGTGAATTAAATCAAAATTATATTCTTAATTTTCTTTCAACAAATAAAAACTGATTCAATTATCACATTAATTAAAGTTAAATAATTTTTAAGCCTATTTTTTTTTAATAAAACCTTTTTTCTGTGTAGCTACAACCAGATTTTGTAGGACCATTTATTTGTTTTACATTTAGAATATTGTGCAGTAGGTTTGCTTGTACGGCGGCAAGGGCAAATCATGGACCGATTTCTAACAATCTCAAAAGGCTTGGTCCTTATCAAATTTAGTTTGATTCAACTACTAAAATATCAACTACTGAAGTATCTTGAAAGGGTGCACACATGGACATTAGACGACCGGTAATGGAAAGACTCAAAAGTGATGCTAAGTCGATCGGTATACCATTAGCTATATTTGTTACAAACGTTCGCACAAATGTATAATACCTTTTCTACCTCTGGTGGTGTAGGATACAAAAACGAACATTAAAAATACAGGCAAAAATTGTAGTTCTAAGTGAATGATTTTCTAAAATATGGAAATTATTCAATGGCCAAAATTTAATGGAATTTAGTTATTAGATTTAAATATGAAAATATTGTTTAGTAATAAAAAAAATAAAAAAAGCTTTAAGTTAAAATAACTTGACCTAATTTCAAATAATGTAGATTTTATTTTAAAACATTAAAAAAATGTAATAAGTTTTCAAATTTTAGATACATATTTTGCCTTCTTGCTGTACATTTCTTGGTGGTTTTCTAATTTTAATTTTAGATTTTTCCAACTTATATAATTGATGATAAATATAGAAAATTTGACCTGATCATAGATAAGATAAGCAAAAATGGTAAAATGTATGTATTCTTCTTTTAGATACCTAAGCGCCGCACAGTGGGTTCGATGGTACCGACAGCGTCTTAGAAAAAAAAAGCGCATGATTGTTTTTTGGAAAAAAGACTTTAGTTCACAATTAATACTGTAATTTTGGAACTTTGAAATGAAAAGCGATAAATTAAGGAATAAAACGGAAAATTAAAGCATACTTAATGTGCTATTAAAAATTTAAATAATTATTTTATTATATGTATTTATATTAATATAAATATAATTTAAAGTCCAGTTCTTGTTTGTCACAAAATTTTATATACGTACAATTTTTTTTAAAAAAAGTCACAAAAGAGAATATTATCATTTTTTAGTAATGAATAATCATAAATACTTGAAAACATAACTTAAAAAAAATGCAAAAAAATTTTTTTTAACAAGTTAGGCTTTTTTGTTTTTCGAAAAATATATGATCCACAATTTTCTCTGTAACTTTGAAGTCAAAATAAATTTCAAAAATAAGTTATTAATATGTATTCCTATTAGTATAAATTTTTATCCAGTTTTTGCTTTCACTAAATTTAGTAAATGTAAAAATTAATCTGAAAAAATAACAAATGTAAGACTTTTTGGGAAATCTTTGTTCTCGAGAGTTTTTACACAAAAATTTAAATAAAAAAAGGGCCGGACATTGTCTGGACTTTATAATTTAATACTTGATGTTGAAGGTTCCATTATAAAAGATTTACCTTTAATAGATTTAACAGTATAAATAATCTCTTGAATTGTATAAAATTTCCAATTTCTTCATTTTTTTATAACAGCAATAATTTGCTAACTTTGACCAGTCACTGAAAAGAAAGTAAACAACTTAGTTAATTGATTTTTACAGCTAAGGATGCAGAATTTTATCTACTTTTACCCTATACCAAAATTTATTATAAAAACTCTATTTTTAAATTTCAATTAATCGCCACTTTGATACCATTTAAACCTAATGTGCGCCGCTACTAAGAGAATTATTAAGTTATTTGCCACAGAGCGAAAAAAGTGTTAAATTTTCGAAAGCATCTGTTTGATAAAACGTTGTCAAATTGAAACAAAAATTTAAAAATGCCATTGCTGTGAAATATACAACACCCTGTTGTTATTATTTATACCGTACATTCTCGTATCGCTAATTTATTTTAACGTAGCCATATCTCAAAAAAATCGAACTTGGCAAAATGCGACTAAAGTTCTCAAAACGTAGCCTTATATAATGATTTAATAAATTATATTTTGCTATGACTTCGGTTCAGTTTGTGATATAATATTAGCAGTATTCAACAAAAAAAGCTACGTTTTTATGTCAACAGTTTTTATTTGCTACTTTTTTGTTATAACCTGGGTGCTCGCTTTTTTGCAACACAAATTTTATTCTCTAATCAAGAATGGATTTTTATCAAAATTTAGATAGCAAAAACTCCTGGGGAATTTTTATTCATAATTCGGTTATATTTCCGGTGTCCATTTCTTGATTTACCTTCACCGAAGGTAAACTGATATAAATAAGCCTGGCATTGCGTTTGTAATTTCTACAGTACTGATCTTAGACCCTATAAAGTATATATATTCTGTGTCCTTGTGAGTAGCAAAGTTGATTTAACGGTGTCCATCTGTCCGTCTGTCTGTAGAAATGGGTTTTTCCAACACCCTAGATATGATGGGGACTTGGTTGCTGTATATTTCGTTCACATCTGCTCCGGTAAATTTTGCTATTGAAGTTCAGCCAGATCAGTTCAGATCCTCTTTTCATAAAATCGAATGCTGTTGCTGTGTTTTTGATCCATCACACCGAAAGTTAAAGGTATATATCAGGGAAGTTTAGAATACCGATATATTGGTATCGGCGATATTTCAATTTCGATGCAATGCTTGGTGTGAACCTGCAGCCTTAGTCGTTTTGCTTTGCACCATCGTAGTAAATGTTCTCTCATTAATAAAATTCTGCTTTTTTTAATGATTTTTGTGAGAATAAAAATCACGTTGCTGCAAATTTTGGGTTTTTTCGAAAAGGCCATAAAATTCATAAGCAACGCCACTGCTACATTGTCTGACGCAATTGCGCTAGTTAACAATCTTCGAACATTATTACAAAATACTATTATGGAATAAACTGAGACGGATAATAGTTTAGAGTCCCACTATTTGCCGACTTAATTAGCATTGAAAGCTTAGAGAATAATGACCTATTGTTTACCTACAATTCTTGACCTTCAATACAAAGCTCTAAAATTTCAAAAGAAATAGATCGTAATAACGTTTTATTAAGCTACTTAACATGACTCTGCATTTCGAAAGTGTTGAAGAAGACACGGTAACCCCTACACCCAGTGATGCCAATAGAAATTAAAAAAAAGCCCTACGTGTCTAAAAAAAATCCCTTTTTTCCCTACAACCAACAAAAAATTTACCTAAACTTTTCCCCCTACACCCAGTGATGCCCATAGAAATTTAAAAAAATCCCAACATGTATAAAAAAATCCCTTTTTTCCCTACAACCAGCAATAATTTTCCCAACACTTTTCCCTACATTAAAAATGTATTGTTTTTAGTAACAGGCAAACAATATAAATTTTGCAAATATTTATATTGAAACATTTATTAACAACAAGAAAAAAACCAAAATAAAAATGTACATGCTATACATACAAAAATTCAATTTCAAATATAACTCTGTTTGACCTGTTTAATTTTTTTCTTTTGGCAGAAACCCGACTATATGCTTAATTTCCTTTCCTCATATATTGTCCTTTTGAAAGGACTTAACATTTTTCCAGAACACTTATTTTAAAAAATTTTGTTTTTAATATAAGTATCTATTTTTTTTTAGCAAACTCGAACTAGGTACCAAATAAAAGGGAGGGGGAACAAATATATAAAAATTTCATTAAAAAATATGTCCGTCCATATCCTTAAAAGCTTTTAGTAAAATTTTTTTACAAATTTCAAATTGTATTATTTTATTTCTATTAGTTAAGAAGGTGTAATGGTTTTTTCTCGGTACAAAATTAATTTTTATGTAAAAACTTCATTCATTAGATATTCGTTTTTAATATTCACATACAGTTATAACCAAATATATAATACAAATAAGCGAATTTTTGGCAAATGTGAACCCGAATATTCGTCGCCAACCTTATATATACGTACATGGTTTTGGTACTTATTAAAGATTGCTCAAGTTATAGGGTTTCTGTTAAAAAATATAATATTTTTACTTAAAAGCTATTTAATATGAAACATTTTAGTTTTTTACAAAATTTTTTGAAAATGAGATAATATTTTGATAATTCCCTACATTTTTTTAAAAAAAATCTGTTCTTCTTTCCTAACTCTTGAAATTTTTCGAAAAAATCCATACAAAAAGCGAAAATTCCCTACTGTTGGCATCACTGCCTACACTTCTGAAAATGTGATAGGAAAATTTCGAAGAGGTTGAGCCTCTTTGGATCCTACGCTATGGTTCATCTAAAGAAGAAGTTTAAAGATACCTTATTTCTTCTAATTTTTCTAGGTACACAGATCGGCTTGTTTTCTGGCGCAATAAAATATTATAGGCAAAATTTTAGAACACCGCGTAGAAAACCTGAGTTTTCAAATCAGTTCTGTTGGATCTAATGACTATGGGTACGTTCGTACATGTAGTTGTTTCGCGTCACTGGCGGATCGGTAAAATTGAATGTTCGTAAAACCATGTAAACAACTTGTCATCACTCTCATACGTCAAAAGTTTTTTATGCAGTGATGCCGCACCTCTGTTAATTCAGTTAATTTGCTGTTGCAATAACTTTTGACATAAAAGGGTTTGTTTTATTTGGTTGTTCTTTTTCTCGTAATTTATAAGAAAACTGTCACTTTTTGGATCAATATTTTCAATTAAACTTTTCATTGCTATTGTTAATAAAATTTTAATAATTATTTTATGTTCGCTGTAAAAAGACGTTATAGATTTATGTATATCCAGAGAGCGGCAACAGCTTAAATTTCCAAATTAGGTACAAGCATCTTGGTTATCAATACACAATATATGACAAATGTGGGCGAGATTGGAGAAGTGGCCGTGGCACAAAATTTAGATTTAAATCTAAAGAACAGTATTTATATAACTGTCTATGAAGTCTATATGTTTTCTTTTGTGTTTAAATAATTTTTTTTTAATAACGGTTGAAGAATGTTAGTGGTGGCAATGTTGTTATTTTTTCTTTAATGTGGCATTTTAGCAGGGAAAAACTAGTAAATTTAAATTGACATTACTCAATTTAAATTTAGTCTATAAAAAAAGCAATGGTGTAGCAAGTGCGAATATATTGGCGATTTCTTTACTGAGAAATATGTTGCATATTTTTAGATAAACTCAATCTTATATTTATGCTCTCAAAAAATAATTTAATTGATGCCACAAAATACATCCCTTTGCCCCAATGTGTATTATGGTGATTATAGTATGTTGTCATAATAAGACCAAATGGTGACAAAATTACAAATATTGACGCCATCCATTATGAAATTGAACACAAACGTAGTTGACTCACTTTTGTCAATGGATGGTGTAATTTTTGGTATTTTTATAGCGGACTTTTAATCTGTGTAGCAATGGAAGATTTTTTTTAATATCCCATGAAAATTATTATAAAATGTCTGTGTTTTATGAAATAAAATATACATACATTTGTTCAAAACCATTTATTGTTATTTCAAATTAAAAGTTTGAATAATCGATAACGTATAAACTTGTAAGCGTTATCGCTATGGAACAATTTGGGGATTAAGGCTGAAAAAACCCTAGTATAAATAACTATACTGGATTTGATCGGTACACAAACATTTTGGCGAGATTATTCAAAACAAAAGTGATTTCCACTTATGAGCATATGCATATGAGCACTACGTTCAGTTGCGAACTTACGGTCAAAAAATTTTGTGTACTGGTTTATACTTGAATGTTACATTAATAATGATTGTAAGAAATTGTATGACTAAAATAATATAATTCATTTCGTTTTTTATATTGGGAAAAGGATACTCGCCTCAAGCAGCCGTGGAAAATTAATATTGAATTATCTTTTATATTGGGGCCTATACTATGGTTACGAGGTTATATGGACTGACCCACATATTAAATTTCTGAGTCGACCGGTATTAGAAATGAAGTATTACCAAGAATAAATTTATGACGTTACAAATATTAACATAAATGCCTAATACATTTCTCTATGATAGTTTTCCATTTAACAGGTGCAAAGAGAATTTAAAGAGAATTCCTTGCAATTGTATTCCACACATTTGTGGACACTAGAACTTTTCATATATGTATGTATGTATGTATATCGGTCTAATTAAAATCATTATTTTAAATATACTATTAAACTATGATGCATCAAAAGCAATTATGGTACGTTCCTCTTTTAAAATAAATTTATACTGCGCATGAAGTCACAAAACACAAAATCGTCGCTCAAAGCGTCAACAACAAACCGACCTGTGCAATACATAATCTTTTTTATTTGATTCATGCTATAAAGTCCCTATCAATCGAATTTAAAATCAGGTAAGAAAGAATTGTCGGTCAAGCCCGACCATTTGATAACCTACACCAGAGTATATAAGAACAATATTTCGAGAGTGTACACTATTCGGAAGCCATGGCCAATCATGGAGACCCGTCAGAACAAAATTATGTTAAGTTTTATGTAAAAGTTATTTATCCCAATTAGTATAGCGATATCTGCATCTAAGTGCATGAGATTTATTTGTCTTTAAGTATTTTAAGAAGGGGGGTTTATATGGCACCTACCGTTCATTGTGGACCTACCACCACAAAATTGTGATATAGTAGATGTTATGCTATAGAAGTAATTTCCGTTAAATTTTATATAAAAACCAACATTTCTAAGAAAGTTATGACATGAAAAACTATTTTCGGGAGTAGTTTTTGTATGTGAGCTACGTTTAAATATGTACCGATTACAATAAAATTATCTTAGATGATTTAGATTGCAACAAAATTATTGGACTAAATTTTATTTACATAATAACATTAAACAATGGTTTATTGGCGCAAAGACTGAAAGGATTTTGTATGTGTGGATATTATAAACCGATTCTCAACATTTTTAATGGGCTTCTTCCCTATGGCAATTAAAACGTATGTGCAAAATTTAATTCAATTACGTTCGAAATTGCGGCCTGTACTTTGCGCACAAAGTTACAGACAAGCAGCCAGCTAACCGGACGGAAGGACATCGTAAGATCGTGAGTGATTCCGACGCTATCGGTATACCAGAAAGTGGATTTTTATTTATAAGTATTACACAAGATCAGCACAAATGCATAATATGCTCTCCAATGTTTAGCCTTAGGTATAACAAAAAGAAGGAACTGTCGGTGAAGCCCGATAACATAATATCCTCCACCACTGTATTCGCAGGCCATTTTTTAAGTCCTTGGGCAAATAAGGACTTACAAAACATAATAATGTAATAAGACTTAGGCTTATATAGGAGGTATTCGTGCCGAATATTATCTAGATATCAACATCTACATATGGGCACTACCACAGAGAAGCTCTCTTTTTCATGTAATGTTAAGCCTATAGTACACTTGACTTCATCACACAACACGCAATGTTTATTGTGGCTTTTCATTGACGTCAAAATTACGTCAGAACCACATGCGCATGTGTCTTTTTACATGCCGTGTACTATAGGCTTTAGGCCACCAAGCAACTAACACAACAAACCAAAACGATTTAGAAAGAACTTGTAGAAAGCTTAGTAACATAACCCTTAAGCTTGGAAAAGTGTTGTAAAAAGCTTATTAAAAATATCTTAATAATGAAAACTGAACCCTTACGATAATATTTCTTGTATATAATATATTGTTAGCTAAAAAGTCTAATTAAAGGATAAGCCTACAGAAAAAACTTTTCGAACTTACAAGCACTCTGTTTTAATTTATATGGCATATTTACAAAAAGTTTCTTAATAATATACGGTCATGTTCTGGAAATCGAAATCACTTGAAATTAAAATCGAACAAATTATGAAAACTTTCCTGTGTTAAAAATTCATTTAAATATTTCCTTTTATATACCTTGTCGTTTGAGGATCACTTTCATTTAACAAAACTACTTTTGAATTCAGGGAAAGCTGCTTTTATTTTTACAAAAATTTAATTGAAAATCTTCGTCGATTTCAATTTCATGCGACTTCGATTTTAAGAATTGGACGATAATATTTAATTACTTTTTTTTAGTTGAGCAATTTTTTAAACACTCTTCACTCTTCGAACAAAACACAAAGACTGAAAACTTTAACTAATAATACAAATCACGCGTCAAATGCCTAAATCACGCGGCAAATAACGGGACTTCATTCTCACAAACACTTACGAGACTATAGCAAGAATAAGTAATTTGCAATCATATTTGTTGTCATGTTGTAGGAAATCTCTTATGATAAGCTTTTCCTACAGCTCATCTACCTTTTGCTTGTGGAATGGTGTGTGGGGAACCTTTTATATTAGACCCTTGTTGTTCAAATTTGTCCTGTTTTTCACTAAATGTAAAGCGGCTTGCGCTTTTCACCAAAATACAAAACAATTAAATAATATATTGTTACGAAATTAGAGTTATTTAAGAATTATTTATGGTTTTAGTTATAATTTATCTTGTAAATTATAGTTTTATGTCATATTAGTTTATATTCTTATGAACGCCACTGTACTGAATTTTGTAGCAATTGTAATTATAGACTTTAGATTTAGATGTATAACAGTTATTTTAAAATAATTCGAACACAGCATTCTAGAATCTACTACATGGTTCTTGAATCAACTAGGAATAGTTTGAACTATAAATACAGGCTAACTCATAAAAATTTAGTGTAGTTTGATTGGAGACATTAAACGGTTCAGATCGCTACTTACAATAGTGGTTAAATTTTGTGAATTTCAATAAAGTTTGTTAAGATGAATTCGTGTGTGTATTTATTTTGATTTGCAACTAAAAGCACTCAAAAGTTTATTATTAAGGGAATAAACCTTAACTCGTTTTATAAAGTAAAAACGTAACAATATAAATTTTTCTTTAAGAAACGATTTAAATTGATTGGTTTCGAACGTGACAAAAAGTAGACTTTTCTGTGGAAATGTCCATATATGAAAATTTTCCATCATAAAGTGATATTAACCTATTGTCAATTAAAGACATACCATAATAATAAAATATATTTTCAGTTGTAATATGTGTATGGAAATTATGATAAAATATAGACCAATTCCACTAAAATCTTGTAAGATGATTAAGGTTACAATTGAATATTTTTGATTCGAATATAATGTAAGTGTCAACATCATTTATGGGTACTCTTTCTTTTTGGAAAGAAATGTTAATGAGGGCTAAGTGAAATAACTGAACGATGCTGATCATTTTCTACTAGCAATTAAAACCCATTTACCAAATTTTATCAAAGTACCTCCAAAATTGCGACCTGTACTTTGCTCACAACCTTTACATGGACAGACCACCAGCCAGCCGGACCGTCCGTCGTTAGATCAATTTAAAAAGTGATCGGTCTGTATACTAAAAGGTAGGTCTGGAACAAATATTTGTTTTTCTATATGGTACCACACATCAAAATTAGTTTAATTAGTCATCTTTGGACCATATATACACTTAAGAAATATTAACCAAACCAACAAACAATTTTAACTGTCTAAACAAAATTCGTTATTTCACAAGTCACAAAATGTTAATAAATTATTAACTTCTCTATGAAATGTAATATATCACTAAAATAATGTCAAAACTTTCAACATTAATCCTACATATTAAGTTGTTAAAATAGAACTGTATGGAACTAGATAAAGTTACTAATGGCAACACATAACTTTTCAAGAAAATTTTAACTTTTTTTTTGCCTTTATTCATTATTTTTGGTTTTATAAGTTTTAATAATAATTTAAATAAATTTTCAGCATCATAAGAAATAACCGAAAACGAGGCATCAAACGTTTGACTACTACATAAAATGCAACCAACCGCAGCAACACTTTTCCACCTCAAAGTCAATGCAATGGAAACTGTGTTAATTGAATTATATCATAGTTGAACAAACAGACACTAAAATACAAACACACATACCTACACCTGCATACATGAAACACACTTACTCACAAACGCACACACAATTTGGTAGCAAAATTTTTGGTATCTATCAAAAATATACGAGTGCAAGAGCACCAAGTGGCTGCTGAAGAGGCAGAGTAGACAGGAAAAGTTGAAAAGTTTTTTTTTTACATCCTCAGTACGAGTATATTGTACAATTTCCTTGGCAGTGGGTACAGAGATTCTATACATTCATATTTTATATTTGTCTTACTAAATGCTTGTCCGTCCTACTTTTCAGAGTGTTTATATAGATATTTATGTGAGTGTGTTTGTGTTTGCTGTAATTAAAATACCAAACATTTGTTCAGGTAAATAATAATATTTTCACGCTAAAAAACAACAACAACAGAATATAATTTTTGGTGCAAAAAGTGGTGTATGATTATAAAAGAATTTATTTTATATTTATGTTAGATATTTAAAAAAAAGTGTTTGGTAGGATTGGTGGGAAAGGATGTAAAAACTGAACGTCTGTGGAATAAAAAATCATTGAAGCAAAATGTTAACAGCACTATTTCTTTAACTTTCTAACCTGGCTTGGTCTCTCCATAGATGTCGTTCTCTTTTTTTTAGTTTTCACAAAAAGAAATACTTGTTAAAAAGTTTTTTACACAAAGTTTTGTGAAAAATGAAATAAATATTTGCCTCCATGTAAAGACGCCAAAGGGTTGCATTCTACGCACACAGATACATATAAAGCGAAATTTGTGTATTCGAAAGTAACTATAAAGTAGCAGAGATCAGTGGTAAAGTCAAAATGGGCGACCAGGTACGGGGCAATATCGGGGATTAGAATGGAAAATCCTGTTTTTTTTTTTGCTTTAAATTTCTTATTTATGATAAAAAAAACATCCAAAACTTTGTCAAATAATAAATTTTGCTAAATATTTTGCTTTTACTGTGAATTTATAGGAAATTTTTATTACGATTTTCTACTTTTTTGAAGATATTTGCTATTTATTGGAAGTGTGGCAAAATGTTTACTATTTTTACAAAATCTTGCAAAAATTTGCTAATGTTGCGAAATTTTGCTATATATACAAAGTTTTGCTATTGATATGATATTTTTAATAATTTTCTTTTATTGAAAATTTTGCAAACAGTTTTTACAAAGGAAATTTTAGGAAAAATCTCAAAAACATTTTTCTTTTATTGGAATTTATATATACAGGGTGACGCAGAAGAAACGTTTTAATATATTTAATAAATACATTTTTTCTTTTGCAACTTATTTAAGGCATTTATTAATATTTTGAAAATATTTAAAATTTTGCAAAAAGTACTGTCTATAGTAAGTATTACAAATATTTTTTATTCGTGGGAAATTTTACAAAAATATGCTTTATATACTAAGTTCTGCAAAAATTCGCTACTTATAGTTAATTTTACAAAATAAGGCTTTTTAAAGTTAATTTACAACAATTTGTTTGCTATTTCTAGGAAGTTTTACAAAAATTTACTATTTATAGGAAATTTGTTATTTATATTAAGTTTTATAAAAAATTGCTATTTTTAGTAAATTTAACAAAAGTTTGCTTTGAATAGTCAATTTTGAAATATTTACTATTTAGAGTAAATGTTACAAAAATTTGCTATTTAGAGTAAAAAAAAGCGGATATTTGCTATTAATAGTCAATATTGCAAATATTTACAATTAATAGCTATTTAGAGTGAATTTTACAAAAATTTTCTGTTAATAGTCAATTTTGCAAATATTTACACTTAATAGTAAATATTCAAAAATTTGCTATTTGAAGTAAATTTTACAAAAATTTGCTATTTAGAGTAAATTTTACAAAAATTTGTTTTAATAGTGAATTTTACAAATATTTACTATTAATAGTAATTTTTAAAAAAATTTTATATTAATAGAAAGTTTTACAAACATTTGCTATTCATAGAATATATTACAAAAATTTATTATTTATCGTTAAAATTAACAAAAAAAAAATTCTATTTATAGCAAATTTTACAAAAATTTGTTATTAAAGTCAATTTAGCAAATATTTACTTTAAATAGTAAATTTTACAAAAATTTGCTATTTAGAGTAAATTTTACAAAAATTTGCTATTTATAATCAATTTTACAAATATTTACTATTAAAAGTAAATTTTACAAAAATTTGCTATTTATAGGATATTTCACAATTTTAGAGTAAATTTTACAAAAATTTGTTATTAATAGTCACTTTAACAAATATTTACTATTAATAGTAAATTTTACAAAAAATGGCTATATAGAGTAAATTTTACAACAATTTGCTATTTATAATCAATGTTAAAAATATTTACTATTAAAAGTAAATTTTACAAAAATTTGCTATTTATAGGATATTTTACAAAAACTTGCTATTTATAGGAAATTCATAATAATATGCTATTTAGAGTAAATTTTACAAAAATTTGTTATTAATAGTCACTTTAACAAATATTTACTATTAATAGTAAATTTTACAAAAATTGGCTATATAGAGCAAATTTTACAACAATTTGCTATTTATAATCAATGTTAAAAATATTTACTATTAAAAGTAAATTTTACAAAAATTTGCTATTTATAGGATATTTTACAAAAACTTGCTATTTATAGGAAATTCATAATAATATGCTATTTAGAGTAAATTTTACAAAAATTTGTTATTAATAGTCACTTTAACAAATATTTACTATTAATAGTGATTTTTACAAAAATTGGCTATATAGAGTAAATTTTCAAACAATTTGCTATTTATAATCAATTTTACAAATATTTACTGTTAAAAGTAAATTTTACAAAAATTTGCTATTTATAGGAAATTTAACGAAAATTTGTTATTAATAGTCAATTAAACATAAATTTAGTATTAAAAGTAAATTTTAAAAAAAAATTTTATAGAAAATATTGAAAAAATGTGTTATCTATAGTAATAATTAAAAAAAAATTCTATATATAGTAAATTTTACAAAAATGTGCTATTTATAGTTTAAGTTTTAGAATCACCTGTCTTTATTCAAAATTATTCAACAATAGTAAATTTTACAAAAATTTGCTATTAAGAGTATCTAATTTTTCCAAATATTTGCTATTTATTGAAAATTTAACAATGTTTTGAAACATATTTCACTCTACGCCCCCATTTGAAGTAACAATTGCCTCAGGATTTCAAACACATACAATCTAATACCCACACACATGATGCAGTACTTAGTTTTAGTTTCTACTACCTTAACAAATGCTTTCAAGTTTTTGGACGCCATCCGCAAAATGTTTTCTTCGCAATTCAATTCACCACAAAAACGTTTTGAGAAATTATTGCAAAAGTTTTTCCTTCGAATGAAAGAAATGAAAAAGCATAAATTTTAAAATCAAGAAGGTGAACATGCAATTGTTTGCAAAATGTACACCAGAAAGACTTGTACGAAAAATTCAACAACAAAAAAAAAACAATTTCTAAAAGAAATTAAAAATAATATATAGAAGAAAAAAACAAAAACTATTTAAACTTATGAACACAAAGAACATAAACTAGAATATAAAGTAATAGAAGAAGCTGTTTGAGCAAGATTTGCACTCACACACGGCGGAAACGGAAACTATTTAATGTCAAAGCATTGGATGGTTTATAAGTGTTTTGTTTCCTTTTTCAGTATTAGGAATTTAAAAAAATTTGATTGTTCTTTTAAAAGTATAAAAACCTTTACGTTTTCTTTAGCATCAAGTTTAAAATTTGGAGAATAGTTAAAACTAAACAGAAAAGGACAACTTTGGTAACTTAGTATGTACGCAGTTAGACCTTTGTAGTAGTAGAGTATTTTCATGATCAGCCTCACCTATTTATTTTCAATAATTCAACAATAAAAGTATTTATTTGCTTTGCGAATGTTATTTTGCAAGAACGAAACAAACAAAAATATTTTTGTTTCTATTCCATTTCTGTGGGTGGACAGTTTGAAACAGCCAAGGTTCTTGTTGTTGTTTTTTTTATCTTAAGACATTTTCCATTTTACGAAATATGTGGCACTGTTTGTTACTTATTAATAACATTTCAACGCTCTTTACCACTTATTTTCCAAATCTACAGTACGTAACTTTGTACTAATAATAAATTCATATTTACATTAAATAGTATTTTTAAATTTAATTGCAAAAGAAAAGTTAAGCAAATTTATATATTTAGTCATATATTATTTTTATATAATTTAGCCAAGGGAAAAATTGTGCTTAAAGAGTTGTACAAATTTCGGAAAAAATTAAATTTCTAGCAAGATTTCTTAACCAGCAATTTTTAAATTTTCAACAAATTTCCCACTTGCGAAATTTCGTATAAATTGCAAATTTTCCCAAAATTTCTTAAAAATTTAAAAATTTCCTTAAAAATAATTAGTATTGTGGTTATTTTGTTGAACTATTCATGGTTTTTAATCCAAATTTTTACTATTTTAATTAGGCTTAAGTTCATTAAATTTAATTTTCATTAAATTATTTTTATGAAGAAAGGAATTTTACAACATGGGAAATTAATTAAAATTGTTATTGATAATTTTCATTCTTGACTGACCTGGGATTCGAGGCCAGGCTGGCTGGCGTGTGATTCGAACCCAGGCGGCTGGTTACCCTGACATGTTTCGACCTCAACCACTAGGTCTTCTCAAAGGGATTTGCCGTCTTACACTCGCAGCCATCGATGACTGCTGACGTCAGTAGTCAAACATCAATCCTTAAACCAAATTGTATTTTAACCTTTGGTAGATCGAAATTTGCTTTTTGAATGATTATCCATTTTTAATTGATCTCACATGTTTTCCTTACTTCTGTTTTTTCGTACTTTTGTCAAGAATTCTTCTTGAAGTCCAAAGTACATTTTTTGTTTATCATGTTTTTGTCTTTCTTTTTTCTTGTTGACATTTTACAGCACAACTTGAAGGACAAATGAACACATAGAGCTTGTGCCTTAGCTTTAACAATAATAAGTATTGTGGTTATTTTGTTGAACTATTCATGGTTTTTAATCCAAATTTTTACTATTTTAATTAGGCTTAAGTTCATTAAATTTAATTTTCATTAAATTATTTTTATGAAGAAAGGAATTTTACAACATGGGAAATTAATTAAAATTGTTATTGATAATTTTCATTCTTGACTGACCTGGGATTCGAGGCCAGGCTGGCTGGCGTGTGATTCGAACCCAGGCGGCTGGTTACCCTGACATGTTTCGACCTCAACCACTAGGTCTTCTCAAAGGGATTTGCCGTCTTACACTCGCAGCCATCGATGACTGCTGACGTCAGTAGTCAAACATCAATCCTTAAACCAAATTGTATTTTAACCTTTGGTAGATCGAAATTTGCTTTTTGAATGATTATCCATTTTTAATTGATCTCACATGTTTTCCTTACTTCTGTTTTTTCGTACTTTTGTCAAGAATTCTTCTTGAAGTCCAAAGTACATTTTTTGTTTATCATGTTTTTGTCTTTCTTTTTTCTTGTTGACATTTTACAGCACAACTTGAAGGACAAATGAACACATAGAGCTTGTGCCTTAGCTTTAACAATAATTAGTATTGTGGTTATTTTGTTGAACTATTCATGGTTTTTAATCCAAATTTTTACTATTTTAATTAGGCTTAAGTTCATTAAATTTAATTTTCATTAAATTATTTTTATGAAGAAAGGAATTTTACAACATGGGAAATTAATTAAAATTGTTATTGATAATTTTCATTTCCTTAAAATAACATATTTCCCAATAATTTCCTTACAATATTTACTCAAGATTTCAAATAAAAAAAATTTACTCAAGATTTGAAATAAAAAATTTGCTTTCTCGAAATTTCCTATAAATAGCAATTTTTGCAAAATATCCAATAAATATTATTTTTTTTTTTTTTTTTTTTTGTCAAAATGTCATAAGTAGGGAAAATGTACATAAGATTTCATATAAACAGCAAATTTTCGAAAAAAAAAAACGATGTGAGACAACACGGCCATTGAATATCTCGCGCATAAGAGCCTGTGAGCACGTTCATAAGACGTAACTTTTGCGCCAGCTGTTGAGTGTTTTCATACAAACGATAAGTCACATGCATGAGGAACAACATGGTTCTAAGAATATGGTTCTAACTTTGGTTGAAGTTAACAAATTTTGTTGAAAATAGAATCATGTGTTATTTGGAAAGTTCAAATCTTAACAAAAAGAATCTGGGAATTATTTCTTTTCATAAGTTACTTTATTATATTCAACATTTTTATTTTTTCAAATTTATTCTAAGAGCTAAATTTCAGTTATTTATTTTATAAAGCTTTTTTGTAATAGTTCTATTCCTTAATTCTTTTTAAAGGAATAGAACTATTATAAAAAAACTTTATAAAATACATAACTGAAATTTAGCTCATAGAATAAATTCGAAAAAAATAAAAATGTTGAATTTAAGAAAGTTTAAATCCTAAAATTAAAAAAGTAATAAGCATAAGGATAATGAAATAAGTGCCATTTTTTAATATACAGACCTCCATTATTTATTTGTTTATTTATTGGTTGTTCTAAATTAATACTTACATATTTTATGATTTCATTTTGTATTCTTTAAAATGATTTTTTTTAAATAAGTAGTTTTCTAATTTAATAAGGCGAATTTTTCGGCACAGAAATAATGAGATTATATTATTAGAAATGATGAAATATGTCTTTCTATGCACTATATTTACAAAGAAAAAACTTGTTTTTTCATGATTAAAGCCATGAGATTTAATGCATTCAATCACTGTTAGTGATAGGGAAAAAGTTTGCAATAGCACTCAATTTTTTTTAGTTCTAGTGAAGAAAATACCAATCATCACTACAGCTAGTAAAAAATAGTGCAAACATATTTTATTGCAGTTTTATTTAGTGAAAGTGCAATGCTGATTTAAATCAATATTTAGTGCACTACTCCCAACTAATGGTAATTCACTCTGCTTTAAGGTTTGACCACAAGAGGTTTGCCGTTACCACAAGCAGCACCTACCAATTTCAAATTGTTTAAAAAATTTTCACCAAAAAAGGAAGTAATAGATACAAAAACTAAATACTGTACCTGCTTTTAAGTAGTTTTTTTCTGTTTAATAAAAACAAACGGTAAAAAATTAAATTTTGTTCTCTTATTATAATACAAAAGAGTAGCAGATGTACTTTACATCAATAGGTGTCTTTAAAGGTCTATGTCGTATATAATGGACATTGATTAAAGGTCAGGGGAGATACTTTAGACGAAAAGTAATATTTTTTACTATACCTAAATTATTTTTGACCTTGAAAGGGTTAAGATACACTTACTAATCTAAATTTACTATACATGAACATACATCGAGACCTGAGGACAAGAAGGTTCTATTTGCACCAAAACTACTTTTGAGGAAACTTAGGATGAATATTGTTAATTACTTTACTTAGTCCGTGTCCAATTAACTTGAAAAGAGGTTTTGAATAATTCAAATTTAGTCCAGAAATATAATATTATGTTTTTAAAAATGTCCATGTTACTGTATTAGTTTTCCCATAAATCGAGTCTCAAAAAACAGATAGAACTCTAATACCCAACGATTAGTGACATGCATGTGGAATAATATGGTTCTAAGAGCGAAATAGGACTTTGTGTACCGGTAGGAAATTTTTTGAAGATAGGAGCATGTGTTATTTGGAAAGATCAAATTCTGAAATTAATTTAACAATAAGAATAAGGATAGTGAAATAAGTGGCAATTTTTTTTAATACACTTACATATTTTATGATTTCATTTTGTATTCTTTTAAATTATTTTTTAAATAAATAGTTTTCCTTTTTAATAAAACGAATTTTTCGGTACGGAAATAATGGGATTCTTTTCTTCGAAATGATGCAATATGTGTTTTAACTTCAGAAAACTTTTGACTTAATAAATTCGTTGTTAACAGATCTTTATGGAAACCTTAAAGTTCCAAGCCAAAATCGCTTACAAACGCGAGTAATATTTCCAGACAATTCTTCAAATTAGATTAAAAAAAGTTTCGATGAGAATTTCTAGACTTGTTTCTTTTCCTAACACTTTTTAACCCCAGAGTTGATATCAAAATATAATTTGACGTTCCTTTTTGATCCATGAAGTAAAAATAGTTTCTCACTCTCGGTTGGTGTAACGACTTTTTGACAGACAAATTTAGAGATCGTTCATCAGTTTTATTATAATTTAAAATTTCTTTTCGTGCCACTTCTTTTCCTAGAGAGCTTATACTAGCTTCCACTGTCTGGTGTTTTTTTTTTTGTCTTAAGTTTCGCTTACAAGATATTTGGTTTATGGCCCGTTTTGGGTTCTTTCAGAGGTTAATGCAACTTTTGGTTCATCCTCAACCACATATTTGTCATTGATTACCAAACTACATACAAATGTATATGTATTTCCTCGATGACTGCTTGTTCCAAGCCAAAAGAATTTTTGATAACGTATCTGAGCACCATCCTAATGAAAAATGTTCTTATTTCGCAAAGCACTAGTGCTATCATTTAAAAATTAAGCGCACATTTATGCGGTACGCAATAAGACAGAGAAATATGAGGGTAAGTGAACGAATTCCTAATAAATTTTATAAAAATATAAAACATTTAAAGGACCATGGCATTCCCTTACTAAGAATCAATTTTGTAAGGGAGAATATTAAAGAATAACTTCGGCTAAGCCGAATCTTATATGTGAAGGGTAAATAAGATTCGGAGCGATAAGAGAGTTATGTAAATACCGGTATAAAAAAGTATATTTTGTGCCACGCCTACCTGTTCAATCCCACCCAAAATTTTCTCGGAAGTTGTGTGTGGATAACCAAGATGCTTGGACCTTATTTGGAATCTTCGGCTCTTACCAATCTCCATATATGCAGATAAATCCATTATGTTTTTGTACGGACACTTCTCGAATCCCGCCCAAATTTTTTTAGAGAGCTTGTGTATTCATAACTAGAGTATTCACTCGGTGAACCGTTAAACGGTTAACCGATTAATTACTTCTCGCTTAACTGACCAGTTAATTTAAGAATGGCTATTTTCGATTAACGATTAAACCGGTTAATTGCAGTCGATTAACCGATGTAGCGAAATTTTTAATATTTTGTAGTATTATAAGACATTTTTGGAGTTTTTAATTATTTGTTTTGTCTCATATACAAAGAGTATGTGTTTAGAAAATATTTTTTCATACAAACAAAGGAGATGTTCTGTGATCTTTATTTTAAAAAAGTGTTTGCTGTCAACAGCTTTCAGTTTTACGTACTTTTTATATGTATGTGTTTAGTTAACTGTTTCATCTCATATTTTCTCATATTAATCTTTTAACAGAATTAACCGAAACAATTAGAAGTGTTAAATATTTAAAAAATTAAGACAGGACTCTAATGACATAATGGAATATTTTATATGTTTAAAGAAATCCATGAAAAGGACTGAGAAATTCGATATTCTGTATTATGAATTGCTTTCGATTTCTTAAGCATCTACGATAAGAGAAAGAATTTTTTCCAGGTCAAGTTTAATCAAAACTAAAGAATAGAATTGATTAAATTCTAAAAATTTTTCTAAAAGATTAAACTATTGAAGTAAGTAACTAATAGAATTATCTAACAGTTTATTTTTTAATTACTATGTACATAATATTTATGTATTGATTAAAAAATATGTTTATATATTTATGACTTATGATTTTGTTTGCTCGTTTTAGTTCAGGAATTGTTATGTTTGTTACGAGTATGTTAATGAATTTTTTTTTTTTGTAAAAAACTCCAAATAATAAATAATTTATGCATTTATATTTATTGAAATTATTTAATTTATAAAACAATAAACTTTAAACGCTTAACCGATCAATTACAAAATTAACTGATTAGACCAAATGTTTGTCAAATGTTGTCTTTTGATAACCAAGATGCTTGTACATTCGAGCGACTCAAAAAAAAAGGGGTTTTGTTACCCCTCTGAAAATAAAGGTTGATATGTTTTATGATGATTCCCAAAATATTTTGGTTCTAGCGTTGACCGTCCGTGATCTGGACCATTTTTAAAAAAGTCCTTTTTTCAGTTTTTCGAATTTTAATATACTTTGCTCCAAGACGACATAAAAAAAATTGGGTATCATCGAAAAGAGTTTTTGAAGCAGCAGCCAATGGTATATAAAACTTGACCACTTGCGACCTACTAATTGAGATATTTAACTAAATACATATTTTCGTTTCGGGTTTTCATACAAATTCTGCTTATGTGGAAGAAATGTTCTGCTTTTCAAATTGAATCTGTTTTTAAATAATGTTAATTAATTTTTTTTTTTTTTTGTAATTATTCACATAAAACGCGAAAATCGCGATATATATTATCTTTTTTTCATATATAGGCAATATGGGTATTAAATTTTTTCATTTTTCAATTTACCAAAATGTGAAAAATACATTAAAAAAAAATAAAATTAATAAAAAAAAATACGTAGAATTTGTATGAAAACCTGAAACGAAAATATGTATTTAGTTAAATATCTCAATAATTAGGTCGCAAGTGGTAAACTTTTTTATACCATTGGATGCTGCTTCAAAAACCCTTTTCGATGATAACAAATTTTATTTGTGTCGTCTTGGAGCAAAGTACAAACAAATTCGAAAAACTGAAAAAAGACCTTTTTTAAAAATGGTCCAGCTCACGGATGGTCAACGCTAGAACCAAAATATTTTGGGAATCATCATAAAACATATCAGCCATTATTTTCAGAGGGGTAACTAAAACACTTTTTTCGGCTCCATACAACTTGAGTCGGTCTATTGTATTGGGTATTGATGTTCTCTAGATATACAGAAAAAACCAGCAAGGTATTTATGCGTAAAATTAGAGGCAGTCGTTGTTCTCAGTAATTTATGTACCGATCTGTACCTATGTTCTGTAACTTTGGTGAGAACTTCTCGCATCGAAAACATGTGAAACAACATATTCCATCGTTTCTCGAAAAAGTGAGAAAAAAGTGTGTCTGTAACTCATGTCGAAAATTATCATAAGAGATTCCGTCGATATGTTATAAATTTCATAATATTCCACTCGAAGCCGATTAGAAATTGCAGATGTTGAAAACGCCAGTCAAACGTATCGTTGACGGCGACCAATTTTGACTAAAATTTAAAAATTTTCCACGACGGCGGCGAGAAAACAACCGTCGGATATACCAAAAAATGTGAAGTGCGCCTTTAATGTTTGTTGATGAACAAATTGCTTTTAAAACATTCGTATATTTTTAAAAAATTTTAATAGCCAAATAATTAAACAATGAAAAAATCTGCCAAGAACATATTACTTATCTCTTCCGTGTTAATATTCATTGCATTTTGCATTTTTAACTAATTTTTTAGTGTTAAAAATTTTTCTCACCCCGTTTTTATGAGTGAGTTTATTGGACAGTTCAAAGTGGGAACTTTCTCACAAAAATTTTATAGACACACTTTTTCAGTGTATTGGCGAGAAATTTTCTTACTTGACTGTTATTACTCGCCAACAATGTTACAGACACAGTTAAGTGGGAAAAACAGCTGTTTGTTTCAATTTATGGCATTTTTGTTTCATTTCTTACATTTCAATCGAAAAGTTTCTCGACGCGAGAGTTACAGAACTTGGCTTAATTTCAATAGCAAGCTTTAACGGAGTATATGCGACATAAATATATATAATTAAAGCGGTTTTTTTTTGTCAAAAATAAGTTGCTTCAAAGTGCAATATAAAATTAATGTCTTCCGTGAGCGAGATGGTAAGCTAATCTTTTACAGTTTTCCCTTACAAGCCTACTACGTTTGAAATTTTATAGAGATGGTTCTTTTTGCAAATAAAATTGGGGTAAAACTATTTATCAATAAAAGATATAGCCGCTTTAGAGCGATACGATATATAACTCATTTTTGAAAAAGAAAAATTTAAGTTAAAAAGCGTTGCCTTAAGCTTTCGACGTATTTTGAATTTTCTGCTTTATTACTTTTACAAAGTGGGAAATGATTTTACGATCCTGGCAACGCTGGGTTTTCGTAAAAATTGATACATTTTTGCAAACTTTTAAGAAAATATATTTTCTAAAAAAATTGAAATTTGTTAAGAAAATTTTCGACTTAAAATTATCTTTTTCTATGAAAAAAAAATATAAAACTGAAAGTAAAAAATAATAAGAAATAGCAGGTGAAAAAAGCTCCTCACCTTTAATATTTAGTTAAAAAAGATTTAGTTTTTTTAAATTTACTTTAAACCTCCATAAATAAATAAAACATTCCTTTGACATTTTTATTAAGATTTTTGTAAAAAAACATTTTTCTGTCTTCACGTTATTTTGAAAACTTTTTGGCAGGCATTGCCAAAAAAGAAGTAACTAAAAAAAAGCTGTAGTTGTACGAGTAATAAATATGTGGCTGGCAAACGAAAAATTAAAACGGAAGTATTTCTACCTTCTTTTCGTTTCGCATTGGAGACAAATAAAAACACTTTGTAAACTTAAATTAAATTTTTATTCGAATCTTGTGCTCTTACGCACACATGCAGAGAAATTACAAGAAATACACTTTTTCCTTTGTTTTGGAGACCCCACACTCTAGTTTCCTGAAATGTATTCCAAATTAAATGAGAATAAGAAAAAGAAAAACTGACAGCGTGAGGTAAAATAGCTAAAAAAAAATATAATAAATTTACTTAAAAAAAAAACTTTTTCTATTTTGTTAGAAAATTATATTTTATTTTATACACAAAATGTAGACATTTGATACTGCTGCCATATTCAAACAATTTTCACAAGAAGCGACAACAGCATGGGACCAACTCTTGGCCTCTAAACAAATTCCTTTCTATATCAATACTATTCCAAATAATTTCTATTTTAAAATTAAAAAAAAAAACGCGCTGCTGTTGGTACGAAAGGAGTGGATGCAACCGTATCTCCTCTATAATTTGACAGCAAAGACACACGCTAAGAAATACTTGTTTCTATTTGACTTTTACACAAAAATAAAAATGCACTTGACTTTTTGTAATTTCTGTTAGAAATAAACGCAGAAAAAATTAAATGCTATAAAAATGTATTTGATCTTTTACGTTTCTTGGCTCTGCACTTGCCACTTTGATTATAAAATTAATTTATTTTAGAAATTTTGTCTTTTCGGTTGGTGTATTTAAAAATAAGCGAATTTATTTGATTATTTCGCGTTGTTGTGAGTGTCGTTTGCATCATCAGCAACATTATAAAAAAGATTAATTTTCTATTCATTGTTGATATTTTCTGTTGGTTTTCTGCTAAAAATATAATTGAATAATCTGAATTTCTTTATTTTAATTAATTTTTAAAATAATACCTTCCCCATATTATTATTTGCTTGTATGTGGGAATTATATCGTGGTATTGTAATTAAATATGTAATTAAAATTTCTCTACCGGATTTTTTTATCGTTTGGGGATAATTTACGCTAATTGGTGTTGAATAACCAAAGCAATGTTGTCAATAATTTGTTTATAATTATACCCACACCACAATAGTGGAGAGGGTATTATGCGTTTGTGCTGATGTTTGTAACACCTTAAAATATTCGTACTACCCAGTCATCATGAGGAAGACCGAATCACCAAACTGAGTGTTTTAAAACTACCTTAGATGATTAAAAAAAAAACTAATTAATCAGTTTTGCGCTTAAAACAAGTCCCGAAAATAATTCCTAAAAATGCTTAGAAAGTGACTTGCCTAAAAACAAAACAAAATGCACAGAATGTGCGCAACTATAAATTAATCATCTAGATGATCAAAATGTGGCTGTTTCAAGCATTATTTTGCAGTCATATTAAGATTACCAAACGATGAAAATTTTTTTCTTTTGGTGATGTTACTGTTTATAACGGCCCCATTTTTTACAGATTTGAAAGTAAGTGAGTTCTGTAAATTTATCAATGTTACCACCAGCAAAATTCAAAACTCCACTTGAGATGAAGCAAAATTTCCCAATTTAAATAAAATTACACCTAATACAAGTTGACGTTTAATTTTATAAAAAAAAAAAACTTTTACAAAAAATAACAAATTAGAAAGTATAGACGGTCGTTTCCGAACATTTGATACCCCACACCACAGTATTTACAGACGTTTCCTTGTTAGGACCCATATGCAATTACTGACCTATTAAAACAAAATTATGTTATGTGGTTAAGACTAAGAATTCTTAAGCCCTTATGACACTACATTTTTTTTTCATTGAATTGATATAGAATTGATAGAAAGAAACAGCAACTATTAGAAAGAGCAAACTTGTTTGTTTTATTAAATGTTGTCAACCTTTTGCTTATGAGAAACATAAAAACAAAACAAACGAAAAGCGGTATATCGCTCAATTTACCCATAAACAGCTGATTAGCAACACTTTTAATATTTCAAGCTTGAAATGTTAATTTTAAGTTGAATAATTTTACAATTTTTTGGACATATCTTATTCTTCTATCGATAACTTTAGAAAAATTTTTGACAGTTTGCAAACTTATCTTAATACAGCTGAACTCTTTGCACTTCATAAATGTTTACATTACATTATATTTACACTGTTCACCAAAACTTGAAAAATACATTAAAAATGTAGTGTCATAAGGGCTTTAACGATGATCATTATCTAGGTATCTACATCTTCTAGAGATTTTTTTCGTCTTAAAGTGAATTAAGGGAGGGGGTTTATAGAAAACCTACGTTCAATGCTTTACGCAAAGCAAAAACATGGTTGTGGTAAACATATTTTAAGAGCAATATATTATGTTAAGATTCATGATTGTAGTCAACATATTACAATTATTATTGAATCATATTATGACCAAATATATTCATCAATATTACTTCATAATATTTTTTCTTTAATCATAATTTGTTTTTATTACATCCTATTATAATTTGATGAAATCATATTATTATCATGTTAATCATAATAAGTTAAGAAGTAATCTTATTATTATCATGTTAATCATAATAATATGTAGATTAAATCTAAAACCGAAAAATATTTTTAATATGGGGGATTTCATGTCAAGTGAACCAACTTTTGAAATCGATGTCTTCCGATATGTATAAAAAAAAATCATTTCTAACTAAAGACAAGGATTTTTAAATTTTTTAGCATATGACGTCTTGACTTACAAATTATTTTTTTTATACATATCCCACTCACATCCCACTAAGCGACCAAAACTACCTTAAAGGAAAAGGCCTAAGCTTTCTTTTGAGCCAACAAAAAATAAAAAAAAAATACCCTTTTCAAAACAAATACAAAAATAGTTTTAAATTTAAGAAAAAAAAAATTTTTAAATATTTAAAAAAAAAAACAAAAAAAAATATTAAAGGACTTATGTGGATGAGATTAAGTTTTTTAGATTATTTATATTTTTGTTTTTATTATTATTATTTTATATTAATTTAATTATTATTACAAATAAATAAAAAGATTTAATTTGTCAACATCTCTATAGAAAAAGTGATTTTATTCCTGGGATTAACATATTGTGGGTATTACAGTATCGATGGAATGAAATGCTAGTTAGGTATGTTATAAACCGTCAGATAGGTTAATTTGTCTAGTTTCTCAGCATAAGTTTTATTTTTAAGATTTTAGAAACACTTACACATAAAAAGGTAAAAATTCAAAATAGTGCATATGCTAATAATTGAAAAACCCTCGTCTTGAGTTAGAAATTATTTCTTTTTATACATATCGCACTCGCATCCCACTAAGCGACCAAAACTACCTAAAAGGAAAATACATAAGCTTTCTTTTGAGCAAAAAAAAAATACCGTTTTCAAAAAAAATAAAAAATAAGTTTTAAATTTAAAAAAAAAAAAATTTTAAAAAATTTTAAAAAATACAAAAAAAAATTTTTTCGAAAGCTTGAAGAAATAGCTCTCTAATTTGTTTGGGACAAATTTTGCTCACACCAATAGATAATAAGTTACATGGATTAGAAAGAACACCGGTTTGGCCAAAATGTTAAATTTTGACCACCTCTAACTCAGAAACTTTTTGACCGATCTTGTTGAAAATTTGTGTCTAAACTACTATACCATAAGACTTACCTTGGTGCAAATTTCATCCAAATCGGTAGACATCGATTTCAAAAGTTGGGTCACTTGACATGAAATCCCCCATATATATATATATGCTTATTTACTTACTGGCAACCTTAACGTAAAAATGTTACAGATATTTCACATCATAATATGATGCAACTTCAAACTTAACATTTTTAACCTATTTTTGTCGTAGGTCGCAATTATTTATAAATTATTTTATAGAATTGTGTTATTTTAAAGAAAAATAATGATTCTTAAAAAAAAACACAAAACAATGGTCAATATTTTTGCACCATTTTCAAACAATATTAAAATTTGTTTAGCATTGATATTTTATTTTGTAACACCTTGCAATTTCTTTTTAATGTACCTACAATTTCTTTACTTTTTAATTTCTTTCAACTTGGTTTTTTTAATGGGTATTTTTTTTAAATTGCTTAAACACTGAACAACAACTAATTCGATAGGCATGTGTAAAACAAACGACACAACTGATGCAAAAGTATTTTACAAATGGCGATAACAAAATATACAATAATAAAATTATCGAGCTTAAGGTCTTTTTATATAAAAAGCTTTAAATGATTATTATATCCAATATTTCGGCACTTCGTTGAGTGTGTTCTTCAGGGATTTTGTTTTTTATAAATTTCACAAATTTTTAAATATTTTAACAATATAACAATTAAAATGACAAAATTAAAAATTTTTTGTAATTGAATATAAAGAAATATATTTCAATACAAACTTGATCTATTACAATATAAATTAATTTTTAACTTCCGTTTCTATTTTTATAAATTAAATGTCTATAATTTGGTGCTACATTTTCAGTGTCCGACTTCAAATTAATTCTCGACATTGTTGGTACTTTTATAATTTGCAACATCTCTAACATAAATCTACGTTTATAATTATTTTCTGTATTTAATACTATTGTTTTCTCAAAATTTGGATAATGGTTTAGAAAGTACAATGAGTTGATAAAGCTGTTTTTTTGTAATGAATTATTCCTATATTTTTGGTCTGACTTATGTCCTGCTATCCTAGTTTTTAGCTTATATTTTGTTGTACCTCCATATACTTTATATCACTGTCCGCTATCATTACCCTTACAAGGTATTTTATAAACATTATTTGATATTTCCATTCTCTTGACTTTGTCTTTCATTTTAGTAAATAGTTTACATACTGTGTTAAAAGACTTATGATCTATTTTGTATATCATGTTATCATATATATTTGATTTTTCCAATCTTTCTGAAAATTTTGGTTTATATGGGCCCGATTTTTAAAATTTCTGTTCTGTAATATTATTTCGGTTATTTACTCGACAATTATCATATTGTGTTAATAAATCCGTTATTAATTGTTTAGGAAAGCTATTATCAGTTAATTTTTTTGAAATCCTCCTTTTGTTATCTCTACGAAATTCTGAATCACTTATTTTTAGAACTCTTTCTATAAAATGTTTAGCTGTATTAATAATTATTCTCTTCGGATGTTTCGAGAAATAATTAATAATCCTACCAGAAGATGTTTGTTTTTGATACCAATCTAATGTTACTCTATTACCTCTTCTAATTACCAAGGTGTCTAAATATGACAGTATTGAATTAGACTCCTTTTCAATTGTATATTTAATGTCCGATTGAAATGAGTTAAAATTATCTAACATTTGTTCCATTTCAGATTCAATAATTATACAAAATAAATTGTCAACATATTTTGTCAAGAAATTTGGTTTTTTAATTAATTTTTCAACACATATCATCATCATCATCATATATATTAATAGGCAAGTGGTTTTCTTAGGATCCCTTTTACGCCTTAACTATATATTGTATTTTAACAAATGATATATCATTCAAAAGATATTTTTTGGGAGATTCTGCTAATTTTGTTAAAATCGGTTCAGTATTTCACGAGGTATACGTGTTAGAAAGTGGTACTAATACATTGAAACAATTCACATACGTGTGAGCAAAAAAATGTAAACACATAACAGAAGCAGTATGCTTTGTTTTTGTGTTTACATAGTAAAAAGAACAACAACATGCAGAGTTTTCTGCTATGCATTAAATTGGAGACAGTAGATATTAAGAAATAAAAAAGAGAAAGACAATTTTAAATATTTTGTTTTCTTTTTGGAAGAGTTGTTGTTTTTAAATGTTACCGTTGATATCTTAAATTTTGCACTTATGAATAATTTTAATGTTATTGTTACATTGTTAATATGGTTACATTTTAAAGAATGTGTTTATTACATTTTTTTTAAAATAAAGTGCGATCTTTTGATGGGCTGCGATTTTATATAACAGACACTACCGATCATGGTCATTTGTTATATGATAATCATGTAGATATTTACAAAAAATTTATATATAAAGAGGTTTTAACAACATAATTGATCAACGAAATAAATATAAATGGAAAATATATAAAAGGCTTTGTTATATAGCATTTTCAGTTTAAATAAAACCTTTTTCAAATTAAACAAAACCTTTTTCAAACTAAGCGAAACCTTTTTCAAATTAAATGCAACCTTTTTCAAATTAAACGAAACCTTTTTCAAATTAAACGAAACCTTTTTCAAAATAAATGAAACTTTATTTAAAAACAGTTAAACATTTTTAAAAATAAATTAAACCATTTTTAAAAATTTGTAGGGAATTTATTTTTTGGATTTCTTTGAATTGCTCATTAATGAAAAGGCGACACTTACAATGTTACGATCAGTGGTAAAATATCTAAATGATGATTGGGCATGAAATTTTAACTTTGAAAATGTCTTCTCTATCGGGTTCAGCATAGGAGAATATAGTGGTAACATTTCAATGTACATTCAGTATTGTCCACCATATGTCATATAACTTGGGATTTATGGATTCTGGCATACTCCATAATTAAAAATGAGTTTTGTAGCATTGGGCTGATTTCAATTTTATCTAAGAGCTCCCGAAGATATACTTGGAAACGGGCCGAATTCACAGTGGATACAGAAATAACTTTATGGTAAACAACGCCAGTATTATCTGTCGTAGCAATTAGAGTCATATTCGTTCTCTTTACGGTTGGCAAAACACCATAAGCTCTTTCACCTTCTTTCCAAAAAAAAAAAACTCAATTCCTACAAAATTTTAAAAATGGTTTTATTTTATTTGAAAAATGTTTAACGGTATTTGAATAAAGTTTCGTTTAATTTGAAAAAAGTTTCGTTTATTTTGAATAAAGTTTGTATTATTTTGAATAAAGTTCCGTTTATTCTGAATAAAGTTCCGTTTATTCTGAAAAAAGTTTCGTTTAATTTGAAAAAAGTTTCGTTTTATTTGGAAAATGTTTTATTTAAACTGAAAATGCTATAAACATTGAGATTAGGGAACTTATGTTACATTTACATTTTTAGAAAAATTGTCACTAAATTTCATATGCCTAAAAGAAATATGCCTCATAAAATTAAAAATGGTTCTGCTCTACTGAGAATTATTACATTTTGAGTTAATACCCTCTTTATAATCAAGTGCGATATGTTTTTTAACATTAAATTAATATATTTCTACATATGTATATATGTATATATTTAATGAAGTTTTAACCCATATGATTAAATAAATATTAGAAATAACGGTACAAATAAGTTATTTCTAGATTGCAGTCGATTGTGTCGACTGCTGGCCCATACTAGTATCTAATAATTTATCCACAACTATATCAGCTACAATTGGAGAAGCTGGCAAACCCATAGGAAGACCCTTCATTTGAATATATATATGATTATTGAATTGAAAATATCTACTATACATTATACAAAATCTAAGAATACGTCAGAATAAATCCTTTTCTATATTCGTATGTTCCCTTATTGTATTCCAGTTTTCTTCTACTATATTTATAGCGAAGGCTACTGGTATGCTTGGAAACAATGAAACTACGTCAAGAGAAATTAACTTCTCATTATTATCCAATGTAATATTCTTAATTCTATCCTTAAATTGAAGAGGATCTTTAACATTATATTTGGAATATAATGTTATATATTTACAAAGTTCATATGATGGAGAATTTATCATTGAACATATTGGTCTCAATGGAAACCCATTTTTTGAATTTTTGGAACACCGTATAACTTAGGTGCCAATGCTGTATAAGTTTATTCCTTTCTGTGATTGTAATTATATCTTTATTAAATAATTCTTGAACTAAATTATTATTTTTCTTTTCCAGTTTATTAGTTGGGTCCTTATCTAATCTCTTATAATTTGAATTATCCTTTTTTATTATATCATTAATTCTTAACTCTGTGATAAAAACCAAATTTTAACAACTTTTACGTATAGGGGTAAATTAATTTACAGCGTATAGTTTGTATTAGAAATTTATTTTGTTTTAATCTAGAAACTTGTTTAAACCTTCATAATTTGTCGAAAAATTTTCATTCAAATAAAAATTTCATTAAGGAAGTCTTGTAGAAAAGAAAAAAATTTATTTTACGGGGAAGGAGAGTAATTTTTTTAAAATAATTTGAATAAGTTATTGGCATTTTCGACTGCGAATATTGCAAATTGGTTATACAATAATAAATCTTCAATACTTTTTAAACGGTAAGGAAACTTATTATTTTTGTTTTGTGAAATTATTGTGTTAGTTAATATTTAGTTGCTTTTGGTAGGATTTTGTGTCATATATATTGGTTTCTGAGAGGAAAAAGAAGAAAGAAAAAAAGAAAACGAAACGTGCATTTGTGAAACTTTCTGTGGTTTTTAATATGGATAAGTTTTTTATAAAAATTGCAATTGATAGAATTCTGGAACCTGATAGAATTCCCGGGAAAAATGGAAACGTTTCAGGTTTCTGAGATTTGCCACGGAACTAATTTTCCTGCGAATAAACATATATCCAATAATACCTACATACCTCTAAATAGGGTGACCAACGGGTTGAATAGTTTTTTTTTTTAATTTTCAATTACATATCTTATTTATTACATATTGACGGACTTTCAAACATTACATGTGGAAGTCGATTTAAAATCGGGTTTAAATTTTATAAATTATTTAACTTTGAATTTTTGCTTGAATTACCTGTATGGTTTTGTAATGGTCACCTAATTTGATATTAATCCATAAACTTTTAAATAACTTTACACTTAAAAAAAATACAGTCAATACATTCTATTAAATATTATAAGACTTACATACATAATATTATTTAACATTTATATGGAAAAATTAAAAAAGAAACTTCGATTAATTGGTTGATCATAATAAGAATACGTATACTGCCTAAAGTCTTCCGGCGCCTGAGGACATCGAGGGAGAAATCATAAACTGAGTAAGATTATTTAATTTTTTTTTTATATTCTTATTTAAATTTTCCATATTCAAAAACATACATACATAGATATATAAATAATTCTTTACGGATTTTTATCTTAAAAGATAAATGGCTAAATTTTAAATTGGCATAAAATGTAATTGCATGAATTTTTGTTAATTTGCAATTTCTATAGTTAATTAATATTCATTGTTTAATAAATTGTTATAAATCAAATGTGAAATTTTAAATATTATCTTTTGATTATGAAAAGTGAAGTGCATGTGGCATGTGGGTGATTACTTTTTTTTTTGTTTGTATTTTAATTTTTATGAAGTTTTTGGGCTGATAAACAGTATATATATATATATATCAGCAAAGAGGGTGGGCTAGGACCCGTGTAGCAAATAACATCTTTCGCTACACGCATATCATCAAACCATATATGTTTATTTTTTTTTTGTTTTCATTTTTGATCTTATATCAATCGGTTTATATGATTCAATTTTCGTTCTTTTTTTTTTTGCTACCTAAAATTTAAAATCTCTAAAAAACGACTGAACCTTTTTTATATTTGGGAACAAACAACCCCCTCAACGACGAGCACGGCCGAATAAATAGGTAGCCCCGTTTCCAAGTTATACCATCTCAGTCTCCAAACTAAAGTTTCGTTACAACTCATAATCAATTTTAATCATTGTCACCGTATTTCCTTTGTCTGCATTTAAAATAATAATGTCCCTATTAGATCTCAAAAATCTATCTGTTTCCGTCACTTTGCCCAATTTAAACGTATCCCTATTAGTAAGTTGCATTTTATTTTTAATTTTTTAATTTAAAGGTCGAATAATATATATATTTGGGGTATTCACAAGGTGTGCTATCATGGTTTATTGTCATAATGTTCTAACATTTTACAATGGTTTAAAAATATTGTTGTTGGTTTGTAAACAAAAAGTGTCTTAAATAAATAGAACGTTGCTTGCTATGTTTATTGTGCTGTCGTTATAAATCAGAAAAGTCCAGCGCTGAGCGGCTGAGCCGTGCCGCGTTATTTTTTGTAACCGTTGCCGTTGATGGTATAGTTTTATCCGGGTAACATCTGTATTTAACCTGCGGCTAGCAATTTTTGCGACAAATTACTTGCGGCGTCAAATTAGATCGGCTTAGGCCTCTGCTGTTTGGAAAACACACAAAATAAAATTTATTTGTAATTTGCAACAAAACTGAAAAATGGAAAATACTTGAGTTTGCCATCACAACATCTAAAATGTATTTTTCACACAAACTGGCTATTATTTAAGTTTTTTCACTTATTTTTAACATTGTGGAAAATTTTTATATATTTTTTAATCAGCTGATTTAAATTCAAAATAGCATTTTAAATTATGAGTGGTTGCTCACAACAGTCGTATTTTTCATGTTATTATTTTAAGACATATGACTTTATGACACCTTGTGAATCCCCCAATTATATAGATAAAAAAAATATTATTAGAGTTAAGATATTTCGTTTGCATGTTAAACATATTATGAGAACACGTATAGAAAGTTATCATGTTATGGCTATTAAATATCATTAAATGGTTGTGAGGAATATGATGATATGTTTTCAAAGGTATCATTATTTAGTTGCGATAAACATTGACATGTTAACAGTAACTATAATATGGTTGATATTAAATAAAACTAACAATATTTTGTGTACGAGAACAATATATTGTTACAATAAACACAGTGTAGGTGCCTTAACCATGCCCTACCATATTTTTTCTCTGCGTGTGGAGGCTATGTGGAATTATGGACCGATTCTCAAAATTTTCAAAAACGTATGAACCAAATTTCATTAAATTATCTGAAAAAATGCGACCTGTATTCTTTGCGCATACAACCAACTTTGGACAAACATCTTGCCAGCCGGACGAACGACTCAGATACTGATTCTAAGTTAATCGGTATACTACAACAAATATTTGCTTGTGTTTTACACTTCAACACAAGCTCATACATAATACCTTCTTTACTTTGGTGGCGTCGGTATTAAACCGCAAAAAATTCACTTAAATAAGTTCAATATTGGTCATACTATAAAGATTTATATAGTAATTTAAAATAAATTAACAAAAAAAACTATTAAAACCACAAATAAACTAATAGAAAATTAAACGAAAGCTTAAAATAATAAGTTCTACTTCCATATATATAGGAAAGGTTCAAAATGTTCATTGCCGTTCCTTTGTACACTTTATTGTGTAAATAAAATTCCTGTAATGGTCTCAGATGACCGTCTGTTTCTGAAATCAGTTGAACAAATATTTAGAGCGCTAAGTATTGCTCAACGAGAGCATTTAAAATGTTAAAGCAATAACAAAATGCATTAATATGTGCAATACTAGAAACATATCATTCACCAGGGGGTTTTTTTTAGTATAAATACCTTCTTTTTTCAATAAACCTCGGGTTCTAAATCACTATGAAGCTTATATTTATCGAAATCTAATTGTCCATCTGGCGCTATTCACTATCAACCTTTTGCTTGACTTTGATTGAATAAACTGTAAATTTTTTAGATCAACAATATCTTAAATGATATAAGTTTTATCACTAAAATCAAATCCTTATATTATTTTTTTAAAAATTACAGTATTTCAAATTACACCAGATCTAGACCTCAAAGTAATTACCCACGCTCTACCTACGAAAGTAAAAATAATGCCAAATTCGGGTAGTTACCCACAAAGTGGCAACACTGAAATGTATGCTTACTTACATACATATGTCAGTAGGCTCTTGCTGTAAGGAAGAAGAAAACATAAAAGTCCAATCATATTGGTTTATGTTAAGTTTGATGTAGATACATATACATAAAGTACGTATTAAAAACATAATAAACAACCTCCAACACACAAATGCTTGAATTGAGATTAGAAAAAGTCTCGCAAGTGGCTAATAATATGACTGAAAAATTACTCGGAAAATTTCCGGATTTGATTGTAAGTACTAGCACAAATTGTCTGTATTATTGCGCAAACTTCAAACATATTATCTTTCACAATTAAGGTTGCAAAAGTATGTTTGAGTATAGTAGTGTATTATGGGACATAGTCATACTCAACAATTTTAAAAATGGTGATGCAATTACAATCCCTATCAAAACACAAGACTTTATTAAATGGAAATGTAGACGATAAAATATCTAAAGCCTAGACCATGCCTAATTTTTCGCCCACTCAACAATATTTCTCTGCGTGTGAAATATCAATAAACATGAACTTTGGTTAATTAAAAATTATTAATTTGCCTGTCAAATTTTATTTTCTTCTTAGATATCGGCAAGTTTGACAACAAGAAATCTTCCTTTACTCGCTCTCTCACCAAAAACAGACATGCCAATTAAATGTTACCATTACTCAACTTTTTGAAAAAAAGTAAAAAATAGGTTATAGAATTAAATGTTATTTGAAAAAATCCCGGGCAGCGCCGTGACCAAACAGCTCGTAAGTACTGAAAACTGTTTGGGCAGGGAAAAGGGATTATCAGTGAAAGTGAAGTCAATTTATAGAAAGTAAAAACCACAGTTTTATTAAGCAGAAATTTGTAAACTGGTTATGGTCTTAAGGCTGTTTAACTGAAACTAATTAACTGCATAAAGGTTGATTAGACGGCTATCATATGTATCTGAATTTTCTTCTAAGGTTAAGTTAAAATTAATATGTCACAACTTGCTGATATAAAAACATAATTATTCACAAGAACTTTCATAAGAGTTATAACTTATAAAGCACAAAAAAATAGTGGGTTCCGTAATGGATCAAATCTCCTATAATAGCCATCTCTAAGAATTAAGAACTCCATTGTACCAGAGTTCGTATTTGCTCATGAGTGTGCAGCACATTCGCTTAAATTTTTGCTCATGCGCATGTGCATGTGCAACATTTTCTTATATCAATGCGCATGCTCAAGCGCATGAGCATTGATCGATGGAACTCATGTGCATATGCGCATGTGCATAAAATAATAGTGCACGCATGCACACTCATTAGAAGCCATGTTGGTTTTTATCTTCATTTCAAACAATGTTGCCAGAAATGCAGTTCATCGTGTAAAATATTATTATGAAATAATTGTTAGTCAAAAATGAAGGTATTTGGTTATATTGGTAATTCCTACATAAATTTATTAAAATAAATAATTTTATGTTACATTTGTCTTCTATTTATGAAATTTTAATTTATGACGTACAAAATATGAAAGTAATATACATACCAATTTGAATAATAAATATTTTCAATAGTAGGCATGAAAAAACTGGAATTGATATGTAACTTGTATAATCAGTTGTTGCTTATACGGAAATTATTTATCCATTATTGTAAAAAACACATGCAATAACTGTGTAAAAAGGTAACGGAATTTTTTGGCTTTATGATTTTGTAAACATTTTATTAGAACACTTAAATCAGGTAGACTATTTTGTCTAAAAATACATTACAATTTTAACATACAAAAACAAAAATATCCATGAATTTTGTTGTTAGCATTAATTATTTGAAGGAAATTACAAAAAAAAAACTTAACCTTCAAATAATTTTTTATGATCAGTAAAAATTTTGGGATACATAATTTTGTTGTTGCATCAGATTATGTATGTGCATTAGTCAAAAATTTATGCAAATTCCTACAACTGTGCAAATAGTGAAGGAAATACGTTTTTAAAACAGTTGCTTTAGAAGCAGAGTGAAGAGCATACATTGTTGTTTATACGCATTTAAAAAAATGGATTGTGAAAATAATTATTATAAAGTTTTGAAAAGCGCTAATAAAATTGTTTGCTTAGAATGTGAGAAACAATTAAGTGGAACCAATTCCTTCAACATTAAAAGGCATTATAAACTCGTCCACAAAAAAGACATTACTCAAAATGCAAATGAAAGTGATGATGAAGGTGCACCAACAAAAAAACGGAAAATTGAAGAGGTCGTAAAAATTAATATTAACAAGAGCGTATTTTTAAAATGTTGTGTGGGCCTAGTAACAGTTAAAAACTTACCTTTTCGGATTTTCGATGATAGCGAATTTTTTTAAGTTTTAATCTCGCCGTACGAGAAGAAATTTGAAACAAACCTAAATTCAAGGAATATTGTTGATGTTCTTGAAGTTTCCTATGTAAAAGTTCAGCAAATAATAACGAAGCGTGTGAAGAATAAAATGCTTTGTCTAAAATTCGATATTGCTAGCAGAATGGACAAAAGTATCCTGGGAATTAACATACAATATATTAAAGATTTTAAGATATATATCAACACAATTGGTAAAAAAAAATTATTTTTCTCTGCCACCAACATTTTAAAATGATGTTCTTGAAGTTTCCTATGTAAAAGTTCAGCAAATAATAACGAAGCGTGTGAAGAATAAAATGCTTTGTCTAAAATTCGATATTGCTAGCAGAATGGACAAAAGTATCCTGGGAATTAACATACAATATATTAAAGATTTTAAGATATATATCAACACAATTGGTAAAAAAAAATTATTTTTCTCTGCCACCAACATTTTAAAATGCAATCTTGAAACATAATTTTAGGAATGATACAGTTAAAAAAAAGACATAAGGCTGTTTACCTGAAGGAAGAAATATTATCTTGTTTGAAGATGTATCAAATCGACATTGGGCAAATATATTCCAGCACAACTGACAATGGTGCAAATATGCTAAAAGTTAGCCAAATACTCCAAGAAATGCACGACGAAGATATCAATGAGGAGAGAAGTGATGGAGAAATTAGCGACCCAGAAGTTAATGATGAAAGCATTCATAAAACTCTCGCTATGATAATATCTGTTGTAAGATGTGCCGCCCATACCATTCAACTCTCAGCACATGACGTTTTAAAGGAACTTTCACAGGAAATAAGCGAGTGTAGAGATGCTGTTAAGCAGCTTCGGAAAATCGTTAAGTCAGGAGACATACAAATGCAAATGCCAACTTTAGACAATGCCACACGGTGGAATTCAACATATGAAATGTTTTTAAGCTTATTACATGCTAGAGACTACATAGAACCACTCAACACTGAAAATGACACTATACCTGACATAAATTGGGAGTTTATAAATCATTTTGTTTCTGCATTCAAACCTTTGGCCTTGTGTACTAAGCAGCTTCAAAAAGAACAATATGTCATTGGTGACTTTTATAGGGATTGGCTTTGTTGCGAAATTGAGTTGGAGGAGCTATTTTCTGCAACACCATTTTCCTCATTGTTGTACAGTTCCATGCAAAACAGAAAAAAGGTGCTTCTTAATAACAACGCGTTTTTAGCAGCACTTTATCTTGACCCCAGATTTAATTTTGAGAGCTCTCACTTTTTATCTGAGCAACAAAGGTGCCAAGCAATAGTAAGTTACCTTTTATATCAAAATCCAATTTTTTATACTAAATATACAAATACATTTATACATACCCACTTATGATTTTCTTTGATTATTTTTTTAGGAACACCTAATGAAATCTTTTGATGTTCTGAAAGGTTTGCGGACAAATCAGCATGAAAATCTGAACGAAAGAAATTCTGCGAGTTTCAGCTCGGTAACACAAAGTGATCTTCCAACAACATCTGCTTTTGCAAAACTAGAGCAACGCGCGATGGCAGAAATGACAAATACACCTCCAAGTGAACGATCACATCGCTCTTTCAAGGAAAAACTAAAACTTCTTGAAAACAACCAAAAACTGCCGTTCGATACTGATGTCCTCAATTATTGGAAAACCAGTGGCGATAACGATATTAAAAGTATTGCAGAGGTCGCATTAGCAGTACCTGCCACTCAAGTATCTGTGGAGAGAGCTTTCAGTGCATTACCTGTGGTTTTAACTAAATTAAGATCAAAGCTAAGTCAGAAAACATTAAGCAATTTACTTATAACAAAATTGAACTTTAAAGAGTTAAGCGATGAAAATATTTTTTTCGACGATAAATAAAATTATTAAAAAAAACGAAATACATTTTTTTTTTTAATTCAACGAACAATTTTCCAAAATAGGTAAAATAAAGAACAATATCACAGTAGTTATTTCTTTTCGATTTTCTACTGCATTAACAAAAATTTTCTGTACAACCAAAATATACACTTGTAATCAACTACCAGTAACTACATACATTTATTCGCTCATAATATGTATGTATGTACATGTACATATATTTTTTGCCGGTAACCTATAGTTTAAAAACTTATTTATGATTAATTATCCGTTTTTAAGCAAAAATCGTTAAAGTTGTATTCATAAACGAAAAATAGTCTATTAAACCTTTAGTAAACCATTTATAAAGTAAGAATATTTATTGTTGGATTTGCCCTTCTTTAAACCAAAAATAAAATGACATTTTGATAAGAGTTTACATTTTATGATATTATTTTTGTGAAATACATATGTTGAAAAATAATGAAAAAAATGTTTTATTTATTAATATGGACATGTTTAATACATTATACTTTATTTTTTTCTTCTTTTTTTTGACAACCAATTTTAAGTTATAAGGCTAATTATTTAAAAAATTTAATTTAATGATTAAAAAGAATCTGTTCAGGGGCAAATGCAGATATTCATATTAATTATTTTTTAAATAATTGCAACTAGTTGTTTTTTTGTTTAAAACAACAAATAATTGTTTAAGAATATTTAAAAAAAAAATAGAATAAACAAATCATAATAATAGTGATGTTAATAAAATAGATAGATATAGCTATGGGTACAACAACAAGAGCGCATGCTATTATAATATGAAGTCAAACCTAAGCAAACGTTCAGTTTCCCACAACACAAGCGCATTTCCCTCTATTTATTTATTTTCCTTTTTGAGAAGTGTTCCTATTTTAGCATATTTAGACATTGAGTTGGAGATTGGAATATTTTTTTTAGAAAATATTCTAACTGCTTTTTGGCATATTTCGTTGCCCAAAAGCAGATTTTTTTTAGCATATTTTTGCTTTTTAGGAAAGCATTTTTTTATTAACGACTTACTATACATATTTTTACTGCCTATTTCACTAAATGCGAACGAACGCTTTCTTTCGCACAACAACATGCAAAACAAAAACAAATTCTCAAAAATTTGTTTTTGTTTCATATGTATTTTTGTATATTTGTCGCATAATTTTTATTATATATTTTTTAAATAAAACTTCTTATGCAAAAATTTATTTAAAAATTATTTGTTATTTAGCAGCTGCTTAGCAATTTTTTTTATAAAAATTCAGAAGATTTTTGGCATATTTTTTGTAAAAATTTAGCATATTTTCATCAAATTTAAAAGATTTAAAGTTTTATGTTTTAATCTTGGCAGATTTTAAGCATATTTTCTTCATTTAACGATTTAGCAAATTTGTTTGAAGTTTTGGCATATTTTCATCAAAAAGTTATGGCAGCACTGTTTTTAAGAATATAAAAAAAATCCTAACAAGTATTTAAATTTTAAAACATCGTTTAGGAATTTTTGTCACATCAAAAATTTAATTTGGCAACGCTGATAATAACATCAATAAATTGTATGCCTGTGTGCATGCACATGGGCATTGATGCGTTGCTCATTCCATGCGCCACTCACGAAATGTGCAATAACAAAATGCACATACACATGAGTGCGTAAAAGACAAATATAAAATATCGCTCTAACTCATGTGCATGTGCTAGTTTTTATGTGAGTGTCTTTTTGGCTCATGCGCAAGAGTGCGCAATGTGTGCGCAAATGAGAACTCTGCATTGTACTATACTTTAAAATTGTCTGGGTATTTTTTGTTCCAAATGAAAATATTAAGATTACCTTTTTTGTCTATGATCAGTGTTGTGTTTCTCACGGGCTATTTTCGAACAATCATTCATTGGTAATAAAGGTATTGATGTGTTTTTCAGCTAAAGCTGTTTCCGCAATAGGCCATATATGCGATCCATATTCGAACGAAAATGTGAGGAGTAAAAAAATTTACATTGAAATTGCATTTGCCGAACTTTTTCTCGTTACACACATTTTTTTTTGTAAATAAACGAGGGTAAAACATTTTCGGATTCGGTACCTACTAGGGTATTTATTTAATCGGGCTCTTGCTTTCATCGGGTAATCGTTCGATTATTTAGCCGAGGTTTTGGTTTAATCGGTTAATAATAGGTTAATATTGATATTGATCGGTTAACCGATTAATTAAGTTTTTTTATAAATTAAGTTATTTCAGTAAATAAAAATGCATAAGTTATTTATTATTATAAACAATAACATAGCAAACATAAAAATAAACGAGCAAACATAAAAAATAATTCAAAAATATGTAATACATAAATATTATGTATTAATTGGAAAATAAACTGTCAGATCATTTAATTAGTTATAGTTATTCTCAATAGTTTAAGGAGATCTTATAAAATAATCTTTTAGGCAAAAAATTTGGTTTAAATGTTTAGGATTTAAGCGATTCTTTTTCTTTTAGTTTTGATAAATTTGGACTTGAAAAAATTCTTTTCACTTGTCTTTGATGTTGGAGAAATCGAAAGCAACCCATAATACAGAATATCTAATTTCTCAGTCCTTTTCCTGGTTTCTCTAAATATATGAAATCTTCCATCATGTCATTAGAGTCCTGTTCTATTTTTTTAATTTTTTAACACATCTAATTGTTTTGGTTAATTTTGATAAAATATTGATATTAGAAGATATGAGAAGAAACAACTATTTAAACACATACATACAAAAAGTACGTGAAACAAAAAGTTGTTGACAGCAAACTCTTCCCAACTAGCATTTTGTAATCGAATCCTTTCGGAATCAGCTTCAAGAGCAAAATAACCGCATATATGATCATAAATGATACTCTCGTTGTGAGAAAATGGTACCCCACCGATGAATCAATTAAAAAATCATTTGTGATACAATTTGCTGATTCCTATATGCTGAATCCTTTTTCAATCGCTCTAGTGATAAATCATTTTTAAATTCAAAACATTTAAAAATCATTATTTGAATATAAAGGGTGATTTTTTAACCGTAGTTTTATTAAAAATCTAATAAAACACTCAAATTTTTATCATATATTTAAAATTTTTATTGGAATCGATAAATTGGTACTTGCCATTTACTTTTTAAAAATAACTTCATGTAAATGTTGCCCGTGGCTCCGGTTCAAATGGTCCATTCGTAAGGTCCAATTTTGCACCACTTTTTCGAGCATTTCGGCCTGTATTCCCTGAATAACACGTGTTATGTTATACTCTAAGGCTTCAATCATGTTTGGCTTGTCCACATAGACTAACGACTTCACATAACCCCACAAGAAATAGTCAAGAGGCGTCAAATCACATGATGTTGGCGGCCAACTCACAAGGCCATTTCGAGAGATAAACTGGCCACCAAATTCATCCTTCAATATGTCCATTTTTGCACGAGCTGTGTGGCATGTGGCACTGTCTTGTTGAAACCACATATCAACCAAGTCCAACTCAGCCAATTGGGGCAAAAAAAGTCGTGTATCATGGTTCGATATCGTTCGCCGTTGAAAGTAACGTTTCTTCCATGGTTGTCGTTGAAGAAAAATGGACCGATGATGCCACCAGCCCATAAACCACACCAAACTGTCATTTTTTCGGGATGCATCGGTAACTCTTGTACGGCATGTGGCTGTTCTTTACCCCAGATACGCCAGTTTTGCTTGTTTACGTATCCATTTTGCCAGAAATGAGCCTCATCGCTGAACACAATCTTTCGATAAAACAGTGGATTTCCATCGAGCGAATTTTGATAATAAATTTCAACGATTTGCAGTCGTTGCTCGTTTGTGAGCTTCTCCATGATGAAATGGCAGAGTATACTGAACACTTTTCACTTTCACAGATGTGGTTTGACACAATTACCAACCAGTGCTGCCAGCCCGAAAAACTTAATTCATAAAAAAATACCCTTTATGAATGAATGAATTTTCAATCGCTCAAGTGATAAATCAGTTTTTAATCTCAAAAGTAATCTAAAAATGCTCATTGTACAAAAAATTATCACCCAAATGTTAGCTGGGTTATTTAAAAAAAAGATCACTGAACACCTTTTTTGTTTGTATGAAAAAATAGTAAGAAGAAATAAATAATTAAAAACACAAAAAAAATATGTTATAATACTTCAAAATATTAGAAATTTTAACATTTTTCATTTTTCGAATTTATTCTATGAGTTAAATTTCAGCTATGTATTTTATAAAGCTTTTTGTAATAGCTCTATTCCTTAAATTTTTATTTAGAAATGACTTTATACACTACCAGACTATTATATTGTATTTTCTTGTTACATTTTACCTTAGCTTTCCGTTGGATAGCAATGAAGTATATTTATGTACAGAAAAATTTACAATTATTAGACACCAGCAGAATGTAATGCATTTTCTGGCCCGCTACGGCCTTCTTCAGCATTCTTTGTGTCACACTGGATAGTGATACTTTATAAATTGAATGTATTTAACTCAACTATTTTAACAAATATATATTTGGAATTATTTCCTTTTCATAAGCAACTTTATTATATTCAACATTTTTCATTTTTCGAATTTCAGTTATGTATTTTATAAAGCTTTTTGTAATAGCTCTATTCCAGAAAATGCATTACATTCTGCTGGTGTCTAATAATTGTAAATTTTTCTGTACATAAATATACTTCATTGCTATCCAACGGAAAGCTAAGGTAAAATGTAACAAGAAAATACAATATAATAGTCTGGTAGTGTATAAAGTCATTTCTAAATAAAAATTTAAGGAATAGAGCTATTACAAAAAGCTTTATAAAATACATAACTGAAATTTAACTCATAGAATAAATTCGAAAAATGAAAAATGTTGAATATAATAAAGTTGCTTATGAAAAGGAAATAATTCCCAATATATATTTATTAGAAATTTTGTTACATCGGCTAATCGGTTAATCGACTTAAATTAAACGGTTTAATAGTTAATCGAAAATAGCCCATTTTAAATTAAGCGATCAGTTAATCGGATAGTAATTAATCGGTTAACCGATTAGCGGTTAACCGAATGAGAGAAGATATTTATATTCATATAGAAAGTACTAAGGCTTTTCTTTATTTGATTTGATATTCCGAATTCGGTTTTCAAGGAAAAGTGTGATACAAATTTAGTACTTTTGAATAGGTCCAAAATTATTTACGATTTTTGGCAATTAAAGCTGGTCGGAGCATTTTAGAAAATAAAGATACATTTTTTATAATTATTTTCAATTGTAAGCTGTAACGTGCCTTTCACTCCTAATCCGAGAAACCAAAAAACGTTATCTTTTATTTTTCTATTTTGATTACAAGTTTTACATACTTATTTTGGGTGATTATTTGTATGGAAGCTAAGTGAACTTGCGACACGTTTTTAGTCAGTATTATTGAAATCAGTCCTTGGCCCAAAATTCGTCATACTATTAAAAACATATTACCGCCTGTATTCTCTGGAAGATCGCTTGTTTAAGGGCCAGGTAAGATGAACGATTAATGTTAACCAATTTTTGTAGGCTCAGTCTATTTCTAAGGCAAAAGTAGTTGTACTACAATTATTTTTTAGCGTTACAAACACCAGAGCAAACGCATAGTATGTATTGAAGGGTACAACCCCCTTTTTCTCTTATTTCCTAAAACACTTTACCTTGCGTTGAATAATAGCAAAGTTAATAGATTTGCAAACGAAGCCCCTTTATTGATAAACTTAAAAATCGCTTTAGATACTACCCAAAAAGAAAACTTTAATTAAAAAAAACATGGCCCTAATACCAAAAAAAGGAAAAAAAATTAAACTAAATTGTTTATTTTTATATATTTTTATTATATAATAAATTTAACCTTTTTCATCAACTCAACAATCAAATTTCCTTTTTAAAAAAATAAAAAATCCCATTTTTTGATTTTATTTCGTCGTCTTAACTAACACTTTTCTTGAAAAGTTGACAACAGCCAGTAGCTTTAAGCCTTTTTGATTATCTGTGTGTATTTGTCTATGTTATCTATTTAAAAGACGACATTTTATTGTATGTATTACTAATACATACATATACCTTTTCCCAACTAAAGGCTTATTATAGAAAACTATTTCTTCCTTTTCTTTTTATCATTTTCGTATGTATGTGTATACTTGTATAATGCATTTCCTTAAGCTTTTGTTATGTACTGACTTCAAATTTTTCTATATTTCCTTTTTTTTTAGTCTCTGCTTTTTTATTTCCTTTCATTCTTTTTCTGATAACCGAGCTGTTTGGTGGGGCATGTTATAATTCATCACCCTTCATTATTCTTACATTTAAGTTTGTTTTATCTTCATCCTTATTTACGAACGTTCCAGCTTTAGTTACAGCCAAAAAGAAAAAATAGCAGAGTAGTGCTGGTCTGAAAGTCAGTCGCTCAGACTGTTTTGTCTTTACAATTCATTTATTAAATTGAAATTTTAGTCACGATTTTGTGTTTTTTTTTCTTCTCTCAAAAAAAAAATGTTTTTTTGATCATACAGATTTTCACATCACGTCCATTCGTAAAGTTGTTCGATGCGTGCGTGTGTGTGTGTGTGTGTGTATGGATGGGAATACGTGTTTGTATGTGTTTTTAACGTATAAGTAAGTTGACGCCATCATTTTGCATTGTCAATGTAGAAGTGTTTGTTTAGCATCCAGCATCTTCATTTTACGCTTTGTAAAATAAAGTTCAACATTTTGCTATTTTTCCTCCCTAATTTTCGTGATATTTTTTTCGTTTTTAAACTCATGGCTTTTCCATTTCAGTCTAGTTCTTCTTCTTTCGGAAAAAGGGCTTTCTTCCAAAACTGAGAAAAAAAAACAAACTTCTGTATATCTTTAAATAAAAGTTTACCCAACCAGCTTCCTTTTCCATTCTGTTCTCTTTAGTACTGTTTAAATTCATTTACTTATTCTGCATACATAATCGATGTCTGCCAAAAAAACAAAAAAAAAACATGAATGTTGTTAAAATTAACAAAACATTAATTTTTATACTTTAACTTATGAAATTGTTCTGTTGAGTTTATCTTTTATTCCTGGGTGGTGGTTTAGGTGTCGCTTCAAGCATCTGATACATTTTCTTTAAACAGTTCCTTGATCAAGAAAAGAAAAATTATTATTTAATCGAGCCTGTTTTATATTCTTCAATGAGATTACAATTCTAGGAAATTCCACAGTTTAAAGATTTTTTGGAAGTGATGTAATGGTAACGTAAAAGTTTGATTTGATGGCAAAATACTTAAATATTGGTAATAAATAAATTTATGGCACTTTTAAAATTCCTAAACATTCCAACAGATACAAAAATGATATGATCTATATATTGGTAGTTATGGCTAATTTAACAATACTTTCTTTAAAAAAATCATGAAGAGTTATTGAATAAAACATTAAAGATTTTCTAACGAAACATTATATTACGATTAATAGCATATATCGTCGTTGCTGCGACAAAGTCTGTATGTGTTTATTCGTGCGCGTTCAAGAGAGAAAACCCTCGTTTTGTGTAGTCACTAGGGTATTGATTCGGTTAACCATTAATAGGTTAACCGATTAATTACTATCCGATTAACTGGTCGGTTAATTTAAAATTGGCTATTTTCGATTAACGATTAAACCGGTTAATTTCAGTCGATTAACCGACGTAACAAAATTTTTAATTTTTTGTAGTATTATAACATATATTTTTGCGTTTAGAAAATATTTTTTCATACAAACAAAGAAGGTGTTCAATGATCTTAAATTTGAATAGGTCTTTGCTGTCAACAACTTTTTGTTTCACGTACTTTTTATATTGGCATTTCTATTGTGACGTGACGTGATATTTGTACGACAAAATGTAAAAAATATTTAATGAAGAAGTCAAATATGTAAAACCTGTTTTTATATTACAAAGTAATAAAGCAGGACTATATTCAGAAAACAATTTACAACAATCAACCCCAAGGATTTGAAGATACAAGCAAAAATGCGCCGGCGCACATTGGTTGAAGTTCCCAGAACGAGCGGCAAAAAATAGAAGAAGTTACCGAAGGATAATGAATGGCACATAGGCATTTTTTGTTTGAATCAAGAAAAAAATTGAAAATTCAAAATTATCCGCCCACTTTTACGCCCACCACCCATACAAAGTGAAAATTTAATTTTGACATACGGCATTGTTTTTTTTGCACATAGCATTTTTAAACACTCATAATCATTTGTGTGAAATTTCAAAAACATTCGCCCACTTTTGCGCCCACATCCCAAACAGCTTGTATTGAAAAAGTGGCATAACTCCCTTGATTTTAAATGCATCAACTCAATTTTCACAAAAAATAAATATTATACTTGTAGAATATGTTCTCCTGCTCCGCCCACGTTTACGCCCACCTCCCATAGAAAAAACCAATATAAAAAACATGAATAAGTAATTGAAGCATAGTCTTTTGATATTTTTTAACATCATTATCGTACTCCAATATTTTGATTTGCAGCTTTGAGCGAAATCTATTTATAAATGGGCCTGAAGACAATAAACTTTAGTGCAATAAAGAGAGCAAGACATAATGTGTAGTTGTTATTGCATGCAACAACATAATAAATGAATAATAACACATCACCTAATAGTCTATCGCATTTAATCGTGCTCGATCTTCTATTGTTGTTATCAAACAGTATCAATAAACAACAATTCAAATAAAATTGAAGCTTATGCTTTTTTCAACAATGAAATACATAACAATTAACACTATTGACTAGTATGTATATTACATTGTGTAATAATTTTAAACAGTAAAGAATTATGGCAACAACAATAGGCATGAGCGAAAATTCATGTTCCGTTACTTTATCATTTAACAGATTTTACTGTTTTTTTTTTTTTTTGGAAAGGAGCAGGTAGGAGCAGCTGAATTTCTTTTTAACTTTTAACTGAGAATTTAGTCCACTAAAGCTGATGAACATTGAAGTTTTGATGTTGTTTATATTTTGATCTACGAGAGTTTTTATATGGCACTTTTTCCATTTTTTTTAATGCAAATCTCATCTATGACAGTTGTTATTTACGAAAATATACAACAAAGTGAAATGATAAGCTTACTGTGATTGTACCAAAAGATTGAATATAAAAGATTGAACTTTGAGCGTGTCTGTCCAAACAAATAATAAATATATCACGCTTATACTACGGAATCATAATATTCAGATATCTGACAACAAAATACCAAAAAATAATTCAAATCGGCGAACATGAAAAAAATTAATTAATGCCGCTCTTCAGCCATTGTGCGGTGCGACGTTAGAAAAAAATGCATAAGTCTGCGAATTGAGCAGGACTTTTTGTATAAAACCTTTTTTAATAAGCTTTGGACTTATAAAGATTTATTTTCCAAGATATTAAATTTAAAAATCTTTGCTCGTTTTAGGTGCATATGGGAATTTTCAGCGAAAATTCTACTTTTTGTAATGTAACGCCAGAAATCAAATTAACTTGAATTTTAGGACCATGTTGTTCAAAAGTTATTCCTTTTGTAACTTAATGTAGAGCTAGTTGCGCTTTATAGAACAAAAAAGTAAATTATACGCATACAGTTTTTGACAAACGACTTAAATTACTTCTGGCTTTACGTTCAAAAAGAATTCTTTTCGCTGAAACTTTCCATATGTACGTATGTGTTTAGTTATTTGTTTCTTCTCATATTTTCTCAAACTGTTAACAGAATTACCCGAAACAATTAGAAGAGTTGAAAATTAAAAAAAAATTAAAACAGGACTCTAATGACCTAACGGAAGATTTCATACGTTTAGCGAAAACTAGAAAAAGGACTGAGAAATTAGATATTCTGTATTATGGATTACGTTCGATTTCTCCAACATGAACGATAAGTAAAAGAATTTTTTTCCAAGTCAAGATTTATCAAAACTAACGAAAAGAATCGCTTAAATCCTAAAAATTTTTCTAAAAGATTATTTTTAAAGTCTCCTTAAACTATTGAAATGACTAATAAAATTATAAAACAGTTAATTTTTTGATTATTACATAATATATTTAAATCTAATCTAATTATCTGTCAAATCAGACATGAGCTAAGTGCTACCATTCACGAAATAAGCACTAGTTGAAAAAAAAAATTTAAATGGCGGACCATCTATATTAATTTAAAAAAATGTATTACATATTTACGAATTATTTTTTTGTTTGCTCTTGTTAATTCAAGAGTTGCTATGTTTGTTATGTTATCGCTTTTTTTTAAATAAACTCCAAATAATAAATAATTCATGCAGTTTTACGTTTTGAAATTACTTAATTTATAAAAAAACGTTATTAATCGGTTAACCGATCAATTACAAAATTAACCGATTATTAACCGATTAAACCAAAACCGCGGTTAATTAATCGAGCGATTAACCGATTAAAGCAAAAGCCCGATAAAATGAGTACCCTAGTAGTCACCCTAGCATATTTCTTTAAAGTCAAACGTTTCATTGAATTATTGTTAACATTGGTTTAACTATTTCTTTAAATAAAACTTGACTTGTTGACTATTGCGCAGCTGTAGCAGAATTTTTCGAATAACTACTCATAACTCATGTTGTTAAAGCATTTCGTGTAATTATTTTGTAATGATGTCTTATTCTGTTCTGAAGGCAGAATGAATATATTCATTAAAGCTTAGCATGTTTTAAGCAATATCTGTGCTAAAATATTAATTTGGAAAGTAAAGTTAAGAATATGTAATTTAATATTTTAAGGAATTCTAACTTTTGAAAAATTATGAAGTACCTGCAGAAGAAGTTGACATATTACCCAGATAAGATACAGATGTTGAGTCAAATAAGTCTGACATAGAAACAAATGAGGAGCTTGCCTCGCCTTATCTTGACACAAATTATGCAATTCGCCGCCAAAATCTAACATCTAACCCAGTTTCAGAGACATTGAAAGCAGGCTTGGAAAAATAAATTTTGATGCGTTCCACTTATATTTTAACTTGATCACGCGATCAGTTGCATAAGCGCAGTTATTCTTTGACAACTTTTTCACGAGCGTGAGCTTACACGAAGAACTGTAGAAATCAAATATTGGAGCTCCTAAAACGTTGCATGAAAATCGTGTTTCTAAGGAATTGAAGTTCAGAAGTAAGCCCCTGTTGGAACATTTACACGCAGAGAAAAAATATGGTTAGGCATGGTTACGGCAACTACACTATGTTTATTGTATCAATATATTGTTGTCGTACACAAAATATTGTTATTTTTATTTAGTATCAACAATATTATAGTTACTGTAAACATGTCAATGCTTATTGCAATTATAAATTTAAGTATGGTTCACTGAAAAATAATCATTTTTATAAGAACTAAATAATGATAACTTTGAAAACATATTATATTCCTCACAAAGATTTAATGATATTTAAAAGCCATAACATTATAACTTTCTATACGTGTACTCATAATATGTTTCAGATGCCAACAAAATATCTTTACTCTAATAATATTTTTTATTGCAATTTGTAAAATAATTTTGCGTCAGTTGTGTCGTTTGTTTTACATATGCCTATCGAATTATTTGTTATTCAGTGGGTAATCAATTTAAAAAAATACCCATTACAAAAACCAAGTTGAAAGAAATTAAAAAATAAAGAATTTATAGGAATGTACATTAAAAAAAATTGTAAAGTATCACAAAATAAAAAATCAATGCTAAAACATTTTTAATATTGTTTGAAAATGGTGCAAAAATATTGACCATTGTTTTGTGCTAGTTTAGAGAAAAAGAATGAAAATTCTGTAAAATAACTTATAAATAATTGCGACTTACGGCAAAAATAGGTGAAAAATATTATGTTTAAAGTTGCATCATATTATGATCTGAAATATCTGTAACAGTTTTACGTTAAGGTTGCCAGTAAGTAAATAAGCATAAATATTTATTAAAAATATTTTTCGGTTTAAGATTTAATCTACATATTCTTATATTATTATTATATGATAACTTCTTAACTTAATATTATTAACATGATTATAATACGTGTTTGACTACATTAAATTTTAATATGATGTAATATAAACAAATTAGGATTAAGTGAAAATTATTATGATGTAATATCACGAATATATTTGGTCATAATATGATTCAATAATAATCGTAATATGTTGACTTCAATCAGGAATCTTATCATAATATGTTGCTCTTAGAATATGTTTACCATAACCATATTTTTTTGCGTGTAGGCATTATTGACAGCTTTACAAAAAAAAACCCCTCATTATATGGGTAGACCATGCGGTAGTATCTGTTTTAACCAATTGTTCCAACTTTAAGCCCATTGTATCCGTATTAGGGTGTTCAGCCGCTGATTTCGATTAAGGGATTAATCGATGAATTTATGCTGATTAATCGAATAACAATACATATATGATTTTTCTGTCAAATGTATAGTTTTTTAAAAATTTTAAGGCAGATAAATAAGCCAAATGTATGTGTCCGTTGGAATTAAAAAACAACAGTCATGTTCAGTGAGTAATTCACATACATGGGCGTACTGCTTACTGAAAAAATTTATCAGTTAATTTTTACTTGTCATTAAAACAAATGCAAAAAAATGTTTTTAACCCTGGAGCCACACATTCAATAAAACACTTTCAAGTTGTGCACAAAAACTGCTTGTCAAAACTTGTTTGAGTTGACAGCTGTGTCACAGGTTGCACCCAATTTCATTTTAAAAATGCCTCCGACGAAGAAACAACTCAAATTAGTAGCATGACTCAAAGTATTTTGTAAAAAAAGCACAAGAATTTTTTAGAAGATAATTTTTTTTTCTATAATAAAGCACATTTATTTTTTAAGAAATATATACTTTTTAACAAAAGCGCCAAAGTGAATTTGTGGTCAGTTGTTAAATTGAACGTAAAATTGGCAAACAAATGGAAAGGTAAAATTGAGAGCAATCTTGTGGTCAATTTAAAAAGTGCGAGTGCGTGAGTAAAAAAAGTGAGAGAGTATAGCAAATTAAAAGGAAAGACGAAACTTGATCGTGTGGCTTCCAAGTAAAGCAAAACATTTAAACAACATTTTATTTTAAAAGATCTTTTTAATTGTTTGAACATATAAAATTATATGATCTCAACACATGTTTTAATTTTATTTGTCGTTGTAAAGGTTTTATCAATTAGTATGAATTGTTACGTTTGTTTTGTGTAAATAAAATAAAATACTAGTAATTAATAATGTTTGTTTGCTAAAGTACAAATTTTATCTAAGATTTTTAAAAAATAAAATCCCATAACTTATCAAATTTCTGGATTTTGAATTATTCGATTAATCCATTAATTTTAGAATGTTATGCGTTTAACCGAAAAAGTCAAAAATGCCAAATATCGATTAATCGTTTAATCGAACAAAAAAAGCCGATTAACTGAACACCCTAATCCGTATTAAGTGTATAGAAGACAATGGGTTTTGCTCATTTTTAAGTCATTTGTAGCGTTAGCACCTAAGGCAGGTCCATCTTCTTCTTGTAAAAATATGTCAAAAACAGTATTCATTTACCCAAAAAGCATAGTTGGGGGTAGTGCACTAAATATTGATTTAAATCAGCAGTGCACTATCACTAAAAAAACTGCAAAAAATTTGTTTGCACTCTCTTTTACCAGCTTTAGTGATGATGACTATTTTTTTAACTACCATTAAAAAAATTCAGAGACATTGCAAATTTTTTTTACTATCACTAAACAAAGATTGATTGCAAAAATCTGCACTCAATTCAAATAATGCAAAATTTGAAATTGCAATCAAAAAAGCTGCATATAAACAGACTCTCACTAAAATTTAAAAAATGTAAGTTTGTATGTTGCACTAAAATGAGTGAAGAACAAAAAAGTTGCAATAAACTGATGATTGCTTTTTCTTAAATCAAAATATTTTTTTGAGTGCAAAATTTTTAGCATCACTATAACTCATGTTTAGTGAGGCTGCTAATTTTCAATTCATCACTTAACATCAACCAAATGATTGCAATAATTTCGCACTATCACTAACTGTGAGTCGAAACTGCAAAATTAGTGCACTACCCCCATCAATGACAAAAAGAAGCTATATAGTAGATATATTCTGGGTTCATATGAGTAGCGAAGTGGATTTGCCGATGTCCGTCTGACCATGTGTCTGATGAAATGGGTTTTCCGAAGACCCCAGATATGATGGGGACTACGTTGCTATATGTTTATGTCACATATAGTCCGACATTTTTGCTATTGAGATTCAGCCTTATCGGTCCACAAATAGTTGAGATATAAGCCAAATAACTACGACTCCCTCTCATTTACCAATAAATCCCTTGCTGTTGCTTTTATGTAAATATATCTGGAGCTCAGCAAGAGCCATAGTTTCCAAATAAGATAAAAGCATCTTTATTATCAATATAACACATCAGACAAAATGTGAGCGGAATTGGAGAAGTGAGCGTGGTACTTCCTAAACAAAGACATTATATGTCACCTTCTCCGAGAAAAGGGACCTAGTGTGTGAAAATGAAATTTTGAGAAAAACGCATTTAAAGCTTCATAACGCATTATCACTGTGAATACACTTTCAGTTGGGAGATGCGATTTGGTATGGTTAGTTATTTTCATCAGAAATTTAACTCATTTCATCTTATTCTACACCCTTTTAGGTACCAGAATCCACTCTTAAGTCCAAACCCATTGTTTGCCACACTAGGCCCCTTTTCTCTGTATACTCGTATCTGGAGAATGGCAAGAGCTAAATTTTTCAAATTTGGTGCAAATATTTTTGTTATCAATACACAATATATGACAAAATCTAGGCGGTTTGGAGAAGTGCGCTGACACAAAATAGATTTCTTAACACCTGTAGAACGGTAAGAAAAAATTGTTCAAATTTTGTATGCACAGCTGGGTTATCAATATACAACATCTCTATAAAGTGGGAAATATTGGAGAAGTGGTCGTGGAACCTCCCATTCAAAGAATATTTCATTTAGCTTTGTTCAACTTTTTCATTAATGCATTTAACTTTTGCTAGTCTTTTCAAATATCAAATCAAACATCAAAATAAATAAAGCAGTTTATCAGAATAAATTTATGTGTGATAACCATATAATTAATTTAGTTAAAAAATATTAGTCTGGAAGCGCAGAAATAATCGCTTTTACAAATTTGATCTCCAAACAATTTGTTTTAAAAATTTTCGTTTCCTTTTTCTATTATAATAATAAGACAAAAAATTAGTATATTGAAAAAACATAACTTGGAATAAAAATAGATAAGCGCGAGAAAACATAAGTTTAAAAATTGGAGATATACATGTATATTTGTGTAACTTGCTTAAGCTTATTGCATGACAATTTAAAAAATAAGGCTTAAAAATACATACATGCATTCTTTTCTTACTTATGTTAGTTCTTTTTTTTAATTAAATGTACCAAAAATATATTTTTATATAATATTTACATATATATACGTACACAAACCCTATATGTTAGATAAGGTAGAAAAGCTGGTGCAAAGTAAACTTCACACCCTCACCCAGAGACCAATATAGTACATTGTGACGCCTTATTTAGCGATAGATTTTTAGTAGGAGAAGAATAGAGAAAATTAAGAGAAAAAGCACAAGAATAGAGAAAGAAGTGGAAGACAACAATCGGCAAACAACCCTACTAAACAGAAAACTGCCCCCAATATATACAGTCCCCAGTCTCCTTTTGCGCAGCCAGGTCATTCCCAGTACGAATCCCGTCAGCTTTTCGAGCACGCAGCCCGAGACATCCCTCAATTCGCGCTGAAATCGATTACCTAGCCATCACAGCCTGCTGTTCTGCAGCCTGGGACAGTGGCACAGAAGGTGCTCAACTGTCTCCGACTCCTCCGGGTCCTCACACAACCTACATATATCCGACAAGTCAGATCGCATTCTCGCCGCCATCCTGCCTGTCATGCAGTGGCCCGTGATTATACCTATCATAATCCTGACGCAGACCCTATTCTTGCCAATCAGTGAATCCGTACTTCCTAAGCGCCCGCGCTACCCTGCAGTCCGTGCGATTCTCCCAGCCCTGATTAGTCCCGCTCTATTGATCTATGAATAATATCGAAATAATTAAATGTTACTATAAGAAGCCTATAAAAAAAATTTGCTTTATCTTATGGCTTTAAATTTCTTTTTCTAGCTCTATTTAAAACATAATTAAGCTTTATGTTATTTTAAAATCTGGTCGCACTGCGTAAAGCATTTAAATATTTTAATTGTTCTAATTCAAGCTTCGTGATTTCTTTAAAATTTGTTTGTTCCTCATTGACTACAACTAAATTTTTGCAGGGAAATTAGTTCAGACCATTCAAGGGTTAAACGCTTTGGTGTGAATAAAACTATTTTTATTAAGTTTTTTTTATATAAAACCAACAGCACCTCACAATAAAAACGCATTGTTAGTTTTTAAAACTTAGAGATTATGTTGAGCACTTATTGCTTCTTATTGGAAATAGTCAGACTCAATCCTCACGCAAAAAATCTGCTTGCGGGACGAACCACCCACAAAGTGGAATATCAGCCACTAAAGCTGACGTTAAAGATTTTCCATACCGCGAGTTTAGGTATGAATATGCAATAACCAGTCAAGATTATAAGTCGCATGGGCTATTCTTTGATTTAGAAATAGGACAAATCTTCATAGCCGCCATTAAAATAAACGTCAATCCGAACTAAGAACATCGCTATTGTTTTAGATCTAAGAAGGCTTATAGCAAATAAGAAAAAATGGAGTTTTGTGATATATTGTATAGAGTTTTATCGTATAGTTTTAGGCTAAAATTATTTGCAATCATGACTTTTGCTTAAATCTAAGCCTTTTATGAACAGATCTTCAGCAAATCTGGGAGCTATTTTCGAATTAAATACATGTATGACATATTAGTCTCCAGCTTTCAAGAGGCCATTGAAACCCCCATTTCAAAAATTACATGGCTAGACTGGCAGTTTTAAATCAACTCCCCTACTCAAAAGGATTTAGAATTTAGATACTTTATGCACAAAAAAAAACTCCAAACTGTTTCAACAATTAAAGCATTCCTCAAAAAAAAAATCAGTTTCAATTAAAAATGTAATCAAGTGAATTAAACGTTTAATTGATACTAATAATTTGTTTACTGGATCAAATTTAGATAAATTTTTCAATAATATCTCAAATTTTGTAATTGAAATCAATTTTTATTTTTTCTTTTTTTATGGGGCATAAAATCGATAATGTATAAATTATAAATAGATTAATAAATAAATACAATCACAGTAGAACCAATAGGCGATTCTTAATTAATAACAATAGTAATTGCATCAACTAAAGGGTTATTCATCGCGAGGTTGGCTTTATAATGTAAAATAAACAACATAAATTTTAAAGTCACTTTAACATTTTAACAATCGGTTAAAAGAACGATTTATGGCATTTACGTTTTGAAAATATATCATGTAAATGTTGGCCATGACCACGTCTGAGGTGGTCCACTCGGAAGATCCAATTTTGGACGTCTCATTCGATAATAGCGACTAGTATCTCGCAATAACAAGAGAATTGACAGCTTTCAATGCATAAATCGTAGCTGGCTTATTCCTGAAGACCTCAGACTTCACAACACCCCAGAGAAAATAATTCAAAGGGTGTGATATCGCACGATCTAGGTGCCTAATTTACCGTAGCAAACGCAAAAATAAGTGCTCGCCAAAATTATTTCTCAACAAGGTCATTGTTTCATGCGCTGTATGGCTCGTAGCGCTGTCTTGTTGTAACCAGAACTCGCCAAGACCATGCGCTGGAATTTTAGAAAGCACATAGACCATTAACATGGCGCGATAGCGGCTGCCATTAATGGATGTAATAGTAGCTCTTAGGCCCTAATCATGTACAACGCAGAGCAACGCCAAAGAAAAACATTGAAAGCACAAACAATGTCATAAATATTTTGTAATTTTGTTGTTGCTTTCAACAGAAATTCATGTACCGTTTTAAAATTTTCAACGACACAAGCAATGGAGCGTTTGAAATTTTAAAACGCAATGTGAATTTCTGTAGAAAGCAACAACAAAATTACAAAATATTTATGACATTGTTTGTGCTTTCAATGTTATTCTTTGGCGTTGCGTTAGTTCTGTGGCGTTGCGCTGCGTTGTACATGATTAGGGCCTTAGTACTCTTCGGGTTGCTCATCAGCCCAAGCACGGCAATTTTGTTTATTAATTAAATTAATGTATCCATTGAGCCAGAAATGGGGGCTTCATCACTGAACAAATTTTCACGATTAAGCCCCGGATTTTCATTGAGTTCCGAATGGACCACCCTAGACATGGCCAACATTTACATGATATAATTTAATTTTCAAACAGTAAATGCCATAAACTAAAAATCATTAAACAGATAATAAAAATGTTATGTTTTCTTTAAAATTTATGTGTTTTATTTTACATTATAAATCGAGCCTCGCGAAGAACCACGCTTTATTTTAAGTTAACAGAGATCGGTAAAAGCTATTATTAGTAAAGCTTTAAAGGTGTAACATTTTTAAATACTAATTCTGAAATCAATTAAGCCATTGACCTCTTCTTAATGTATACATATGCATATGCTAAGAAATCCAAAACTAAATGTGCGCAATCTGCCTGCTCCCATTTTTAAAAAGAAAAACTCTGATATGGATGTAACCTTAATATCAGAACTAACAGTTTGTGGTAGTGGTGGTATTTTTAAAGTAACTAATAATCGCAACAAATGTCATTTTATGCTGCAAGCGTCGCTTCATGTTGGCCACTAAAAGCTTTTTGATTATGAAAAATGTATCCAACATATGCTCCAAATGAAGTTTTTCTGCTTAATTTCCATTGTTTATTCTTTTCCTTTTATTTTCGTATATTCCAACAGATGTTGTTGTTGGTGTTTTACCACTAACTAGAAGAAATTTTCGCTTTTTTTCTGTAAGTGGTTGTTTGCGTTTTTGTGGCTGCTGACTGTTGTTTGTTAGAGTTTGTTGGTTGTTGTTGGTAATTTGTTTTTCACTTAAGTTCGTAAACATCAACAACGATAACTAATTCTTTACTACTTAAAGCAATAATAACAATTAAACAACAAAAATTGGCTAAGAACACATTTAACAACTTTTTGCCCATTGAAAGTACAAATTTCAATTAAATATATTCTTGTATTTTTTTGCTTTTATTTGAATTGCGTAAAGAAGGTTTCTTGGTTTAGCAATTTAATCAGCTGTAGAAGAGTGATGATAAGGATGTGAATGGTGTGGGATTTAACTATAATAGGGGGAAAAATAATAAATTTAATCGCCCCCTGAAGTCGGAAGTAGAATTAACATGAGACCTATGATCAACATATGAGCGAACATCACAGAGTTTGGTAGTGTGATTTCTGCACTCAGGGCAAATAAATATTTTTCCTTATGATTGAAATAGGAAAATTCTCAAAAATATTAACTTTACTTTAATCATTATTTTACCACCTAAAATCATATTATGGTTAAAATAGTCCTTTATAAAATACTAGCTTAACCCAGTACGCATCGCTACCCTCATTAAATTAAAATATGTAATTATTTTCAATACAGACCTTCAATATGGGACTTTTACAGATATTGTTCATTTATAACCAAGCTATTTGCTTCAAATTTGTAAATTGTAGCTGTGGGCATTCTCAAAATATACAGAAATCTAGTTTGATCCTCGCTCACTTCTCCAATCCAGCACATTTCTTGCAGATGCTGTCTGTATATTGATAATCATTCTAATTGTACCAAATTTGGACCATTTTACACTTACCGTTCTTCAAATACACGGGATTCTATTTTGTGCCACGCCCACTTATCTAATTGCGCCCAGTTTTTGACCGATGTTGCATATTTATCACAAAGCTATTTGTACCAACTTTGGAAACTTTAGCTATAACCGTTCTCTAGATATACAGAAATCAATTTCAAACAATGTGTTAATTTATTTAATGAAATTTTGACAATTTTCAACAACAATTGTAGAATTATTATTTTTATTTTTATTTAAAACGAAAAAATCAATTAATATTTTTTGAAATTTAATTAATATTTTAATTAAAAATTTATTTCAGAGCAACTTAAATATTAATTAAAACAAAGTTAAATTTTTAATTTTCTTTCAACTAAAAAAATAATTGATTCAATTATCACATTAATTAAATTAAAATACTTTTTAAACCATTTTTTGATAAACAAAAAACTTTTTTTCTGTGTAAATGTTGGAATTTCCAAAAAATTTATATCTTTTAGTTTCTTTCAGATGTTACAGGGTCTGCATGCCAAATTTTAAGAAACCCGGTTGATTAGCTAAGAAGATAAAGGGACGGGGAGGTCTTACCCTTCTTGTCCTATTTCACGCCCTAAATAATAAGAAGTAAAGGCTACAGTTCCTTCCAGATGTTACACTATTTGCCTGCCAAATTTTAAGAAAACCGGTTAATTAGCTAAGAAGATATTGGGAGGGGAAGCTTTTAACCCTTTTGCCCTATTTTACCCCCTCTAGCGATATGAAATATACTTTACGACGATATAAATATACATAATTTCATAAAAATCGGTTAAGCCACTTCGGAGGAGTTCAATTACAAACATCGTGACACGAGATTTTTATATATACAAAGATAGAAGATATATTGTATATGTATATTTAATTTATGAGGACTGAATATTTCTTGGAGCTACACATGGAATAAAAATCTAAATGTCTCAATTCGGTACTTGTAGTCATCGATAATTGTAAAATCAATGTTTCAATCTAATATGTGATAATATTTGAAGTAAAAAAAAACTTTTGTTCCGAGTACATGTTACTAAAACTCAAGAACCGCTGGACCGATTGACATCAAACTTGGACAATAAACGAGTTAAGTGTGGAACCGGGTTTCTCATAAGTTAAATCCCGATAGATGGCGCTTTTGTCATGATATTTTTTTAATTAAAATTTAAAAAATTCCATTCCAATAAAGTTACACACTTTTAAAAATTAGCAATTTCATGTAAGTGTTTTTGTTGTTTTTAATTCACTCAATAATATTCAAGTTTAAAGTAACGTTATATTGTTATTGTTGACAAATTAGCCAAAGTTTTTGCATTTTCTTATTTTATAACAAGTGCTCTTTAATATTTGAGAAATATATTTACTCAAATTTAAACTCAAAAAAACGACTTTTGTCCAGCTAGATTAGCAAAATTTTACACTGTGCAACGTTTGCCGGGCTCAGCTAAGTAACACTATATATAATTCCACAACAAAAAAAAATTTTTATTTAAATCTATTTTCATTTAATATTATCTTTAATTGTTTTTACCGAATTTATTATAAGTTATAAAAAAAATTTCCTCTCTTTTTATGGTGCATTCATTAATTTGATTAAATTTTTTTGAGGAGCTTCAACACTGACCATATTATGCACATAATTGATGTTGAATATAAAAATGGGCAAGGAAACTTTTATTATCCTCTGTTCTTTTTTTTAGCTGCATTTTTTGCATGAATTCTTTACTAACTCTGATGGACACGGGTTTTTGGTAATACATACATATTTTTTTGTTTTGCTGTAAAATTATAATGGCAACAATTCGACACAAGATGCATGCTACAAAATAATGTCTAAAAATTTTATGTAGCTACAGAAATTTTATTTCCAACGTGTTGAAAAATTATGATTATCACTTGCACTGATAAATAGAAGTCAGATCAGCTTAAAAATATTTTAAAATTTACTTCGCAATTTTATCGATCAGGAAAATGTTGGCCATTTATTTGTAATTTCTTTAAATATATTTCTAGCTGTGTATAGATATTTTTGGTGTAACGAAATTTTCATAATTTTTACACGCATGTCTTACATACTGGTTAAACTGTAGTGTATTTAACACAATCGATTTTTGACAGTTAATTAAATTAAGTAAGAGTGTTATATTCGGCTGTGCCGAATCTTTGATACCCACCACCGACAGGAGTCGGAGCATTAAAATTGGTTGCGGCTTAGATCTATATTAAATTATTGACCGACAATAAGAAAGTTTTATGCGTTTCTTGTTAGAACTTTGAACTGGCTTGGGTAAAATATCATGATTCGTAACATATTTAGCCGAACTAAAATGATTTTTAGGAGGGTAATTTGTATTAAACCTATGGTAAATTATGGAACTATCATCCCAAAATTCTGAAGACTGATGTCTGGTATTACAAAAAATATATTAGAATAAATTTCAATACAGCAGTGTAATTAGTTTTAGCGTTAACAGTGAATTTCACAAGAAGAAATTTTTGAAAAAAATTTTACCGAAATATCTATCTGTTATGCTTTTAGGCGAATTTAATTATTTTCTCAAAGTGGGCTCTATTTGGTTTTAGGCGCAATAAACTGTTTTCCGAGACTAGGGTTTATATGGGGCCTAGGGTAAATTATGGACCGATATTCATTAAATTTGACACTGCGATTTCTAGTCTTATAAAACTGGGATATACCAAATTTTATTATGATAGCATTATTTATTGCGGTTTTAGGCGTACTAAACTCTTTTCCGGGAGTAGGGTTTATATGGGATCTAGAGTAAATTATCGACCGATCTTCACGACATTTTACAGTGCGATTTGTAGTTACATAAAACTGTGAAGTACCAAATTTGATTATGATAGCATTATGTATTACGGTTTAACGCGTACTAAAATATTTTCCGGGAGCAGTGATTATATGAGGCCTAGTGTAAATTATGGACCGAGCTTCAAAAAATTTTACAGTGTGATTTCTGTTCCTATAAAACTGTGACGTACCAAATTTTAGTATAATAGCGTCATTTATTACGGGGCCTATAGTCAATTATGGACCTATCTTCACGAAATATACCAGTATGATTTGCAGTTTTATATCATTCCGTGCATTGTTCCACCATTTATGTTAGTTTTTGTATCAAAATTATTAATTTTTTAGGGTTGTGGTTTCACATTTTGATTCATAGTTCTGATCCTACTGGACCGATATTGCTGGAATTCAATCTTTTCTTTTGCGTTTTTCGAAAGTGAGTGTGTTTTCAACAGACGGAAAGTCAAATGGACATGGCTAAATCGACTTAGAATTACTCAAGGAGCCAGAATATATATTCTTTATGGGGTCTTAGGCGTATAATAAAACAGTTTCAATCGGAATGACAAATTTAGTATATCCTCATTTACCACTAGTGGTGGTGGAGGGTATAAAAATTAATAAAAAATACAATGTTGCCATATCTTAAAAGAACACTTAAAGGAAGAAAAAAATACGTGGGCAAAATTAACGTTGAAATTACAAAAATCATTTTACCGGATAGGTAAAGATAACTGTTAGGTACGAACCAGATATCTGTTAGAAATTACGGGCATTAATCTCAAAAGCTTTAAGCAGAATATTGCTTTCTTTTGTTGAGAGAACTGTCAAAAAACTGCATAGGGTTATTCACAGAAGGCTGATTATCAGGTTATAAGGTTATTTACTTATAATAACTTTAACATAAGACATTGAATTTTTTTTTTTCCAAATTTTTAAATCTTCCTATCTTCACATAAGCACATTTTCAAGTTGTAAAAAGTACTGTATTCACAAAGTTTCCCAAATCCTGGCGTTATTGTTGAAATAGCCATCCGAAGTTCCTTTTTCACTACTAAACGACTTCGATTTTTTGATTTATTGGCTATTAAAGCAGAAAATCCGGTTTTGCATAAATCTGATGTTTCGAATGGTAAAAGCACTATTATAGCTCTGTCCGATAAAGTAATATAATCCTTTTTTCGTTCCACCCAAAACTGAATTAAAGTTTTACTATCAAATTCCTGTGGCAATGAAGTACCCTGCGGGAAATTTGTGTCAATTGCTCTTAAAGCCCTTATCCCGTGGCCAGTGAACAAAATTTTATAATTAAAAGGAACGAATTGTGATAGGTGAAAACAACACATATCACTTAACTGGTGATAATGTGTTTAGAGTGTAGTTGGTCCAGAGGAAAGGTAATTGTCACAAAACTATTCATGTGACTAGATTTTGTGCGGGTCGTGACTGATTCTCTCTAGTTCTATTACTTTATATGAAGGGGATCTATCATATTGACATGGCTCATTTGGGACAATATCTGCGACAGGCATGATTTTAACCGAAATTGGATGTGTCTATTAAGGTTATTTCAGTGACCTGTTACAAAGTGTCAAAAAGGTGCCAATTAACCCCCTCGCACGACATCGCCATGTTAAAGTGTCTTGTCACGTGACAAGTTTAGTGTTAGTTCCCTTTCCCCTAGAGTATCGCAAGATATATCAATCAGTTTTCAGTGAATCGGTTAACCGATTAAAAAGTTTTTTTTATAAATTAAGTAATTTCAATAAATGAAAATGCATAAATTATTAATAATTTGGAGTTTATTAGTTAAAAAAGAAACAATAAAATAACAAACATAACAATCCTTGAACTAAAACAAGCAAACAAAAAAATAATTCTTAAATATGTGATACATATTTTTTAATTAATAGATATTATGTATTAATTAAAAAATACACTGTGAGATAATTTTATTAGTTCTTACAGTAGTATAAGGAGATCTTATAAAATAATCCTTAAAAAGAATAATTTGGTTTAAATGTTTAGGATTTAAGCGATTATTTTCTTCAGTTTTGATAAAACTTGACGGGAAAAAATCCTTCATTTATCGTAGATGTTGGAGAAATCGAAAGCAACCCATAATACAGAATGTCTTATTTCTCAGTCCTTTTCCTAGACTTTTCTAAACGTATAAAATCTTTCATTGTTACATTGATTAAATAAATAAAAAATAAATTGTGCATTTAGATTCCTGTTTACATTTTTTTAACTCTTCTAATTATTTTGGTTAATTATAAGATTGATATGAGAAAATTTGAGAAGAAAGCAATAATTAAAAACACAAAAAATATGTTATAGTACTACAAAAAATTAAGGATTTTGTTACATCTGTTAATCGGTTAATCGACTGAAATTAACCGGTTAAATCGTTAAACGAAAATAGTCAATTTTCAATTACCGATCAGTTAATCGGGTAGTAATTAATCGGTTAACCAAATGAATACCCTAGTATCCATGAAATCTTAGTAAAATCAATATCGTTGAAATAATGTGAAAATTGTTTTAGTAAATTTGGCAAATGTTCTACAAAAAGCTTTTTGCTTTCTTTAATATTGTTTCAACAACAACAAAAAATTTGCATTCAATAGATTTTTGTAATTATTTTTCAAAATATGTAAAACATAAATTAAAAACTTCATGAGGTTATTACACGACACCCCTGTAGGTTGCGCCCCCACAGTTTGGAAATGAATGATCTAAGCATTTACCACAACATCTGCCATTGTATCAACAGTACATTATATAAGATTAAGGCCGTAATCCTGTATAACGCAAAGCAACGCCAAAGAATTACATTGAAAACACAAACAATGTCATAAATATTTTTAATTTTGTTGGCGCTTTCTACAGAAATTTCATGTTCAACGCCTCAATCTATGCAGCGTTTAAAATTTTAAAACGCAATGTGAATATCTTTAGAAAGCAACCACAAAATTAAAAAACATTTATGACATTGTTTGTACTTTCTATGTTATTCTTTGGCGTTCGTTGTGTTTTACGTTATCAGGGCCTAAAAGTCTTGTACTGTGCTTTTCCTAAATAAATAAATAAATATAAGATCTGAAATATGATACGATGTTAGTGGAAGAAAAAAAAATTTTTTTTAAGTCCAAAAACTGAATTTTTTTTAAATTAGTTGCAATTTCTTGTACTTTGGTCTGTGGTTTACGCTTTTACTTAAACACTAACTTTGTCACTAATATTTGTTTTAATTCTTATATTACCTACTGTAGCTCATTTACTATTTTCTTTCTATTTTTAAACTTTTATTACCAAGATACGAGTGCTTTTAATTGCCATTCATTAAAAATATTTCTTCTTCATCTTTCTTTGGTTTTAATCTATTTGAATTTTTTGTTTTTTATCTCAACATATTTTTGTGTAGTTTTTCTATAAATGCAATTGTTCATAAGCCTCTGTGTGTCCTTTATTATTGAGACAGTCAGGCAATTGAAAGAATGTTGTCTAGAACTGAACTTACTGACAATGATGAACTTTCCCTTTTTTTATCAATCTGCTAATTTATTAAAAACGGGATAGAAAATAAAAAGTCTTTAAAGCGAGAGAGGCCAACAATATTTGAGAATCAGTATAAGATCATGCATGCATGAGCATGGGTCGGCAGTAAAAATGTCTTGGCAAGAAACATGAGTATATTTAATGGAGTAAAATATTTCGTGGTCCAAAGATTTCTTAGCATGGACTAAATTTTTCTACATATGGAGTTTACGTGATTTGACCAGGTAAGCAGAATCAAATATGTTAATTACGGATTGCCCACTGTGTATTGGTGGTAGGTTGGATTTGCCTTGGATTTTTTGCGTTTAAGCAAAGACCATTTATCGAGGCCCATCTATTGACGTTGTCAAGATCTTGGTTTAACTTTCCAATGCATTCATTGATACTGGATGGCGAACAGCTAAACAAAATTTGTACATCATCAGCGTACATGTGAATTACACAATAACTGACTCCAGACCGCAGGTCATTTGAATAAACAGAATATAGAAAAGGACCCAAAATTGAGCCTTGCGGTACACCTCTTGTTGTTAAACAAATGTCACATTTTTCAGATCCAGAATATACAAATTGAGTTCTGTGTTGAAGATATGACGAAATTAAGTTTACACTAGTGTTTGAGAAGTTGCACATGTGTTTGAATTATTGGCAGAGTACAGTGCTCATCACTATTCATTTTGCAAAATCTGAAGTTTCAATAAAATATTTTTTCTTGAAAAATCATAAAAATGGATTAATATTGTGTTTAGATTTTATTGATCAACAATCCTTACAAGTAGCAAAAAATTAAAAAACTCACCTTAAACCCAAAAATTCTAAAGCAACAAAGAAATTAAAAAAATCCTTTTAATTGGTTATGATGTATTTTGGTAAATTATTTAAAAAGAATCCAAAAAATCTGTTTTGAATTTGTTGTCGCTAACGGTCTTTTGGATTTAAGATTGCCATAAAACAATTTCATTTTACTTAACACTTCTTTCTGTAACACTGTGCTAGTTTAAAAAATTGTCAAGCGGAGCACACAGTGGGTTAACCTAATGAGGGTACGCTAAATACAGTAGTATTAACGTTTTTTTAGGTTCATTAAACCGCCATGTTTGTATGGGAGCTCCCTAAGGGTTGTAGATAAAGGGAAAATAAGTTTTGAGCAAATGTTAAGGACAAAAAACTAATGGAGGCCGGTCGTACATTTTATACCCCTAGAAGATTTTGCTAATTCAGCAACACATATTTTGGTAACGGCCTATTACTGCAAAACTGTGGAAATTTCAAAAAGCAATTTTCAGAAAAACTATTCCCTATAGTATAAATCCTACCTCTTTACAATATTTGACAATGAAAAATTATTTGTTCATATTTACCAGCTGTATTTTACATCGAAAAGTTGATAAATGTTTGAAAATTTTAACAAAATGAAAAAAAACTAAATATTGATGATAATCTAAGGGCCAAATACTCTAGTAACGCTTTTCTGCTCAAAATTTTTTAATGACTTAAAATATACATCCACTTTATTGGCGTTGTGATTGCAGTAACTAGATTTTAAGATACATCACTTAGAGCACTCTTCTAAAAACTCTACAGCAGTAAATAATGCGCTGAACAGGATTATGACAAATGTTGGGTGCCGGAGAGAAAGTCGAAGGATGTTACTATCTAGAGAAACAATTCTTTGACAGTGTTGCCTTAGAGTATGTACCGGCTAAAGAGCCATATACTTATATAGAGCCAATATGTATAATTGCTGGAACTATCGCACTGGAGACAACATTCCTTCAAATATCTGAACTCACCGCAATCATCCAGCTTAATTACCATTTTACATTACATATACGTACACATTTTTCCACTTTATTTCGTCTCTTCCAATCGTTTTCATTGTTCCACTTTTTTCTTGCCTTTTTTCATTTTTGGACTCCCATGTTTAAGCAGGAATGCATTGTCAATTTGCAGCGAGCATAATAAAAAATTATTGTGCAAATTGTGCTGTAAAGAAACCAATAAGGATGCACAAGAAAAGTAACTATTTTTCTTACTGCTATTTTCTCTTCTTCTGTGTGAGTGAGTGAATGTGTTTTGTTGTGCTTGTGAACCAGTGTGCGTTTCTGTGTCTTTCCTTTTTTATGCTGAAACAAATGATTTTCAGCATCAATGATCAAAGGCCTGGATAAACTAGGTTGTCGGAATCTTGTCCATCTTGTCTGCCAATAAAAATGTTAATAGTCGGTGTAGTGGGGCTATGAAAGTGTTTATGTGAGAAAAGATATCTGATTTTTTTTAACATTTATATGAATTTTATTTTAATTGCAATGGAAACAGGGGTTTTGTGTTCTCTTAAATAATATAATATTATTTGGTATAAAAGAAATATTTAATTCAATTTAATTAAATTTGTGTTTAATGGTTAGTTAGCATATTGGAGGTTAAATAAATGTCAAAGTTAGTTTTTATTAAAGAAAAGTAATAGAAGAAAATTATATGTAACATAAAATAAAATTTTTTTTATAATAATCTTATGTAAATTCTACGTTAATAGTTGAGAAAGAAGTCCAAATAAATAACACCACAAAATTTCGATTGCAAATAACAAATTTTAAAAAAAATTCTTATACAAGAAAAAACAAGTAAAATTGCGTTTTTATTCGGATGTGCCGAATCTTTGATACCCCACCTACACACAGACAAAAATAAAAATTGATTTCAATAAAAAAAGTATATGATATTAATTAAAAAATTAATTTAATTTGCACCAGTAAGCAAATTAATAGTATAAATTTAATTTTTTTTTCAATATTAACAACATTTTTCGCAGTAAAGTTGATTACAATGGGTGATTCAAGTAGAGATACTTTTTTCAATAGCCTTTTTTGACAAATCACGTGTGAGTCGTGTCATCCTGTCATGTTATTTTTGTTAAGTATTGTTTGGCATTTCATAATGGAAAGACGTACGCCTGAACAACGTTTACAAATCGTTCAACTTTATTACGAAAATTCACGTTCTGTGAGGAATGTGTTTCGTTCACTTCGCTCAACTTATGGTCAACATAATCGGCCTACTGAACGTACTATTCGCAACACCATCACATTCGACGGAATATATTCGACGATAATATTCGACGGAATAGACCACGTCCAGCACGCTGTGAAGAAAATATAGCGGCCGTAGCTGAGAATGTTACATTACCGTCATTGGCGACCGATATCGTGCCATGATAACCGATTGTTTGATGCCTGAAATTGAAGCTCGTGATCTCGGCGACATTTTGTTTCAGCAGGACGGCGCCACTTCCTACACATCGCATCAATCAATGGATTTATTGAGAGAACACTTCGGTGAGCACATAATTTAACGTTTTGGGCCGGTCGAATGGCCACCAAGATCGTGTGATCTCCACCGTTAGACTTTTTCCTGTGGGGATATGTAAAGTCTAAAGTTTATGCGGAAAAACCCGCTTCGATTCAGGCCTTGGAGGAAAACATCACGCGTGTCATTCGCCAGTTACTAGTCCAAATGCTCGAACGAGTTATCGAAAATTGGACTCAACGGATGGACCATCTGCGACGTAGCAACGGCCAACATTTGATAGACATAATCTTCAAAAAATAAATGCCAATAAATAAATGAAATTTCTTTGTTTTTTGTTTTTCTTTAAAAAAGTAGGAAACATCGAAATGGATCGCGCATTATAAGCAAACGTTTAATACACGTGAATAAATTTTAAATTAAAACTGATTTTTTTTTTGACAAAGTTTATGTTTTTACTTCTAGTCATACAAAACCTTATTGGACCTTATTGCTTAAAAGTGGTTTAAAAATGTTTTATATTTGTGCTTTGTCATATTATAAACTCATTATCACAAAATTGTCATTTCTAGTGTAAGAAACACAAAATTTGACCAAATTTCAAATCAACAAAGCAATTAATAAGCGCTTAAGGCTTTTTAAAGTATTTTTCGGAAGGCCGCTTCATATGGGAATTATGAAAAACTATTGACCGTGCATCACAAAACCACATCGTGTTAAATCTACACAGATAAAAATAAAAATTCATTTCAATTTAAAAGTGAATTAAATTTGCACCAGTATCCAAATTAATGGTATCAATTAAACGTTTTATTCACTTGGTTAATCGTTTAATACACTTGATTAAACATTTAATTCACTTGATAATATTTTTATTAAAAACTGATTTTATTTTTGATTTATGCTTTTATTGGTGAACAACTTTGGAGATTAATTTTTTATGTATTTATATAAAAGTTTATTGAGCGAATTTAACCACGTATGAGCTTCATGGTAAATTAATGACCGATCTTCAGATAATACGGCAGAGCGATATTTAGTTCTCCAAAACTATGAAAGATCTAATTTTACTACAAAAGCATTACCCGTTAGGGTTTTAGTCGTGTTATAGTGTTTACCGTAAGCTAACTTTATATGGGGTCTATGGTAAATTATGGACCAATATTTACGAAATCTTGTAGTGTGATTTCTAGTCGTATGAAAATAGGTTAGGTTAAGTTCCATTGGCAGCCGCAATAAAGCACAGCTTACGTGGTTCCGGCAATTAGTTCCCTTCGTGTTACCATATTTTACTATCTCCCAGGAGAACTATGTTACCCGGCTGCCGAAATCCTTACTCACCCAGCCGGTTGATTCAATGAAGGAGTGGATCCTATTCAAATCAATGTTGGAGAGATAAGTTTTGTATTCAAGGGTTCTTTTACCACAGAGTTTGATGATTAGACTTCCGAGTACCGGGCACTGATAGAGAAGATGTTCCGTGGACTTTCCAATATGGCACTGGCCGGTTATAACCGCAATTAGGCTTCTGAGATGAAATCTGGATAGCTTTAAAGTCCGCTGAGTCCCTTTGTTGGTGCCCGCATGCACCAACGAGATAGCCTAACAGTTGCTATATATGACTCTGTGTCTTGAGACTCTTTTAGGGGTAAACATTAAATGCTTTCTACTCCAAAAACATGGGGCATTATTAGACAATTCTTGATGTTTTCAACAATGTAGCTTCATTTAATAGCTGAAACACATTGGGGTCTCTGCAATCAACACCTGTTTTAATTCTTGATGTGATAAACAAATTCTCCATGGATCTGAATGTACCTCACAGCTATTGAAATGACCAATGTCTCGGGCTTAATTACATTGCAATAATCCGGCAGTCTTAGAAAAATGCTCCAGTCTATGTGCTCAACTGTGGGCTTTATATGGTGCCTACGGGAAATTATCGACCGACCTTCACAAAATTTTATCGTATACTTTCGAATTATATAAAACTAATTAGTAGATATTGGGAATTATTTCTTTTCATTAGCAACTTTATTATATTCAACATTTTTTATTTTTCGAATTAATTCTATGAGTTAAATTTCAGTTATGTATTTTATAAAGCTTTTTGTAATAGCTCTATTCCTTAAATATTTAAAGGAATGACTTTATAAAATACATAATAAAGAATAAATTCGAAAAATAAAAAATGTTAAAACTAATTAGTGTACAATTTTATGCCAATCACCCACTTCCTACTGAACCTAATTTGCTGGGCTTCGATCCAAACTGCCTGGGAATACTGGATGCAATTTGGCACCAAAATTGCTCTTTTCTGTTGAGTCGTTCAGAAGTAAGCGTGATTTTAAGAGACGGGCATGGCAAAATCCACTTAGAATTACTATTCACCACAGAAGATTTATGGTTTATATAGTGCTTAATAAATATTAAAAAAGTTTCTCATATCTAACTTAGTATACCCTCTTCACAAAAAACGCAAATTGAACCGAAATTTTCGAAAAAAAGCATATATTATAAACATTAAGTGGAAATCCTAAACTCAACGAAAATTTCTAAGAAATAACGAATGTTACGAAAATGTCCTATAAAAATGAGGAATTTCTAGCCTTAAATATAAACGATGTATGAAAATATCGGCATTCGTCCATTGAATATCCATTGAATTTCCATTGATATCGAAGCATGAAATTGGGTCGTTCAGTGACTTGGTCCTCTTTCCGTTCGAAATTTATTCATTGAAGAAATTTAGCCAGCGCTTTGACCCTTCGATGTAGTCCAGCGTTAGCACCGCCCAGCAAAAAATTACACATTACCAAAATAACGGCTTGCCATATAATCCCTTACTTTCTTGGTTGCCAAGTTTGATCACTCGATTACCAAACGCATTACATTAGATCATAAAAATACGAAGTAGTAAAAGAATTAATTTTTTAAGAAATATAAGAATGACTGAAAATATTTACTGTAGAAATGATTATTAAAATAAAAGTATACGAATTTATGTATTACCTGCGTATGATTTTGTACAAAAAAATCACTGCTAACTGCTTTTAAGATTAAGATAGTTAGGAAAATAATCAGTTCTAAGGAACTTATTATTTAAGTCTCATGCCTTGCAAAAATAATTAATATGGTAATCCAGTTTAGAAGTCATTCCGCCTTAAATGCTTAATTCCAAACTCGATTACCATTTTCAAAGTTTTTTTCTGGGCGCTTCTTATAGTGGGTCAAGATATAGTTATAACCCGGATATCGGAAGAAATAGTAAAATTATCAGGTTCTTGAGGATTTTCCTGAATCGGTGGTATTTTTTAATCAGGCTCAAGGATGTCAACAAGCTCATCTTTTTCATCACTTTGGACATTATCCTCCATTAATTCATCTTCCAATTCGCTCACATTTCCCAGTGTATCCGAGTCGCCCAACACGCTTTGCAAAAAGCAGCAATTTAAAGCTAATCTATATATAAATCGGCAAAGACAAAACAGTTAAGAACATTTTCCCACTCTATTTGTCAACCGATTTGAACAAAAAATACTCAATTTTAAAGGTATTTACTTACGCAAGTGCACAATATATATTTATTAAAATCTGGTTAAAATTGGGTAAATTCGGTGACCTCATATTCAACACTTAAAGAGATACAAAAAAATTTAATACTAATCGCTGTTCGATAGAAAAATAAGTGGACGAGTGTCTGGTACTTTTTTTTAAATTTGGCCCTTTTGGGACTTTTTGTCACCCTTCTTTTAAACCAATAATGCTAGAAATAACAATTATATAAAATAATAATTTGGTACTTTTTTCACAACATTTTTCTCCAACTACAATATTGAAGTTTTTTAATACTTCAATTGGAAGAAAAAAGCACAAAAAAGGAGGAATAAGGGAAATTAAATTTCTCTCTTTTACTTCTATGGTACTGCATGTGGTAGTTTTAGAAGTTTCTATAATATTGAACTAAGAAATATTAAATGCATGAATAATTATGGTCGAATGTCGACCACTAGGAAAACACTATTTTAAATAAAACAATACCTTAAAATTCAACCAAAACAAAAAGTTACACTTAAGATAACAGTACAAGTCTGTCAACGTATGTTGTGATTATTTGTGTTTATTTCTCAAAAAAAAAAAAAAAACTTACCGCACAAAAACAATCACCATCAACAAGCTGCTGCCAGGGTTGTCAGATTTTTCCCCATTCCTCGCCAAATAGTATATCGAAAATTGCCAAAAATTTTTTAATTTTTTTTAAATTTTTGTTTAAAAATTTAGCCAAAAATCGCCAAATAGGAGTAAAAGTATATTTTGCCTTAATAAAAATTTCAGTAATTAGCATTATTCTAGTAAAATATTTATATTTTAGTATTTTGAAAGTTTTAAAATGAATCGGGCATGCTCTGACAATCGTAAAACGCTAAACATTTGCGATTCTGACTTGAAATCGTGTAATATGTGTTCTGTAAATCACAATGGCAAGAAGTTTGGCGAATTTAAATTGCAAAAGTATACTAAAGGAAACTAGAATATTTGTAAGAAACTATGGAAAAGTAAATCTGGCGTTTTGCTATTTTAAATCGTGCGATTATCATAACAAGGCTGAATATCTTTAAGCCTACAACTTGAGAGAATTGAATTTTGCAAAAATATTAATTTTATGAAGTATGCAAAATGAGGGTCAGTTTATTTAAGCGTGATTTTCTATGTAAAAATAAGTCAGAATATGGTTAAATTTTGTATTCGGTTTTGATTGAAACATTGAAAGGATAAATGTTTTAAAATTTGTATTCAAATTGAATATTTGGAATTGGATTGGAACACTCAAATTCAACTCAGTCTTCTAAACAATTTCATTACATGAATTATTTTTAAAAGTTTACTTCTGACCTTGATTCGATTACAATTCTATATTAAATCAAGGTTTTAAAAAATTTTAAGTGAGTATTTTTTTCCAATAAAAGAAATTTCTTATTTAATTTCGTAAAAAATCGTGTCAATATATACTAAAAAGCTATTACTTTTTTGGCTCTGCAAACCATATTGAAAAATACGCTTGATACTATTATATAGAACCTGATATTAATGCAAATTTTTTTAAAAAGTGATTTACTTTTGCCATTAATTCTACTATTTTTGCATGCTACCCAGTATACATTGTTATTGTTAAAATTTAAGAAATTCCATTTAATATGCAATTAAACGCGATTCAGATTTTAGAATTTATTTTCCAAAATAAATTAAAAATTGAGTTGTTTTTTGGTGGACATCCGATGATTGATAACTTTTTGTAAAGAAAACGTCTGAAAATTGAATAAAGCTTAAGCTTTATTCCAAGTTTCTAAAGCAACAATTTTTAAATGTTGTCAATGTAATTATCTGGCAATATTATCAATTTTTCATTCGCATTCGTATTGCGATTTTAAAATTTGTTAGAAATTTAAAGAAATATCGATAGCCGTACTCATACATTGTTTTATATAATTATGAAAAAAAGGTTAAATGCGTTTTATAAATCGCCAAAATATTGTCACTAAAAAGGTGTATAAATCGCCATGTTTGGCAAAAAATCGCGACTACTGACAGCCCTGGCTGCTGCTAACGACTGAGATAATTGAGCGTGAGATATTTGTATGTTAACAAATAGTGAGAGTAAGAGCACAAAATCGAAAAAGCTTACGTTTCACTGACGCACCTTATCTAACTAGGGTTAATGACAAATATTTGATAAATTTTTAAAATATCGAATTTTATGAAAATTTCTAAAAAATAGCATTATTTACGAAAATTTCCAGTAAATAGCACATTTACTCAGAGTTTTATTGAATTAAGAATTTTTATCAGCTTTAAACTAAAACAAAAACAATTTTTTTCTAATAGTTAATATTATATTAATACATATTGTTTAAGTCCTTCCTGTGTTTGTCCTTGTAAAGGAAGAAACTTAAAAACCTAAATTTAATTTACCCAAGACTCATTTCTTTGCTTACAACTATCCAGAGCATACATTTATTTAATTCAATTAAGTAACAATTATGAAATTCTCCATAAAATATGTATGTATAACTGTACAAGTCTATTAATGAAACGTCTGTTGAAAATAAATATTTCATTGTACTTGTTTATGATTTAAATTAAAATATTTCCACTATTACACTTTAACAATTCCTTGCTCTCTTTCTCGTTACGTTCACATACACTAATGCAGTACAGGAGTTTTACATATCTATGGCATTAATGCTAGTAAGTAAACATTAACAGGGGGGAAATGTGTAGTAAGTGGTGCATACACATAAATTTATGTAGTTGCATTGATCTCATCGTTATTTCTCCGTTTTAACTCCTTCTTAACCACACGATGTTGCAAGTGACTTAGTTTTCCAACATACGCACAAATAATTACAATTCAACTGCAAGAATTTATGTTGTATGTTTTTGTATATGAATGTTTTAAAGCATGTGCAATGCGTAGCAATAACCACATTCACAATGTTGCTGCCACCCCTAAAGTAGACAAAATAAATGCATTCCAACTGCAATTAATTAACACAACAGCAAGGATGTTATTGCATGTTTTTCATTTATTCTTAATATGAAGACACCATTTCTTAGAACTAAAGCAAAATTATAGACTAATTCTCATAATCTTTGGTTTTTTGGTTTTAATTCAAATGTTTGCGATGATAATCTTTACAATATCCAGATTTAATTTTATGTTAACCAAATCGAAATTTATACTAATCGGTTCATGTTTGTTGCTCATTCCTTTGGCGACGCAAACCGAAACGACGCAAATCGAATCACTTTTTTCTATAAAATGGACTGATTTTTATTGATTGGGTCAAAAATTAAATTAATTAGCCAAGAATTTCTATTTTTTATTAAAAAAAAAAAACTCATATGGTTATTTATTTTATTTTATTTATATCAGCATGTAAGTTTAATAATTATAAAGAAAAAAATAAATATATATTAATGTATTTGAAAACAAATACATAAACATATAAAAATAAAATAGAAAAATTCTTCGCATGCGATTATGACTTCAGTGAAAAAAATCCAATCGTATGTAGCAACTAAAGGGCTGCGCAAAATATTCTTAATGTTCTGTGTTCTACTTCACATAACTATCAATCATATTATTTCACTGTAAACATACATAGCAAAACAAACATAACAACACATTACTCTCACCAAAACAAAACAAGCATAACTTGAAAAGTTTTTCTCTTCTGCTTTGTTAGTGCTTGTATTATCAAAACAAACAGAATATCAACACAAAAACAGACAATGAAATAAAGAAACGGTAAATTATAGTAAAAGCATCGAGTGCACGTAATTAGGAATTTAAAAAATTTAAAGTGATCTTAGCTTATAACAGAAATGGATGCATTAAATGTAAGCAAAATTGATTTTTTTGAATTATTTCCTAAATGTATATTTTATTTTAGTCGACCTTTATTATTATATTAGGTAGGTATAACTAAATTATCAAGCTTGATGTCTTTTTTTATTTTTATATAAAACTTTAAACGTTTATTTAACCAATATTTCTAATTAAAAAATTTTTTAATTTGTCAGTTATTGTTAAATTTGTTAAAAATTGTTGAAAATTTATAAAATAAGGAAGAAAAAACCCTGAAGAAGGCACTCAAAGGAGTGCCGAAATATTGGTTAAATAAACGTTTAAAGTTTTATAGGTATAAAAATAAAAAAAAAGACTTTAAGCTTAATAATTTAGTTACCTAGGTATATTATTTCCTAAATTTTTAATAATATTTTAAAGGAACCTACAACCGAACCCATTGAAAACCACTCAAACGAAATTAAATCAAAAGTTTCTCCCTTTGCAATTTTCTCTTTGGTTTATGTTTACAATCAAAACATTCAAACATGCTTGGAATATTCTATTTCTGTTTTAATGTTCTACTTCATCTTTGTTCTAATTCAGCTTTATTTTAGTTCAGCATTGTTCTTGTGCAGTTTTGTTCTATTCTTCTATATTTTGATCGTAAAGCAAAACAATTGTTTTTGGAAGTATGAGTTTTGTAATGAGAGAGTAATATACACATACTATCTACATTTAATGAAATTGATTGTAAGCAATTTTTCTTGTGCTTGTGCAGCTCTTTAGTAGCAACGTAAATTGGAATCAAAACAACGCACAGCTAATAAAACAAGATTTAAAAAAGCGACGCAAATCGAACCGACGCAAAACGGTAGTGTGCACTGTTATGGTGTTATTCTTACTTTGTTTGCTAAAAGATTGGGGTTTTACTGCACTTGGGTGTTGGCAATAAAGCTTTTTGGTTTTTTTCCTCACTTCATTGAGAAATAATGCGAATTGGCTTTATTGCATAAGGCTTTATAACACTGCACCAATCTTTTCCGGTATACCAAATTAACGCACTTATCAAATGCTTTTTTATAATCAATAAAACGTTATACCGTATAGTCGAGAAAACATTTCTACTGGATGTTAAATGATTATCCTAAATGTGTTTCTAATATCTGCTACACTGAACACCAGTTTGCTCAAGCCAAAGTATAATGCTTACAAGTGTTTTATTTCCTGTCACTCGGTCCAATTATTATGATAATTTTCGTTTTGTCCCAATGCGCATGGTCATAAGCAGGGCTGTAACGTCGTCAGGAAAATGTACTAACTCCGACTCCTACTCCAGACGCGGACATTTTTTAAGTGCGACTCCAACTCCGACTAAGACTTCTACTCTAACCTTGATGCTAAATGCATATGAGACTGGTCTTTTTTATACTTTTTGTATACCCTCCACTGCTAGTGGTGAATAAGGGTATATTAAGTTTGTCATTCCGTGTGAAACTTTTCTATTATGCATCTAAGAACCCATAAAGTATATATATTCCGGTTACTTGAGTAATTTTAAGTCGATGTAGCCATGTCCGTCCGTCTGTCCATCTGTTGAAAACACGTTCACTTTCGAAAAACTCAAAAGATAAGAACAATGTTAATGTCAAATTGCTTCTAGTTGTCCTAAGCAGTTTTGTATTGAAATCCAGCAAAATCCGATCCGTATGATCAGAGTTATATGATCCAAATGTAAAACCACCACCCTTAAAAATGTTGACTTTGAATTTTAGAAAATTTTGTTACAAAAACTAACATAAGAGGTGGGGCATAATGCACGGAATAATATACGATTAAAACTTAATAAATATTGCTATCATATTAAAATGTGCTAAGTCATTGTTTTATAGGACTAAAAATCACACAGTCAAATTTCGTGAAGATCAGTCCAAAATTTACTCCAGGCCGCTTATAAAACCTACCTCGGAAAACAGTTTAGTATGTTAAAAAACGTAGTAAATAATGCTATTGTAATACAATTTGGTACGTCAACGATTTATAGAACTACAAATCACACTTTAAATTTCCTGAAGCTCGGTTCATAATTTTCCATATAATGTCCGATATAATGCCCACTATGGGAAATTATTTAAATACGCCTAAAACCGTAGCAGATATACATATTGTGGTAAAATTAGGTCCAATTTTGGTGCACATGGCCAGAAATAATATCATGCAATTTTCTGATTATCGGTCCATATTTACCTTAGAACCCACACAGAAAAAATTAATAATTTTCTCCAATCACCAAATTTATACCAAATTCATAATATCAAGCAAACAACTTGTTGATTTTGCACCTATTACCAAAATGATTATATTGATTACTAAAAACTGTAAAAGTCTGAATATATTTTCTTTCAAAAAATGATATTTTTAATTTTAATTAAAAAAATTATCAAAAAAACTTTGCCATTTCAAACAATGGGGGGATTCACAAGGTGTGCTATCAAGTCATATCGTCATAATGTCCTAAATAATATTTTACAATTGTTTAAAAAAAAAATATTTTTTTATGTTGTTTGAAACACAACAATATTTTTTTTTAAACAATTGTAAAATATTATTTAGGACATTATGACGATATGACTTGATAGCACACCTTGTGAATCCCCCTAATGTGTTAATTTATTTAATTAAATATTGACAATTCCCAACAACAATTCTACATGTTTAAATTACTTTATTTTAAACGAAAAAAGTCAATTAAGATTTTTGTTATTTAGTTAAAATTTTAATTGAAAATTTTATTTTAAAACCACTAAAATGTTAATTTAATCAAAATTAAATTTTTTAATTTTCATTTAACTAAAACAATAATTGATTCAAGTATCACATTAATTAAATTTAAATACTTTCTAAACCATTTTTTTAATTGATAAAACACTTTTTCTGTGCATATTAAGCAGACTTTTGAAAGCACTTTAAACTGTAAAACAAATTTTCCTTCTGTATTGAAAATTTTTCCATTTAAATTGTTAATAACGGAAATCACTCTTCAGGCTTTCGTGATGATTAGTCCATAATTTAGCATGGGTCTAATATAAATTATAAGCAGGGCGTGGAATTTCATGCATTTATTATTGGAAAATATGCTCATAAAATATGCTTTAAAAAAATTCAAAATATGCTTTACAAATTAATAAAATATGCATGCATTTATTATTTAAAGAAAGACTGACAGTCTAGTTATTGATTTTATTTTAATATGGACATACATTTTAATAGAATTAAAATTACTTTTACTTACAAACATCATATTTTTTTAATAATACGTTTAAGTTTTATTAGCTGTACTAAGCACTTAAAATTTAATACTATATACAGCGAACTCTTATTTTTCTAACAAGACTCTTTTAAGAAAAAAAAAATTTGTAGAAAATAAATTTCTGTCTTATTTAAAAAATATGCTACAGAAAATAAATCCATTCGTGAGAAATTTCATATCATGAAATTTCGCATTCTGAAACCAATTGTTAATTATGTGTTTGACACTTCATAAATTGAGACACCGAAGATTTTTAACAAAGACAACAATATCTTGATAGAAATGCTGCTTCAAGCATTAAAAAATAGTAATTTTAAATTTCGATAAAGTTATTCTTTATCCCCATTTGAATGAAAACAAAAACTATGCTTTTTCAACAAAAGCTATTATAATATGCAAATTTATATGCATTCTCAAAAATTATATGACAAAAAAGATGCATTAACGATAAATATGCAAAAACAAATCGGTGCCATTTTCCAGCAAAGCTTGCGATTCGGATAAGTGATACAAAATCGAACTTTCCGAATGGGAATGGGATGAGACCAATTGCAAATGAAAGTTGACCTTATCCATAACAAAACCTTGAAGGGGGTTTTTTTTGATTCAGTGCGAGATTTTGCAAACATGCAAATTGACAGTGATAGTGATGATCTGTATTGAAAATTTTTCCATTTAGATTGTTAATAACGGAAATCACTCTTCAGGCTTTCGTGATGATTAGTCCATAATTTAGCATGGGTCTAATATAAATTCCCCTTCTGAAAATTAATTTAGTTCGGCATAAACTGTCACGAATCGTGATATTCAATTTAGTTCAAATTGCTAGAAATAAAAGCATAACACTGTCTGATTGTCGTCCAATTGATTCAAAACGGAACCAATTTTAATGTTCGTCCATTTTTATAAATATTTATTAATATTTTATATTTAGCTTCCCATATATTATATTTGTCGGTGGAGAGTATCACAGATTCGGCACAGCCAAATATAGCACTTTAACTAGTTTTTAATAAAGAACATTTTAACAAGTTAGAGTGCTATACTCGGCTGTGCCGAATCTTTGATACCCTCCACCGACAGGAGTGGTCTCTATATGATAATTACATATATACTATTAACTAATCTTCAGAAAAACGAACGTCAGCATTAAAATTAGTTGCGGTTTATATCTGAATTAAATTATTGACCGACAATAAGAAAGTGTTATGCGTTTCTTGTTAGAACTTTGAACTGGCTTAAGTAAAATATCATGATTCGTAAAAGTTTTAGCCGAACTAAAATAATTTTTAGGAACGTAATCTGTATTGGACATATGGTAAATTATGGACCAATCATCCCAATATTCTGACTACTGATTTCTGGTACTACAAAGAATAAATTAGAATAAATTTCAATACAGCAGTGTAATTAGTTTTAGCGTTAACAGTGAATTTCACAAATTTGCATGATATATTTTCTGGCCATATGAATTTAAGTAAGAAATTTTACCGCAATATTTTTATCTGTGATGGTTTTAGGCGAATTTAATTATTTTCCCAAAGTGGGCTTTATTTGCCTAGTGTAAATTATGGATCGATCTTCAAAAAATTTTACAGTAGGATTTCTGTTCCTATAAAACTGTGACGTACCAAATTTTAGTATGCTAGCGTTATTTATTGCGATTTTAGGCGTACTAAGCTGTTTTCCGGGAGCAGGGTTTATATGGGACCTAAATTTAGTTAGATTTTTTTTTTTGTTTTTTTTTAGTTTTTGTATCAAAATTATCAATTTTTTTAGGGTGGTGGTTCCACATTTTGATTCATAGTTCTGATCCTACTGAACCGATGTTGCTGGATTTCAATCCCAAACTGCTAAGGATAACTACAAGCATTTTGAGACCAAGTTTGTTCTTTTCTTTTGTGTTTTTCGAAGGTGAGCGTGTTTTCAACAGACGGACAGACAGACGGACATGGCTAAATCGACTTAGAATTTATTTATTTTTATTTGTATTTATTTGTTTCTTTTCGATGTCCCATACACAAGACTTAAGTCTTATATTGCAGTATGGAACTGAGCTTACATAAATACAATGAATCAGATAACAAAACTGTATAATATATTATTAAGTTACTAAAAAGAAATGAAAATAGGATTAATTATAATTTAGTTTAATATGACAATCTTAGCAAAAATCAATATAAGGCATGCAAAAATATAAATATAAATTCAATGTGAAAAATGGCAAAAAATATATTTCCTGAATTGTCGTGCGTTACTAATGGTCTGTAATCCATAGGGAATTCCGTTCCAGAGACTGATGGCATGAATAAAGAATTGATACTTGGAGATCAGAGTTTGATAAGCAAATGCAAGAATTCGTTTACCTCTGGGAAGCGTTGAAAAGCTTAGACGTTCGTAAAGATGCTCCGGTTGATGTGTATATATAATTTTATGCATGAACAGTAAAATGCGCACCTTTAAATAATTATCAAAACTAACACCAAAGAGCAATGTTAAGTAAGGGGATATATGATCATATCTTCTAAGGCCATATATATACCGAATAATGTTATTAAAGGTCACATTTAGTTTTCTTTTACGTTTATTATCACAACTGGCAAATAGTTCACAGCCATACAATAAACTCGGTATGAGGTAGGATTTTGCAAGGAGTGTTCTAATTTTAATTGGAGTACAATACTGGGTTTGCCAGAGATTTCTTAACATTGAATACGTTCGACCACATACAAAATTAACATGGTTAGACCAAGTGAGAGTGTTGTTAAAATATACACCAAGATTTTTGACCGAGTTTACAATATCAATGGACTGGTTGTTTAAGGGCAATATGGGATTGAGATCAAGTTTTAATAACCTCTTTTTAATGATTAACGCTTTCGACTGGATAGGATTAATTGCTAGACCATTAGCGGTAGCCCAATCATAAACACGACCTAACTCCTCGTTTAGTGTCCTCACACATTCATTAACAGCAGTATTGCTGCTTATGGGAAATTTTACGAGAAGGCGGTCAAAATTCCATAACTTTTGACTGGATCGGTATTTTTTTATGCGATTTTTTTTGCTCGATAGGTGCGATATTAGGCTTTAATTTGCGCTATAAAACGTAAAATTCGACTGATAGGAGCAAAAGTTATGGGGAGTTCAAAATGCATTTTCATTTTTTTGTTGAGTTTCGGTGTAAAAGTTGAATATTTCAAATATGAGTTTTTTTATAATTTATCATTATTTCTCTTGTATTTTACAACTGATACTTATTTTTTATTGTCGAACTTAGATCCTGTCAGAAAATGCCAATATTTGGCCCCTGTAAATTTTTTAGTCCCAATATTCACAGGGGCCAAAGGTTGGCTTTTTTGGGACGAGAGGAGTTGTTATAAGGATAAAACTGAAAAGGAATATTTTGAAAAATGCCCAAATAGCATTCTTGGCTATCGATAACATTTTAGGTAATTCAACTTTTATTTTTGGTTTGAGATGTATGTGTATTTTATTTTTATATATTAATACAAATATATACTTAAATCAAAAACAAATTATAATCTATAAACAATTTTAAATTAAACAATATTAGTAAAAATTTCTTCTAAATAGCTTTGGGTTTTGGACATATATGGATCTGATGTGCACAACAAACTAGTAATAAGATCTTCATTAGTACAACATCTGGACATTTTTCTTGTATTATGCTCGCGGAAGAATCTGTAGTCTTTGTTCCTTTTTTCTTGCGCTTCTTCAGATAGATCTCCAATTGGTAGGATATTGTGTTGAACTATTTGTTCCCCATGGTATAAAATTTTATGAACTGTGGTTGGCATATGTCTCCAAGAGTATTTTTTGTTATAAAGAATTGCTGTTTCATTTGCATACTGGCCAAATTTTTTTGCATTTATCTTTCTGCAACATGATATAACTTGTAAAATGATCTGGAATCGTCTTATTAATTCAAAATGTACTCCTGTGATAGATGCTGCAGTTTCTGGATCGGAAAAGAATCTCCTTGCAGTGTTTCCATCATTTGAATTTCCTTCTCCTTGTTCTGGCTGATCAATTATAAGGCCTAGGTGAAGGTATTTTTCTTGAATTTGTTTTTTTCTTTGCTTCCTTTTTTCCACATTTTCTTTGTTTTTTCTCACCGTTTCGCCTAACGGGCCAAATTCCAAATCATAACCCAATTTAAGAATATGCTCCATGAAACGAATTCTAGTATGAAGAGGGGACATTCCAAATTCGTATGCTTCATTGAAACTATTGCGTTGTGATGGGGGTTGGCTTAATTGACTTGATGTCTTTTGGCATATGGTACAGCTTGACGAAGACTTTGTTTCGGTTAATGCTTGTGCAACTTTTCCATCGATCATTGTAAGGAACATTTGAAAATTAATTTCAATGCATTGGTCATCAAATTTAAATATTGCCGGTTGAAGTTCTTTAATTTTATCTTTTATTTTTCGAACTTCTTCAGTTATGACATCTTTAGTTTCCTTTTTATAAACAAACTTTATTGGTCTGCAATACTTTGTTGAAGAGGGAATTTCATTTTTCCATACATCCATTTCTGTAACTCTACTGGTTGAAGGCTCTAAGCCAATATAAGTTTTTCTTAAACGTAATGGAACGAAAGATACCATGAATAAGTTAGCATCAGATGAGTTTTCTGAATTACATTGCTTGTATTATTTCTCACCAGAGCTTCCATCACATCCCCATTTAGAAAATAAAGTGATGCTGCAATTTTTAAGTTTTTTTAAACAGTCAGCATCAAGTGTATTTAATAATCGTTCTGCAGTGTGTTCGAGAAGAGCCTGCAATTTTACTTCTGCTGAACTTGAAGTTACACTAATAGCCGATTGTGAAGGTAATCACTCTTTTTTGACAGAAACTAAATCTCGATATGCTGGAAAGATTCCACAATTTTTTTCATTGGTTCGCTTTCGCAGTTTTGTATACTGATTTTTTGTCAGTTTTAAATCCAAAAATAGTGCAAATGCTTCTTCTGGAGTAAATTTCATTTCTTCAGTTGGTGTAGGCATACTTTTTAAAATCCTCTTTGTGCGTTTAGGGCTCGCTTCACTATTTTTTCAATTATTGCATATTTTGTTTTCTTATTTTGCGTTGGTTGAATATGATGCAGAAATTAATCCTTTATCATACTATGAGAAATTTCTTCATTGATATTTTCAAGCTTGCGTCTTCGTGATCTTTCACTGCAATTGTCAATTTGTTTTGCGGGCCGACCCACTTTTCCAGTTTCCTTAGCGGTTATTGACAGCTTCTTAAAAATCAGATCATTTGTTAGCCATTTTTCGTTGCTTAAGTAAAACGTTTTCTTGTTTCTAGAACATTTAAGGTACCGTTTTCTTAATGTAAATGAAAATTTTTTATCTTATGAATTTTGATTTCTTGTTCGTTGCATAATTTAAAGAATGGATTATTCATTATGTGTAACATAAAATCTTTTTCATCTTTCTGTTGAAAATATATATCTGCGAGAACTTTATAACTGAACTTAGCCATTGTTTAAACAATAATGAAGGTAAAATTATGAATGCATGCATTTTTATACTCTTGATAGAAGTTTTTTTAAATGATCTTTTGTTACCACTTCTTGGAAACATATAAAACCCTTTTTTAATTACAAATTTAATCTTTTATTACCATTTCCTTGAAACATAAAAAACCCCTGTTTTTACACTTTTTAAAAGGATAACATACCGGCAATAAATTAACAGGTAACATGTAGGTAATTTTCACGTAAAATATAACTGCTCTTCCATTTTTTTAAATTAAGTTGCAATTTTCAGGTAATTAAACTATGTAGTTTATGTTGCGGCTATTTACTAATGTTTAACCTTTTAACTTACTCAAAAATCTAACGTGTTAGTCTATTTATGTCGCCTATTCGTTTTACAGCATCCGTTCACCCACAATAAGTTCATAACAATGGCAATACCTTTACCTTCTCCAAATTAATTGATAACCTGACGTGCTAGATAATTTTTGTGGCCTGAACTGCTTTATTTGTCGAAAATTCTTTAAGATTCACCTTCTTTAATTTCAGTAATGTTTCCTTGCAGGACTTATTTTTTGAACCGAATATCTTACCTTGGGTCACAGAAATTGCTGTAGTTCGCAAGATCGTATCCAGATGTGTGTACAATGGGGTATAGAAATGTAGGTTAGATTCTGGACTACAAGAGAGTATAGATTTTTTTTGACGCGTTTTGACGGGCAGGACTTATGTTCTATAAAATAGGAAATTTACGGGAAATTTTGACATAAAAAAAAAAAGAAAATTAAATAGTTCTACAGGTCGCAGAGTTTAATGCTTTAAACCACGTATAGCTAATAAGATAAACTAATACACAAAACTTATTCTGTCAAAAAATCTTGAAAAACAAAAAAGTTATTGAAGTTGAAATTCAAAAGTTTACTCAGAAATTCAAAACTATAACCAAATACTGAGAAAGTCCATTTGGGACCACCCTGTACTCAATGAAATAGTTGAAATAGGGTTGAAATTTTTTGGCTCCCGAGGTTCACTAGTATTTACTTTCACATGAATAAAAAAATTTTAAAATCGGAGAACATAAAAAAAAATAGTTTTGGCCGCCTTCTCAAAATATGAACCAGTGTGCGTCGTCAGCATACAATCTAACCCTGCAGTATTCGAGTTTACTCTGAAGATCATTTACGTATAATGAAAAGAGAAGAGGACCTAAGATCGAGCCTTGCGGAACACCCCGGGTTAGTGGTAATGTGGTCGAAACGGAGGAAGGTGTTTCAACATATTGATATCTGTCGGTTAGGTATGAATTTATTAAGCATGTGGCAGTTGATGCGAATCCAAACATATGTTTAAGCTTATAACACAAAATGCTGTGGTCTACCGTGTCAAATGCCCTGGAATGATCCAGGAGAACTAAAAATGTAACATTACCGCATTCTACCTGTTGTCTTATGTCCTCAGCAACATCCACAAGAGCCGTTACACAGCTGTGATTTTCACGGAAACCAGATTGACGACCAGTCAGCATATTATTTGTTTCAATATATTGTGTAATTTGTTTATGAATTAATCTTTCAAAAACTTTAGATAAAAATGGCAAGATTGCTATTGGCCTGTAATCAGAATTGGATTTTGGTGTAGGAATAATCTTAGCCAGTTTCCATATTTTTGGATACTGGTTGGTAGTAAAAATCTTATTAAAAACAAAAGTAATAAAAGGAAGAAGTTTTAGAATGAGGATCTTCAAAAACCTAGGATCAATTCCATCCACACCAACTGCATTGGATTTTATTGATAACAAACTGGATAAGACGTCAGACTGCCGAACATGAGTAAAATAGAAATGATTATGTGCACTGTCATTAGCGAGGTTATAGTAAGCAGCAGATGGAGCCACATATGGGATATTTAAAAACTGATTATTTAGGACGTTAGCGTCGATAGTACAGGACCCTTGGCTACAAGCTTTACCAATACCAATTTCACGAATTGCCTGCCAAGTTTTTTTCGACCCTATGGCAGTGGAAAACTTTGAAGCATAATAATCAGATTTTGCTTTCTTAATTAATCTGTTGGCAATCCTACGTGTTACTCGATATTCTTCATGCAATTCTGCAGTTTTAAAACGTTTCCATCGAGCATATGAGGAATCTCTGCGATTAATCATTAGTTTTATGTCCTGAGTGAACCAGGGCTTATTATGTCTGTTTACATTCTTTGTTCTTAAAGGAACCACAAGATCATATAAATAGTTTAAGTTGTGTTGTAGAAAAGAGAGCTGATCATCAACTGAAATCAGGTTATATAGCACGCTCCAATCAATCCTGAGAAATGCTTCCTCCAATCTTACATACTCAATGTTTTGAAAGTCACGGTATCTAATAAGTTGCTGTGGCACATTTAACTGTAAATTATACGTCATGAACATTAGGTCATGGTGTGAGAAACAAGAGGCAGACAGTTGATCATAAAGCAACACCTTCGAAATATCCGCAACAAAGAAGAGATCAAGAAGTGTATTATTTGTACCTGTATAATGTGTAGCTACATTTGTGTTTGGTGAATTAAGACCAAGTGTAAGCATATTGTCAGTCAGATAAGGGCTCACTAAAATATTTGAATTAAAATCGCCTGTAATGATAACGTCTTCGTATAAGACTGTGTATGTTTCAAGGGTGTTCATAAAGTTCTCCATACAAATGCGATTATTAGGTCTATAAACACAACCCAAAAGTAGCTTCCTACCCTCCAAGCCTACTTCCAGAAAAAGATATTCTAACAGATTTCCAGAATTGTCGGCACCAGTAACCACAACATTATCCGTAGATGAACTGAGAACTTTAGTTGCAATCCCTTTTTTCACATAAACTGCCACACCTCCGTACCCATTTCTATCTACTCTCCTAATATTGTATCCTTCCAAAGAAATTGACAAATCAGTGAACTCAGGTTTAAGCCATGTCTCAGATACACATATCAAATCAACCCCAGAGTGCTCGAAAATAAATTTGAACTCTTCAATTTTTGGTCTCAAGCTCTGTGCGTTGATGTGACAGATTTTAATACCACTCCTTTGAGCGGCTAAAATTTTTATCATCGTCCCAATACCGTCCCTAGAACGAACCCTATTACTCCAGGAGCCAGAATATTTATACTTTATGGGGTCTTAGATGTATTATAAAAAAGTTTCACACGGAATGACAAATTTAGTATACCCTCATTCACCACAGTGGTGGTGGAGGGTATAAAAAGAAAATTTAAAATCTATATTTGAAATATTGCATCGCCAATTTCGCAGAATTTTTGTTTTGGAAAATAATAGAAAATTCTTTAAAAATGTTTATGCCGAAAATGTTGGAGTCGGTGTCGCGAGTTTTTGTGGTTATTACGACTCCAACTGCGGTACAAAAGCCTCAACTCCGACTACACAGCCCTGGTCATAAGAGATATTGTGTAAATATTTTTAGCAACTCGTAAAATATGCATGCTTTTAAACTTTAATGCACTTTTTGAAAAACATCTGATGTAATTATGATAAACTTGAAGCAATTTATGATTCTTTTTAATCCTTTCTTCTTGGAAATAGTGTAACATGTGTGCATTTGTTTCTAAACTTAATAAGTATTACAAATGTTTCATAATACAAATTTGTTATTAATGCTAAAACTATTACATGAGTTTCAGAATTTGTGTTTATTACCACGAGCTCTATGTCTTGAACTAAGAGCAGTGTTGGCAATTCTTTACGTTTAAAAACAGCTAAATTTATAGAAAAAGAATGGCTGAAAAATTCTTAACTCTGGCTAAAAAAAAATGCCTTTAAAAGATTTTGCTATAAAAACGATATACAAGTAATCGAAAAAGTGATTTTTATAACTTTTTTACACTTAAAGTGTAGCTAGAAGAACATTTTCTACTTAAAACAAAAACTTCACAGAAGTAATAACCTTGAATACCTAAAAAAGTGAATTTTCATCAGAACTGATTTGTTTATAAGGTAAGTTTGATTAAGTAAGAATCCCTGTTTCATAACTTAATAATGGCTTAATCTAGCGAATTAATGGCTAAATTGGCAACACCATTTAAAAGTATGCGTTAGTTCGAAACAAATACACATACACACCAGTCTCATATGTATTACAATATTGCAGACATTGTGTAAATAGTACACAGTGTGGTTAGAGTTTCGAAATAAACAACTTGAAATATTATAAGTAGAGCGTGGAATTTCATGCATTTATTATGGGAAAATATGCTCATAAAATAGGCTCTAAAAAAATTCAAAGTATGGTTTACAAATTAATAAAATATGCATGCATTTATTATTTAAAGAAAGACTGACAGTCTAGTTATTGATTTTATTTTAATATGGACATACATTTTAAAAGAATTAAAATTACTTTTACTTACAAACATCATATTTTTTTAATAATACGTTTAAGTTTTATTAGCTGTACTAAGCACTTAAAATTTAATACTAACAAGACTCTTTTAAGAAAAAAAAAAATTAGTAGAAAATAAATTTCTGTCTTATTTAAAAAATGTGCTACAGAAAATAAATCCATTTTTGAAAAATTTCATATCATGAAATTTCGCATTCTGAAACCAATTGTTAATTATGTGTTTGACACTTCATAAATTGAGACACCGAATATTTTTAACAAAGACAACAATATCTTGATAGAAATGCTACTTCAAGCATTAAAAAACAGTAATTTTAAATTTTGATAAAGTTTTTCATTATCCTCATTTGAATGAAAACAAAAACTATGCTTTTTCAACAAAAGCTATCATAATATGCAAATTTATATGCATTCTCAAAAATTATATGACAAAAAATGCATTAACGATAAATATGCAAAAACAAATCGGTGCCATTTTCCAGCAAAACTTGCGATTCGGATAAATAGCACAGTGATACAAAATCGAAATTTCCGAATGGGAATGGGATGAGACCTTATCCATAACAAAACCTCCAAGGGGTTTTTTTAAGTGCGAGATTTTGCAAACATCAAAATTGACAGTGATAGTGATGATGATTAAGCGGATCCAAAATGAGATCCAAATAAGATATAGAACATATAATTCTTTTAAATAAAAAAGTTGTTTTGTAGTAAAAATAATAATTTCTTGCAATAAAAAACACAATTTTTTCCAAAAAAAATTGCATTTTTGTAATAATAACTTACTGATAATAATAAAATGTACGTAATATCAAAAGAAATATGTTTTACAATGAAGCCAACATTTAAAATTGAAAATTATTTTCGGGAATGAAATATTTATTATTAATTAATTCAATTATTAATTATGTGCTAATAATCCCAATCTTTATTTATGATTAAAAACACTGAAATTTATTGTTGAAGGAAAGCTGTTTCTATGCGCATTTCGCTAGTTGCTTATGCCAGCTCATCAGGAAACTTCTTCCAAATACTTTAGAAAAGCTAAAAATTATATACAAGTAAGACCATAAAGTGAATAAGAATTTTAAAACACTCAGGTCCTGCTTGTAACAATATCAAAGCTTCAACAAAGCCACAACAATAAACAGTGAATTTTTCTTTCTTACATTCCCCTACAATTGGCTGGTTTTTTTCCAACACGAATTGTAGTTGTAAGAGGATTGAAAGAAAAAAACAAAATTAAAAAAACAAATTTCTTAATAAAGCAGTTGAAATTTCAGTTTTTTATTTGCCGGGCACATGCAAATTTATTATCAAAATTATTTTCAGGAATGAAATTAATGATGTGCTAATAATCCCAATCTTTATTTATGATTAAACACACTAAAATTTATTATTGTGGGAAAGCTAGTTTCTATGCGCATTTTGCTGGTTGCTTAGACCACCTCGTCAGGAAACTACTTTCAAATACTTTAGAAAAGCTAAAAACATTATAATACCTGAGTGTTTAAAATTCTAATAATATTTTTAGCTTTTCTAAAGTATTTGGAAGAAGTTTCCTGACGAGCTGGCCTATGCAACCAGCAAAATGCGCATAGAAACTAGCTTTCCCACAACAATAAATTTTAGTGTGTTTAATCATAAATAAAAATTGGGATTATTAGCACATCATTAATAAATGAATTAATTAAAAATTTATTTTTCAGCCTTAAAAGAGAAAACCCCGCTTTTTCTATTAAAATCTGCAAGAAATATCACCATTTGTATGACAGCGCTATTTAACGTGAGTTTTAGATAAAAATAAATATCAAAAATGAATTTCTTGACCCCAAAAAGAGTAATATATACCTCAACTTTCCAGGATAATAAAAATAAATAAGCAATATTTTATCAAATTTTCAATGATATCTTCTTGTTAGACAGCATTGCAAAATCACAAACTTGAATTGCGTGTAAAAAAATTTCGCATTGAACTAAAAAAAAACCCTTGAAGATTTGGTTATGGATATAATGTCAACTTTCATTTGCAATTCGTTTCATACTATTCGCATTTTGGTTGTAGCACTGTGTAAATTATTTACTTAATATATAACCCATCGAGGAAAGACACGCATATGCATGAAATTTCACGCCCTAATTATAAGCCTTTTCCATGGAATTAACATAAAACAAGTTAGAGTGCTATATTCATATGCGCCAAATCTTTGATACCATTAACCGACAGTTAAAATATTTCAGGAGTGGACTACGTGGGGAAGTATTTTTCGAGGTTGGGTTTTATATGAAGCCTAAGGTAAATTATTGACCGATCTTTACGAAATTAGACAGTATGATTTCTAGCGATATAGAACGAATCTGTGCAAAATCTATTATTAATCCGTGCATTTCTTTACCATTTATGTTTTTTTTTTCTTTTTGTAACAAAGTTATAAATTTTTGAGGGTGGTTGTTGCACATTTGGACTCATAACTCTTATCCTAATGAACCGAATTTGCTGGATTTCAATCCCAAACTTCTTATGATATCTACAAACAATTTGACACCAAAATTGTTGTTTTCTTTTCCGTTGTACGAAAATACGCATGTTTTTAACAGACTAACAGATATACAGACGGACATGGCTAAGTCGACTTAGAATTATTAAAGTACCCAGAATATAAATACTTTATGGTATCTCAGATGAATATTGAAAAAGTTTCACGCGAAATGCACAACTTAGTATACCTTCATTCACCGCTAGTGATGGAAGGTATAAAAATGCTGCAGTCATACCAAAACTTCTGCGTCTGCACTTCCCAAACTTCAATTTTAAATTAGCATGGCTCTGAATTTAATAAACAAAAATGCCATTAAATTATTTTTAAATTGTTCGTAATAGCTTTTCTCAAGTAAACTGTAGCTTTTATATCTAATATTAATTTTTTATTTTAGTTGTTCGTAAAACAATTTCTTTAACTAATCGTACAAAATAATTATACAAGACATGGCTATCAAAAATGGCGATTTTTTGCCAAGCGTGGCAAATTGTTAGTCCATTTGGCGAGGGAAATTTGCGTTTGGCGACTTTGCGATATTTAAAATGGTTGGCGATTATTTGGGCGATGTGGGAAATCAAATTTTCAAAGATATTTTGTAAGTGTATTTTCAAATATTAAAAGATTTAAATTTAAAATGATATCAAATGCAATATTTCAAATATTCAACGGAATTTTTATTATAGTTACTTAGTTTACTAATCTCACGAAAATTTAGTTTTAAAATGAAATTGCAACTTCTACGTAAGCATGTCATGTTCTGGCAATCGAAAAACGCTTAATATGTGCGATTCTGACTTAAACTCGCATAATATGTGCCTCTGTAAATCGAAATAACAAGAAGTTTGGCGACTTCAAATTGCAAAATAAAGCTCAAGGGTACTACAATATATTTCAGAAAGTATGGCAAATCGCAAGCCAAACGCACGAGTTTCAGACGACCATAAAATTAATCTGGCGTTTTCTGATCTCAAATCGTGCGATTGTCAGACCATGACCGACTAGAATAAATTTATTAATTTATATTTGAGTTGTTAGAAACGCTAAAATGACCCTTGGGCACTTCTTCTTATATAAAAATTAAATTTGGCGAATTTTTCTCTACAAAAATCTAAAGAAAATTAAATTTGGCGATTTTCGGTGCATAATTTGGCGAAGACGGTGAAAAAAATCTGACAGCCCTGATAGACGATTGACTCGAATCGAAACTCTCTAAAATCAATGCAAAAAAATGTTGCTCTCAATATTCTGTATATGTGAATACGCGACAACAACAAAGTAAACACATTTCTTACTTACACAATCATAGAGAAACGTTTTTTTGACAGCTGATTTAGGTTTTTTTCTCTCTCGCTTTCGATTCTAATTCATCTTCTTTGCTAATTATCCTTTTATATTTCCTAGACTGAAAAACACTGTGTGAAACCAAAAAATATTTTTTCCATACAAAGGCTAGAGTAAACTGGTTTCGTATTATAAACGAAACTTTTGTAAATATTATGAAAAAAAAAAACAATATAATTTCTAAAGTTTCTTTTGTAAAACGTAGCCTCGATTATTTTTAGTGTTTGTTTTCTTTCATAAGATTAAAATTGGCCTTCCCCTATTTCGTATAAACAATTTGTTTTCATCCTTTATCTCGCTAGTCGGTTTTCTGAATCCTTTACTAAACATTTAAAAATTAAACGTTAAGTAAATTAGAAATCATGATAAAATACCTGTTGTCTATTATTATTAGAAAATCCTTTTTTTCTGCCCGTCTAATTTCAATTAAAATTGCTCAGTGTTCAATACTGTAATAATTTTCATTTAATGCCCCTTCTCAACATTTTTTGATTCTTTTAATGTTTGCTCTGTTTTTCTTTTTTTTTTTTTTTTTTTTTTTTTTTTTGGCTCTTAATATTTTTCCATTCTACGACCGTCAAATTAGGCAGAGGATAGAAAGAATTTATTTTTTATAAAGAATTTGTATTATGTTTTCATCTGATCATCGTAAAAATTAGTATATATTTTTTTTAATATATCATACGTTTTTGCTCAATTAAGTAATGACTAAAAAATCGAAAATATGGGTTTAAAATATGCACTAACAAAATCCAAAATATGCACTAAAAAAATAAAAAATATGCACTGAAAACTTAAAAAATTTCCATAAAAAATCGTTTTTTATTTTATTAAATTAAGAAAAAAAAATCAGTCTATTTATAATTTAAATTTTTGTTTGTTTATACAAATTAGTTTTATATTATGAAAAGTTAAACTTTGCCTGTTCGGACGCAAAAAAAAATTGTACATAGAATTTGATCACTCAACGTCAATCGAAGTTATAGGGGAATACCTGAAGGATGCTAATGCTTTTGCAGAATATTCATATTCAGATCCCTCTTTGAGTCCAGATCAGATCAAAAATATTCGAAATTTATTTATTTTATTTGAAACCCTTCAATCTTTAGCAAAATGTTTTGGATTTTTATTTTAATTTGTCGGGCTATTATTTTTGTTAACTTTCTGCAATATCAATGAATTTGACTTGACAATTTAGTTATTGTTTCACCAATATATCCGCAGTTGAAAAAAACAACTGTTTATTGACTTCTGATGTTATTAAAATTTGTTATTCGTTTTACTTTTTAATTGCATAATCATCGGTATCCACAAGCTCTTCAATAACATTCTTAATTGCTCTAAGTTTTTTGAATAAAATTCTGAAGCATCTAGCCAGGTATACCAACTGGCTGTGTTGGAATGGGAACCGAGGGGTACATTTCATTAAAAAAATTCAATATTATTGATTTGGCTTCTAATTTCCTCTTCAACACAGTGTAACCCATATGCCTAGCAGATAACTTGTAACAGTTTTGGATAAAATATTTAAAAGTTCTTATTTTTTGTAAATGAAATTTTTTTTATAACATGAAAATTTAAAAAAAAAATGTCTAAAAAAGCAAAATATGCATTTTCACTAAAATATGCAACAATGAAACAAATCGATGCCACTAGGGATGTCAATCGTGAATGGTTTTCGCAAACCCCGGAACTCGGGAGTTCAAAAAATCAAATCTCGGGAACCCGAAATTTTTCGGGATTCGGGATTTTTGAAAATCAAAGTCATATTTATTAAAAAAAAACTTCTTTAAAAGAGGTTAACAAACATTTAATATTACAAAGTTGCTTAATGATTATATTGATTACTAAAATTTGTAAAAATTTAAAATTGTGATTCTTTTCTTAATTAATAACACTGGTGTTTTTATTATATTTTTAATAAAATTATTTATAATTAATTTTATTAAAAATATAATAAAAACACAAAGTACCATTTCCAACAATGTGTTAATTGATTAAATTAAAAAATAACTTACATCAAATCTATATTTTACTCAATTACCTTGGTTGTTTCCAATTTAATAAAAAAATAATTAATAATAAATAATGGCAGCGAGTGAAAGCATTAAACCAACGCTTATGTGCCAGGTGGAAAGATGAGTACTTAAAGGAGCTTCACAGGCGACATAAGTGAAAGTTTATGGAAAGAGATTTAAAGATAGGTGATTTAGTTGTGATTCGAGTGGACAACTTGCCGACGAATGAATGGCGCATGGGTAGAGTAGTGAAAGTTCATTTAGGGAAAGATAACCACGTCAGAGTTGTAGAATTGAAAACAGCACGTGGCTTATTAACTAGGCCAATTGTGAAATTGGTTCTTCTTCCAACGTATTAGTGTTTGTTTATTTCCTTGTATTATTTTTTATTTTGTTATAGTATCATGGTTTCGCCCAAAAAATATGCCAAAGGTAGCCGGTCCGGCAAAAGCATGGTTTGCCGGATATGTTTAGAGAGCCACCCCTTGCGGTTTTGCAGGAAGTTTCTTCAAGTCGACATACAAGAAAGAATGGAGCTCGTTTCTATTTATAAATATTGTGCAAGTTGCCTAAGCCACGACCATACCTGGCGTACTTGTGAAAGTAAGGGAAAGTGCAAGCGCTGTGGTGACATGCATCACTCACTTCTACACAGACCGAGCAAAAGACCAAGTTCGTCTAGCTCAAGGAAAACTAAAAAGCTAAAGCGCTGCCAACGGGGACCCAGTTCGTCTACCCGCCCAGAGAGTAGAGGACCGAGTTTGTCCCAAAACTCAGCCAGGGGACCTCGTTCGTCCGGTGGTCTGGGGGGCGAAAGACCTCGTTCGTCTCGAGCCCTGGTTCCTGTTCATTCGAGGAACCATGAAGCAACTGCACCAAATAAGGAGGTTGGGCGGAATCGGAGTAAAAAAGCTGTTTATCCTTTGTCTACACACCAGATTTCGGAAGTGGTATTGTTAAGATCTACTGCAATCATCAAGATTGTCACCAACTCCGAGTACGTATTTGAGAGAGTTCTGATCGACCCTGGTTCAGAAAATTCTGTGATGTCTAATGAGGTTGTGCGGCGGCTCAGAGCCAGGACAGTTTGCGTTGGACAAATTGAGAAGTGTCTGATTGTTTTAAGAGGCGGCCATGGTAACAGCGAGACAGTTGAAACGTATGCTACAGTCCAACGGAAGTTTAAGATGATCTCGCCCTTAAAATCAGTGGACCCAAGGATCGCTGATGAGTTTCCAGGTCTTCAGTTGGCAGACTCACAGTTCTTTGTATCAGCTCCTGTGCAGATAAAGCTTGGATGTGATGTATACGCTAAAATTATAAGAAGCGGCGTCTTTGGTGGGTCTCTGGGAAAGCCGTTGGCTCAATTCTCTATTTTTGGCTATTTGATATCTGGATCATGTGCGCCATGAGCACTTTATAAGTATATTTATATTTGTCTTTTATTGCCTTTAATTTGAATTTCATAGTTAATAAATGAAACCTAACGCTCCCACATCTTGAATTCTAGGGGAGGTTTTCCGAATAGTTTTGTTTTCTTTCTACTTTCATTGCTCAGGTTGCAGTACTGCAAGGCGGCCGGGATGTTCACGCCAGAACAAGAGTGGTTGCCCATCCCTGACCCGGTGTGCGTGATGCCAAGTATTCAGAGAGGGATTTGGCCAATAGGGTGCACTGCAGTAATTGGGACATATCTTATTTAACATTTTTTTCTTATAAGTACTTCGGGCTTACATCCGGTTCGAAGGACCAATAAATATTTGGTGTGTTGGTGTCGTCGGCTTCAAGGCGGCGGACTTCACTAAACTGGAACCTCAAGACTTGCTACAGCAATCCACAAAGAGGATAAAAAAAAGAAAGGCAGTACCAGCGTATTGGGTTGGTTATTCAAAGTTTTCAGGTTTTATTGCTTTTATACAATTCAAAAATTTATTGTTAAATTAATCTTCAGAACAAACACGACTAACTTTCTTAGCGAACGAATTATCAATAGATACAGAAAATTTTTATGTAAGCCCGAAGTACTTATAAGAAAAAATGTTAAATAAGATATGTTCCAATTACTGCAGTGCACCCTATTGGCCAAATCCCTCTCTGAATACTTGGCATCACGCACACCGGGTCAGGGATGGGCAACCACTCTTGTTCTGGCGTGAACAGTAATTGAATAAAGCAAATTGGTAATTGACTTATTTGCAAGATTCTATTTAAATTTGTTTAAATGAATTAAGATGAATAACTGAAATTTGAATTCGAAATTAATTAACAAAATTAATTGTTTAAGTTAACCAAAAAAAATCTTATTTTAACAAACACACATTTTTATACCCACCTCCACTGGTGGTAGGATTTTTGTAGTGTATAAGTTACACTATTTAATTTCGTGAAATCGCTCCATAAATTACCGTAGGTCCTATGCCCTTACCGGAATCAATTATATAATAAAACCACACAGAACTTTTCGTTTTTTTTTTTTTTTGGTTTGTGCATTTCAAAAGACATATTAATTTCTTTAATTTTCTTCTTTAATTATTTTCAGCACTTCTCACATTAAAATTTCTTTATAATTATTGGATACGCTTAAAAAGAATAACAAAGTTTAACTTTTGTCTTTCGTTTTCAACGACAATATTAACGGAGTTAATCAAATAAATATAAAAGATCAATATTTTTTTTCTATTTTTTTTTTTATAAAAAAAAAAGCTAAATCAAAGATTCCGGGATTTTCGCGATGGGGATTTCAGGATTGGCATCCCTAATTTTAACACTTATTTATTGATTCGGAAAGATAACTGATCGACATCGTTCATAGACTATCGACATGAAAAATGCATTTGCATGAAAATCGTAGCCCTAGTAATGACTTTTTGTAAAAAAAAAAAATTACCATTTAATAAAAAAAAATTTTATAAAAAGCTAAATTTATGTAAAAATTTGCTTTTTGTGTGTTTCAGAAATGAAAAATAATTTTTTCTTATAAAAATTACATTTATAAATAAAAATCTTTTTTACAAAAACTACTTTTACTTTTTTAAATACTTCAAAATATTGATATACAAAAACTACATTTTAGACAAAGTTTATTGATTTACTAAACTGCTTCTATAATTAAGGATACATTACCTTTTTAATTAACCTATGCCCGTAATTTCTACAAATATAAATCTAGCTGTGTATAGAAAACTAAGGTGTAAATGCTACCAATTCTAAAAGAAAACTTGAGGTAAAAACACGTAGGGCAAATAAACCTTGAAATAGGTAAAGATAACTATTAGTTACGAAAACAAGACCAGTACCTATGTTCTGTAACTTTGGTAAGCACTTCTCGCATCGAAAACATGTGAAACAAAATATTCCATCGTTTCTCGAAAAGTGAGAAAAAAGTGTGTCTGTAACTCATGTCGAAAACTATCAAAATAGATTACGTCGTTACGTTATAAATGTCATTCGAAGCCTATATGAAATTGCAGATGTTGAGAACGCCAGTCAAACATATAGTTAACGGCGACCAAATTTGACTAAAATTGAAAAATGTTCAACGACGGCGGCGAAAATACAACCGTCGGCTATACCAAAAAATGTAAAGTGCGACTTTAATGTTAATTTACAAAATTGCTTTGAAAACATTCGTAAATTTTTGCAAAATGTTAAAAGCAAAATAATTAAACAATGAAAAAATCTGTCAAGAACAAAATACTTATCTCTTCCGTGTTAATATTCATTGCATTTTGCATTTTTAATTTATTCTTTAGTGTTAAAATTTTTTCTCACCCCGTTTTTATGTGTGAGTTTATTTGACAGTTCAAAGCGGAAACTTTCTCACTAAAATTTTACAGACACACTTTTTCAGTAAATTGGCGAGTAATTTCGTTACGCGACAGCAATTACTCGCCAAAAATGTTACAGACGCAGTTAAGTGAGAAAAACAGCTGTTTGTTTCAATGTATGGCATTTTTGTTTAATTTCTCACATTTTAATCGAAAAGTTTGTCGCCGCGGGAGTTACAGAACATGGGCACTGAAGGCAAGAAATATTAAACGCCGACTATGTAGAAATTGCTTATTCAGCGCTCCAAAAATAATGTTTATGTTTTGCAACTGGTTGTATCTGGCGATAAAAACTCGATCTGTTATTAAATTTATGTTACTTGAATTTATGTTATGTTCAATCGAATTTACACATTTTAAATCAAAATCTTAAATACTTTTTATAATAACTAAATCCAAAGTGAAAACGGATAACAGGCTGGCAAATAAAAAAACCAACGAAGCCATTCATACCATTTCATACCAAAATCAAGAGGAATGGGTTTTCAAGGCAATCGTTTCGAAAAATAAAAAATTCCCAAAATATGCTACTAGTAACGGAATTATAATTTTTAGAATGACAATGCTTATACTCAAATTGATGTATCAGCAAAATAATAATTCGAAAAACAGTGGAGTAATTGCCTTGTCGATTTTCAATTTGTTTTGATGCTTTCTTAATAAACAGGCTGGGTAATGCTTGATTTCAGTTTATTCGTTTTTGGCCGCAAATGTGGGAACAGGTAGTAACGGGCGAAGAACAAGAAGTGGCAACTCTTATTAGTATTATAGCATTTTCTGTTTAAATAAACCCTTTTGCAAATTAAACGAAACCTTTTTCATATTTCATGTTTGAATTGTATCAAGTCAGCTAATTAGGCCTATATTATTTTTTTAAGTAAATAAAAAACTTTTCTTTACATGTTTTCCAACGTTTCGTCGATTATTTGTTGACTTCATCAGGGTTACGTCTATTTAATTAAAAATTTTTTATAATACATTAATAAAACATAAATATACCCAATATTTTTTCTTTAAACTTACAAATTGAACAGTAATTTTCACATTAAATTAAATATAAATAAATTTTACAAAAAACAATGAACATTTAACACAAAAAATAAATTAAAAACACAGCTTAAAAATTAATATCACAGTTTGAAGTTATATTGCAACTCTATAGCTTGTATTTATATTGTCAGTATCCTCCTTTTTGTTCATTGTTCTTTCTATTTTTTGTTGTATTCGTAAGCTTTCTATTGTGTACCTTTTTCTTTCTCCACCCTCTATGTCTAAAATTTTAACGTCATCAAAGTTGATTTTATGTCCAGATGACAGAATATGTGTTGCCAACCCTGTTGATTCTCTAAGTTTTGTTATGTCGTTTTTATGTTCAATCAATCTTGTTTGCCATGATCGTTTTGTCGTACCTTTATATATTTGATCGCATTTCTGTTCGTCATTTCCCATACATTCAAGTTCGTACACAACATTGCATTGTTGTTGTTTTTCTATCGGTGCTTTTACATTTGAAAAAATTGTACTGAGTGTGGAGTTAGGAGTATAAGCAAAACATATGTTTTGTGATTCTATTGTTGTTTTTATATTTTTGTTGTCCGTTAAACCAGGAATAAATCGTACACTGAAAAAAATATTTTCCTTCTTATCAGTATTTTGTGTAGTGATATTATTTTTTAATTTAAGCTGTGTTTGTTCAATTAATGAATAAATGAGTTTAATTGGAAAACTATTGTCAATTAATAAAAGTTTTATATTTTTAATATTTTTGGCATGAAATTGTTGGTCAATAATATTTAAAACTCTGAAAATAAAATTTTTTGCCGTATTAATAATTTGGTGTTTAGGCTGTGTAGCATTGAAGTTCATTAGTCTTCCTGATAATGATTCCTTAGCATACCAATCAAATGTGATCCTGTTATTGTCCCTGTGTATCTTAGTATCTAGATAGGCAATCTGTTTATTTTCTTCCAATTCTGTGGTAAATTGAATTTTGTCGTGGTAAGTATTTAAAACATTCAATATTTCATCTTTGTCTTTAATTTTGATTATCGCTAATATGTCGTCTACATATTTAACTATGTACTAGAAATTGATATTCTTCTTCTTTAGTTCATTTATCGCTTCGTCAAGTAGGCTATCAAGTATTATATCGGCTATTGTAGGAGAAAGAGGGTTGCCCATAGGCATTCCAAATATCTGGCTATAAATTTTCTTATTAAACACAAAATAGTTATTATCGGAGAGACAAAAATTAAGTATTTTTAGAAACTTCGAGCTTGGAATTTTTGTGAAGTTCTTTTTCGTTTCCCTTTTTCCCATTATATTTATTATTGCCGTATCTACCGGGATATTCGTAAACAGAGAAACGACATCAAATGATATTAAAATCTCGTCTTCTTCTATTTTAATATTTCTCATCTGATTTTTTAGTTCATTTGAATTTTTAATGTTATATTCGTCTGAAATAATATGTTTTAGTATTTGTCCCACATGTTTTGAGAGTCTATAACAGGGAACTTACATAGAGGAAACAATTGGCCGAAGTTTTTTAAATGAAACTTTATTCAAAACAAATAAAACTTTATTCAAATGCAGTTAAACATTTTTCAAATTATATTAAGCCATTTTTAAAATTTTGCATGGATTTTGTCTTTTTTTTCCATTATGATTAATGAAGAGCTTGTCCACTCGCCGCTTTAGGAATTTAGATGACCATGTCCATAACATAATTTAACAATCATGTTGATTAATTTGTGCGATACTTTCCTCAATTACACTAACTAAAATGCCTTCTCTAAAGGGTTCAGCATAGGAGAATAAGGTGGTAAAAATTTTAATGTACATTCACAATTATCCACCAAATGTCGTATTTCTTGCGATTTATGTATTTTGGCATTATCCATAATAAAAAATGAGTTTTGCAGCTCTGAGCTGCTTTCAATTTTATCTAAGAGCTCCCGAAGAAATACATGTGGAAAGAGAAATAACTTTATGGTAAACAACGCCAGCGTTATTTATAACAGCAATTAGAGTCACGTTTCTTCCCCTCACGGTTGGCACAACAACATGAGCCCTTTCACTTACTTTAGCTCGTGCTTGTGAGCGCGATAAGTGTAAGTTAAATCGCACTCATCTATAAAAATCATTTTTTCTTATTGTTGCGGAGACCAAACTTCAAACAAATTGTGAGGCATACTGTCGACGGTTTTCAATAGTCGTTGCACTATTTATACGGTCCATTTCGATGGAAGCCATTTTCAGCGAAATCTTGAGTTCATTCCAGCCATTGAAAATTGTAGATAGAGCTAACGCCACATTGAATTGTTCAAATAATTTATTTCGAATATCTTTCAAAGTTATTCCTGGGCTTCTTTCCACAGTCGTCACGATTTTTTCCAGGATTTTGGGATTAAATTTTTTTGCCTATTTTTTCCACGAGGGAGTTCCACTAGTTCGCAATGGTTCTTTTTATATCGTGAAATGCTGGTTTTGGTGGTGTTTATTTTTACAGAAGTTATAGGAGCTGCTTTCGCGATGGTATAACCCTTCTCACACAATTTTGTAATCATAAGTTTCACGTTTTTTGAAATGTTAGCATATTTTCCTTTACTTCTTATAGGTCTGCTTACTTCGGCTTCATCAAAATCACTCATTTGCAACTTTTGACTTTGAATTTGCAATTAATACTACTTTCATATTCAATTGCATTGACCTGCCAAGTAAATATTAATTCGTACAACCGTTATCAGCAACCAACAACAATGGGTAACAGCGAATTCACAGTAATGGCTCAAAAAAACTAACGCAAAGCAAAAAAAAAAAAACAAAAGCACCACAAAATTTTAAAAACGGTTTAATTTAATTTGAAAAATGTTTAAGTGTATTTGAATAAAGTTTCGTTTATTTTGAAAAAGGTTTCGTTAAATTTGAAAAAGGTATCGTTTAATTTGAAAACGGTTTCGTTTAATTTGAAAAAGGTTTTATTTAAACTGAAAATGCTATATAACACTTACAACAAAAGAGATTAAAGGCCGAGTCACATAGAATCCTCTTTGCTTCATTCGTCGCCTTCTCCAACTGACAACTAAGTTGATATTTAGGTTTTCTAATGAGCTTTTCCCATATCGTTCGTCCCCGTCAACACAAAGTACTAAATTTGGACATCTTTTAACGTCCGTTCTGTTATTGAAAATTATCAATTTATTTTTTGATAGGTTTTAATTCAATTTGTTATGCAAAAATTCAATACTATACAATAAATAAAATTGCCTCGGTCTTAATTAAATATCCTTCATTCAAGTATTCATTGTGTGCCCCTCCTCCGTTGCTACGTAAATGCCAGGGGAAAAAAGCGACGTATAAAGTACAAAGGATCTTATGTGACTCTGTCTTTATTAACGAGTTTCGGGAAAATATACGCATGCCGAGGGTTGGTCGACCTTTACATGACTAGAGACAGTAGAGTTGAAGCTAAGACATCAGACAATCACTCATCGTCCAGACTTGGAATTTTTGTTACTGCAACTTTTGTACTCTTATGCCGTCTTTCCTCTACTCATTTTTGTAATTTTTATATAAAAATAAAAATAAATACAACTTCAAGTTGAAAAGTGAAAATTACTGAACAAACAGAATCGCAGAGCACACGAAACTCTGTATCCCTCCCCAATCTTCTCGCCCCTCTTACGCAAAGACTTAAGAATTGCTGCAACAGAAATTGCAAGCCTGGATAGGAACTAAACAGGACAAGGAAATATAATTACACTTTGAGACAAATCTAAAATTAAATTAAAACTTCAATAGGAAAAAAAGCGTTTTCTAAAGCGGAATTTATCTATTGCAAGTGAGAGCTGAAGTTATAATATTTTCAACTGCGCTTTATGTCAATATTTAACGAATATTAAGTACATAGTCTGTAAGGATTGTTGTTCCATAGACTTAAGAAATAAAGAAATACTTAAGGTCTTTTTATATAAAAAACTTTGAATGTTTGTTATAATTAATATTCTTTATCTTAATACTTCTTTGAGTGCCTTCTTCAGGGTTTTTTGTTTAAAAATTTCACAATTTTTTTAACAAATTTAACAATATAACAATATTAAAAATTTTTTGTAATTGAATACAAAAAAATATTTTTCAATACAAACTTGATCTACTACAATATAAATAAATTTGTAACTTCCGTTTCTATTTTTATAAATTAAATGTCTATAATTTTGTGCTTCATTTTCAGTGTCCGACTTAAAATTAATTTTCGACATTGCTGGTACTTTTATAATTTGCAACATCTCTAACATAAATCTACGCTTATAATTATTTTCTGTGTTTATTACTATTGTATTCTCAAAATTTGGATAATGGTTTAGATAAGATAAAGCTGTTTTTTTGTAATGAATTATTCCTATATTTTTGGTCTGACTTATGTCCTGCTATCCTAGTTTTTAGCTTATACCTCCTGTTGTACCTCCATATACTTTATATCACTGTCCACTATCATTACTCTTACGCGGTATTTTATAAACAATATTTGACATCTCCATCCTCTTTACTTTGTCTTTCGTTTCAGTAAATAGTTTACCTACTCTGTTAAAAGATTTATGAGCTATTTTGTATATTTTGCTATCATATATATTCGATTTTTTTAATATTTCTGAAAATGTCGGTATATATGTAACCGATTTATAAATTCTCTGTTCCATAATTCTATTTTGGTTATTTATTCTAAAACTATTATATTTTATTAATAAATCTGTTTTTAATTGTTATTGGTTATAATAAACATTTAGGCCCGTTTTCACGACTTACCGATAGGTAGGATTTAATCGGCGGTATAAAAAGTGTTTCCTTATTAAAACTTTACTTTAACCTATCAGGTAGTATGAAATTTCCTTTAACTAATCGCTCACTTTAAGTTAAAGTGAAGTTGGAATAATGGAACACTTGTTATACGGCCGATAAAATCCTACCTTTAGCTATCGGTAAGTCGTGAAAACGGGCCTTAAAGTTTTTTATATAAAAAGACCTTAAGCTCGATAATTTAATTATACTAGAAATGTTTAATATTTAATGAAAAAGGAGGTTCTCAACTCTGCTTAGATTATTACAGAAGAACTGTACCGACAATAATTGAAAAGGCACCCATAAACGAAAAATGCCTTTAAATACATTAACAGAGTCGAAAGACAAATTTCCTCCATGATTGTTAAGCTGTAACTGTGAAGGCAATTTTGTTAACAGCAGTGGCGCGATGCACTAACTTTTAACGATCCGACAATCGTAATTTTTGTGGACATATATATTCGCTTGCAGTAACGATACCGGGATTCTGTAATTTATTTTTAACGTTTGTAAACAGCTGTAGTTTTTGTAACATCTCTGTCTTTAAAATGTTAAAATAAACGAAAAGTACAAAAGAGGCTAAAGAAAAAACAAACGAAATTGTGCTTAATTTATTGTTTTTATATTTTATTTTGTGAATTTTACATTTAGAATTTTGTTTTTGTTCATAATTTGCTTTTTTTTTGTACATTTTGAACTTAGAAATGTATTTTTGTTCATACATACATATACATATGTATGTACGTAGTATGTATATATATAAGAAGTCGGGCCTCAGCCACTTAAAATATAAAATACATATTATCGATTAAATAAACACAACGTAAATTATTGTCGGTAAAATAACAAAAAAAAACTGCTTAAAGTAACAGCTGACTTTAATTTACAGCGAATATCGTTAAAAATGTTACTGAATAGCAAGTTTGATAAATTTTCGTTATATTTATTTTAACGATACGATTACCGTAAAAAAAGTTAGTGATTCGCACTACAGAACTATTCGAAATAATTCGCAAATAATTAGCACGTTTATGGCCTAAAAAGATGATTACTTCTTCTAACTATTCTAGCAACTTCTATTTCCGAAAAGTGGTAAAAGAAGAATAATAATCTTAGCTTTCACTGTTACCAAAAAAAAACTTTTGTAAATAAAGCCATAATTTTACCAAAAAGAAAAAACAGCAAAAACTTATCCATTATCCATTACAAATAAACAATTATTAGAAATGTTGGTTTATATTCCCTGCTGAACTTCTTTTTAACTTAACAACTAATTACTTTAGAGTTCTGGCACAATGTGACCGAACCCTAAGTCGCCCATAAAAAACATTTTCAAATAATCTAGCAAACAAATTTAATATTTCGCACGATTTACCTTAAATTCTTAAAGGTTGATTGAAATCGTATATATTTTACTCTTTCCACTGGTCTCACTTTAATTTCCTATCATTTTCGTTTTTCCTTAACGTATCAATGAGTTTCGTATGCTGGATTCAAGGATACCAATATGTTTAATGAAAATTAGAATGTTAGATTGCCATTCGGTTTAGTAAAGTTTTTGGTTATTTGCTTGTTTTTAAATTCTAGGCCGTTTTAACATTTATTTAGGTCTATTCATTTGAAGGTGGGTTTTCTTTTTTTTTATGTCGAAATAAAGTTGGTGTCGCTTTAAGATATAAAAAAATAAGATTTTTTTACAGTTCACTTTGCATACAAAGTGCCCCTTGAAACGGCAATTCAAATTTACAGCAGTTTTGTTTTTATGACGCTTCTATTCTTAGTCCACACCGGCACATACAATATTGCAACATATATCCAGCTAGAGAGATGTAAGTGTACCTTCATTTTCATTTTGGTGGTTTTATTTTTATTTATTTTTTATTTTTTTCTTCTTGCTTTTTTCTGGCTTTTTTTCATTGGTATTAAGCTCCCGTTTTTAAATGGTTTTCTTATGGAAATTTCATTGAAATGTGGTAAACGATGATTGTACAATTTTCTTACTCTTGGCTGAATTTTCGGGCTACTAGAGGAGAATTTTAAATGTGTTTTTTCTATAAAATTTTTGTAAAATGGTTTCGAGTAGTATAATAGTCCTTAAAGGCTATCAAGCACAGATTTTCACATCAACAATAACAAAAAAAATTAACAACAAAAATAAATGTACTAGCAGCAGCAGTAGTTGTAGCTGTACATGGGAACATTTTTCGTAAACAACAACAATAGTGAGAAGAAAGTTTAGTCCTTTTATTGTTAGTTGCTTACCATGACTGCTTGCCTACTTGCCTTTCTTATACCTTGTCAGCCTGAGTGAATGCATTACTACACCTACTACTAACTACAAGCTCAAATGAGTAGCTAAATCTCTAAATACAACCTACATATATATTAAATATGTTGTTTGTATTGGTGTAGATGTATGTAGTAAATTGTGGAGGAAGGTTCTAGAATATTTAAACTTTTTTTCAGTATTTTCCCTCGTAATGAATGTTGGCATTAACAACAATCTGCTTTTATTGCTCAATAGAGCTTAAAAATTCAAGTGCTTTAATTTTTCTTTTTTTTAGTTTTCATTTATTCGCCCTAAGAGTTTAGTGGAAATAGTTATCATATCAATTGCGTTTAATTCCGCAGTTAAAATTTAGAGTGAATCATATATAAATTTTTATTTATTTTTTTATGCAGAATAAAAAAATTAAAGGATTATTTTATTTATGGCAGAATTTAATGCATAAAAAGATTGTTTAATTGTTTATTTTGATAAAAAAAATACTAAAATCCTTTCCCCTATTATTACTCGTGGACTCATATTCAAATTTGTAAAATATCTCAAGAGGTATATTTTCCAGTATCTCTATTTAATTATTAGCTTAATTTGGTTTCCTTTAAGAAAACTCAATTGGAATTTGTAAAAATAACAACAATAATAATCCAGTTGTCATGAGGATTACCCGAAAAAACATATGCATGCAAATTTAATTTACAAGAGTATAGCTCGCTTTTCTGGGCTTTATTGCATTGCACAATGGTACAAAACCAAATTTTTTCCGGCTAATATATAATACTTTTATTTTCATGATTCGCATATTTATTATATTATGGTGTGAAAAAAAAACACTTTAAATCGGAAAAAAAATAATTTTTTAGTATTGTTAAAGAATCAAGTGCAAATAGTGTAAAATGAAGTTTAAAACAATTTCTTAACGGATAGTCAAGCTGAAGGTAGGTGTTTATAAATTCTTATAAAAACCAGGTTCAAAATAATAATTAGATATAGAAAAACATGCACTTTTTAAATGCATATTCTAGAGTATATAAATTTTCGTTTTGTTCGAAGGAACTTAAACTTTAAAAAAAAAGTTTTAAATATGTCCAACTAGCAACCAAAATCTGAAAATAATACGTTGTCTACTAAATTACATTGTTTTATTATTTTCTGCAATAACATGCAATTTTCTAAATTATATAAATTTGTATCAGATGACATTTGCCTCAAAAACGATGACTTTTTGAAAATGTGGCTGCAAACTGACTTCCAAGAAAGAAAATCTGTTTAAACTTTATTTCCAAAAAATGAAAATGAATCCAACCCTTCGGAACATTACGCATTTAAAATATTTTCAGGAAAAAATTAGGATTTTTTGCATGTAGTTGGAGAAAAAAGTGTCGGAAAAGTTCGATACGTAAAAATTTTCTTAAGTCCCGAAATTTCTTAAGTTCACAAAATTTTACAATAATAATACTCTAGTAAATATTCTAATAATACTCTATCAATAAAAAGATAAAATAAAAAAAATATATTTAATCAAATAATTAATAATAATTAATTAATAAACAAAATATTATCCCTTATTTAATATAAATAATTTTGGCCATAAAAATTTGGCCTTAGACCAACGTGCATTGGAACTTTTTTAAATGGGGCATGTTCATTCTTTAATTTAATCCCGCCCAATTTGTATTCATTAATGCATATCGCAATTAAAATAGTAACCAGCCCACCTAAATCTGTAAAAGATTAATGATAATAAGTATTAACACTCTAAACTTAACAATGCACGTTGATACACAAATGACATGACGAACTTTGGGGAGAAATTGGCCGTAAATCATAACTCTTGGATATATAAAATAAATTTTTTTTTTTTTTTTTATTTATTTCATTGGCATTTCTATGCTACAAGATAAATCTTATAATTACAGCACAGAACTTAAGGCGCTAAAAGAGTTAATTTGTTACATATATTTAATATAAAACTAACAAAAGAAATTCTTTAAAAAAAAAAAAAGAATTAAAAATATAAAAATATGATATATTTCAATCTCAAACATAAATTTAATTAGTTAAATGTTACCCAGCAAAATTTTCTGTTCCAAATAATCGGTTAAAGAGCGCGTTACTCTGCAACCGGTTCTACTTAACATTCGAGAATCAATTATTTTTGTTTGAAATTGTCCCGAAAGCAATCGTTTTTTTAAAACAATTAGTTTTTTGAAAAATATTTTTACATAGAAAATGTTGTTGTGATTACCGCAGAATATATTCAAGAATCTATTGAACCAGGAATTTGTTCCAAAAAATTTTCCTGGGTAAAGTTCATAAAAAAAAAACAGGGAATTTATTTTATATTTAATTAACTTTGAAAATTTACAAAAAATTTAATAAATTTAAAAAATTATATAATACAGAAACAAAAATAAAATCAAACAAATAATTATGACAAACATTTGTTAATTTCATTTTTGAATTTCAAAGCGTTACTATTGCGCTGAATATGGTGTGGTAGTTCGTTCCAAAGACGTATAGCATTAACAAAGAACTGCCATTCAGATATCAAAGCTCTGTACCTAATAGCAATAATGATTTTACCCCTATTTGATCTAGCAAATACTAGTCGCTCATAAAGATAATTTGGTTTCTTTTTAAAAACAATTTTATGTAAGCATAGTAGAGTTCTCTGTTTAAGAAGGTTGTCAAAAGTCATGCCATATAGCTTTGTTATTAAATGATGATGTGCTATCAAATCTTTTTAATCCAAAAGCATATCTTATAATGTTTTTATATAAAACATTTAATTTTCGTTTGCTCTCAGAGTCGCAGTTAGAAAATATTTCCAGCCGTAAAGTAAAATTGGAATTATGTAAGCTTTTACAAGTAGAATTCTTGTCTTTAGAGGCGTAAAATACTGTATAGCCCAAAGAGTACGTAACATACCGTAAGCCCTTCCGATGATGCTGCTTATATGATTAAACCAAGTTAAGGTATTGTTAAATACTATACCAAGATTTTTTGCTGATGATACTTTTTCTATTTTCCGGTTGTTTAGCTTTTTTGAAAACAAATTTTAACCATAATCGTTATTCGTTACAATTTTTGTATTAAAGTATATTCATACCAAATTCATAGAATCAAGCAAACAATTTGTTGATTTTGCACCTATTACCAAAATTATTAAATTGATTACTAAAAATTGTAAAAATTGAATTTTTTTTTTTAATAAATGATACTTTTATTTTAATTAAAAACATGATTAAAAATCTTCTTTTTTAAGTTTTTTAGTTATTTGACCTTTTTTATTACTATTTATAGATTAAATAATCTTTTCTTAAATTATATAAATAATTGCACAGTGCAATTATAGACCTGCAAGATAATTGTTGTTTATTTTTGTGACTCGTTATTCCTGAAAATGACATCCAAAGTACGTCGAAATATTGAAAAATAAAGAACTTAAAGAATAAAAGTCGAGCTTGAAAAAATTATTTAATTTATAAATGATCAAAAAACTTTGCCGTTTTAAGCAATGTGTTAATTGATTTAATTAAATATAGCTCAGGTTTTGACAATTCCCAACAACAACTCTACAAGCTTAAATTATTTTATTTGGCATGAAGTTAGCACACTTACCAAACTCTGGCTAACGATTTGCTAAACTATTGTTAACAAGCTGCCAAACGTTTGCCAACTTGTGACAAACAGCCGTTTAATGTTAAATAATTTCTTTGTTTTTTTTTTAATACACTGTTTTTTAATTTAGAGTCCTTTTTAAATTTATTTTAATTTAAAAACATTTAAAATTTTTTATGAAGAGGGAAAATAAAAAAAATAAAAAAAATAAAATGAAATGGCAAAACCAGCAATGATTAATGCAAAACGTGTTGCATTTTTGAGTTATATAATGTGGCATCATTAATATTCAGAGTTGATTTATTAAAAGTTAGCAGACGGATAACATTTGTTATGAATAAACTCTGTGTTAACAAGCTGCTACGCTTAATCGGCATTCTAGTAAGCAGCTCGTTGTACGTAGTGCACAAACTGTGGCTAACTTTTTGTTATGAATACGGCTGTATATTTTTTCAATCTAAAAAAATAATTGATTCAATTATCACATTAATTAAATTGAAATACTTTTTAAAAAAATTTTTATTGATAAAAATATACTGATGATTTTTTCTATATTCTATATAAATATAATTATGAACTTTTTTCCTTGGCACAATTTCTTTTCAAGTATTCTTCACCAAACGCATATTCAAGGTCATGTCATGAGCATCCTGGCAATTCGAGCTTTAGTATTCTAAAATCTTAAATTCGCCATTGGACATTCTCGATCTATCCACTGACTCCGTGGTCCCCCTTCTGCTTTCTTGCTTCCCGGATTCACGAAAGCATATTTTTTAATTATAAATTTCCCATTCTGTCGGGCTTCATGGCCTGCTCATCTTATTCTTCTAGAGTTGGTGGATGGCTTTTGTAATGAGCAGTTTAATTTAGTCATCAACTCGTCGTTGCTTTGTAATGTATTTGCATTTCAATTTACTAACACAAGACTCCACTAAAACTTGATACCTGCATACCGCAGTTTATTACTTACACAAAATTCCACACAACACTTGTCTCATGCATACCACTGCTTATCACTAACACAAAATTCAATACGACACTTGACACTTGCACTGGAATGCAAGTGAATTAAAATAATCAAAGCGGAGAACTTAAATGATTACAGTATTAGTACTCGTGACGATTTTAAGCGTATTAAAGCATTTTCAAGAGATGGTTTTCAATAATTTGAACGCTATTTTGTACGTAGTGCTAAAGTCACATATCGCCGAAGTGCAAAGCGTAAAGCTGGTTTCAAAGCTACTCCACGCGCCTTAAAAAACATGAAAAATATGCCGATGACGCCGCAGAGATCAAATCCGCACTAAACAGTAAATTTTTTCCCACACCACAATAGTGGATAGAGTATTCTGCATTCGTGCTGATGAGTGTAACACATAAAAATATTGGTTTCAGACCGACGTTTTAGTATACCGATCTGCCCGGAATCACTTTCTGAGACGATCTAACGTTGTCTATCTGGCCGGCTGCCTGGCTGGTTGTCTTTCCATGTAACCTTGTGCGCAATGTTTTAGATAATTTGATTAACTTCGGTACCTACGTTTCCATTGTCATAGGGAAGAATCCTATTGAAAATAATACGATTTGGTTAATAATTTCACATGACCCCCATACAAAATTCTTTCCGGAATAGTTTCTGTGGCTAAAAGCTTTATTGCTATGGTGATATTTAGATTTAATATGATCCAAAAATATCGTATTGCAACATAAATGGTCTAACCAATTTTTTTTTTTTAATCGGTTCATATCTGGCCATAACTCTCATACAGATACCACTCCTGAAAATAGCTTTAAACCAGCCAACAAATAGTCCGACGTCTTCCAAATATCAAAGAGAAAAGTCGGAGTCGTATTCGAATTCTGTAAGATTTCTGACACAAAAATGTATGAAGTGGTTGGCACGAATTCTGCCAGACATCTCGTGGAAAATTCTGGTTTTTCGCCGGCATTTCTGACAGAAATCTAATGAAAAAACCCATGGGAAATTCTGTTGTGTTAGCTGACAGTCTTATTGTTTTCTGACAGATGGCTGCAAGAATATGGAAAAAAAAACTCTAATCCACTAATCGCACAGATTTCTGTAAGAAGTCTTTTATTTTATTGCAAAATAAAAGTTTATAATTACAAATTTTATAGGTATTAATAAATAGAATATCGTTACCTAAAATGCAAAACAACGTATCATCAAAAAAATTCACTACATCACGTTACAAATGTTTAGAAAATTTTATACTTTTACCTTAAAAAAATAACCAAGTTATTAACAAAATTCAAAATGTTCAACTGTTAGCAAGGTGTTAGTGCCCATTTATATTATACGATTTTTGTCGTTGCAATTATTGTCGTTTCTTCTTTGAAGACGGTCTTATGTTTAGATTATAAGATTTTGTCGTTACAACTTCTTGTGTATACATATATTTTGACACTAAGAATGAATGAACAAAGCGAATGGAAGAGTACACTCGCTGGTGTACCCCTTTTGATTCCTCTATAACCTCTCACATATAAGGTAAGAATCGAAACGACAAAAATCGTATATTGTTAATTGGGACTTAGCGGAATTAGTGATCAAACTGAAAGTTATTTCAGAAGTAAAAAATTAAAAAGTGCTGTAAAAATAATTAAAATGTGTTCTATAATCGAAAAATGAATTAAAAAGGCTTATCAAATGAAGTATTTGAAACAGAAGGACAATTGAAATGAAAGCTGGGTGTACTTTAAAGTATAATGAGATCAAAAAGCTCAACTCGGTACTGAAACCTTTTTACATTTTTCAGGAAATAAAATTAGAGACCCTAATGTTAATATGATCTGTGTTTTGGCGTATGAGCCCAAGCGATCCATTTATTACAAAATCGTTATTAAGGATGAATGAGCTTTATTATGAGTGTCGTTGTCGCAGTGTGTTTTGCCATGTCACACACATTGACCACGACAAAGACTCTCGTAATAAGGCTAAATATGTTATAAAACATATATCTAATAATGTGTTACAATATCCCTACGTTCCTTAATGCAGTAATGCCTGCGCTGCGTCAGAATAGCAAATTTATTTGACCCTGCGACGCAATCATAATGAAGCTATTTATTGTGTGACTATTATTTTTATTGATGCATTTGTCCACAATCAAATCCACTGTTTTAGCGCAGCTTTGCATTTATGCGTGTCTGGTTTCTCTAAATATTTGAATTTACCTGTATTTTTAGAAAATTTTAACATATTTTTTTATATTATATATTTCTCTCAATTAATACAAGTCTACTTTCATTGATGATACGTCTTTTTGTTTCTGAAAATTACAAATAAAAATAACACACATAACTTAAAAAATAATAACAAAAATAATATTTTTTCTTTCAAAATATATCGGTAATAGCATTTTTAGCTTATATATTTAAAATTGCTTTTATATCTCAAATATTTTCCATTTTACAACGGTTTTTGGCTCTCCTGTAAACTTATGAAAAGTGATGTTACGTTATTTTGAATTTTCGATTACGATATGTAAAATAAAAATATAGTTTAAAACTTAAACAGAATTGTAATTATCTAAAAAAAAACGCGCATAACACTTAGAGACATCTATATAAATTCAATCAGAAATCTATTAGACATATCGGTACATAAATTCCCTCCGATTTATCTATGTGAAATCGATTAAAAAGCGGTCAGACAGTACGAATAATCAATGTCTGACAGAAATCTGAACAAAGTCTCTAAGACTGAGGCCAGACATTTGCAAGAAATGTCTGATTTAGACAACGTCGGAGTATTTTGCTGGCTGGGCAATTCGATAACTTCCTTAGAAATGTTGTTATTGATGCAAAATGTGCCAACGATAACTTTACAAATAGCTTTTATGTCTTGGCAAAATGTTTGCTGGTTGGTCCAAAACTGATCATAGTTCCCATATAAGCCCACATCCAAAATCGCTTCAAGACGAACAAATCTCATTTAGATTTTAATATTCAAAATCGCATTAAGAAGAAAAAATCTCATTTAGATGTTAATATTCAAATCAGTTGGTACTCTTGTATGAATCTTAGCCTTATAACATGATTGCCGGTTCCATGATTGGCCGTGGGTTCCAAAAAGGGTACAGTTTCGATATTGTGTCTTTATATACTGTGGTATAGGGCATCAAATGATCCGGCTTGACCGACTATATTTTCTCACTCGTTAAGGAAAAAGTTTTTCCTAATGCAACAATGTTGCTTGTTGACACCACCATCGAGCCAGTAGTAGCTTCGTTTAGAAAGATGAAATTTTTTATGTCATGTGAATTTTATATAAAAAAAAATATATATATTTTGCAAGCATTCTTGAAACCCGAATTCGTCTACAATTAAATTCCATAGAGTGTTAAAGTATTGGGATCATCAGTACCAAATTGCGTCGTACCTAGTGAACCCCCATATACAATTAAATTTCCATAATTTAACTACAGTTTTTTTTTATTATTTCTCTTTTTTGAAAACATCGCTATCTACTTAGAAAGAAATTGCCATAAAATCTAATGAATTATCCCGCATTTATTCAAATAAAAAAGTTGTTGAATTAAAAATTCCTAACAAGCCATTTTCACTATAAAAAAACATTCACACCTACACACAAAAACTCTCACACATAACAATTCTCGATTAATACCCATAACGACCTAATTTGGAGTAAAAAGGCAACCGAAAAAAAACAATGAAGAAATAAGTTTTACTTATACCTTTTAGATTTAAAAAATTGTTATTTATTTGCCACATAAAAATAAATATTTCTTAACTACCAACTTAATGCTCCACTTTGGGCTTTTTAATACTCGCTTGAAACGAATATTGGTTTTATACATTTTATACTTATTCAGTTTTTTTTTTTTCTATTTTTTTACCTTCCCGCATAAGAATATAAAATGAAGAGACTTTTGCTACCACTATTCCAGTGCCATTGGCAAGATAAATAAATGTTTATAAGCACTAAAAAAGTAGAAAAAGAAAACAAACAAAAAACATACGTATAGAGCCAATAAATTTTCCCCAAAAAATTCTAAGAAGAGAACTAAAAACTGCCAGAAAAAACTTAATCGAATTGTATACGTATTTGTCTTTATTTCTTCGACCATTTTTTTTTTTTTTTTTTTTTGGTTAAAGGAAGAAGAACCCACCATGAATTTTTGTCAACGTGTTTGTTAAACTGTCACTTGAATGGCGATGGTACATTGATGCTAACAAGCTTGTCATTGATACCCTTCAATATAAGAAAAGTTATCTTGTGTTTATCAAAGTACTTTGATATTAAAGGAAGGCATGTGGCTGTTATTTAACTAGACCTTATTAAATTCGTAAATAAATATTTTAATAATTGACGCGCAGCATTGTAATGAGTGGGGAAGTCTTCACCTAACAATGTCTGTCTGTCTATCTATGTGTATGCTGAAATCAATTTTCCATGGATCGCAGATATAATACTGTTTTAAATTCAATACAGATATAGTCTGCAATATATTGCTATTCAAATTCAGCTAGAGCGGTCCAAAAATGGCTGATATATACGAGAAATACCACAACTAACTAAAATTTTTAGACACAATACTTAATATTTTGAAGTCCCTTTATAATAAATCAGCTTTGTTGTTGTACTTGTTGTAGTATACAAAAATTACCGATAACAGTTAATAAATAGCCGAAATATAGACAAATACGTTCCTTTAGGACGACAAGGAACTTATGTAAGAATGAAAAATTTACGGTTTATTGTTGTGTCTTTGTTGAAGCTTTGATATTGTTACATGTAATACCTGAGTGTTTTAAAATTCTTATTCACTTTATGGTCTTACTAGTATAATATTTTTAGCTTTTCTAAAGTATTTAGAAAAAGTTTCCTGACGAGCTGGCCTAAGCAACCAGCGAAATGCGCATAGAAACTAGCTTTCCCACAACAATAAATTTCAGTGTTTTCATTCAAAAATTGGGATTATTAGCACATCATTAATAAATGAATTAATTAAGTCCGTCCATTATTTCACATGGCTCTTATACAAATGTCCTCGGGAATTTATGATTTTCGTTCAATAAATTTCGTCTTTAATATTTTTTATTAACTTCGGCTGATAGTAAAAACCAGCCATTTTGATCAATTATTTCATCTAAACCACATACACATGTCCTCTCCAAAATCAGAGCCCAATGAATAAATTGTCTTTTTTCAAAGCACTAAGCCACACGACATTCATAGATGCAGTAAGCTAAGTGAACAAATTCTTAACAAATTTAATTGAAAAATATATAACACATAAAGAGCCACGGCACTCCCTTACACTCATAGAAAAATGCATCTTCATATTAATGATGCCCTAACATCAGAATTGTGGCATCAATATTATTAAAAATAGCATCAATGAGGCAAAAAGTGACATAAATACAATGACGAAGGTCATCATAAAATTTTGTCATATTTGATGCATCATCTATGCTATGACTACAGTGACATCCATTCGATGCCACATTTTGTGTATTGTTAACATTATTTTCAAGTTTAAAAAGTAATTTTAGAAGCAAAAATTCCAATATATAATTTTTTTAATTATTTAGTTAAATACATCAAATTTTCGAAGTAGAGTGATTACGAAAACCATATCGGGCACGCTGCTGCTGTCTTATAATTGACAGTTATTCTGTAAACAAATGGCGGAATACAACAAAAGTCAAACATATATGTGTAACAGGTAAGTAAATAATACTTTTCTCTCAATTTGACTTAAGTCAATTACAATGACGCAATATAATGACAGTTTGTCATTAAATTAAATCTAATGAGACCTTTGTTCAATGTTACTGAGTCATCGCACTTATGACTTGTTTTATGAAGCAGACTCCGATTCTTCTTTCTGTGATGCCAACGGATCATCCCACTGATGACATAATTTAAATTTTTGACCCTGATGACAATTTGGCCAAGTGATGGCGAAAAGTATCATGGGATAAAGAACGAAGACCCTTGACATTGTAATGCTGTCAAAATACATCAGACCTATGACGTCTTTTCTATCAGTGATTATTAAAGAATAACAAAATAGTCAGTACGTAAAACTGATCATGTTATGTCAAAAATGTATTGTTTTAAAGTGGAAATTTGCCAAACACAATTCATGGCTTCCGTAAGCGATATGGCAAGCGTTTGTCTCTTACAAGCCTGCTTCGTTGGAAGCTCTATTTTTTATTTGGAGGTTTTGACAAGTACAATCAAAAAAGAACAGATATAATGGCATAGTGTTGTTCACATATATATTTTTTTTTTTTTTTTTTCATTATACGACATATTTGATAATTGTCTAAGGTCCGTTATTTAAAGTAGTCACCTTTCAAATGTTCTCTCGGAACAGCGATATTTTGAAATAAATCAACTTTAAAGACTTCTCTTATACCCCATTTTCTACAAAATTTGATAGACAGTATTTTTCCTGGAAAAATTTTAAGAACTCGATTCTCAAATAACTGAGTTGTGTTATACACACCCAGAGAAAAAAAACTTTTTAATATGATCACCTCCAACAAAACTTTTTTTAAAGAACATTTTTAAAAATGTTATTGTTAATGTACCCATATTATTGTCACCGGCAACCATATTATGGTTAAATGTATCCTCCATCAAGAAGCGACAACCATATTATGGTTGCCTCCAGACATATTATGGAAATTATTATCGTACGGCAAGTTCTAAAAAAATTTTCAGATATTCAGAATTCGCAAAATCGTTAACATCTCAAAATGTTTACGATATCTTTTTTATGCCCAAAAGTGATAAACTTAAAATTACTGCAGATTGGAGAAAAAATGCATAAAGCCGATTATCTGTGACCACATAAATTTCTTTCTTTTTATACCAGAGAGAATACTAGTTAAATCCGAATTCCAAATGCAATTTCGTAGTGGTAATAAAATTGCTTCATTAAATTCGTAAAGCTTCATCTCCATAATGAAAATTTTCATTGGATTAAAGAATAAAAATTAAGGAAATTCATTCATAAGATTAACGATTAACATTATTCTTGCAGTCTATAGTTTAAAAAATAAATAAGATTTAATAATTTTATATGAAAATCGATTTTTTTTAATAAATATAATTTAAGTTTAAAATATAAGTGAGATCAGATTTTCATGAACCTCTTTACGATTCTACCATTTTAGAGGGAGAATTTTTGTATGGAGATTAGGTAAAATCATAAAAGACTTTGTTTTTGGATCGACTTTCGTGAATTTCAAATGAATAGGTTTTTCGAAAAAAAGCTTAAGTACTGAATTTTATACAATTATATTTCAATAATAGACCAGTAACTTGGACAAAAACTACAAGCCTATTCCGGAAGATCACTTCTACTTAAGCTGCGTTTACGTATAAAAATTTTTCTAAAAGTTTTGCTTAAGTCGTCTTATTATTTCCAAATAAAACAAGTCTTAGCTCTACATTAAAAATATTACCTTAAACAAGGGCCTGCTTTAAAAGACACCTTCTGCTGGTATTACATAAACGTACATCTCTGTACTTCATTTATTCTTAAAATTAAGTAAGTACATATTTTTGGTATCTGTATTTATTATAAACCTTTTACCAACGCATGTATGAATGTATGAACAAGTAAGTGTGCGTTTAAAACACCCGTCGAATACTGCCAACCAAAGGAAGATATTGTAGCCAATATCGAATTAACGATTATGTGGGATTTAGCGATACAAAATATGACCATAATCATTAACACAGACAAAGGAGTATAGTGTAGTATAAAGTTCACTATGGAGGCATGTCTCTACTGGCAGAAGGTCGGCAATTTAAATAAACGAATGAATATATTCTTTTAAGTGGTTTAAGAAATAAATGTTTATGGTTCAGCTGGTGGGATTATAGATTTGAATAAATATAGTATACGAGCATTTTGGTTCTTTTTTTGTGGGAATAATTTATTAGGGAAAAAGAAATTCATGAAGGAATTTATTATTATTGCTATTCAATTTTTGTAGTTTTATGGGCATAAGCTAAAACGACTGGAGGACGGCATGAGGGACAAAAATGTTTTAATGTTAAATATTAAGACCAGTTTTTAAATGTAGTCCAGTTATATTTAAAGCTTAAACGTGGTTTACACTTAAATTGCTATTTTTGACATTAAGCTTACTTTGGCTTAAATCGAGCTAACCCACTCTTTTGGCCGTTCAAACTCGAGTTGGAGTTGTCAAAAGATAGCACCTGTTATAAAATATTTTCATTCCCAAAATAAATTTAAAAAAATTGTGAATTTTATTAGCGATTTCGTTTTTCAAGATGTCAGCCAAACAATCTCCTTCTCCTGTACAATTTTAAGTATGTGTTCATCGAAAGTAGACACTTTGGTCAGCCAGCAGTTCTGTTTATCTCTTGTTTATCTTAAGCGCATTTTTTCTTTGCAGTCTTCTTAAGGCTTTCATATTTCTTTTTTAGATTTTAAAATTAAATAAATTGAAATAAAATTTAGCTTCAATTTCAATAATTTTGTTTCTCTGAAGTTTGTTGGTCTGTTTTTAACACACTTATGTGTTCTTTTTATCTATTCACCAATACAATTAAGTTTTAAGCTTATTTTATAAAAAAAAAAAATGCTGGAACATTTTGTTATATCTGCAGTCATTTTTTAGTAACGGCCAGTTTATCGATTTCGAACGTTAACGGTTGCATAGAAAATTACATTTAAAACAGCAACAAAATTTTAAAATTTGTTTTTGTTTTAAATGTTATTTTCTATGCGAACGTTAACTTTCGAAATCGTTGAACAGACAGTAAGTTTTTTTTTAATTTTAATATGTATTGCATTTTATAGAAAATATTCTTTCCGCTTTGTTTTTTCGTTTTTTTTTTTTGGCAAGACTACAGGGTGGAGCAGAATGGTTTGAATTCCCTATTGATATTTTAATTCTATTTTGTTTTGTTTTTTTCAGCATTTTGTGAAGAAGTCTTGAAGAAACTATACAATCGAACAACACAAAAACAATTAAAAATTGTCTCTAATCACCAAATTTATACCAAATGCATTAGTAAAAATTGTAAAATAGTGAGTATTTTTTTTTAATAAATTATATTTTTAATTTTAATTTAAAAATGATCAAAAAACTTTGCCATTTCAAACAATGTGTAAATTTTTTTAATAAATATTGAAAATTCCCAACAACAATTTTACAAGCTTAAATTATTTTACTTTTAACGAAAAAGTCATTTAATATTTTTTGATATTTTAATTAAAAATTTATTTCAAACCAACTTAAATATTAATTAAATCAAAATTATATTTTTAATTTTCTTTCAACTAAAAAAATAATTGATTCAAATATCACATCAATTAAATTTAAATTCTTTTTAAACCGTTTTATTCTGTGAACGATCAAAAATAATAGAGTTTTATTTTTCAAAACAAAAATCCATTGTGAACCCCTCTTGGTGGAGAGCATGTACCGTGAATACTGCTCAAAATATTACACGTCTATGGGAGAGCGTACAGAATAGTTCCTCAACATCAACAAGGAGACGTCCGATACAACTTGGACTAATACGGCGGTCGCTGCCGCGAATTTTTAGTACAATAGACTGGGGTATTCATTCGGTTAACCCTTTATCGGTTAACCAATTAATTACTACCTCAAAATTTGCTATTTTCGATTAACGATTAAACCGGCTAATTTCAGTCGATTAACCGATATAACAATATGTTTAATTTTTTGTAGTATTATAAAAATTTTTTGTGTTATTAATTATTTTTTCATCCCATATAAAAAAAGGTATATGTTTAGAAAATATTTTTTCATACAAACAAAGTCAACAGCTTTTTGTTTCACATACTTTTTATATGTATACGTTTAGTTATTTGTTTTTTCTAATATCAGTCTTTTAACAGAATTAACTGAAATAATTAGAAGTGTTAAAAATTTTCAAAATTAAAACAGGACTTCAATGGCATAATGGAAGATTTTATATATTTAGAGAAATCCAAGGGCTGAGAAATTAGATATTCTGTATTATGGGTTGCTTTTGATTTCTCCAACATCTACGATAAATGAAAACATTTTTTTCAAATCAAGTTCTATCAAAACTAAAGAAAGGAATAGCTTAAATTCTTAACATTTAAAGGATTATTTCATAAGATATCCTTAAACTATTAAAATAACTAATAAAATGGTCTTATAAAACATAATATGTATTAATTAAAAAAATATGTATTACATATATATAAATAATTTTTTTCTTTGCTCGTTTTAATTCAATGTTTGTTATGTTGTTGTTTTTTTTTTTCAATAATAAACTCCAAATAATAAATAAATGAGGCAATTTTATTTATTTAAATTACTTAATTTATAAAAAAAACCTTTATTAATCGATTAACCGATCAATCAACAAAATTAACCGATTATACCAAAGCCTCGGTTAATTAATCGAGCAATTAACCGATTAAAGCAAAAACCCGATCAAAAAAATACCCAATATAAGACATTTCATCGAATATTTAACACATTAGCACATACTGCAGAAGCTTCAATGGCTTTGGTTAGGGACATATTCGGCGAATGCATTATTTTGCGCACAAGCGATTTTAACTGGCCTCCACGTTAACCGGAATTAACAGCTCATGACAGTTTGCTTACAGGCTATTAAAAAGAAAGTGCCAAGAACTATTCCCCAATTAAAAACCGATATTCGAAATGAAATCCTTGACATTATACCCGAAATTTTGCGAATAGTTTGGAAAAAGGACCGCATCACAAAAAATTTTCCAATAATATACTGTATTTAAAAAAAAGTAATAATAATCGCATAAATAAAAAAATTTTGAATCATATACACAGAAAGAAATAAAAATTTATTTCAATTAAAAAATTTGTGATATTTATTAAAATATGTATTAAATTTACACCAGTAAACAAATAAATAGTATTAATTAAACGTTTAATTCACTTGACAAAACAGCTAATTCACTTGATTAAATCTTTAATAATTGCTTTAATTTGCGAAAAACTTTGACGAGTTTTTTCTGTGCAGCTGATTCTGCGCCACCCCGTAGAATGTTTTTGTTAAGCCATTATGTCATTTTTTTTTTAATTTATTTAATTTTTTGTAAATATCACACTTCCTAAACTATTACTGAAAGACAGCTTAAGACCCAACCATAATATGCATAAGTTAGCTTAAAGTACTGTCAAAAAATAACGAAAAGTTTGTCAAATGCATAAGAAAATTGAAAGAGACTTAAAGGTGTCCATAATTTACTTACATAAACTTAAGATCCATGTTGCGTATTTGTGCAATATTTTGCTTTCTTGCGAGTACTTCAAATAAAGAAGTACCAAGAATTACAGCCCTGCATTTGTTTATTTTATCTTTTATTTAATTTGCCAGCAACGTTATAAAAAGAAAAAAATTGGTGATTGTTGTACATATGTATTTATTAATAAAAAAATGGATCCAAAATTAATATATGTAAAATTTCTCTTTTTCTATATTCTTGTTTTTCTTTATCCATTTCAATTTATTTTATTTTTTAAAACAACGCACAAACAGCTGATTCCGTACGGAATGTGCGTTCAGTTTGTCACTTTGCTTAAGCAAATAACATTTGACGAAACTTAACGAAAACTTTCACAGTTGCTTAAGTTGACTTAAGCGGCCTAGTGCATATTATGGTTGGGCCTTTACATTGAATAACAGTTTAACTAAACAACAATCAAATCAGGTTTAATCGTAACCCTAAAAACTGGGTTTAAGTATTTTTTCAATTTTCTTATTAATTTCTTTGAAATCAATACATAAAAAATAATGACTATGTTAATTAAAGGGCAATATCCATGTGATATTAAAGTATTTTATAATTAAATAAATTGTTTTTTAAATTAAAAGTTTTTATTTTTATAACTTCTCAAATTTTTAAAGTTCAATATGATGCATAACAAACTTAATTTTGCCAAAGCTTTTTTAAAATATCTAGAACTATCAGATACAAAAACTGATACTTAAAAAAACACGATGTACAATTTTTAAAAATAAAAATCTACCCGATTTTGCGAACGCTACTACAGTTCACTTTCCTTAACTTGAAATTTATGGGACCAGAGAAAAAGTTCATACCAAGAAAATTTCACACCAATTGAGAATTCATATTACCTAGCGCTATTTGTTTTAAAAACATACCAACTCAAATAATAGAGTGTAGAAAAGCCAAACTTCAAATTATGAAACGTCGGCGTGCAAGATGCTAGTCCTCTGTAAAAAACAGCACATATAAGCTAAAGCAAATAATTATTTCCTTTCTTTCTCATTTTTTAATAAAGCACAGTACACAGAAAAAATTAAAAATGTTCTCTAATCACCCAATTTATACCAAATTCATAATATCAAGCAAACGAGTTGTTGATTTTGCACCTATTACCAAAATGATTATTTTGATTACTAAATATTGTAAAATTGTGAATATTTTTTTTCAACAAATCATATTTTAAATTTTAATTAAAAAAATTATCAAAAAACTTTGCCATTTAAAACAATGTTTTAATTTATTTAATTAAATATTGACAATTCCCAACAACAATTCTACAAGTTTAAATTAATTTATTTTAAACGAAAAAAAATCAATTAATATTTTTTGATATTTAATTAATATAAATTTAAAATTTATTTCAAAACAACTTAAATATTAATTAAATCAAAATTATATATTTAATTTTCTTTGAACAAAAAAAATTATTGATTCAATTATCACATAAATTAAATGTAAATACTTGTTAAACCATTTTTTTAATTGAAAAAAAAAACTTTTTTCTGTGTACATTAAAACAATTTAAACTATTGAGTGTAGAGCAGAAATAATTCAAATTGTAGCGTGTAAGCGATCGAAAGGACTACATTGCTTCAATGTTTTCAAGACACATTGAAAACTGTTTAACTTAAAGAGAGATTTAAATTAAGCCGCAATGAATTCGCCTTGGTTCCTGCTATATTGTACCACAAATTTTTTATTGGTCGGAAAATTTAGATCTCCGATAAAAATCGAAATGAAAAATGTTAACTTAAAAGCTTTTTTTGTATTTATTTTTGTTTTGATTTGCATAGATGCTTCAAAGGTACACTTAAAATATTATCTAGGTAAATCCCACAGAAAATTCATTTAAAACGACTAAAAATTTACTTAAAAAACATTTCATTTAAAATAAATTAATTTTACATAAATTTTTTATATATATTTTATTTAACAATACATTCCGTAAAATTTAGCAGTTATTGCTTTAAAAAAAATATAATTTAACTGACAAAAAATCAAACTGCATAACAATCTGCGGAAAAACAGTAATTTTTTGGTAGCTTGTTTTTTGAACAACAAACATTAATGTTAAAAAATAAATTGATCCGTAAAAAAACTGTTTTTTTTATTAAATTTTACCAGTACGGAAAACGAATTTAATAACCTTCCATCAGTTATTGTAATAATTTTATGAGTGTAGCGATGAAAACGAAGAAAACGTCTGAAAAGGTCATAAGAGTTCGATGTAAAATAAAAATAATAACTAGAAGAACAAAACTTTATCAGCTTTTTGGATGTTTAAGAAAAGCTGGACGGCAATTTTCCTTTTTAAAAAAATAAGGAACATATAAATCAGAGGAGCTATTTTCCATTGCAATGCGAATGCATGAATCAAAAAAACAAGTTTGCGCACTCAGCCGTAGAAAACAATTTCCTACTGCGCATCTACGTCAGCATAGAATGCAAATGAGTGTTTGTTGTAAAAAATGTAAGACAAGCACAAATGCACATACACAAATTCTATTTCTTCGTCACACAAAAAAATAGTGCAATTTCAATACGAAAGCTGAGTTGGACGGGAGGCTCTCTTTATGCTCTCTTTCGCTTTTTTCGAACCCTTTCTCATACTTTTTTTGAAAACGGAGCAACAGTGACAATTAAAGATGGCGCAGATTGACAGTATTGAAATGTCAATATATTTATATAAAAAAAGGAAGGTAAGCCGCTTCACATATGATTGCTTCAAAATTAAAATATAATACGTAGTGATGATTTGCGAAAAGAAAAAAAATACGAAAGACAAATGCCCAAACTCATTCGAATATTCCAATCACACGATTTGCTACCATTTTTCTTTCGTATCGCAATTGAGATTAACCCCCCAGGTTGCATTTACATATTTTTTGCCATATTTTTAAGATTTATTGAAAAGAAAAAATGTGAATTCTTATTCTGAAAAAGTACAAATATATGTAATTTTATTTTTTTATAATTAAAAAAAAACTAATGGTACTTTTTTGCCCAAAGAAGAAAAAACTTTCAGAAGGTGCTTCATACTTTAAGTCAGATATATAAACGGCGAAATGGCTTTCCCCAGGAAAATAATTTTTAAATAGCTTTTTAATTTATTATTTTTAATTTCTGAAACATAAAAGGAGTCGCCAAATATAATTCATATTAATTTAAAAATTTCATGATATAAACCTAAATTAATTTTTTGCTATTCCTTAAAATAAGTTCAAATTTCATAGAAGTATGTTCTTTTAGTTTCTATTAAATCTTTAAAAATTAATTTTCAACACGCCCATTATACTTCACTGCAACAGGAAATAAAAATAAACTATTCATTTTCCAGCTCTTCATACTGCCACATCCTGACACATCCTTTATTAAATAAAGAAAGAAGGGAAAAAATCGTATACATTGTTTTCTTGTTTTCTTCTTTTCTCAGTTATTGTAATCTCTAACGATTTTCATTTCAATAGTTGTATACATTTGGAATAATAAACCGGAAAGGATGCATATAACTGCATGGGTGCAACGCATTCAAGTCAACAATGCGGTTATAAAAATGATAATATTACAAAAATTATGTAAATTTTAAATTAAAATAAAAAACCACTATAGAAATTGCAACAAAAACCAACAGAGACTAAGTAATAATAAAAATGTGGAAAGGGAAAGAAAAAGAAGCGGATAAAAGAAGTAATAAGAGAAGCAACAATTTTCTATTTTAAAAGTCATCTACATAAATACTTCCACATAGAACGAACGACTTCGACATCAACAGTATTATCATCATCACTGCAATAATCAACATCAACATCAGTTGTTTTTGTCGTCATCATCCTCTTCATCATTATAGGAATGTAACACATTTGCATTATTTATTCTATGGCAACTGAAACACATTCAAAGGCAGATTGTGCACCTTTGGATTGCTACAATAAAAAAACTAGAAGAACGGAAATAGAAATTGTAAAAAAATTTAGAATATAAAATTGCAAAGAATGGCAGAGGCAGAAGCAGAAAGAGTGCAAGTGAAAATAATAAAATTGATTTGCATTTTCTTACACTTTATTATTGAAAAATTAAAATGTTGCCCGCAAGAGTTAAGCATACAAAATGCAAATCAGATACAAACTGCTGCATACTTTTCACGCATACAAACAATACTTAAATATGAACGGAAACGGAAAACATTTCAAAATGGTAAATGCAGTAGGTGTGTATTAAAACTAAGAAATTAAAAATAAAAGTTGGAAAATTTAAAGGACAGCAGTCCAATTTTTTAATGACATTATCAGTTTATATTAGGCTTGATGGGCAGCAGTCAAAAAACGAGGACGGCTCACTTGGGTCCTACAATGGCTCATTTGTGATAGCCTGAACCATTAACCAGTTTAAGTGCAAGGTTGCTCTATGCGCATCACTGTTATCTCTTACCATTTCGATAGCCTGCTGAAAAGAAGGATTTAACCGAATAAAACATTTAAACAGGGCAGTTCAGGTCTCAAAAAGTGCCTTATCCTTGCAGAAAAACTGAATCCTTTCCTTCATTCTGGCGACTCATACAGCAAACTTTATGTTCCAGGCCCTCTCTAATAGCATGTGACCCGTAAAACCCGATTTTATTGTTATAATTTGGTTTTTGCCAAACCTTAATAGCTCTTTGTTGTTTTCCCGCATTTTATCAAGGCAATAGCGTTTTTGCCAAAGAGGAGGTATTTTCACGTAGCTATCTCAATTTAGTCTTGCTGTATAACTCATGTTGAAAAAAATCCCGCAGTGAGCCATTGAAATGCTACCTAGGCCATCGAGGTACATATCGTCCAAAAGACAATTCTGTTTAGTAATGTCGTATGCAGTGTGGTTTCCCCGACAGCCTGTATCCTGGGAATTATGCCTTCGTTTCTTAGAATGTTGCGCCATTTCTTTCAAAGATATCCGACATTCTGCAGTTAACGCTAATGTCGTAAAGACATCCGCTAGAGCTGCAATGGAGCTTTTCTATTTGTAATCATGCATATATAATATTTTATCGAATTAGATTACCTCTTTATAGCAGACATTTGCGGCCGCAGGATACGGATAGCGTGCGACATTCGTAAAGGGAACTGAAAACTGAATTTTTTAATAAAAAAATACACCATTTCTGTTACTGTCTATTTTGTTACCATCTGTATAGACCCTTAGAATGATTTAGAAGACAGGGGTTTGTCACACAGCTCATCCCCATTAGCGTAACTAGTTATGACCAGAGCACCAGAGCAGCGAAAAAAGGGTTCGAAATGCAATGGTCAAGTCCTTCAAGGTCACCCGATTATGTGTAAAGTAATCTTGAAATGACCACAGTTTAATATCAACCAAATGCCAACAGCATTTAGCCTCAATGCAAAGCACGGGGCTAGCGGTTTAGCCTTTAGGTCAGTCAAATGACAGCCAATTAACCATGGAGAAAAGCCCCTTTGTCAAAGTGATACTCTGAACATTAAAGCAACTTAACTACAGACTTTTTGAAATATTTTGCAGTACTGTTCATTATTTAAGTCAGGCCCTTATTCTATGACTTACGGGCTTACTATATTAAATAAATCAACTTAATCAACTCTTTATCAAACAAGTCGAAAAATGTTAACACCATTTTATATATTTTATTTTAATTACTGTGTGGGTATGTTGTATTTTTTACAACCAATGTCTTGTCACAGTATGTAAAAAAGATAGTTTTGCTGTTGTTTTGTTTGGTGTGTGTTGTCTCAAAAGAATTAATGTTCTGTTGTCGTATCAGTCAAAAAAAAATAGTTTTGTCTTTAATTGGTGTGGGTTCAGCACAACGCCATTTTATTTCGTTCATCCTTCCTTATCTGCGATGAAATTAGAAAATGTTCATCTTGGCCTTGTTTCTTTAAATGATGTTTTTTAAATTCCTATTTATCACAAAAAAAAAACAATTTATGCAAAAGCTCTATATTATGACATTTCCTAAAGCATCTTGCCTTTCAGGCATCTATACCAAATATTCGATTGTAACAACTACTGGAATAATAAAAAACAATAATAAGGTTTCTTTTTGAACACGACTGCACCTGAAGTTCGATACTGGACAAACAAATTTAGTCAAATCAACATTTACTTTTTCTCATTTTATTACTTCTATTTTGCATTAAGACCTTCGTGGAAAATGTTTACATATGGGCATCTCCACAGAAAAGTCTACTTTTCATTACGTTACGCCAGAAAGCAATTAAAATTGTTTCTCAAAGAAAATATTAAATATTATTTCCTTTTTTTTGTGTAGAGCGCAACAAGCTCTACATTTACTGCCTGTTTTAGGAAATGAAAACAAAATTTCGTGAAAGAAATTATATTGAAAACAAAAACAAATTTTCTTACTGCCTGTTCAACGATTTCGAGCGTTAACGTCCGCATAGAAAATAACATTTAAAACAAATTTTAAAATGTTGTTGCTGTTTTAAATGTTATTTTCTAGGCGAACGTTAACGTTCGAAATCGATGAACTGGCAGTTATATTATTTTTGTTTCCAATATAATTTTTCACACGAAATTTAGTTTTCGTTTTATAAAAACAGGCTGTTAGTAAATTTTAAAAACAGGGGTTAAAAAATACAAGCTTAATTGCTTGCTGGCTTAGCGCATTACAAAAAGAAGACTTTCCTATTGAAATGCCCATAAGGCTAACGAAGTTTCTTAAAATTCTATAACAGGCAAAGAAATAAGTGGAATTTGTGTTATATATTTTTTTTAAACGTTTTATATGTTAAAGAGCAAAATTCGGCAGTGTCGACAAAGAAAAATAAGGAGTGGAATTTATATGGAATCCATGAATTATAAGCCAATTTAAAAAAAACTGACCTCTTACTAACAAAATTCACTGCGGTCTTGGACTTATTCCAAAGGTGAGTTTTTGAGAATTGGTTTCTTATGAAGCCTTTGGTAAAGTATTGACCGATCCTTAGAAAATTTGGTCGTGCTTTTCTAGTCTTATAAAACCATGACATACTAAATTTCACCATACAAGTACTAGTTGTTACGGTCTAAGGCGCACTAATGTATTTCCTGGGAGTGGACTTTATATGGGGCATATGGCAAGTTATGGACCGATCTTAAAGAAATTTTGCAAAGTAGTTTCTCGTCTCATGGAACTATGGGCGACCAAATATAGCTACAATAGCATTAATTGTGAAGGGCTTAAGCGTACTTAATTGTTTCTAGAGAGTTGACTTTATATGGGAAATTATAAATCGACCTTAAAATATAGTGTTGAGATCTCTACTCTCATTAAACTAGAACAGACCAAATCTTACTACAATAGCATTATTCGTTACAGTTTCGGGCGTATTATATGGAGCCTACGGAAAATTATGGACCGATATTTATGAAATTAAGTTGTATAATTTCAAGTCATATGAAACGAAAATTGTATAACAATCAGTTATAAAATGTTAGTTTATTTTATAGCAGTCGTTTAAAGGTAGTTTTCCCATTTTATTTTCCAACTTAACCGCTCGAGCTGGATTTCAAACCCAAAATGCTTAGGATCACTAAAACAGCTTGACAACAGCGTTGTTCTTTTCTGTTGCGTCTTTCGGAACTGAGCGTATTTTTAATAGAAGGACAGACAGACGGACATTGCTAAATCGACTTAGAATTACTCGTAGATAAATTATAGAAAAGTTTAACACAGAATGACCAACTTAGTATATTCTCTTCGCAAGTAGTTGTGAAGGATATACAAATGTTTAATATAGGTGGAAGAGGTTTAAATTCCTTACAACTTTTTTAATTATTATTTTTGTTTTGGTTTTTTGTGAAGAAGACTTGGGGAATTAAGAAGGAATAATTTACAATCGAACAAAAATAATTGCACTCGAAATTTTGTGAAAAATATGTTAAAAAGAGCACGTTTGTGCGAGGCAGTAAATAGTAATTTTTCATATTCTCCTGTATATTAACTGTATTTAAAAAATAATAATTACGTCTTAAATAAGAAGTTATAATGAACTCAAAGCGCTTCGGTTATTAAGGGTCACCCTATATAAAGGGGGCCGATGTTTTAAAAATCATTATTAATATTCAAAATTTTTTTATTTTTCGAAATTTTTGTGTTAGATAAATTTCAGTTATGTATTACAAAAAGCTTTATAAAATTCATAACTGTAATTTAGCTCATAGAATAAATTCAAAAAAAAAAAAATTTTGAATATAATAAAGTAGCTTATGAAAAGAAATAATTCTCATATTCTAATTATTATTAATTTTTTTTTTTTTATTATTATTATTAGAATATCGACTATGGGGGTTACTCTGTACTGCGATGCGAAAGCTATATGCGATAATAGTACAATTTGTTACTCTGTATCGCTTACGCAAACGCTTTTGCAAAATATGTTAAAAAAGAAGCAACTCTGGTACCACAAAATAAACAATAGCGAATAATGACATAACGTCAAATGTCAAAACATGTAATTAGAAACATTTAAAAAAATTTTTATAAAAATTTAATAACAACAAATAATTAGTGATGGATTCGGTGGCGTTATGGTTTGAGGAAGAAAATGAACATGTGGAAAGTATGATAAGAAGAAGTTTGAGAGATAGATCAGATATACTCTCCCTAAATGGCCAAAGGTAAGACAATAAAAGAAGGTATCATGTGCAAAATGTTTTCAAACATTTCATCTTAAATAGATTTATAGAAAATTTTCGACTGAATAAAGATGCGTTCACGTATGTATTAAACGCCATTAAACACGACCTAATCGTTCCAAAGAGATCCACAGCAATTCCAACCCAAATAAAAGTGGCCGCTGCTTCGTAATTGCTTCGGCAAGGTTGATATCAACGCCAAATTGGCCAATACCGTATCTTAGGATTATCGCAGCAATCTATGACGTGTTGCTTACAAGAAATTAGCATGGTGATTGAGCGAATACTCTGTGCCAAGCATACAAAATTTGAGGTAGCTGCGGAAGAAGAAAACGCAATAAAAAGATTTTTACATACATGTGGCATTTCTGGGGTGATTGGAGCAGTGGATGGCACTCATATACAAATGATTGACCGGCCAGGAGCGAGCGCTATACTTCAATAAAAAATTAAAGCACACTATGAACGCTACGGTGGTATGTGAGTTTTTATGTACATATGAATTTGGCTTTTTAAATCTTACTTTGATATTAAATTTTCAGATATGTTTGTGATCACAAAATGCTAATTAAATTTATTGATTGCCGATACGGTAGTGCAAGCAATGACTAACATGTTTGGGCCCTTTTCTAACGCAAAGCAATAAATTAAAAGAACGTTTCGAAGAGAAGAAGAGAGATTTTCGCTGATTGGTTAATATTTTAAAATAATTTAAAATGCTTATTATCTTACTTATTTTTATAATCTTCTAAAAGGCGATTCGGGCTACCCCCTGGAACCCTGGCTGCTTACTCCATACAGAAACGCAAACGGAAAACACGTCCGAAGATTTTTATAATAAACAGTTTTGCAAAGGAAGTTCCATAATTGAGAGAGTGTTTGGAGAGGCCTGTTAGCAGCCAAAAAGATGCATTACGTACCAGAAAGAGTGGTTCAAATTATGAACGCTTGCTCTGCCTTGCACAATATTTGTGCTAATTTTAATGCTCAACTGCCAATACACAAAATAACTGAGGCAGAAAGTCTAAATGAAATTGAAATGTCTGTTCATAGCAATACGAACGACAGTGACCAAACAACTATTGCTAAGGAAATAAGGAACAATATAAGAACAATTTGATTTTAATAATATAACTTTTGTTTTTAAAAACATTTTATAAAAATAAATATAAATAAGGAATTAATTTCATTGCAGTAAAAAAAAAACAATCTCAAGTCTTAAAGATTCTTTATGGCGATTTTAGGATCTTAAAATTCAGTAGTCAAAAGTTCTTAAACTGGATTGCACTTATAGGCATATATTATAAAAAAATCTATTATTTATTTTATTATTAAAAAATCTATTATTTATTTCTGACAAAAAATAAAACGCGAAGATAAAAAAACTTCTTCTGAAAGCCCTTTGTTTGCTGGAACATCTTGATAAGCATTAATAATTGTTCCGAAGCATGTTAATGTTGGCAGCCCCTTGTCGGCTTCTTCCATATGAAGAAGATTTATGATGTATTTCTTCATAGAGGAAAGCGGGCAATATTGTGAGACACCACCACTTGCGCTGGAAATGCTTTAACAGGGATGTCGTCAGAAAAAAGTACTAACTCCGACATCGACTTCAAACGCTGAAATTTTTTAAGTGCGACTCGGACTCCCGACAACGACTCCAACTCCTACTCCACCCTTGATTCTAAATGTATATGAGACTGGTCCTTATTTGACTTTAAACTCTTTTTACACCCTCCACCACTAGTGCACGCAAAGAAAAAACATGGTTGTGGTAAACATATTATAAGAACAACATATTATGATAAGATTCATGATTGTATGATTAATATTGAATCATATTATGACCAAATATATTCGTAATATTATATCATAATATTTTTCCCTTAATCCTAATTTGTATTTTTGCATCATATTATAATTTACAGCCTGGCCCACAATGTCGACAAGAACATTTCTTTCTAATATTTATATTGAAAACAAAAACAAATTTAAATTTTTTATTATTGTTTTCATTATAAAAATGCGAATGAAATGTTCTTGTCGACATTGTGGGCCTGGCAGTTAATGTAATCATATTATTATCATATCAATTATAATAAGTTAAGAAGTATTCAGATTATTATCATGTTAATCATAATAATATGTAGATTAAATACAAAACCGAAAAATATTTGTAATATATATTTATGCTTATTTACTTACTGGCAACTTTAACGTAAAACTGTTACCGATATTTCACATCATAATATGATGCAATTTTAAACATAATATTTTTAAACTATTTTTGTCGTAGGTCACAATTATTTATAAATTATTTTATAGAATTTTCATTCTTTTTCGATAAAATAACACAAAACAATGGTCAATATTTTTGCATCATTTTCAAATAATAGTAAAATTTTTTTTGTATTGATATTTTATTTATTTTTTATGGTAATAACAAATAATTCGATAGGCACTGTTCCTCTAAACAGCGTCAACTCAAAATTTTTCAATTTTCACTTTTTGCAAGACAACGATAAACAGTGACCATATCTACCCACTGTAAAAATCTTAGATATATTTATCTAGTATTTTGCCTAAAAAAATGCAGTTTTATCCCCATTTGAAATATAAGAATACATATGTATAAAAAAAAGTTTTTTGTCTCTACTTAAATTTTAAAAATTTTGAGTTTACTCTGTTTCGAGGAACAAGTGTGATATGTAAAAAAACACGACAAAACTGATGCAAAATTATTTTACAAGTGGCGATAACAAAATATTATTTGAGTAAAGATATTTTGTTTGCATCTTAAACATATTATGAGAACACGTATAGAAAATGATCATGTTATAGCTATTTAATATCATTTATTGGTTGTGAAGAATATAATATGTTTTCAAAGTTATCATTATTTAGTTGTTATATAAATTATTATTTTTAAGTGAACCATACTTAAATTTATAATTGCAATAAACATTGACATGTTTACAGTAACTATAATATTGTTGATATTAAATAAAAATAACAATATTTTGACTACGACAACAATATATTGTTAAAATAAACATAGGGTAGTTGCCGTAACCATGCCCAACCATATTTTTTCTCTGCGTGTGGTGAATGAGGGTATACTAAGCTTGTCATTCCGTGTGAAACTTTTTTATTATACATCTATGACCCCATAAAGTTTATATATGGGGGATTTCATGTCAAGTGACCTAACTTTTGAAATCGATGTCTTCCGATTTGGATGAAATTTGCCCCAAGGCTATTCTTATTGGATAGTAGTTTAGACACAAATTTTCAACAAGATCGGTCAAAAAAATTTAAAAAATTTAAAAAAAACAAAAAAAATTTATTAAAGGACTTATGTGATTAAGATTAAATTTTTTAGATTATTTATCTTTTTGTTTTTATTATTATTATTTTATATTAATTTAATTATTATTACAAACAAATAAAAAAAATTTTATTTGTCAACATCTCTATAGAAAAAGTGATTTTATTCCTGGGATTAACATATTAACGAACGAATGAAATGCTAGTTACGTATGTTATATACCGTCGGAAAGGTTAATTTGTCTAGTTTCTCAGCATTAGTTTTATTTTTAAGATTTTAGTAACACTTACACACAAATAGGAAAAAATTCAAAATAGTGCATATGCTAAAAATTGAAAAATCCTCGTCTTGACTTAGAAATTATTTTTTTTTTATACATAACCCACTCGCGGCCCAAATAGGGACCAGAACTAACTTAAAGGAAAAGACCTAAGCTTTCTTTTGAAAAAAAATACCCTTTTCAAAAAAAATAAAAAATAAGTCTTATATTTAAAAAAAAAAATATTAAAAAATTTAAAAAAAACAAAAAAATATTTTTCGAAAGATTGAAGAAATAGCTATCTAATTTGTTTGGGACAAATTTTGCTAACACCAATAGATAATAAGTTATATGGATGAGAAAGAACACCGGTTTGGCCAAAATGTAAAATGTTGACCCCCTCTAACTCAGAAACTTTTTGACCGATCTTGTTAAAAATTTGTGTCTAAACTACTACCCAATAAGACTAACCTTTTGGCAAATTTTATCCAAATCGGAAGCCATCGATTTCAAAAGTTGGGTCACTTGACATGAAATATTCTACTTTCTTGATTAGTTCTAAGTCGATGCGGCCATGTCAGTCTGTTGAAAATACGCTCACTTTCGAAAAACTCAAAAGATAAATACAATATTGGTGTCAAATTGCTTCTAGATATCCTTAGCAGTTTGGCATTGCAATCCAGCAAAATCCGATCAGTTCGATCAGAGTTATGAATCAGAATGTAGAAAAACTACCCCAAAAAAATCTACAATTTTGTTACAAAAACTAACATAAAAGGTTTCGTATTGCACGGCATGATATAAGATTTTCCACAAACTCGATCTATAGGACTAGAAATCATACTGTACGTCTTAAATCGTAATAAATATTGCTATCACATTCAAATGTTTTACGTCATAGTTTTATAGGAATAGAAATCACTTATAAAAGCCGCTTATAAAACCTACTCTCGGAAACCAGTTTCGTATGTTAAAAAACGTAACAAGTAATGCTATTGTAATACAATTTGGTACGTCAAAGATTCATAGAACTATAAATCACACTTTAAATTTCCTGAAGCTCGGTCCATAATTTTCCATATAATGTCCAATATAATGCCCACTATGGGAAATTATTTAAATACGCTAAGACCGTAGCAGATATAGCTATTGTGGTAAAATTTGGTCAAATTTCGGTTCACTAACTACTATTATGAAATCTTCTGATTATCGGTCCATATTTACCTTAGATCCCATATAAAGCTGCCTTCTGAAAAGTACTTTAAACTGTAAAACAAATTTAACTGCTGTATTGAAAATTTTTCCATTAAGATTTTTAATAACAGAAATCACTCTACAGGCTTTCGTGATGATTAATTCATAATTTTCCATGGGTCCAATAAAAATTCCGTTCCTAAAAATCATTTCAGTTCGGCATAAACTGTTACGAATTATGATATTTTATTCAAGGTAGTTCAAATTGCTAGAAATAAAAGCATAACACTGTCTGATTGTCTTCCAATTGGTTTAAACCGGAACCAATTTTTATACTGTTGTCCGTTTTTATTAAGATTAATTAATAATTTATAGCTCTCATATATTCTAACGGTCGGTGGAGGGTATCAAAGATTCGGCACAGCCGAATATACGAGCAGCACTCTAACTTGTGTTTATTGCAGTACCTTTCAAATGGTTAAATATATCAAGAAAATGATTCTGTAAAAAATTGCAAAATGTCAATTTCGGAGAATTTTTATTTTGGAAAATATTAAAAAAAATTTTTTAAATTTTTTATGCCAAAAAATTTTGGAGTCGGAGTCGCGAGTTTTTGTGTGTACTCCGACTCCGGTTGAAAAACCTCAACTCCGGCTCTGACTTCGTGTGGGTTTTAAGGTCAGACCAAACATACATATAGACACATATAAAAATTATGAAAAATCGGTCCATGATAGCATCTAGCACCATCCCAAATCACTTAAAAATGTAAGCATTATAAAAAAAACTTGGCACTATATGTTGATTCAATACATAGTTCAACGTCTAGAGAAGAAACTCTCCAAAAAAAAATAATGATCTACCAAAATGCCGTACGTGTGGAGTTAGTATAACGGAGTAAGCACATAAATATTAAAATCATCATAGAGTTAGGTTTTTTCTATCTCTTTCGCTTCTACTCGCTTTCTGTGGTTCAATACATAAATCCTACTTGATTGAGTTGAATTCATTCATGTTTTGTAACTTGATTTAAATTTCCTTATAAAGGGGTACTTTTTTAGAGGCATATAAATTTTTTTAACACAATAAATTCAAAAAATTCAATGGAATGACAAAATTGTTGACTTTATTAGCTCACAAATTTCATGGCATTTAATGTTTCAATATAATTTCTGACTTCTGGCCTCCGTAACTACGCTATCCTGTCGGTCTAAATTCGCACCACTTTTTCGTCAACACCTGGTCTTATTTTAACAAAAGTGCGTCAAATGTTGGCTTCTTAATGATAAATTTGCCGTAAACCCACAAAAAGGTGTCCAAAAGTGCCAAATCGCACGCACGAGGTGGCCAATTCACAGGTCCATCTTGAGATAGCTCGGTCAGCAAATTTGTTTCTCCACAATGTGATGGTTTCACGCGATATATGCCATGTTGCACTGTCTTGTTGGAATCATTTCTCATCCAAATGATTTGCAATGACATCAGAAATAAAAAAAAAATCACGAATCACTTGCCTGGCACCGGTTTCAGATTTAAAGACAAACGGCCCGATGATGACTTTTTTTTTTGAGGATGTAATGGAGTCTCAACAGTATCAAAGGGATTATGGTGTCTCCAGAGACGACAATTCTTCTTGTTTACATACCCATTAAGCTGAACATGCGCCTCCTCGCTGAAGATGATTCGACGATAAAAATCTGGTTTAACTTTTAGTTGAATCCCAGCTCATTCACCAAACACACGAAGCATTTGATAGTCCGCTGGACCTGACTCTTGCGCCAGTTGCATCTTATATGGATAAAGGCCAAGAACTTTCTTCAAAATTTTCCAAGTTTTGGGCGGGCAGAGGCCAAGTTACTGAGAACAGCGTCAGATCGATAAATTCGAGTCCCTTGTTACACTTACGTCAATAGCGACAATGGCTTCTGCTGTACGCACGTTCCGGGCTCGATTTTAATAAATATTATCCTAACGAGTAAATGTTGTCATGAATTATTTCATAATTAATGCGCACCTAAAACTTGACGAAATGCTCTATCAGTTTGACAAATACAGCGCGAATTTTGGAAATAAATTTACATGATATTTAAAGATTGCAGACTGGGAAATAAAGCCAATCTAGCGGCGGAAAAAAATATTGAATTTTAAAATATTAAAGTGTTCTATATGGTAGAAGTTAGTAAATATAAAAAAAATTTTCATGACTTGCGATCTTCGTATACAATAAAAGTGCTGTTCTAAACCAACTCAAAATAAAGATGAGAACATTTTATTGCATTCTGTTTTTCGTAAAAACCCACAAACTTTGTTGTATTTGGTTGAGCACACTACACTGTCGGATTTTTATTAGCTAGCTCAACATTTAGTTGACTTTTAGCTAACTTATTTACAACTGGCGTCTTAACTAACTCATAATTGGTACAGATTTGAGTCAGTTGTTTTTGTACAACTTACTTCTTCTCAATAAGTTTTGAACAACCTTTTGGCTAACTGAAAGCTAATGCAGGTATAAATACAACGTTGTGCAAAAACTTTGGTAAAAATCTTTTTGCTTGTATTGTGTACTTTTAAATAAGAAGAATAATTTCCATATTCTATTTTTTAATATTATTTAGTTAAATACATCTCATTTTCAAAATTATTATTATGAAATTTATATAGGGCATGCTGCTGGTGTTTTATAATTGAGCGTTTTTCTGTAGACAATGGGGCAATACAACAAAAGTAAAAGAAAACCTATGTATAACGACGAGGGTAATTTAATAATATTAATATTCTCTGGCTCGCTGGGAGGGGTAAGTGTAAGAATTACAATCTTGATTTAAAAAATATATAAAACAAAAATTCCTAAATTTTTTTTTATTTTTTTATAGTCAAAAAACCGAATAGCTTTAACAATGCAAATGAGTTAGTTTTTGAGTCACCTGTGACTAACTTCTGATTAACCATGAGTTAACTTTAAGCTTACTCACTCTCCGACAGGGTAATGTTCGTTCGTTTCAATTGTGCTCACCGCCCAAATACATATGTGTTTTAAACGAGAGAAAAAGCCAACAATATTTTTTCAAAAACAAAACATGTACACAATACACATACAGGCTATTCGTGCTGTGCTCGTGCAAATTTCCAAGCAAAACTAAAAATTTTTTTGTTCATTCTTCATCAATGTGAAAAAAAAACACTAAAGAACATTAAAATATAAAAGATGTCTATAGAACTGGTTCTATAATGAAAAACAGCACACTAGATAATGTTTGTAACTTTTTTGGAAATAGTTAAAAACGGTATTAAATAATGTTCGCTTTATTTTCGAACACTGACTTAAACGCAGTATCAAAAAAGTGTATTTAGAGATGTTAATCACTATGTTTCCTGATTAGGAAAATATGGCCTTTTAAACACTGGTAAAAAATTGGATTGTAATTTTTTATTGATTTTTATATAAAATTTGTTGGCGTATTAAACCGGCAATGCTGATCCTTTTCGGGCAAAGTACACTCATAATATTATTACAGTAACGGACTGTAGGTTATTCAAGAAGTATTCGGTTCAGTCATTTTTAAATTAATAAACATTTAAAATTCCAAGAAAATTTATTTTTAACTGATTCTAACATTTATTCAAAAAACTAAGTGCACATTAATACGGATTTTCAGATGCATTTAATATTGTCTGTTGATTAAGTAAAAGTATTCTGTATGTAAAATTAAATGAAAATGAAATTTAAAACAACTGGAAATTTACTTCAAAACCGATCTACTTATTTTGCATTTATTTAATTTTAACGAAAAGTTAGTTTAATTTGTACTGTCAAAAATTTAACCGCGAATACCATAAAAAATTAACCACAAATTCCCTAAAAACAAATGAGTTTTAATCAAAAGTTATTTTCGGGAATGAATATTTATTATTAATTAATTAATTTATTAATCATGTGCTAATAGCCCAATCTTTATTTATGATTAAAAACACTGAAATTTATTGTTGTGGGAAAGCTAGTTTCTATGCGCATTTCGCTGGTTCCTTAGGCCAGCTAGTCAGGAAACTTTTTCCAAATACTTTAGAAAAGCTAAAAATATTATACAAGTAAGACCATAAAGTGAATAAGAATTTTAAACACTCAGGTCCTACTTGTAACAATACCAAAGCTTTAACAAAGCCACAATTTTTCTTTCTTACATTCCTCTTTCAGTTACTTTATATAATTTAACTATCCCACAAATTCCATACAAACAAATGAATTTTCAGTTATTTTATATAATTTAACTACCAAAAAATAAATTTTCAGCTATTTATTTATAGATCTGTGGCAAAAGGTAAAAGTAAAAAACGATTTGCTTGTTTTGTGTAGAAAATTCCCATATTCTATTTGTTAAAATTATTTAGTTAAGTACATAAAATTTTTAAAGTAAAATTGCGAATACCTTATCGGGCATGCTGCTGGTGTCTTATAATTATAATTGAAAGTTCTTCTGTAAACAGAGTGGTCACTACAACAAAAGTAAAACAAACATGTATAACGGGGTAAGTAAATAAAAATAAATATTATATCTCTCTCATTAGAAAAACAAGCAGACATGTGTCTGGTATTTTTTAGAAATTTGAGTAAAACCTGTATTATACACAATTACTGAATAACATAAAATATCTGAAAATTCATTTCCAATTCTTGCGATTGCGATGTATATAGATTATAAGATTTCAAGTCAGAATGGCAAAAGTTAAGCGTTTTGCGATTGTCAAAACATGCCCGACAATTTGCTTCCTATGTAATTTACTTTTAAAATAAATTGTTATTAAATTAAAATAACATTAAGTAGCCGTTTCCATTGTTTTAAAATACATTATTAATTTTCCACAATACATAAAATCTAAATTCATGGTGCTGAAGTAATAAAATCTGTATCTTTGCCCATTGGAATTTTTTTAGAGGAAGCAATGGAACCAATAAATAAAGACTTTACAAATTGTACGGAGTTTCCCACTATAAAAATATCTTGCGAATTAACCATGAGAGATCTATTAAATACGGAACTCTATTCTTTATAATCCGTTGTATCATCGACATCGTAAAATTGTAAATAATTTAAATATCATTATTAAACTTGCTTTAATAAAAAAACTTGTAAGTTAAAAGTGCTTATTAGTGTTTTAGTTAAAACTAATATTGGAAAAATACTGCACGAATCAATTCATGACAACATTTACTCGTTAGGATAATATTCATTCAAATCTAGCCCGCAACCAGAGCTGCCGTTTTTGGTTATTTCTAACCAAAATTGGTTATTTTTTCTCAATGTGGAGATGTGAATATTTTTTTAATTTTTTTCTAAAATATGTGCATATGAAAATAAAATACGTGCATATGATAATGTTTTTCTTGATACACTTTTAATTTACGGTTTTTAAATTTTTAACTTTTTTATTTGGGGGGTCAATCCGAGGGAAATTATTGACGACTTCAAATAATGTGTACTTTGCCCTACCATTTTCTCATTATTTGATTCAAATGAACGGAAGACTTTTATACTTTATCGTACACAAAAAATCCCTTTCAAAACAGCTACCAGATATTTTTTAGGATTTTTCTTAAGAAAAAAATTGCTAAATGTGATTTTAATATTAGAAACTGCCATGTTCTGAAATTAAAATCAAATGAAGTTTATTTGATGGAGACTTTCAATAAGTTTTTTAAAATGAGCGTAGTTTTTCCTGATTCAAAGAGTAGTAAAAATAGTAAATTAAAGATAAAGTAGAAAGTGCATATATCACGCGGAATCGATTTCAGAACATGACTGAAGAAGTACACAAAAGAAGTTTTACTGTTTCTAAAAACTTGAATATAAGGAAAATGTTCTAATATGTTTTATTTCCAGTAATACATTTTAATAATTAAAATACAACTTACAAACAAGAGAAACAAGAGAAACAAGCTTTACCCACCCATATTAATAATATTTTAGTTATACATATGTAAACTAGAAAATATTCACAAAAAATGCATTTCGCAAATCGCCAACAGTTTCCAACTTCGCCAAAACAATCGCCACACATAAATGTTCATCGCCAAAAGAATTAAAAAAATCACCAGATTTCACAATCCTGCCACTGACAGTTAAAAAGCGGAAACAATTTTATAAGGGTAATCACGATGGGTAGTGCAAAGCGTGTAAACGATGCAAATGTTTGCAAATATACACACATTTGAACAACACAACAACAAAATGTATGTATTTGCAATTTGCTTCCTTTTAGTTCGTTTGCACTAGTAGTGAATATTTGCTCAGTTGCAAATAAAAGCAAACAACAACTTTTGATACTCGTATAAGGACCGCCATATTTTTTTTTATTTGTAAAAAAGAAAATTATTTTTCACTGTTGTTAGGCATTCTTATTTGTTAAAAAATTTATTTTAATACCTATACTTGTGCATAATTGTAAACAAATAGATTTTTGAGAACTTATGAAAGTGCTGCCAGAAGTTTTTTGTGTTGCCAGAATAAAATTTTAGAAAAATAGCACCTTTGCATCAAAAATAAAAGTGGCAAGGATCACGATCCATCATAATAAGCACTAAAAATTTACAAAGTGAAAATTTGCACAATGAACACCGTGATTACACTTAATATTTTCTTTTTTGTTATTTATAACTGTGAAGTACGTTTATTGTAAAGGACATATTCAAAAAATATTACACTTTTTAACCTTCAATAAATTAAATTTTGTATAAAAATTGAACGGGCTTAACTCTTATAAAATGAAAATAAAAAAGGTCTCAAATAAATAAAAACTTTTCATTTAAGTTTCTCGTTATTTATATTAATATGTAAAAGAATTACATTTCTGGCTTTGTTTGCTTAATGTGTAATCAATATTGTCCTATTAATATTATCCAAAAAACCTTTGTTTTACAATGCAACTAAAAATAAATTTTAATGTTTTTCTCAATTAACAAAAGGCTTTTCTAACTTGGTTATATTTTTTCACATTTGGTAACTTTTTCAATAATGTTGGTTGTAAAAATGGTTTAGTCGTGGCAGCACTGCCCACAACGCACAGTGGGGTTTTTGATACCAAAAGTGGGAATTAATTCGAGGTAACTTTCCCTGTTTCTAGTTTTAACTTCTTTTTTCATGCAAATTCACTTTAAGAAGTAAAACTAATCAATTTTTCAATATTTTTTAGTACAAATTTTATTTATTTTCCATTAGTTAATTTTTTAAAACATACCTTTAATATTGCTTATAAAAATAGCAGTATTTCCAAAAAAAATAAAAAGAATAATATCTATTCACACATTTCTATCCTTATCCGATTCCTTATCATCATCAATTATTATCATCATCAGTATCACTATAATTAGTATAGGTATTAGAGATGAGCGATCCCGTGATTTTTAAAGATCATCGTGATTAGTGAATGTGATTTAAAAATCACTGCTCCTTTAAACTGTGATTGCGATCACGGTTTATCAGTTTTCTGTTCTTTTGAAGCAATTGCGGCCAAGCTATATGTACAATGCGCGAGCTTTTGCAAGAGCTTTTGTAAACAACAACAAATTGTAAGAGCTTTCAAATCTGTTTACTTTCATATACATACATACTTGAACAAATAAATTTTGGCATAAAAAAATTCTAATAAGATAGAAGAGAGAATGAAAGGAGCAGCAATATCATTCGACATTTCATTCAAAAAAAGCTATTACCCACACAAACAGTGAAATATCATAAATTTGTATATGTAACAAAATACAAAAAGAACGACTTAGAAAGTACCTGTTACTTGACAAATTTGGTCACAACTGTGATTCGTGATTTTTCAGTAACAGTGATTAAATCAGAGGTACAGAAATATAGCTCATCTCTAATAGGTATCATTAACAATTGAATTTCTTCCATAGGCAAATTATGGGTTTTTTTCTCTTTCAATTTTCTAAGATTTGTTATAACTGGATCTGAAGTAACTAATAGTCTTTTAAATATTATTATTATTATTATTATTTATTAATAGATATTCAAATTGTATATACATATTTACATATTCATTAATTTACAAAATTGTGGTATCTATATTTGGCATAACATGAATGTTGTGAGCCAGATTGGCATAATACTAGATATTATTTTAATTTAAGGTTATTAATTTCTTTTAATTTCATTTACAAAAAAGTTTGTACAAATTTATCAATTCATGCTAAAAATATTTTTGTACATAAAAGGAAGACTAGAAATTGAATTCATTCATTATTAATTTACGATATTTTGAAGATGATTCTATGTATTTGTATAAGGAGAGAAAGTTTGATCCATTTAAGATATTTAGTACCTCAATAACACTAAGTTGATATTTTCCGAAAAATATTAACCTTAGATCTTTATAGATTGGACAAACACCAATAAAGTGGTACGTATTTTCAGATTCCTCTAAGTTGCAGATAGAGCACTTGTCTATTGGGATATTACTAAAGGATCTGGCATTTAATTCAAGTAAGCCACCTCTGGCTCTAATTATTATGCTGGTAATGCGGGATGAAAAGTTTGACGCCAGCAGAGGTGTAACATTATGGTTCAGTTGGCAGTAAAGGTCATGGTGTTGGGAATTTGTTGCGTTTAATACATTTTCTTCACGTTCTTTTATTTCTAGTAATTTTACTATTGTTTTCCAATGTTTGCAGAGTGGTAAATTGATATTAGCAGGAGTAAACTGAAGACGTTGACAAAGACTGGTCCATTCATCTGCCCAGTAGACGTTTCGTGTTATTATTGCTTCTGCTAGAATGCGTGGTAACCTATTTTGATTCATATTTAAAACTTTATTTATGTAGCAAAAGTGCAGTTTTAAAGTTGAGAGGTATAAAGAGTTTAAACCAGTTTCTAAGTAAATCATATAATTAGGTGTCGTAGATGGTAAATATAACATTTTTTTGATAAAAAAACGGAGCAGCTTTTCTACTTCTTCAAATTTTGAGTAACCCCAAACTTGTGCAGCATAAAACATTATTGAACGAGAAGCGGCATGAAAAATTTTCAGTTTATTGCTTTTTGAGATTTGTGGGTGATTGATATATTTTGACCACGTTGTGTTGATTGCCATTTTTGATGAAGCTAATTTATTTTTTAAATATTTCTTAAACGATAGATTATATGTAATATCTACGCCAAGGTATTTGTAACTGTTAACAATTTCGATGTTTTCATCACCAAAATGCCAATTTAAAAGACTTGAAATTCTTGCTCCAGACCGAAATACTATAATTTTGGATTTATTTAAGTTAACTGTTAAGCTCCACATTAAACAGTAATTGTATAATGCATCAACCATGGTTTGTAGCTCAGTTGGCGATTCAGACAAAATAACAATGTCATCGGCGTAGAGAAGGATTTTCACAATTGTACCAGCAACATTCACTCCTCCAGGGAGTTCATCGACAAGATCATTAAGATATAATGAAAATAGTATCGGACTTAATATACATCCTTGTTTAACACCTACATCAACAGAGAAAGAGTCAGAGAAAGTGTTGCCGTCCCAAATGCGGCTTTCAGTTTGATTATAAGAATTTTGCAAAATACGAATTACTTTAGAAGATAGACCTATAACGGAGAGCTTATAAAATAAACTATTTCTAGGAATAGTATCGAATGCACAGGAAAAGTCCACAAAAAAGGCATAAGTATTTTTTCCATTCATTTGATTAAGTTTTACAATGTTTGCCAGGTTAAAAATATTGTCGACGGTTGAGTAGTTCTTCCTAAAATCCGCTTGATACTCATTTAGAATTTTGTTGTTTTCTATCCATTCTGTTATTCTGTTTAACAAGATTGTGTTGAAAATTTTACATACTGTATCAATAAGAGATAACCCACGATAATTTACCGGTAAGGATGTATCACCTTTCTTAAAAAGCGGGATCATGATCGAACTACGAAAGCTTGATGGTATCTTTTCATGTAAAAATATTATGTTAAATATTGTCAGAATTTCGTGAATAAAACAAGCAGGAGCGTATTTATAAAATTCATACGTAATGCCATCTTGACCAGGAGCTTTATTACATTTTAATTTGTTAACAACGTACGAAATTTCACAAAATTCTATGGGCGAATCTAGAACAGGGTTAGTAATGTATGGCATGCACCAGCTCATTGTGTTATTGTTTTCAATATTTTGTAACAATTTGCTAAAATGAGTTCGAAAATCATCTGCTCTTAAGTTGCCTTTGATAACCTGCTTACATGCTCTCATTGATTTTGACAGTTTCCACCAATCATTACTGCATTTGACTTTATTTAACTCGTCTAAATTTTTGTTGTACATTTCTAGTTTTTTGTCTTTGCATAATTTTACATATTTAGCTCGAGATAGAAAGTAACGGGATTTGTTTGTAATTGTGTGATTTTTTCTGTATAGCCTTAGCTTTTTTAACATAAACTTTCGATAACGAGCACACTTCCAGTCAAACCATTTTTGCTTGGGCTCAAAATAAGTTGTATTTGCATTTACCCTTGCAGCTTGTTTTATTTTATTTAACGTTAAAGTAACCAAATCATCAATGGGAACATTTGTTTGTATATCAACGATTGTAGTAAGGGAGCTAAGTTTTTTGACATATATAGGCTTATGTTTGTCTTTCCATCGCAATCTGAGCAGAGAAGAATTTTCATTTCTTTCCGCATTTGGACATAAACATTTAATTTTTAAACATAGCGGCATGTGGTCAGAGTAGGGTTTTGATGCCACCGAGAAATTATCAACAAATTGCAAGAAACTATGTGAACAAATACAATAATCGATGACAGAACTACCCATAACACCGCAAAAGCTGTATTCTCCTTCAGCATCGCTACCTGTCCTTCCGTTAAGCACAATCCCACCTAAATCTTCAATTAACTCCATAAGTTTTTTGCCTTGTGTATTAAAAATTTTATCTTTCGAGCATCTATATTCTCTTATATGTGGTAAACCTTGTAAAAAATTTGAGTCCAAAATTTGTTCATCAGAAATTCTGGCATTGAAATCACCAACAATGCAAAAATTGGTAGGGTTGAGCTCTCGCAAAAAATATTCAAATTTTGCTAAGTCCGAATTCCAATTCGTACAGTTTAAATACCTTGGTATAAAATAAAACATATTTCCTTCTAATTTAGCCGTTAATACTGAGTTGTTGTATATATTTAAAAATTTAAAAGTATATATTTTCCTAAGTTCATTTTTAAAACCAAACAAACAGCCACCACTTGCCCGTCCCGCGCTATGTACTTTCTTTGCTGCAATCCAGTGTAGAGAATAATCTTTAAAATAGGAAGTAAATAGATGTTGATTAGCTGCAACTACGTGGGTTTCGAACAGAAAAAATACATCAAATTTATTTATATAGGTTAAAAAATTACCAAAGTTTATTGATTTAACTAAATTGGCTACATTATACGACAAAACATTGAAAACACTAAATTGCTATTGCGATGCAAGGAACTCATTTTGGTCATTGCTATTTTTTCGAACTTCTCTAAAAGTGACTTCAACTGGGTAGTTGCACTTTGCTAAGAGTTTAGACAAGTACTCAGCATTTGTAACCGAATCTGCCATAATTTTACCATTCGACCATGTAAATTTATTATTTTCTATATATATGCAGAATTCTCCAAGCCGTACTTTGATTGTTTCATTTATTTTAGAAATATTTTTGCTTAGCTGCCGCAGATTATATCGAACGTTTTGCTCCTCTTCTGTGTAGTCTTTTTGAATATAAACCTCTCCACCCTTTAACTTCTTTTTAGCAGTAGTAACATTGTATGCCTGCATACTAGTCTCTAGGGTGAAACAAAAAGATTTTCCGCCAGATATAATACGGGTTGACATAATATTAGCGTTCACTTTAAGCTCATTTGAACACAATTCTAAAAATTCTGCTTTAGCCGCCTTTATGTTTTTACTATTTAGCCCCGTTACAATAACGTTTGCTGACCGAGATCTGCGATCAATAAATTCAAGACGGGAAGTAAGTTTTTTAACGTCATTTTTTAGTTTTAGGTTTTCTTCTTTTAATTCTTCGATCTCTGTTTTAATAGCAACCAAATCAGATTTTCTTGTAACATCCTTTAATTTATCATCTAAGAGGTAGCACAATTTTTCCCATGAGAAAACGTCTTGTTCATCGTTTTTGTTTGGCATGTTTTCACAATTTACAAATTTTTTACAATTGTTTTGCGCAGTGTAATCTGGTGATGTTGATTGAAGTGTTCTTTTATAATTCATCTGTTTTAAAGCATACTTTTAGGCACCCTAATATAAAATAGTATGCAACTTGGCAGCAGTATATTTGATCCAAAATATACGCTTATTATCAATTTACTTTACTTTAAGAACTTCCAATGCACTATTTGTAGAAATCAGGCCTTTAGACACCGACCGCCAACAACAGAACCATTTGTGTAGACGACAAGAAAATGTTTATTAAACGACTTCTGATGAAATACTCCAACGTAGAACAACTCACTGCACCAATATGAATTCTTTCAAAAAGTTTTAGTTTGTTTAAGCAGTTAATTTATTTTTTATTTACAAAAATAATTGAAATTTATTACGCAGAAAAATTATTGGACTTTTTGACACTTTACAAACAGAGTTGCCAATCAAGTCTTTTAAATATATCTTCATTTGATTTTTCTCTAGAACATTTTCGCGAAAAATGCTCCCTTAAATTTTAGAAATCCTTGTTTCGAGATTCTTGTGCCTCTTCCGTCAACTGTCCAATTGGTAGTAAAGCGTGGTTTATTATTTCTGGTCCATGGATTAAAAAATTATGGATAGTTGGGGACATATAATACCAGAGATACAGTTGTACAAAATACCTTGCGGTATCAAGAGCGAAATCTCGAAAGGCCTTAGTGTTTATTTGAAAACCACTAGAAACGGTAACCATAATTTAATGCAGTTGTCTTATAAATTTTGCATTCAATATTGTAATTTGCGCTGAAATGTCCGCATTTTGAAAGAAGCGCCGAGCTGTGTTGCCGTCATTCGAATTTCCAAAGCTAGGTTTCAGATGATCAATAAAAGGACCAGTTTTATTTTTGAACTCCTCTTGAATACGTGCTTTATTTTTCGCAACAACTTGTTTTTCGATGTCCGATCTAGCTTGCCATTTCTTTACTGGAAGCTTATATGCCACATGGAGCAGGCATTCAATAAATCTGATCCATCCATTCTTTGGAAGTAGCACCACATAAAAAGCATTTTTGTGTACTAGCAGTTGCTGTGAGTGCATTACATATTTTTCCCATCAATCATGGATAGGACCAACTTATGATTGACATTCAAGCGTTATTCTCCATAAGAAATGACAGACTCTTTAAGGTTTTTTATTTCCTGATCCACTCTATCTTTTTCGTTCTTAGCAACAATCGTGGTTTCTTTTATAAAAAGTTGTTTCTTTATATATAAATTTTATTTAAAAATGTGCACAAAGTGCAGACAAAATTTTCATAAATATTTTCAAAAGCGTTTATAAATTTTGAGAAAAAAAGGTTTTTTTTTTAATATGGCTTTATACGCAACTATCTATCGACATATTTCCCGAAATCCACTAATATATAGGCTTACGCGTGAAAATTAATTAAAAATAATAAAAAAAATTACACATATAAACAAAAAACATAAATTAATCTTACTATTTTAAGGTTCCATTAAAATATTTTTAATTATCACTTTAGAAAACACTCAAAACTAATTTTTAAGACACCAAAAGCTGAAATTTATATTGCACGCCAGGAAAACGTCAAATAACTCAAACTTTAAAATTGTATAGTGACATAACGGTAGTTGTCAAAAACAAAATTTTTTTGCACTTGTGATGTGGAATGTTATGTACTTTTACCTACTGCAAAAATGTATTCGGTTCTCCTTAATTTAAGTTTGCAATTAATTCCCATTTTTGGTATCAAAAATCCTACTGTGCAACGTGCGAACAGCATAAGCCATCGCCGCTGTTGACATAAGTGTAACAAGGGACTCGAATTTATCGATCTGATGCGGTACTTTTAGAATCTCTCACATATTTTTCAATAGAAAAAAAAATATAATTAAAGAAATAAAACTGATACAGTTGCTAACTAAAGAATTATATTGTCGAAAGAGTTCTTATCTAAAAAAAATATAGCACTATCAAAGTTGTTTTTGGTAATACAATTATTTATTAAAAGATGTTATTTGTTGTGCTTAATTCCCTATTGTTTTTTTTTTTTTTTTTTCTTGAAAAAGCACTGAAAATTTATTTATTGTTGGAGGATAAGCTGGTTCTATGCGCATTTCACTGGTTGCTTAGGCCAGATCATCAGGAAACGTTTTTCCCAAAAAATTTTACAAAAGCCAAAAATATCAGTAAATAAGACTACAGAGGGAATGAGAATTAAAAAGTCTTATTTGCAACGATATCAAAGCTTAAACAAAATTCCAACAATAAAACAGTGTGCTTATCGTTTCTTAAATTCCCCACTACAATTAGTTGGAATTCTCCCAACATTAACTGTAGTTGTGAGTGGGTTATGAAAAAACAAATTAAAAACCAAAACAAATTTCTTTTATTGTTTTCGCAAGAAATTATTTACTGATATTTTTGGTTTCTCTAAAATGTTTTTGTCTGCTTAGGCCAGTGAAATGCGCATAGAAGCAGCTTTCCCTCCACAATAAATTTCAGAGTTGTTATCAGATCACAATGGACCATATTGGTCTCTGGGTGAGGGTGTGAAGTTTGCTTCACACCAGCCTTTCTAACCTATCAGAAATAAAAATTGAGATTTTAGCACGTCATAAATAAATCTTATTAATAATAAATTTTGTATTCCCGAAAATAACTTTTGATACAACATGAAATATAATTTTTATTTAAGCCTAGAAATCTGTTCAAATCTGTGGAAAATGTAAGCCACATTTATTATTTCATATAAAAAATAGGGCTTATATCAATGTTACCTATCTCGCGTGTTTGCACAATTTGACGTTTTTGTTCTTCATAAATATTCAGAGTTTTACTAAGAATAAAAATAGGGAACTAAGCACAACAAATAAAATCTTTTAATATATAGAATGTTAAACTATCTGCCTAATTTTTAACGAGCTTACAGCGTAAGTCAATCCTTATAATTCATTCATTTATTTTTTTGGACCAGCCTATTTGTTTGGAAGATAAAGTCTACTTTCTTGCCTATAATTCATCAATACATATTTGTGTATTAGACTATTAGTTTCGAAAATATGATTTTTTTCGTTGCTAAATTAGCCTTATTTCCCAGTGTGCGATGTTCTGGTGTAAGTCTGTGCATAATGATTTGCAAATACTTTATTAGTATGACATCTAGTTTGAAAGTTATCCCTATCGGAAAAAACACCCTATACATATATAAAAGAGTTTTTTAAATATTTTTCTCTCTTACTTTATTAATATCTTTTCTTAAGAATTCCTTCCCTTAATATGTATACAGCCTTGTGTTTTGGGGCGTTACTTCCTATGCACAAATTTCATGAAGTTTCTTTTTTGTCTTGTTTTTATTCTTCTTCTCAAAACTTTTTGTCGTTTAACTAAAAATTTAAAAGCTGTGCAAATGTAACGGCTTAAACTCACTACACATACCAACAAACAAGCATACTTTATGTATGTATTAGTTTTGGACATCGGTTGTGTTAGATTACTTTAGTATTTTACTGATGCGTTTTTTTTTTTTTTTTTTTTTTTGTTTTGTTTCCTCATTTCTATTCCATTCATATTTAGAGCATTTAGAATGGCATATAAAAAGCAAAAAAAAAAATACTTTAAAATAGTAGAAGAAGTGTTAAAAGTTTTTGCCCTTTTTTTGTTTCCAACAACATTTGGCTTAAAGTACCGACAAGGTCTTTTTTGTATTTGTGTGTCTATATTTATTTAAGTGTTTCCGTTAGTTGTTTGTGGTGGCGAAAAATGCCAAAAAAAAAAAAAAACTAAAAGGGAGTTAAAATAAGTTTAAAGTTAGACATATTTTTTCTTTAGCAGCAAAAGTTTTTAATGCAGTTTTTTAATAAAACTTTAAAAATGACATCTGATACTTGACAGATACATTGATGAAAGAAATCTAGTTAAAAACAAAAAAAATAAATAAAACCTTTGATGTTTTTAAATTAAGAAAAGCAAAATAGAAATAAAAGTTAGAAAAAGTTCTATTGCTTAATGAAATAGGAAAAAAAAAATAAAGAGAAAAAGCCAAAAACGGTTAATTGCAACTTTATTTCTTTAAAATTTTGCCAGAGATAATTTTCTTTAAAAAGACAAATTTCCACATTATTAAAATAAGCTATTCACATAACAATCAAAGCACTTGTAATTTTATACCTCATGGTGGTTAATAATACCATAATTAACTTGTATTTGCAGTTGTAAATTTCTCTTATTTCTAACTCCTAGAAATTTTTCAAACACTTGATTTCGTTTTAAAATCCTTCAGCTTATTCTCGTTATTATAAATCTTTTGTTATAAAACATTTTACAACATTTCTTCTAATTGACTTAATTTATAAACAGACATAAATTTTTTTCCTAAGTCATATAAAAATGTTAACTTCCAACTCGTTCAAATCTTAAAAGTTCTATAAAAAAATTTATGAAGATAAGATTAAGAAAACTCCTGTGGTAAAATCATATATTTTAATTCCGGCAACATTTTACTGTTTCTATTGCATACATTATGGAAAGTTTGTAGTAAATGTCATAATCGTATAGTCAGCAAAAATATTGTCAATTATAAAATTTTAAATAATAAAAGTGTTAAAAAAGTGTTGAGCAGATGCAGATGTGTAGAGAAAAAATATATATGATACAGATAAAATTGTTATATTTAAACAAAGTTTTAAGAATCTTTTCAGCAAATAAAATGAACAGGGATGGTGCTTTTAATATGTTAACCCACATGTTACATACTACTACATATAGAAGTTTATTAAATATTTTAGGCAACATTTTGCTTAAAACTCACTATTTATAGGATTTTATGCTTTGCAAAATTTCATATTTAAAGAAACTATGGGAAGATTTTTCTGTTATTTTTTCCAAGTCTGGGTTCACATTATGAGTTTTCTTTCAAAAAGTCTGAGTTTATTGGTGATAGGGGAAAAGAACAAGCTATTGCTCTCTCCCCTTTTACCAACAAGCTCTGACATTCTGAAAGAAAACTTTTATAATGTGAACCAAGACTAAACATATAATTAACAAAATATTTTAATTAATCATATATATAGGATATTATGGCGAAAATTTTATATTTATAGCAAATTTTGTTATTATTTTCGGTAAATGAAAAATTTTTAATCATTTTAGATTTATAGGATATTTTTCCAAAATCTGCTATTAGTATGCAATTTTATCGAAAATTTACTATTTAAAGGAAATTGTTTAAAAATTTTATATTTATAGGACCCCAGCAAAAACTTACATTGAAAAGTAATGAGTTAAAAAGCTATTATAACTACTCTTCACTACTTATACATTGGCATTTTAACTCATTATTTTAACACGGTGATGTCATTGGAGACAAATACTTGCCACCCTCGCGTACAAATAGGGAGTAAAATAAGTCATAACCACGTACGCTTACAAATAGGTGCTTCTCATTGGTATCAACAAAACTGAATTTGTCACACAAATTGTGTTTTTAATTTAATTTACTTTCTAATGCAAAATTTGACTACCCTGCATTAAGGACATCAATTAAGTATTTAAATTTTTCATACACCGAAAAAAGTTTTTACCAATTAAAAAAATAGTTTAAAAAGTATTTAAATTTAATAAATATGACAATTGAATCAGTTATTTATATAAAAAATTATGTTATAATCTTTTTATTTTCATAAAACACAAGACCTTAATAAGCTCGTTTAGAGTTTTCTAAAAAACATAACAATTATTTTTTTAGTTGAAAGAAAATTAAAAATATAATTTTGACTTAATTAATATTTAAGTTGTTTTTAAATAAATTTGTAATTAAAGTATTAATTAAATATCTAAAAATATTAATTGACTTTTTCGTTTAAAATATAATAATTTTAACTTGTTGAATTGTTGTTGGGAATTGTCAATATTTAATTTAATAAATTAACACATTGTTCGAAATGGCACAGTTTTTTGATCATTTTTTTAATTAAAATTAAAAATATCATTTATTGAAACAAAATATTTACAATTTTACAATTTTTAGTAATTAATATAATCATTTTGGTAATGGGAGCAATCGACAACTTTTTTGGTTGATATTATGAATTTGGTATAAATAAGGTGATTAGAGAAAATTTTTAATTTTTTCTGTGTATTCAAATCGATCACAAATAGTTTTTAATTTATAAGAAATAAAATAAAAACTGTTAGAACATATATGTACATATTTAAAATCAATTTGTATTAAGGGCTCTGGAGACTTTCAAATAAACCCGTCAATCAGTGCATATGTGTTAGTGTCGTTTATTTGAGGCTTTTTCGGAGACGTACAAATAAACACGGCAATCAACAATTGTATTTTGTAAAAAACCAAAATATTTATCAGCCCAATTATGAAAGAAAAACTCCCCGGGAGTTTTCTCCCTTCTCCCATTTTTCCTATGTTAATTCAATTGTAGAAATGGGAAAAAGGAAAAAACTCCCAGGGAATTTTTATTCATAATTGGGCTGTATATTTTTCATGACAACAAACACAAAGAAAATAATTTTTTTTTTGTCAATCACAACAGGAGACTATCAAATAATCAGCCATCAAATAAAAAAATCAAAACTTTTTGATTTTCATCAAGCATTGCCGACAACGCGTATGTGTACCCGAAAAAGAACGACTGCACGCACACAACTAAGTGATTGATGTATTTATTTGATAGAATTAATTATAAATTTCGTTAATCAGCTAAAAAGCAAGTGCTTATGTATCAGATTATATGTCAGTTATTACTAATCTACTTCTATGTAATGCAGATGGTATGAAGTAGTCATTGAAAAGTTAGTTGTTCACTAATTGCAAGTCATTACCAAGTTTTTGCTGGGACATTTTTAAACAAATTTACTATTTATAGGAAATTTGACAAGAATTTGCTATTTATAAAAAATTTTAAAAAAATCTGCTATTAATATGAAATTTTTTCTAAAATTTGCTATTTATAGGAAATTGTTTAAAAATTTAATATTTATATGAAATTGTTCAAAAATGTAATATTTATAGGACATTTTTAAAAAAGATTGCTATTTATAGGAAATTTGACTAGAATTTGCTATTTATAGGAAATCTGACAAGAATTTGCTATTGATAGAACATTTGTCAAAAATTTGCCACGTTTTTCCAAATTTTGTATTTATAGAAAATTTGGCAAAAAATTTATTTTTTTATGAACATTTATTAAAAATTCACTGCGAGTGTGTGTATATATTGTGAACGTATGAAACTGTTTAAAAAACCAAAATTTGTGTGACTGTTGTCTATATATGTTGTTGTTATTTGTATGTTTATAATAATGATGTTATACTTATGTATTTTATTGTTTTTTTAATTAAATTTAAGGAAACAATCTCTGATGATGATCTTCAACGAAGATCAAAATATCGGAATTAAATAAAAAGAAATATTTATTTACAAAAAAACACCGGCCTCGAGCTTGATTAATTTTTATTTATTTAAAATTGGAAAGGTCGAATAATAACAAATTTGATTTTTTAACGATTTTCTTTTTGTAGGAAATTTTTAAAAAATATGCTATTTATAGAAAATGATTCAAAACGTTGCTATTTTTTAGCAAATTTTAGAAAATTATGGGGAATCTAGTATATTTATAGCAAATTTTGTTATTTATGGCCAATATAAATTTATAGGAAATTTTAAAAAATTTGCTATTTAAAGGAAAGTTTTCAAAAAATTTGAGAAGATTTTAAAAATTAGTTCTTTATTGGAAATTTTTCAAAAATGATCTATTATCTTTTTATAGTAATTTATTTAAAAAAAATTTATTCATAGGAAATTTTTCAAAAGTTTGCCATTTATAGCAAAAAAGACTTTTTGAGTGTTTGTAGGTAATTCTTATTCCCTCGTAGTTTTGTTTGCTGATAGCTTTGGCTTTTCTAAAATTATTTAGGAGAACGTTTTCTGATGATCTGGCCTAAGCAACCAGTGAAATGCGCATAGGAACAGCTTATCCTCCAACAATAAATTTCAGTATTTGTTATCAATTATTAAAAAAGGGAATTAAACACAACAAACAAAATCTTTTAATGTTTTCTATAAATAACAAACTTTTGAAAAATTTCCTATGAATAAATTGTTTTTAAATAAATTACTATAAATAGATAATAGTTCATTTTTGTAGGTTTTTGTAAGAAATTTTCTAAAATTTGTTATAGGAACATTTTTTAAAATTATGCTTTTTGTAGGAATTTTTTAGAAAAAAAATTGCTATTTGTAGGCAACTTTTCAGAAAATTTACTATTTATACTAAAGTTTACAGTATAATAATTCAATTCACAAAGTGTTATAATGCGTCATATTGGTTGTATTTGCTTTAATTTCATAAATTTATAGCATATATAACCAATATGACACAATAAAACACTTTGTGAATTGCCAATATATATATTTAATACAAAATTATATATCTTAATCAGGCTTAAGTTCTTCAAATTTAATTTTTATTAAATTATTTTTAATGAAGAAAGGGATTTATAGCATGAAATTAATTATAATTTATTGATAATTTTTCGTTATTGACTGCAGCTCGAATTGAACCCACGAAACACGTCAAATCAACCTGTTATCTCTTCAGAAACCCATACTGTCTCTTCAGAAATCTTTGCCGTTCAGCACTCACCTCTACATAATTTTACTTTTTATCAAAAGTTTAGCAGCAAAAAAGTGCAACATATTGGTGGCTTTTAGCAAAAACAGTATTCGTTCTTGCCGAATACCACCCACTGTTTAACTTTTTAATATTCTTTTGTATTTAACAAATACTTACACATGTTTCCTTTGGTAAAACACAGGTCTCTCCATTATTTAGATACACATGTTTGAATAAGTATTAGCAAGTTTGTAGGTAAATGTTCTTGGCATTTTATTACATGTTTGTCATGTGTGTTTTTTGAGCTTAAAAATGATATTAAGTGCAACCATGTATTTTATGTTTAACTCTGAAAAGACAAAATTACACAAACAAAAGTTATTCTTAGAGAAGGAATATTAGATTTCATTATATTTACATATTTTTAATAGCAAAAGCGAAATTATAGGCACCCTACGAGCTGTTAATTGCGAACCAACAGATAAAATATTAAAAATTACTTTTTTTTTTAAAAAAATGCTTATTTCGTTGGCTGATAATTTGAATTCCGATAGTTTCGAGTAAATTGAGTTTGAACAGATTTAATTTGAAAATTGCTTCAGCAAATACTACATAGGACAATTCAACACTCCATATCTCGAAAGCCGTATGAGGTATTGAAAAACTGATTACGCCAAATAAAAGATCAGGTCGGAAAACCTAAGGAATCGATCTTAACTCAAAACCGCAAAAAATCCACGTACGACATTTAAATTATCAACCGACGATTTGTAAACACTGGTTAGAGGGTGCATATTTTAGAAACCACAAAATTAAATTTCCAACAATTGTTAAAGCCCTATTTTAGAGAAAACGTTAATAACTGCATAAGTTGCAAAAGGCTTAACAGATTCAACAGACTTTTTTTTAAATAAATATAAATAATCTAAAACGACTTTTGTCCTTAAATTTACTTTATTCAAATTAGATAGAGAAGTCTTAAAGTTCTATATTTCTCAACAATTTTTTGTTTTTATACATAACGTTACAGTGCACTAAAGGAATTTTTTTTTAAATTTTGGTTTTTTTTCAACGGTGTGATTTTTTTTCAAAATCAAATACCTGTGACGTGTTAATGAGTTAAAATAAGCAATTGAGTGCAGTTAAATAGAAGTGATTTTAAATAATAGTTTTGATACAAATAACTAAAAAAGATGAGAAAAATAAAAATAACGGAAAATAATATCGAAAGTGAGTACTTTTTTATTTAAATTGAAATATTGGTGAATTTTTCTACTAGTACGATAATTCTGAACGAATTAAGGTTGGTTGAAAATAAATTAATAGAACTATGAACTTCACCATTCAAACCATTCAAAAGTGATTGTAATTGATAATTATGGAACTGTATTTATTCTCTTGAGCAATAAAATATCTTCCTAAAATATCGTACTTATGTTACAAGTACTTGCAAATCTCTCAAAAAGTGTATTTTTTACGCAACTTCAGAGTGCCAAATTCAGAGCTTTTGATGTCATATATTACTAAGGGCAAGTATTCCGAACATTTTAAACAACATTAAATAGAGCGGTTGCGAATATTTTGCTTAAATATCAGTAAAAGATGGCATACGATTCGTTAAAAACTACAAACAGGAAGACGAATAATATTCTGAGAACAAAGATGGAGAAATGAAGAACCATGTTTTTTTAAAATCATTCTTTTTTATTTTATTGATAAAAAACTAAAAATAAAAACTTGTTTTAAACAAAAGTTTCTTTTTTGTATTAACAAAAATGCAAGTAATTTAAATAGATGTGTTTTAATATTTTTGCCATTTCGCATATGTGACCAAAAATGTCATATGCAAATATGAGCGAGCGTGTGTGATACAACAAAACACTTTTTCCCGTGAGAGTGCGTGATCAACTTTTTCCCCGTGACAATAAGTGACAAAAAAATATGGCCTCTTAGAGGGAGGGAGACTTTCAAAGAATCTTAAAAATAATTTCAATTGTCCCACTCGCTTGGCTAAAAATTAGTTTTGTTAAAAAGAATTATAAAATTTCCTATAGTGCAGTGGTACGTTTGATGTATTCTGAAGGTCAGTACAATTGCAAAAGCAACCCGACCATATGATATACAGGCACATTAAGATAATTGTATTGGATTATAAGGATTTTGTTCCAAATTGATGGTGTGCACCTAAAGAAAATTTAAAAATATTATATTATTCAATTCATTCTTGTTGTTGCTGTAACCATATTATCATTTTATCAGTTCTTACAGGTTTATTTTTGTCATAAACAGAAACAAAATATATTGCTCTTTTTCAGCAACATGTTATGTTTGTAAAGCCAACCTAACAATTATTTGTGGAAACCATTTGAATGGCTGTTACAACCATTAATAAAAAATAAAATCAGTTTTTATTAAAAAAATTAATCAAATTAATCAAACGTGTACTTATATCAATAACATTAGTACAGAAAATGTTGTTAATAATAAAAAAATTAAAAACACGGTAGTTGTTTTGAATAAAACAATTCAACTGGCGACTTTTTTATGCAAAAGCGCTTATATATGCTGAATTTTCATTAAAATGCAACACTATTTTAAGCATCACAGAAAAAATTATTGCTAAAATATTTTCAAGGAAACGCTTGTTTGAAAATTTTTTAAATTTCAACAATTTTTTTTTACTGTTTCTATTAATATATTTGTTTAATTTGTATCTTAGCAACACAAATGTTGATAACTATACAAAAATATGCTATACGCGCTATTGGTTTCAAGTTTTATATTTTTGTATGAATTATTTAACGGTTTTTTTTAAATTTTTTTTGATCGTAAGCAACACTACATTATGTGAAACTAATGAACAACAACAAAAACACATACAGTCTAGTTTTGGACGCATTAAAAAAGTACAACAATAAGAAAGATGATAAAATAGCGTGGCGAAGTTTGTTATTAAAGCACCAACAAAAGGAGGTAAACACGATTCAATGTTTGTGTCGTTAAACAACAACACTAAAAAAACAGAATTGTTTGGTTGGTTTCAAAGTTTATAAAAAAGAATGAAAAAAATCCCGTATTCTTTTTTTTTAAATTTTTTAGTTAAAAACATCAAATTTGGAAAGTAAAATGATGATGAAAACCATATCGGGTCGTAATGCTGCTGTTTTTAATTGAGATTTCTTCTTCTGTAGCCAAGGAAAGGATACAGCGACAGTAAGGGAGAAAGAAACAATGTGTACAACAAGACGGAATGGTGTTCGGAAATTATTCAAAAAAAATAAAAATTATTTGTTTAAAAATGTTTATTAATTTCAGTAAACTTTTCTGTTTGATTCAGCTAAATAATTTTTTGGAAATTTTTTTTAATATCAAACACAAATTTAACCAATAATAACAGATATTTGCAAAAAACAACGAAATGCAAAATAAGTTGCTTAAATATGCAAATTCGTTTGTAGGTCCTGTTTTAAACAAAATGAGGTTTTGATTCTAAAACTTGTTTGTTTGAATTAAAAAAATGATTTTTTCTGTGTGTGTATGTATACACAAAACTACAAAGCAAGACAATATTAGCCGGTTGTAACATAAATAAGAACGCAAAATAATAATAATACATCAATTAAATATTGAATTATTATTAAACTAAAATTTATTTTAATTAATAAGAATATAAATATTTAACTATTAATTATTAATTTGTTTACTGGTGCAAATTTAATTAATTTTTTAATAAATATCACACATTTTTTAACTGAAATCAATGTTAGTCCTATTTCTGTGAAGTTGCAGTTGTAAATAGAGGTTTTACTTAAAATGGTTGGAAGATATTTATTTATTTAGTAAGAGTTACAAATACAATTACAAATCTTATTCTATATAATTATCCAGGCAATAACAACTTAGACCTTCAACCCGTTGTAGTGAAACATAGTCTCTGGCGGGAATCGAACCCTAAACCCCAGCACTGATATCCTCGCTCACTACCAACTGTCATAGCGGGGTACCCTGGTAGATATTTTATGTTAAGGAAAGTGTTTATGGTCTCTTTGCACTTGAGCATATAATTTTTTGAAAGAATTATGAATGTTACATAACAAAAATTTGTGCCGATAGCTGAAATCCATAATACATTTATACGTTTTTTTTTAAGTTGTCCTTTCATGTTATAGACCCGTGGGCACAAAACTTTTCCGAGAGTATTTAAATAATATAAACTTGTTTCAAATTTTGTCAACTAATAAACATTTATAAATGACTTATAGCAGAAAAAGGATTTCAGAAGTGGATCTCATGTGGGAGCTTAAACAGAGGAGATATATATTTAATACAATTTTTGCATTGAAGGCCACTGTGCAGTTAAAAAACAGTTATTAGATAAAATATCAAAATAACAGCAAGTGTTTAGCGGCATGTTTTAATGAAACAATTTGGTTAACAGCAAGTGTTAAAAATTTTCTTTTTTCATTTATTAATCAAAAATCCAACCAAAGAAAAAGACAAAACAAATTAAGTAATTTTAAAAAATTAAAATTATCTTTAAACATGTAGAAATGAATGACTTAAGTCTGCAGAATGGTTTCTTACTTGTTCTCGGCATGTCTATCCAAGAATTAAATAAAATAATATTTCTTTATTAACCATAAAACAAAAGGCGCCGTACAATTTGTTTTCGCACTTGTATTTAATGCTGAAATTATTTTGTTAAAATTAAATAATTGAATTAAAAGATACGGCTGTGAAGCTTGAATTTTTAAATATATTTTGTTTTTCTTTTTCGGTTTCGCTACGTACAAAAATTACGCATCACGTGTTTATATGAGTATGTATCTGTGTTCGTATGAGTGTGTGTGTGTTTATGAATTCGTTGCAAGTGTTTGGGATATTTTTGTTGGCAGAGGATGGCAAAGAGACTGTTTTTAACTGTCAAAATCCTAGGGGAGTTTTTAATTTGTTATTTTTTTATTATGATTTTCTTTTTTTTTTCATATTTTATGACATAAATTTGCGCTGTTTTCTTTCATTCTTTTTGCCTTTATGTGTAATATTCTTTTTTTACGGGCTCTTAACAAGCATGATAAGCAATAATAAACATAAATTCATACAGATTATAAAAACCCCTGTGTGCGAAAAAAGCAAAAAATATTTGTGAAGCAGGAGTTATGAAAAACACACCCAAAGGATATCTCTTAATCTGTTTCCAGTGAAACACTGTTTTTGCTCAGATTTTTCCTTGCTGTTGTTTAAATTGAAACATAATGTGTTCTACTTAACTAAAATATGGCATTAATGAATGTTGTATGTATAAGAAGGGCTGGAACACGTTTTTAGAAATTTTTATATTTATGTTCATACGTGTACTCGAAAGTTGAACAAATAGAGAAATCACATTTATGTAGGCTTTTTTTATCTGTTCATTGAAAAAAAAAATTTTAACCTGGACCCTTGATAAGTAGCTAATAAAATAAATTTGTATTTCAATAGTTATTTTATCTCGGTACTTTTATGCTTAGATAGGTAGGTAGGTAGAAAGGCTGGTGTGAAGTCTCCTTCACACCCTCACCCAGAGACCAATACGGTCCATTGTGATGCCTTGTTTATATTTAAGAAGCTGAAAAAAAAAGAAGGTGAAGAGAAACAGCAAAAGAATCAGAAAAGATAAGAACAGATAAGAATAGATGAGAAAAGGAAGTTCTGACCAAACCCGAGAGAAAAGCCTCACTCAACACAACACCAATCCGCCCTATGTGCGGCTAGCTCCCAGTCTCCTGCTGCGCAGCCAGGCCATCCCCATTACGAATCCTATCAGACTCTCGAGCCCACAGCCCGGGACGTCCCCTAATTCGCCTAGGAATCTGTTGCCCAGCCACCTCAGCCTGCTGCCCTGTAGCCTGGGACAGCGGCACAAAATGTGCTCAACCGTCTCCAGCTCCTCCGGGTCCTCACACAACCCGCACATATCCGACACGTCGGATCCTAACCTCATCGCCATCCTGCCTATCATGCAATGACCCGTGATGATTCCTATTATGGTCCTCACGCAGACCCTGCTTCTGCCCAGCAACAACTCCGAGTCGGACTTCCTGAGCACCGGCCACATCGTCCGTGATACCCGGCAGTCCGTTCGGTTCCCCCAGGCCCTATTGGTCGCGCCCAGAATCCATTCCCTAATCTTCCCAAAGTAGAATCCTATTGGAGGCCTAATTGCCTCTATGTGATTAGGATCCTCCATCTCTGAGCCCTGTCTCGCCAACTCATCAGCAATCTCGTTGCCGCTTATGTTGCAGTGACCAGGCACCCAGCACAATCTCAACATATACTCTCCTAAGGCTCCCTCCAGAGCCCTCCTGCAACCGTCAACTAGCTTGGATTTCACGTAACAGCCCCTTACGGCCATAAGGGCCGCCTGGCTGTCGACATATATAGTGACCTCCGAGCCCCTATCAATGTTGTCCCTCATCAGTTCCACGGCCCTCAAGACCCCCAGAACTTCCGCCTGAAAAACACTGCAGTCGTCCGGAAGCCTATATGACATTCTGATATCCAGATCCTCAATGTAGACCCCCGCACCCGTGCCTCTCATCTTCGAGCCGTCAGTGAAAATAGCAAATCCATTAAATAATCTGCTCCTACCTGACCATCTCTCCCTAGAAGGCGTTACCACCTCCGGCAACCGTCCGAAATCCACCCTGGTGCCCACGAAATCCGTGGAGCCGGGTGATCCCAGGCAGTAACCTCCCGGTATGCTTAGATAGGAAAATTTAATTTTTACTTTAGTCGGTGTTTTCTTTTTTAAATTGTATATGAAAAAAACTAAATTAAAAGAAATAACTGGCTAGAAAATGGCTAAACAGATTTAATTTTTTTAATTTAATTTAATTAATTTTCTTGAAATCATATCGCATTTGATCAACAAGAAGGTATAAACTCGCAATTTAAAAAGTTTCAGTAAGTAGAAGCAAAACAATTTTTAATTAAATATTAAAGGCATATAAAAAATAAATTTTAGATCAAAATATTTTGACAGCGAAAAGATAACTATAAATACTGCATTTCGTCTTTTTCCCAAAAAGTGAAAAAATTGAAATTGCGAGTTAATAACATCTTGTTTATAAAATGCGAAATGTGTTTTTTATTGCCATTGTTGTAAACATAAATTGGTATCGAAAACAATTTTAAAGGACTACGACTTCGACAGCGACAACGACTCTCGTAATAAGGCTAATTATCTCCATTAGAACTAGTATAATTTAAGTATGCGCTAGTGACATCAACTTGATATTAAACTTATATTTACAAATTTGTAAAACAATCGAAGATCATTTCAATTTGTAAACATAAAAAAACTCATGATCACAGAAAAAAGTGTTTTATCAATTAAAAAAATGGTTTAACAAGTATTTAAATTTAATTAATGTGATAATTGAATGAATTATTTTTTTAGTTGAAAGAAAATTATAAATTTAATTTTGATTTAATTAACATTTTAGTTGTTTTGAAATAAATTTTCAATTAAAATTTTAATTAAATAACAAAAAAAAATTGACTTTTTTGCATCAAAATAAAATAATTTAAACATGTAGAATTGTTGTTTGGAATTGTTAATATTTATTTAAATAAATTAGCACATTGTTTGAAATGGCAAAGTTTTTTGATCACTTTTTTTAATTAAAATTAAAAGTATCATTTATTGAAAATATTTTTTTAAAAATTTTAAAATTTTTAGTAATCAATATAATCATTTTGGTAATAGGTGCAAAATCAACAACTTCTTTGCTTGATATTATGAATTTGGAATAAATTTGGTAATTGGAGAAATTTAATAATTTTTTCTGTGATTATACTTTGAAATAAACAATTGTTAAAAAAAAAACATAATAAAAAATAATGAGTTTGTTTGTTTTTGCTTTTTTTGTGTGCATATTTTTAAGTATCATTTTTGGTTTATTTACAAGCATATTTTAAAAATTTTTGTGCATATTTAAACATTCCCTGATCATTTACGTATACAAAGGGTGTTCCAAACAAAACGCCCGATGTTAATTGTAAATAAAACAAAAAGTTTTCAGAGAATTATCTTAAGATTTTTTATTATAATAGAATGATGTATGTCATTTATGTATGAAACAAAATATCAAAATATTGGTTCATTGCTCAACAAAGCTTCGCTGGCATACCCCAATCCAATGGTCCATATTTTCAACGACTCTGAGACATAATTGAAGTTCAATGTCCTTAATGTGCCAAATTATCTCAACCTTTAGCTCTTGAATTGATCTTGGTTTATCGACGTCCATTTTATCTTTTAGGGATGTCAAAAAAATAGAAGTTCAACGGTGTCAAACCACATGATCAAATCACGTGAGTTAACAGGGCAATTGAATTTCTCGCGCAAAAGAGCCATTGATTTTTTGGCTGTGTGTCAAGTGGCGTCATCCTGTTGGAACCACATATCGTCCAGGTCCATATCCTGAATTTATGGCCACAAGAAGTCCGTTATTATCACCATTCACAGTAACTGCTTGGCCGACCTTATTTTCAAAGAACTACGGCCGCACTAAGCAGTCACTTTTTGTGGTTGCATCGGCTGTTCAAGAATGACTCGTGTATTCTCATTTGCTCAAATGCGGCCATTCTGCTTGTTAACGAATCAACTTAGTTCGATAATGCTGACCCAAAAAATCAAAAAGTGCACGAAAGGCATTTTGATTTGAACGCCCATTTTCCTAAAAGGGCTCAACAATCTTAACGCGCTACTCAATTATGTACCGCTCCATGGTTAAATTCGTCAAACACTGAAACCAAGAAATGTAAAATTTAGTTGGGCAAAAACCTTGACGTTAAGGTGAGACTCACAATTAAGACCGTGCAAGTTACATATACAAACACTCACATTCAGACAGACATTATTGATACCCAGCTAGCATAGGCTGTTTGTTAGACGACTATGTTTAATTTACAACTCCTAAAAGAATCTTTTGATGATTATCTGACGAGTAACAAAAACAAGAACATCAAAATGTTTTTTTATTTATTACTTTTTATACATTTTTGACATGCTCGACCTTTTGCGACTCTCTGTAAGAGTCATATAACAATAACTGAGCTACCGAAATAAGAGCGTTTTTGAAATATGAAAATTGTATTGCCAATACAATTTCGATAAAACAAACCGACGTAAGGAACTGTAAAATAAGATTTTCCGACAGGATGGTGTTGATTTCGCGACCTTAAGGTTTGTTTGATATAAATTGTATGAAATTTAGAAGTTTTGACATGAAAAATACGCTTGATGCCGTTATTTAGGTAGCTCAGTTATACGGCTGAGCATTTTACGAGTTGTAAAGTAATCCCTATATGAGTCTCTTACGATTCCTAACATGCTTTCTGAAAGAGTCGTTAGATAATCTCTACATATATCATAAACGATTCCCTTTATAATTTATATAAACGTCGTTCGCTGTGTTATGGAAGAATCTCTCATACGAATCAGCACGTTTTACAGTTTCTACCGTGCCGGGAATCGTCTACAATTAAAAAATAAGCTCGTCGATGATCAAAAACACTCTTCATGAGATTCCCAGTAGACTCCTAGACGATTGAAAATGCTAGCTGGGTAATTTATACATAGTATTATAAGCAATAAATAAAAAAAGGAAAAATGTAATCCAAATCCATTTCCGATTTAATAAAACAAATTAATAAGAAATTAAAAAAATCAAAATTATTTTACGGTCGCAATTCCAAGAATTGCAACGGTTAACATAATACAACTAATTAATTTGTAATTTTTATTCAGATATTTTTATTTTTACTTCTCACTATCATATATTATCCCGTTTCTACATTTATTTTTAGCCCATTAAACGTACTAATAGCTTCTTTAAAAATTCGGTCAGAATATATTGTTACGCAATTAGGTTTGTCTAATAATTATTTATGGTTTTAGTTATAAGTTATCTTGTAAGTTATAGTTTTACGTCATATTAGTTACTATTTTTATGAACGCCACTGTACTAAATTTTCTAGCAATTGTAATTGTAGACTTTAGATTTAGATGTATAACAATTATTTTAAAATAATTCGAACACAGCATTCTAGAATCTACTACATGGTTCTTGAATCAAATAGGAATAGTTTTGAACTATAAATACAGGCTAACTCATAAAAGTTTAGTTTAGTTTGATTGGAGACATTAAACGGTTCAGATCGTTACTTACAATAGTGGTTAAATTTTGTGAATTTCAATAAAGTTTGTGAGGTTGAATTCGTGTGTATTTATTTTAATTTGCAATTAAAAAACTCAAAGGCTTATTATAAAGGGAATGAACCTTAACGCGTTTTATAAAGTAAAAACATAACAATATTATACAACAGCGGAGAAAGGATATAGCCCTGTTTTACTTCTCTAGGGATTCCAACTTCTTCAGCGAGCTCGTATTTCAGCAGTTTCATGCCAGTAAAGAGTCTTTATACATTGAATTTATCCCGTATCAATATCTAACGAAAATAATATACTTATGAGTTTATTTTCACAAACGCCTTATCATAGCCAGTTTAGCAGTTAAAAATAACTTTCTGCCTATTTTTGCAGTTTGCAACAAGAACAAGGATACAAAATAGCGCATGTCAAGTACCCATTTCCTATGTAAATCCAAACTTTGATTTACCCATCGATTTCGCCAACTTTTTGAAAATTCTGTTATGGAGAATTTTCAAGGCCTGTGGCTTTTGTTTCCTTTAAAGTTTTAATGGCTAAACTGCCATTTAGAGACATATTTCCAAAAAAAATTAAGTCTGCAAACACGCATATTTACCTAAATTAAGCTTATAATTAAAAGTGAACGCAAGTCTATCGCTTAGGGCCCTGATTCATTATCCTACACAATCGTTCGATACATTCATCCGAAAGTCTGACATAATAATGCCACATGTAAAAACAGTATTTGCATAATCTGTTTAGATGCCACCCTTTTTCACAAAAAAAATAAGAAAAAACCTAATGACTCAGCTAAATTATAACAAATTCCAATCTAATCGCATAAAATCTATCATTTTATGAAAAGTTTAAATCACCACTTTCAAACTTTTTGAGCACATTGTACGACGCAAAAGGATAGTGAATCGTCGGCTTAATGGGTAAATGCCTTCCCACTTTAACTTGACTTTTTAAAAATGTTCACCACAAATCTTATTTATGATCATGACAATCTTTATATCAATGTGTAGTCACAATTTTACACATTAATTTTGTAGTTTTCATACTTTTCACAAGCAGAAAATGAAAAAATTTGCATTATAAACACACACAATGCCAGAGAGAAATGAACAATAAATATGTCACTGCCACTTGTTTGCAGTTTTCTTCTTTTTACTATATTTTCTTTTTTTTTTGAATTGAATGTTGTTTTACAAATACACACTCGTAAAAGCCACAAAATGTGTCAATAACATACGGCCATAAAAAACCAGCTGTTTATTTATGGCAAACAAATACATTAAAGCAAAAAAACGCAAAAATATTATATGGAAATTCTATTGATATGTATATACATTTTAAATTTAAAAATGATTTTAAATTTAAATAGATAAGGCAGACACATACACACATACATAGGTATATCAAATTAAAAAAAAAACACTCACAGTTTATAATTTGAAAATAACTGAAATTGCACAAGTAAAAATAATGCCTTTGGCTAAAAAAATATGTCTTTATGTATTTGTAGATATTTGACACCTTTTTGAACACCTTTCCGGTTTGTGAATTATATAAAATTAAGCACATACATTTACACTTTAAATACATATACATGTATAACTCTAAAATAAATGTTTGCTTGTGCCTGAACTCATGTTTCATGGCTTGAAGAATTTATGACACCAAAATAATTGGATTTTTGGTTTTCTCTTTAAATTTTTTTTATACCCTCCACCACTAGTGGTGAATGAGGGTATACTAAGTTTGTCATTCCGTGTAAAGCTTTTTGATTATACATCTAAGACCCCATAAAGTACATATATTCTGGCTCCTTGAGTAATTCTAAGTCGATTTAGCCATGTCCGTCTGTTGAAAACACGCTCACTTTCGAAAAACGCAAAAGAAAAGAACAAACTTGGATCAAAATGTGGAACCACCACCCTAAAAAAATTGATAATTTTGATACAAAAACTAACATAAATGGTGGAAAAATGCACGGAATCAAAAAATCTGTTGCGCGAATTTGCTTTATATAACTGCAAATCATACTGTTAAATTTCGTGAAGATCGGTTCATAATTGATCATAGGCCCCATTTAAACCCTTCTCCCGGAAAACGCATAAAGCCGTAAGAAATAATGCTATCATACTAAAATTTAGTACGTCAAAGTTTTATAGGACCAAAATCAGTAAAAATTTTTGAAGATTGGTCCATAATTTACACTACTCCCGGAAAACTTTTTAGTACGCCCAACAAAGTAACAAATAAAGCTATCATACTAAAATTTGGTACGTCACAGTTTTATAAGACCAAAAATCGCACTGTAAAATTTTTTGAAGATCGGTCCATAATTAACCATAGACCCCATATAAACCTTACTTCCGAATAACAGTTTAGTACGCCTAAAACCGTAATTAATAACGCTATCATAATAAGATTTGGTATATCACAGTCTTAGAAGACTTGAAATCGCAGTGTCAAATTTCGTGAAGATCGGTCCATAATTTACCATAGGTTTAATACAAATTATCCTCCTAAAAATGATTTTAGTTCGGCTGAAAATTTTACCAATCATGATATTTTACTCAAGCCAGTTTAAAGTTCTAACAAGAAACCGCAACCAATTTTAATGCTGACGTTCGTTTTTTTTGAAGCTGAATTAATAGTAATATTTAGGTGGAGGGTGTCAAAGATTCGGCATAGCCGAATATAGCATTCTAACTTGTTTTTTTTTTAATTGCTTCTTTCTGTTTCTGTATGCAGATCCAAAATAAATGAGAAAGCTGCATAGCAAATACTGTACAGTTTAATAAATAAAACCAACTTAAAAATTCACTAGATAAAAAAAACAAATCAAAACAAGTTCTATTTGCGGTATAAATAGAGAAATCATTTAATTTTGGTAATGGTTTTTAACAAAATTGTTTTAAAGTTTAACATTTTCATCTTAAACATGCAAATTATGGGAGGTAAACTTTAGGGAAAATTAAAAATGATGCAAAACATTTATTGAAAATGTATTTTTGCCAGTAGCAAATGAAGACGCTTTTGATTTAATTGATTTCTGAAAATAGATGCTTGAGTAACATGTTTCATATTTTAAGATTTCTTAAGAGACCAACAATAACTGTTATTAAATTTTATGAGATTGAAAAAGTTTGACATAATTCCATGAATGATTTTTACGTTTTTATGTTTTCTTTTCGTTGCCTAATAAGAGTTTATCTCAAAAAATTTTTCGTTGCTCATAACTCAAAAGGAGTTTTTTTCGTCGCCTTGCTGGCATTTTAGTTTTCTTTTTTTTTTCATTCCTTCAATAATTTTTCAACGTGTACATTTAATTACATTTAAAAAGAAATTAGATACAATACAACTCCTAGTCGGAGCATATGGTAGAAAAAAATCAGTCCATTGTTTCTGTCTGTCTTGTGTTACAAGTTTTATCCTCTGGATCTACATTTTTCATGAGTAGATCTCATACACGTAAATTCTCAATTTTGTTCGCTGGGCTATGTTTCGTGTCGGCCAAACTCTTTTAAGTCTGTGGTTTGCGTAACGGGCTTTAATGCGTGACATTGCATCCTTATTCGCTCCACCATCTTTAGATACAATGCTACCAAGACAAATAGACAAATGGTTCCACATCCTCTATTTCTCTAGCAACACTAAGGGCTGTTTCGGTTGGAGTCTCGATTCGCATTAGCTTGGGTTTCTTGGCGTTGACACGTGACCAACTATTCCCACATTTTCAATACATTTTTCCAGTTGGCGCCTCGTTTCAGTTACTGTGTGTGACAAAAAGCAAATGTCATCAGCATAATCCAAATCTCCTAGCTTTTGGTATGGACGCCATTGTATACCATCGGGCACTTCCTCCTTCGTTTGTTTTTGTTAGAACGTTATCTAGTACAACAATAAAGAAGAGTGGTGACAGAATGCATCCTTGTCTGACACTTCTTTGAATGGAAAATGTTTCGCTGTTTTTTCCTTTGAATCGGATAGAACACTGAGCATTGTTGATGGTATCAAAAGCGCGTTCAAAATCTACAAACAGGAGATACACAGGGGGACAACATTCTATGGACGGTTCTATAATATTACGTAGGGTGTTTATATGATCAAAGCAGGATATGTGCGGTCTAAAGCCGCTTTGTTCTTGTCATAAGGCTTTTTATACTTGGTGATGTACGATCGAAGATTATTTACATTCTTGGTAGATCTTCTAGAACCAACAGTCTAATTTGTCCAAATCATTCTAAAGCTAGAGTTGCAAGGATATGGAACAACTGCCTTCCAAATAATGAGAGGAATTTTAATAAATCTATTAGGGAATTTAAGAAGACTGCAAATCAATATATTTAACGCGAATTCAACATAGAACTGTAAATTATACAAACAATTTATAAAGTATGATTTTAGTTAAGGGGGCAAAAAGGGGTGGAAATATATAAATACTGGAAGTTTTGTTTTAAGAAATTGTACAATTCTTAAAAAAATTAATTTACTTTATAAAATTTCTAATGTATAGTCATAGTGCATTTCTATATTTATTAGATCCTGGTGTTGAAGAGCGTAATTACTCTCCCATTTCTACAATACATTAAGTGTCCCTTTTTCGGAATTGTTATAGTTACAACTTCCTCCCATTTAGTGGGAATGGTGTTGTCCATCTAGATATGTTTAAAAACGAGGAGCATTACAAGAACAGTAGAATTTCGATAATTCGTAATCATAGGGATCGACTGTTTTATTTGAATTTACCGCGGGATTAAAATTTAAAAAAAACTGTTAATAGTGGTTGGAATTTAACGACGCTTAAAAAATAATTTTAAAACATTACAATTTATTTAAACCAAGCAATTATTATGTAATATTAAGGATCTTTCATTAAGCGCTTCCTATCTTTAAAATTAAATAAAACAAAGTGTGTGTAAGATATCATCGAAATTTTTTATTCGTTTGAAGGACCTATGCCATTACGTGTGGAGTATAATATCCATCCAATGTCCGCTGAGTTAGGCCAATGGCATGAGTTATGTTGGCTTTGAAGACGGATGTGGTTTGTGGATAATTCGCATACGACACCTGTGACTTACTGCCAGTTTATCAATTTCGAATGTTATTTAAAACAGCAACAACATTTTAAAATATGTTTTTGTTTTAAATGTTATTTTCTATGCGAACGGTAACGTTCGAAATCGTTGAACAGGCCGTTAATAAAATCTTAGAAGAAAAAGCTCATTAAAATTCTTATTCACTTTATGGTCTTACTTGTATAATATTTTTAGCTTTTCTAAAGTATTTGGAAAAAGTTTCCTGACGAGCTGGCCTAAGCAACCAGCGAAATGCGCATATAAACTAGCTTTCCCACAACAATAAATTTCAGTGTTTTTTTATCATAAATTGGGATTATTAGCACATCATTATTAAATGAATTAATTAATAAATATTCCATTCCCGAAAATAATTTTTGATAATAAATTTGCATGTGCCCGGCAAATAAAAAACTGAAATGGCAAGCTGCTTTATTAAGCAACTTGTTTTTTTTAATTTTGTTTTTTTTTTCTATCCTCTTACAACTACAATTCGTGTTGGAAAAAACCCAGCCAATTGTAGGGGAATGTAAGAAAGAAAAAATTCACTATTTATTGTTGTGTCTTTGTTGAAGCTTTGATATTGTTACATGTAAGACCTGAGTGTTTTAAAATTCTTATTTACTTTATGGTCTTACTTGTATAATATTTTTGGCTTTTCTAAAGTATTTGGAAAAAGTTTCCTGACGAGCTGGCCTAAGCAACCAGCGAAATGCGCATATAAACTAGCTTTCCCACAACAATAAATTTCAATGTTTTTTATCATAAATTGGGATTATTAGCACATCATTAATAAATGAATTAATTAATAAATATTCCATTCCCGAAAATAATTTTTGAAGCTCATAAAATGTTTTACTTAAAAGTTAAAATTTAATTCCTTTTAAAATTGCAAAAACGTCATTATTTTTTTATAATAAAAATGTTAAATTTAAAACTTCCTATCAAATTGTTTATCAATTTAATGTGCGGTTTCCACAATACAAGTCATTGAACGTTTAGTAAAATTTATATGAAAAGCACTGATAAAACTGAGTGTGTTGTGGAAACAGCACATAACTCTCTTTACAAAATCTCATATTTACTTTAAAAAAATTAGTTAAATTAAATTTCAAGCCAACTAAAAATACGTATAAGTTCTACAAATTAATACATTTCACATACGCCCAGTCCCCTTTCCAACCATTTGTACTTTCAACAAATTTGCTTACATACTTTCAGGGAGTCATAAATGTTATACGCTTTTATAAGCATTAAATATTACTCATACGCATATTCGCATTGAAACATTCAATTCAAATAATAGTTAAAAATTCTGTAGCATAGCTTGGGGATGAAATAAAAAATAAGTATACGTACTGTTGTTTTATAAGATCAAGCTATGTGTTTTATTCGAATACAAGAGCGAATAATCAAATTAGTTTTTTGTGAATGCGAAAGCAGATGCGAATATATAATGACAATATGTTCATTATTCATTTGTATTTTTTTAATGATAACTAAAATAAATATGTATATACTGTATAGGTTTTTAAAACATAAATTAGTTTGAAAATAGAACAGCAATAGCTTGAAAACTATACTTAATTTGGTAAAAAATTAAACTTTTCAAGGCAAAATAATAAAAAAAAAAATTCATTTCTAATAACTTAATAAAAAAAAAATTGGTTCTATATAAATAATTGACATAGAAACTCGGTTCCAGGCATACGTATATTAAAAGCTAAACATGAAAGTTGAAAGGACTTTTGAACTGTAGATTTTGACGGAAAATTCTACATTGAACACAAAACTCAACAGAGAATCGCAAGATTTGTGATTTTACTTATAACGTATTTTTAATATGATGGCCAGTGTAGCCATTTTGGCATTTTTGCAGCTAAATTTAGCATTAAATTTTTTTTATTTAGCTGCAAAATTTTCATTCAGCACTTGGCATTTTATTGTGCATTTTTAGAAAATGTTTTTAGCTTTTTTTAGCATTATTTATTTTAAAAATTTGGACGAATAGCTTTATTGAATACTTGAATTTTTTTATAAATAATAATAAATTTTGACTTAAAATAGTACCTAAAATAATTTCGTATGAAAAGGGATAATTCTTATGTTAAAAAATAGAATATTCAGGGTATATTAGAAATGCCCCTATCATATTTTTTGTCCTTTGATTTACGATATAAAAGAACAAGAAAATTTTACTTTGTATTAAGATAAAAATTCAATAGTGAAAATGTGTGAAAAAAATTTTTGCTGAAAAAATAATTATTTTAAAGCTTCAACTTTTTTTAAACTATAAAAAATAAAAAGACCTAAAAAATTTGTATATCATAGAAATAAATCGTTTAATTTTAGCATGTATCAGGGGTCTGCAGGCCCCTAAATTAAAAATTCAATCGCAACTACCTGCGCTTCATATTTATGTGTATCATATGCTTTACTTGTTTAAATATAACCATTTATTTAAATTTCGTTAAAAAATAAGTCACTAAAATGTATTTAGTTTCGAATAAAATTTCATACTGGTAATAAATTATAGAAAAAATCTTTAAAATTTGTTAGCATTATTTCGCCATGTTTAATGCCAGACTTAGCTGCAAAATTTATTTAGATCTGGTCACACTGATGATGGGTTGTTGTTTCTCTTTTAAAAATGTGAACTTAAAAAATTATTGTGATACAAGTTTCCATATAAGCTGGGTTTCCGCATACACCGTAATCGGCACCACACTGAAACTGAAAAACGTTGCTGTTCGCCCACGTCTCGTTTCTGATTCGTTTAAGTTGGGAGAGTTAGAAGACGCAAATCGTCAAATGCAGCCTATAACATGGCGCAGTAGCAAAAAGAAAATGTCTTGTTAAAAGAGAGGGAAAAAACGAAAACAATGTCACTTGATCTAGATTAATCGATATTTAATGGATGATAATACGAAATTTGAAGAATATTTTCTTTTGAATCGTCATGCTTTTGAATCTGTGCTACAAATGAGCAAATCTGATTTGAAATTATATCTACCACCTGGAATAGAGAACCAATTAATTAGCTAACCACAGCCGATAACTTCCTGTCACGGAATTTTGAATATCAAAAATTTAACAAAGTTTGCTTATTTTTGACAAAATCAATTATTCTTTCCGTTTCGAACATAGAAAATGTCTTCTTTATATTAATTTTATAAAAATAATTTTCTTGAAATTCGGTGTAAGAAAATGGTGTTAATAAATGCCGTACGATGTTTGATTTACAGCTTAATTATGAATAAAAAATTCCACAGGAGTTTTTCCCTTCTCCCATTTCTCCTATTTAAATTCAATTGTAAAAATGAGAAAAGGAAGAAAACTCCCGGGGAATTTTTATTTATAATTGCACAGAAAAAATTAAAAATCGTCTCTAATCACCAAATTCATACCAAATTCATAGAATCAAGCAAACACTTTGTTGATTTTGCACCTATTTCCAAAATGATTATGTATATTGATTCTTAAAAACTTTAAAATTTAAAATTTTGGTCAACATTTTTTATTTTTCGAATGTATTCTATGAGCTAAATTTCAATTATGAATTTTATAAAGCTTTTTTTTAATAGTTCTATTCTTTAAATTTATCTTGCATTATTACATTCTGCTGGTGTCTAATAATTGTAAATTTTTCTGTACATATAATATACTTCATTGCTATCCAACGGCGAGCTAAGGTAAAATGTAACAGTTCATAAAGTCATTCCTTAAAATTTAAGGAATAGAACTATTAAAAAAAAAAGCTTTATAAAATACATAACTGAAATTTAGCTAATAGAATAAATTCGAAAAATAAATAAAGTTGATTATTATAAAGAAACTTATGAAAAAGAAATAATTCCCAGATTCTATTTTTTTAAATTTTGTTTTCAATAAATAATGATATTTTTAATTTTAATCAAAAAAATGATCAAAAATCTTTGCCGTTTCGAGCAATATGTTAATTTAATTAATTAATAATAGTTCAGGTTTTGACAATTCCCAACAACAATTCTACAAGTTAAAATTATTTAATTTTAAACGAAAAAGTCAATTAAGATTTTTTGTTATTTAATTAATAATTTAATCAAAAATTTATTTCAAAACCAATAATATGTTAATTGAATCAAAAGTAAATTTTTAATTTCCTTTTAACTAAAAAATTAATTGATTCAATTATCACATTCATTAAATTGATATACTTTTTAAACAATTTTTTTAATTGATAAAAAACTACTGATAACTTTTTCTGTGTTGGCTGAATATGTTTCAACAACAGAACAACTTTGAACACAATGAAATAACATACCGTCATATGATTGCAAAAATGCACTAAATTACAAAAAGTTCAAAATTTACTTTTTGATTGTTTATAATGCACCGTATCAAAATACATGTTTCTGAAACATTATAGACTCTTACAATAATAAATCACGTTCCTATCGACAAAATTATGAAGGGCCTAAGTACCGAAACCATGTTGGAATTTGACTTACGCCCTTTTGTTTTCAGATAAAACAATCTCTCAAAGGCGTAAGTTTTGTTTCTCTGCAAGCAAAACAAAGACTGCATATTTTTCCCCAAATATTAATTCGTTAATAAAAATCAAGCTTAAACTAAAAATAATTTCCAAAATTTATGTTATTTTTCAATGTAGACAGGGGTTTGCTTCTTCTGTAAATTTTTTTTTAATGTAACTAAGGGCTTTTTTGAAACCATATGACGATATAATATTTCGTTGCTGCAGCATCGAACACAACCTACCCGATGCTGCTTTCGTTCTGTCCCCAAAATGCTAGTTTTCTTTGCCAATAGGCACCGCTAAGTTTCTTATTTTCGTTGACGATTTCTGAAAAGAAATTTTTTTCGGCACAAATGTATGAAATTTCATTTTCGGCGTATGCGGAGTTGAAAGTTTATACGGTGTTTACTTAATTTTTTTTTCGGTTATTTAATTTCTTTTAAGATTTGTTTCATTTCAAAATTGGTGTTTTACATCTTAACTCATTAGTGCCGTAATAAAAGGGACTTGGTAAATATTTTTATTTCGGGAAAAAGTTAAATATAAACTTGATTCGTTGAGCAAAGGTATTTGAACGTTGTTGAACGGACAATCCTAAAAAAACCATAAATCCAAAAAGATAAGGTTGAAAGAAAGTTAAAAATTAAATTTTGATTTAACAAACATTTTAGTTGTTTTGAAATAAATTTTCAATTAAAATTTTATTTAAATAACAAAAAATCTTAATTGACTTTTTTCGTTTAAAATAAAATAATTTAAACATGTAGAATTGTTGTTAGGAATTGTCAATATTTATTTAAATAAATTAACACATTGTTTGAAATGGCAAAGTTTTTTGATCACTTTTTTAATTAAAATTAAAAATATCATTTATTGAAAATATTTTTTAACAATTTTAAAATTTTTAGTAATCAATATAATCATTTTGGTAATAGGTGCAAAATTAACAACTTGTTTGCTTGATATTATGAATTTGGAATAAATATGGTGATTGGAGAAATATAATAATTTTTTCTGTGTAGAATGAACGCAGATATCAAATAACGAAATGAAGAAGACCAAACCTCTGGTGGGAGAAGGCCTAAAATAGTATTGCTAAGGAGAACGGATCTTCAACAAAATATTAAATAATAATCTGTTTTGAAAACAGTAACAAAGAGGTCCCTTAAAAATTTCTTCTAAGGCTGATTTTTGATTGGTCTCACTTTTTAAATGTAGCAAAAAGCTGGTCAAATTATAATTAATGCCTATTTTACAATTATGATCATTATTTAAATAAAATATTTAATTAAATCAATTTAACAAATATACCAACTTGTCTACACTAAACTGATTAATGTATTTAAGCAACTTCCACTTACGAAAATTAATTATTAAAATATGCATATAATTATTACTATATTTGTGTAGAAACTAAAAAAAGGTGGTCAAATTTATGTAAAATGAATTAAGAGAGAATTTAATATTATAAAATATATTGACAAAGAATTTTCAAACATGATTTCTTTTTTCATAATTCATGTGACTTCTTCAAATTCAGAAAAGTTAAAGCTCCGTGTAATAATAAAAAAAACTCTCGAAACTACTTTGTAGCCTCCCTAATGTGGACATATGAATATGCACCTAATTTGATTTATGCTACATATACATATATAATTGTATATACATGTATGTATGTACATAATTGTTTATCATTTAATTGTATTTTACTTTATTTGCATAATTAGAAATTGATAAAATTTATTATAACTTATTGCACACATAAGCAAATATACAAACATCGACATTTTAGTTATATAAGTGTTTGCACCCCCACAAATACAGGGTGAAAACATCCCCTGTAGGAAATGTCAATAGTGAAACTCTACTGCTGCACTTCTGACTTTGTCAGTGGTACTACTGATCAACTGTAGACCAGAGAATGCTTTGCAAGTCCAATACTGGGCACTGTGAGGGCAATGTTTTGATCAGAATGTTTGCTAGGTTTAAAATACTTTACTAAATATAATTTTCATATTAATCATGACCCAAATATAGAAAAAACAGCACGCATTTTGTTTGGGTAAATTATGTTAAAGATGTCAAAACTCAATGCATTTGTTTGTGTAAAGAATGGACAAGATTTCAAAAGCAATTGCTACAAAAATAATTGCACGATAAATAAATAACTCTACAAAAAATCAGCAGGCGTTTCGAGCAGACCTACTTATTGGGCCATGATATTAATAAGCATGCATAGAAAATTTTGTATTTCAAAAATTTTCATTTGAATTAAATTTAGTTGCACATAAAATTTTAAAACGAAAATATATAATTCTAAGTACCGGAAATTTTAAAAAGGAAAAATAATTATAAAAAATAATTTCTATAAGATTCTGATATAAAGATAAATATTTTGCTTGGCACTTAAACTCACAGGATAATTTTTTTTTTTTTAACAAGATAAACATTGTTTGGTAAGCTTAGTGAGATTATTGTTATTAGTAGAGACTAATTTTCATACTTTTACAGGGAAAATAGGGAAGTCATTAAGAATTAATTCAACAACTTTCTTTATTCATCACAAATCATTTTACTCTAATTGTGACCGAGAAGAACCTCTACATCGACATTAAATATTAGCCTGATTACGAATTTAAATTTTTACCTGATTTATAAACCGTAACTCATATTTAAACCTAACTTAACCTTATATTAATTTTTCTTAAATATAACTGAATCTTGACTTAATTTATTTGTGCTTAAATCTTAATTTAACTTAATTTGTCTTCCTTTTGTTAAAACTAACTGTAACATAATTGTGTTTTTTTCAATTCAATTTATTTTTTTTTTTTCTAATTTAACTTGTATTAATTTATTTTCTAATCAAGTTTTTCTTTAATATATGTTTTTTTCTAATCTTAAAGTAAAATTTAACGTAAATTACTATATAAAAATATGTAATTTCTTATTTTTACAAATACACTTATTTCACACTTTTATATATACATGATTACACATTTTGTTCAAACCACATTTAAATATGAAAAAATGAATTTAAAAATCCTTAAATTAAATAAAAAAAATGAGTTTAAAAATCTTTAAATAAAATATGTATGTAAAAATGAATTTAAAATCTGAAAATTTTATGAATTTAGAATATTGAATTTCAAGAGAAAATCTCTTATAATGTAAATAAATTGAATTTAATATTTGAATCTAATTTTAATTGTAACGTTGACACGTATGAGTGGTAGGGGTGTTCTGGAAATCGAAAACGCAAAACGCAAGAATTTAAAAGTCGATTTTTTAATAAGATTTTTGTAGTAAAAAAAATACTTATACAATTCAATACAAATATTTCTCTATTGAACAGAATTCTATAAGAAAATTGTAAAAAATTGGGGTAAGAGTGTATTAAAAAGAAGTTAAAAATTCTTGCGTTTTGCGTTTTCGATTTCCAGAACACCCCTGTAAGTATTTATCACTTATCCCCTAGCAACAGAAGCAACCAGTTGTAGTGAACAATTTTAAATCTAATTAGCCTAAAGTGTAATTAACTTCCCAGCAAAAACTTAACTTACAATGCTACTTTTAATGACTTCTTGAATTCATTACTTTGTAGCTTTATTCGCCACTTTTTGCATCAGAAGTTATATATAAAATAATAACTTTATTATAATATCTTAAATAAGTCATAATTATGCATTACCAAGAATACTTTGGTATAATGACTTAAATAAGTTATTATTATATGATTTTAAATAATTTTTTAAATCAATTTGCAATATATTATTAATGTTTGTTAAATATCCGGGAATATTATAAAATTGTAACAATAATTTAGATGTGAAATCCATGAAAAATCCAAAAATCAATAAAAATGTATATCTACATAAATAAAGATGTTCCAAAATTACCAACACAATATATTTTCGTTATTAGTGATATCAATCTAATGATAACGAGGTTTTTTTGAAGAACATAATAAGGCCAGGCCTATCACAGCAGTTGTTCGGAATTATTTTGTTTCCGTATTTTCATTTCGATCGATTTTCGTAATTCTTATAAATTTTAATTTTGTTATTTTTAAGTTAAATGTGGCAATATTGTGCAAACCAAAACAAAAACTTTTTTCGAGCGAAAAATTAAAAGTGGTTTCATTCCGAAAAAATTTATCGGTTTTCGTTTTCTGAAGAAGCTTTCTCGGAATTAAAAATCTTTCGATTGAAATTTATTTCTGTGACAGACCCGTATAATTACATAAATTAATGCACACATTGTTATTATAATGTTAGAGCATTCTTTATTGTATACACTTTTTCAACATCAATTCCATAAGATTTCAGAGCAATTTTAATTAGTGTGCTTAAACCTTTTTCAAAGTTAATTTGAAAGTACTTATTTCTTGTCTCTTTTGGTAACTACATATTTTTATACAACTTTTAAGTATAAAATAAAGGTATTATTTTTAAGGTTGTAATTATCCAAATTATAAAGGATTACTTTTGGGACATCGCGAACAAAAATAAGTACTTTTTCTAGTAGAAAAATAAGTACTTTTTCTAGTAGAAAAATAAGTACTTATCGCCCTAAGTTCTCATTATTTTTCTGCTTATTTTGTAAGCAAAGTTTTTGCTGGGTTAACCTAACGTGTCATTTGCTTAACCTAAATTTGCTAAAACCTATTAAATAAAAAATCAAAATACCTACCTTCATACCCTAGACTAACCAAAGCGTTTTATTCATTATCCTCATTGGAACAACACCCAAAACCCAAAAGGTAATTATCAGCCCAGCTATCTAATCAAAATTGTTCTTGGAATCGAAATAAATAAGTTTCTCTCTTTCCTTGTCTACAATTATAATCACTCACACAATATTCTTAAAAGATCATCTCGTATCTTGTAGTGCCCTGCAGTTCTGCACCCTAAATTGGAATATTGTTTAATATTCTGTGTGGCTAATAAGCACAGAATTACACATTTACATTCACTTACATACAATTTGCATATACCCGAATAAAATTCATAAAATGTTAAATAAAACTTTAAACTAAATTTTAGAAAGATAATTTAAAATATTTCTAAAATCTACAATAACAAATGCATTTAACATCACATCAGGTCTTCTGTCATTGGTGGCTAATATTTGTTAAGTTTTAAAGATTGTTATTATTTTTTTTTTTTTTTTTTGATTATCAAAGTTGTTTTTGGGAATACAATTATTTATTAAAAGATTTTGTTTGTTGTGCTTAATTCTCTTTTTTAATAGTTGATAAAAAAAAATACTGAAATTTATTGTTGGAGGATAAGCTGTTCCTATGCGCATTTCACTGGTTGCTTACGCCAGATCATCAGGAAACGTTCTTCTAAATAATTTTAGAAAAGCCAAAGCTATCAGCAAACAAGACTACAGAGGGAATGAGAATTACCTACATACACATTAAAAAAGTCTTTTTTGCAACGATATCAAAGCTTAAACAAAATACTAAACAATAAATCAGTGATGAGTTTATCTTTTCTTGCATTACCCACTGCAATTATTTGGAATTCTCCCAACATTAATTGTAGTACAACTACAAGTGGGTAAAGAAAAAACATATTAAAAATAAAAACAAAGTGCTTTTATTGTTTTCGCAAGAAATCAAAATAAAAACAATTTGCCAGTTCAGTTTTTTATGCACGTGCACTTGCAAAATTTTTTTTTTATTATCAAAGTTGTTTTTGGGAATACTATTATTTATTAAAAGATTTTTTTTGTTGTGCTTAATTCCCTTTTTTAATAATTGATAAAAAAAAATACTCAAATTTATTGTTGGAGGATTTATTGGAGAATTTATTGTTATTATTTTTATTACATATTTTTTTTTAATTATCTTAAATATATTTTCAATTGCAATTTTATTAATTTAGAATTTAACATAAAATGTTTAAAACATATGTAAAACAACCCTTAATTTAATTTAAATTTAGAATATTCAAAATTTAACACTACACTACACAACATACAACAAAATACACCTTTTCATTGTTAATCTCTATTATTTAAATATTCAAACAATTAGGCCTGTTCTGAAAATCACGTGATTTCAAATCACATGTGCTTTTCAAATCACACGTGTGATTTTGTGGTGTTCTGTAAATCACACCGTTTTTGTGTTTTTCGGTGTGATTTTCAATTGTCGAAAGCACAAGCAAACACAAGTTTTTTACACCTGCTTGTTCTACAAAGGCGTAGCTCATTTTTTAACGCTTTTTATGCTATTTTCCGATAATTTGTTTTTTAACCGATTTGGCGATCTCAAGTTGGTTTTAGGGCTTGTTTCAAATTTTGTTTCAATTTTTCGCGAATTTTAGCCATGTTCGCGATAGAAGTGATTTGTTCCTGTAAGCTTTCTGATTCTTTACAGCTTTAAAGATTTATAATAAATGGAAGACTCTGCTATCTTACCGCTGTTTGCAAATTTTTGCGAATTTCCACTAATTTAGCAATTTTTACCGAATTTTTGCCATTCCTTATAGTTTTAGGGACTTTTAATCAATTTTATGGCTTGTTTGCAATATTAAAAATTTTCGCGAATTTTGGCTATTTTTGCAAAAATATTTTTTTATTTTCCAATATTTTGTTTTTTTAGCCCATTTAGCGATTTCAAATAAGTTTTAGGGTTTGTTTACACGTTTGCAATTTTTCGTGAATTCTAGCCATGTTCGCGGATAGAAGCGATTTTTTCCTGTGATTCTTCACAGCTTTTACGATTTTTAATAAATATTAGACTTTACTATCATGCCGCTGTTAGTAAATTAGCGATCTTTTATTCAACTAAAAAACCAGCCTGAAATTACGACAGCAAGTCACAACAGCAAATTTTATTTTTGTACTGGCGTCGAATTTTCTTAATTTTGAATGATTTGTTGTAAATAAAACAACTTATTGCATAAAACACATTGAATATTTTATTAAGTAATTTATTATGACGGTCATCTTGCAAAAGTCAGAAAAATAAAGTGATTTTAAAAAGTTGTTTACGTAGCTGAACGTTTTGAAAGCAGAAAATAATTTGCTTAGAACACATTTCTTGTGGTTTCAAATCACTTTGATAAAATGTGATTTTCAGAACAGGCCTGTATGTTTAATTATTGTTTAAATAAATATTTTTTTATGCGTTGAGTTTAATGACGTTAAACTAACTTTTTTATATTGTTTTTATTCCATGAAAAGTTAATCAATAATTAGTTAGAGTAGTATAAAGGATATCTAAAGAATTTGCAGAAAGGAATCATGGATCGGAGGGTTGAGCCCACAGTTTAACCATCTTCTTCCTGTTACTAAATTCAGACCGGATTACTATTCTGTTCTACCTTCTATTTTTACTTTTCAACAGTTAACATTGGTTACTTTTAGCTTCTTTTCAAATTTAGTTTTTTAGCGTAACTTCGCCAGTCTTAAGGGAGACAAGAACACTACCTCATTGCCCTGAGCACGGTCGGAAGAATAGGTAGCGATGGTCTCCCAAGAGATAGGGCCGAGTGCATTACCGTACTAGTATAAATTTCTGAAAATTTTTTTTAAATTTTCACACTCATAATATAAGTGACAATTAATTAAATCTAAATAGCTGCATATATCCAACAATCCAAGCTGTCACTATAAACTATTAAATTCTGTAAAAAAAAATTCCTCTGTTTCCTTGAAGGAAAACAAAGTAATAGATGCCTTGTTGACAAAACTGGCGACTTAAAGACACTCGATCCCAGGTTTCCTGCAGGGACTGTATGTAAATCAATACAAATACCAAAACTTAAACAAATACTGAAACAATAACCATAACCATAAAAGAGCAATACAACTAAATAAGTTCATTTAAATACCAACACGCATATTTAGATACATACGAAAAGGACTTATTAAATAATTCTCCAGTTGTTTAAATCTAATTTGTTGCATATCTTTTTAATACCAATAAGGTCATTATTTGTAAGTGATATGGTTGTGATTTAGTGTTTGTTAAAAATATGGATAACAAGGCAGTTGTTTTTGCTATGAAGGTTCCTATTTGTAGTTAGATACTTTAATTAAAAAGACAGCAATTTATTATCGCAAATGGTTTTTTTTCTCTTTTTTAAAATATTTTCAATGATGATCAATACTCTTTTGCTTGATACGAAACCAATTTTCTTAACACTTTTGCCCCTCCAATTTAGTTACCTGCAAAATATGTTTATATAATGCATCAACGGCATCCGTACAAATGAGGAACAGATTGCACCTGCCATAATGTTCTGATTTCATGGTGGCTCTTAACTACTGGTTGACAAAAAAAGTTTTTACAAACCACCCCTGATTGTGAGAACAACCAGCACACTCTGGTAGCAATTTCATAATCTGGCAAGATAATACTCTCTCTTCTTGTTAAGAAGCTAGAGCTATCTTACTTACCTACTTTTTGAAATAGCTCAGCAGCATCTGTTGAGTAGCAACAGCAGCTAGGGATAATCCTTCCCTCAGGCAGAACTCCTGCGCAAGTTTTGGAAAATCCTTTTTCTGGATCTCCCTTTCCGCGACTTTGGGCTTAAACCCCAATTTCCACGTGGCCTCCGAAAGTATATTTTCAACGTAAAAGTAAAACTTTCCGCAAAGACAATCTTCCTGAAAAACAAAAAGCATAGCCCGCAAGAAGAATACTTTCGGAGGCCTCAATCAATATTAGGTCCGGAGATTGATTACTGCCGGCTACTGACTTCCATGGTATTAGATAGGATAGGTCAGCCGCGAACAAGTCAAGAACTATTACAATCTCTTAAGATCTGTCAACTTTTGATTTTGGCTAAATCCCAGGTATTGCCGGCAGCTAATTTCTCCGGCGGATGTAATAGCAGAAGGTGAAATATCCTTAAGATGATCCGTACAAACGCATTTGGGGTATGCATTCAATGAATTCCCAAATTTCTTCGGGCTAATATGCAAAGATCCAAAAGTTGCAAACTCTATAGATATTATACACGATTTTTTACGTACCGCGATTGCAATTCTTAGGCGTCGCCTTGCATCAATCGAAACGTACATCCTTTTGAGTTATTGATGAATTATGAGGAATTTAACGAAACCCAATCTTTTTCATAGCCAATTGTCAAGGATGTTTTTATTGATGCTTGTCAAGGATGTCTTAATCCTGCGATCTATCACAAAACGATCAGTTTTGGCATATAATTAATGTTTTCTGTCACATCATCTAAGTTTTAACGATACTTACGACTTTTGTCCCTAACCAAACTGCGGCCACGATCAAATTCTTCATATCAGTATTGCAGTTAAAAGGGACTTGGACTTTTCACTAAAAATTAAAGTAAATTGACCGGCGAAAGTCATAAAAAGTCATAAAAAGTCATCACAATTTCTTTGATATTAAAGAATTTTGAAGGCACCGTAGAAAAAAAATTTCCGTGGACCCTCAAACGTTAGTTGGTTACAAGAAGTAGGAAGAAATATTCTTCAAAATATATTTTTGTCTGCAGTACTTTTAACCAATGTTTTTTTTTATTTTATAAAAAGTTCTATACAAGGCTTAGCTCCATACTATGTTTATTCCTGTGATCAAACTTGGCATCTCACAGAATTCCAATAATACCCAAAAAAAAAAAACTGCAATTTTCGAGTATGGAAACGCTTTTTGGTAACATTTTGAGTACGGGAAAGTACCTATTATCGGTCTAACGTTCTACATGTAATTAAAAATGCATTAAATCCATATTTTCCCAACGTTTCATGCATGTTATGTTCACTTTATCAAGGGATTCTTTAAATAAAAAACTGTTTTACCTAACAGAGAACATTTGTTGTATTCCATTTGCGGACTCCTGGAAATCTGTTACCGGCTTTCATATGGGAACTGTTGCTGTAATCGACACAAGTTGTGCTCAAATGGCAAAACGTTCTAAAACAAAAAACGGTGATATAATCAGATGTGAAGAATTTTTATTACCCTTCACCTATGCAGTGTCTTAGACCACTCACCCGCTAACAAACATTATCAAACAGAAATTAAAAAAATATAATGAATATATTTTTTTGTTTAAAACATATATCGCTCATTTGTTGCAACATCGTCATAACTCAAAAATAAAAGTTTTACAAAAAACGAACTAAAAGCTTTAAATTTACACACAACATAATGGAAAAAAGAAATTTTTGTTCTTCTGTCAAGAGTTGAGTTAACAAAATCTTCCTAAGAATTGAATCATGAATTTCGAAAAGGGCTTAGGTACAAATTTTTGGAAATTTAGTTTTCCGCTCTTTTAGACGTTCGCATATAGACCGATATACTGTGAGAATGATAGGTTTTCATATCCATTCCAAAACGGTGAAACACATGTTGCTTTTTATCAAGAATTTCGAAAAGGGCCCATCTCCATATTTATTAAGAATATTAAAATTGTGTGTTTTAGCTAGCAGGGGAAAAAACGTTGCATTCAAAAGTTTAACAGTGAGAGGTAAATTTTGAATATGTGATCAATTTGTTCTGAAAAATTATTTTTGATTTTACCATTATTCTCAAAAAAAGCATTCGTTTCAGGAGAAAAAATAAATGAATAAATTTTTGCTTTACTTAATTTTGAAACTGAGTGAATACAGCTGCTTGGAGGATAATGATACCCAGATTGCCGATTTCCAGAATTTTAATGAAGAAACTCTGCAATGGCCAACCGATATGTATTCATAGTTAGATATAAGGAAGATTTCGAATTCATATGTTTTTCTTGGTGAAATATTTTTGTTTTTGCTATTTTATGAATGTTCTATATGTGTTTTCTAATTTGTAATCTTAATAAACAGATAAAAATTAACCAAAATATTTTTATTACTCGTTTATTAATAAAAAGCTTTCATTAAAAATTTTGTTTACTTTCATTAAAATTTTCGAGTTCATAAATGAATCTTCAATATAAGCCCATATTATCTTAAAATTAAAAATATATATTAAAACTTTATAGCTTATATAAATATTTGTGTGTTTCAATAAATTGCATACACTAAAGATGCCATTTTGCTACTAAAACCACAAAAATTCAATTATTAGTTTAGAAAAGGGCTCATCTCCGGAAAATGTAATGACAATTTTATCCTTCAAATATAACTAAAAATAATTTTGGTTTTTACTTTAATAACATAAGCAGAGGCTCCCAATTTTGGGGAAAAAAACTCCGCTTCAAGAATTAAAATGCTTTAAGAGATATTAAGTTTTTTGTGTATCCTTAGCACTTTGTATTTGTGTACCTGAGTACCTTTCGAAATCCACTACTCAATTATTTACTCGTACTATACTTAACAAATGCTCAGTCAATGCTTTCAATTATAAACTAAAGATGGCACCTGTAAACACTCAGTGTTGCCAAGTCTCAAAATATAAATAACAGCCCTCGTAAAGTACATATTTAGCAAAACAATTTATTTAGTGATTAGAAAAAGAGAAAGCATGAAAACTAATTGCCAAATTATTTTAATATTAACATTATTCTGAACGCAGAAGATTTCGAATTTTTAGAATCTGGAATTGCTTTCGTATCAATTTCGTCAAAGATAGAAAAAAAATATTTTTTTTTTTTATCAAAGTTGTTTTTGGGAATACATTTATTTATTAAAAAATTTTGTTTGTTGTGCTTAATTTCCTTTTTTTAATAAATGATAAAAAATACTGAAATTTATTGTTGGAGGATGTTCCTATGCGCATTTCACTGGTTGCTTATGATTTTACAGTAACAGTTCAACAGATGATATACAGAAATTTCAAGTGACTTCGTATGGGAGGTGCCATGCCTACTTTTCCCATTAAAACTACCTTTTGAAATATGTTGTGGATTATTATCTAAGCTATTTGTACAAAATTGGAATACTTTTACTATTACAGTACTTCAAATACGTAGAAATCTTTATTGCAATTGTGTGGGAGGTGCCACGCCCGCTTGTATAATCCAGCCGACTTTTTGACAGATGTCGTTTATTGATAACGAAGTTATTTGTTTCATATTGGAAAACTCTTATTGTAACCGTCCTCCATATATAAGGATATAAGGTTATTCATATTTTTATTGTATTGTTGTTGCCACGCCTACTTGATTAAAATATATTAATATCCTATGTTAAGCGCCGAGTAATCAGGAAATTACTGTGAAACTTTCAGGAAAATCGGCTGAGTAGCTTAGGAGTCTGTAGAGAATAAACAAACATACGCTTTTTCATTTATATATTATATTTTTATTTTTAAAGGTGTAGTTTACCATAAGAGTGGGTCCTACAAAGCTTGAAGACTTTAGTCTTCAGATATGAAGTACTTAATATTTTCGTCCTATGGAGGGTATTGCGCCTCCTTCGTCTACCCCACACATTTTTATTTTGGAATTTATATCTTACCATAATAGTGGATTTAACTACATTTGAAGACTCTCGCTGTAATAGTTTTTCAGTTAAGCGATATTAAATATATGCTTCCTATGGGGGGTATTACTCGCCCTGCGCCTACCCCCTTTATTTATATTTTAAAAGGTGTTGTTTTCCATAAGAGTGGCTAATACCAAGTTTGAACATTCTCACTATAACAGTTCTTACGATATTCGATATTAAACATTGGCGTCCTATGGGGGGTAGCACTTCCCCTGCAGCTATCTTACTTCTCCCAACACCTTCATACGTGAAACAGTATCGAATACAAGAGGATTATAAATTTTGAGTTGATTAGGCGTGCCACCGCCCCTTTGTCCAACCACAACTTTACATAGCCTAGGGCTCATTAATTCATAACAACAGCCTACTGTGAGAATTTTATCACGATCGGTTCAGTAGTTAATTAGATATAATCGACATAAAGTGACGTGGCCCTCCCACTTTTTTCATGCAACGTATTTCTATTCATAACAATACCATATATACCAAATATCATCATCCTACGCCAAATAGTGGCTAAGATATGAGGGTTTTATGTTTTGGGTTGTATGGGCGTGGCACCGCCCCTTTTTCCAACCACATCTTTATATAGCTTAAAGTTCAGTAACTCAAGGCAATCGTCTACGGCGGAAATTTGATGACGGTGGTTTTTACTTTTTCTATAAAAGGGCGTAACTCCGCCCTCTTTTTTCATGGAGCTTATATCTATTCATACTAACACCATATGTACTAAATATCATCATCCTATGCCAAAAAATGCCTAAGATATAACGATTTTAAATTTCACAGTTATATTCTGTGAAAATTTCAAGATGATCGGTCAAGGGGTTTGGCCTCCTATAAGGCACAAATATATACAAACATACATTCACTTTTATATATATAGACTTAAAAAATTATTTTTGCTTTTTCAAACAAAACCTTATTTTATGATGTTTGTCTTTACAAAAATTTATTTTAATGAACTTTTAAAATTATATATGTACTAACGGTCTTATTTATAAAAAATAAAACAGTTTAATAAAAGGTTTATTAAACAAATTTTCATACAAAATCCGTTTCATAAACCCTTTATTAACCTGTTTTATTTTTTATAAATAAGGCCGTTACTTTTCAAATAGAATTAAAATGGTCCTAGACAAACCCAGCTTGCAAATTGTGCCGCATCAATCAGTTATTCACTTGAGAGTTAAACCTAAACAAGATGAAAAATAACTAAGTTGGCAACACTGTCTGGAAATACAAGCTTTGGCGGGATAGGATCCACATGAAATGGGAAATTGACCGTAAAGTTTTTTTTTTCTTAATTTTGTTTTTTATTTCAAATAAGTCAAGTCGGTAGTATTCAAGATACGGCACGTCTTAGTTAAGCCGTTGTAATTTCTTTCTACTCGAGCGGTTTTAGAAATATGTAAGGAAAATATAAAAATAAGTAGTTAGTGGTTCGAAAACCATATACCTATCGATTAACCGCTTTTATTATAAATATTTTTTTATTATAAACGCTTTTATTATTGAAATTTTTTCTTTATTAGGTGGTTTCTATATATACGAAATTAAAAAGAAAAAAATGGTACTTCTAGGCACATTTTAATCCATTAGTTTGATTAAATAAATATGCATTTTTAATATAAATTTGTAAAAATATTAATACCGACCTTTTTATCCATTACGATATTATACTTATATATTTATTCTAATATCTACATGGTGTTGTGTTTGTTTTGGTTGTCCATTGATAATCCTGTTTGAATTTAATAAATTTTATAATAAATATATAAATAATTTTGTATAAATTACACTGGACAACAGAAAATTTTTGGGCAAACATTTTTTAATTAAAATTTCGTTGTAATTTTGGTATACCTAAGGCCTCATCTCCTTAACTTCTACCTTTATATTGGACGGACAGACATTGCGAGATCAATTTAGAAAGTATTTCTAGAAATGAATCACATATGTATAAAATGTCTATCTATTCTAAAATATTAGTTAAGCGAACTTGAAATGTAAAAAAATTTACACTTCAAATTTAAACAAAATTTGAGCATATTTTTTCTAATTAAGTCATATTTGCAGAAAATTGTAACTGTCTTTATCATTCGTTATTTGTTACACAGTGTTAAAATTATGTTTATGCATGCAATTACAATGTGTGTATCTGCTTTCCACTACATATGTATACAAACATGCAACAAAATTGGAAACTCAATTATTTGATAATAAAAATAATAGTGAAATTTACGTTAAACAAACGATGAGCTTGTTAAATGTATTGAAAACTAATTTAAACAATAATATTTTATGATACACATAAAGTTATTCTACAATATGATTTATAAATTGCAAATTTACAGCCAAACGATGACAATAAATAAAATTTATAGAAATAGAAAAAAAGAACCAACTAGAAAAATAAACTATGTTTGCGATTTAGAAAACTATTTTTTCCATATAAATTTTGCATAAAAAGAACAAAAACTGTTAAATTGTTTTTGAAAAATATATTTATATGTAAAATACATTTAGCAACAGAAATAACTAAATAAATAAAGTCTATACATATGCACAAATACAATTACTATTTGATGTGCTTACTCAAATAAACAAAAGTGAACAGTGGGACAGATAAGAAATACATTTGCATGAATAGGGAATAGGAAACATTTTGCAAGGATATAATATAATAAAATGCAAGCAATCATACCTTTAAGACTTTAAAGTAGTGGTAGGCAAAACACATTCTTGAAAATGTACCCGTGTATGTGTTATGCAGTAGAATATATACTTAGTTTGATTAAAAGTCAAATTTAAATAAATTACGAGGGTTTCATTTAAAATCTTTAGTTATCTTCAGTTTAAAAATAGACGATTCCCGCTAAAGTTGTCATGTGAGGGCAATTGTGCCCAAATTGGGGACTGAACTATTTATTTAGTGATAGATATTCGTGAGAAGGAATTTGGATATTTTAAGATATATATTATTTAAGAATATTATTTGGAAAAAATTTGACTCAAAGTTGTCCTGCAAAATCCCAGAAATTTTATATAAAGGCTATTTTATATTATCGATGTTTGTCGCTGCAATTTTTTTTGCTCTTTCTTTAAAATTGCATTAGCGGCTACATTGTTAGGGTATTCATTCGGTTAATCGTTAATCGGCTAACCGATTAATTACTATCCGAATAACTGATCGGTTAATTTAAAATTGCCTATTTTCGATAAACCATTAAACTGGTTAATATCAGTCGATTAACCGAAGTAACAACATTATTAACTTTTTGTAGTATTATAATATATTTTTTTGTGTTTTAAATTATTTGTTTAGTCTCATATACAAAAGGTATGTGTTTAGAAAATATTTTTTCATACAAACAAAGAAAAGGTGTTCAGTGATCTTAATTTTAAATAAGTGTTTGCTGTCAACACCTTTTTGTTTCACGTTCTTTTTATATGTATGCGTTCAGTTTTTTTGCTTCTTCTCATATCAATCTTTTAACAGAATTAACCGAAACAATTAGAAGTGTTAATAATTTCAAAAAAATTAAAACAAGACTCTAATGGCATAATGAAAGATTTTATATGTTTAGAGAAATCCAGGAAAAGGACTGAGAAAATAGACACCTACGATAAATGAAAGAATATTTTCAAAGTTAAGTTTTATCAAAACTAAAGAAATAAAGCGCTCAAATCCTCTTCAAATCCTATTCAAATCCTATTCAAATCCAATTTTTTATAAGATCTCCCTAAACTGTTGAAATAACTAATAAAATGATCTTACAGTTTAATTTTTAATTAATATATAAAACGTATTAATTCAGAAATATGTATTAAATATTTATGAATTATTTTTTGTTTGCTCATTTTACCTCAAGAATTCTTAGGTTTGTTATGTTATTGTTTTGTTTTTTACTAATAAATTCCAAATAAAAAATAATTTATGCAATTTTATGTATTGAAATTACTTGATGTATATAAAAACTTAATTAATCGGTTAACCGATTAATAACAATATTAACCGATTAAGCCAAATCCTCGACTAATTAATCGGGCAATTAACCGATTAAAGCAAAAGCCCGATTAAATGAATACCCTAGTATGTATACGTGTGACAAAGAAATAACGAATTTGCGCCTGAGCCAGCGTTGCCAAATATGCAGATTTATCTGCATTTTGAAGTTTTTCTAAGCATTGAGCAGTTTTGAAGTTTTTAGTTTAAAAAATAAGTTTTTTTTGTAAATTGTGCATATTTTGCAGTTTTTACAGTATCATTTTTCTACACTGAGTTTTGATATATTATTAAGACGTTTAACAGCCAAACAAACCATACAAGCGGCTTGGGAAACACGCACTTTCCTTTAACAAATAAACGAAACAAACCTAAATTTTTATTTTTCAATAAATTCTAATAGAAAAAACTGTTATCCTCTTCAATTTTTTATGTTTCGTCTTTTCCTTCTTGACTGCTAAATTTTTACTTAAATGATTATATTTAGCACCCGGTAGCGTAAACAGTTTGGTAAATAATCAACATTTCGATTTTTCTAAAGGGTGGTCCAACCATAATGCGAAATGTTAATTATGAGACACACCTTAACGTTAAGTTTCTTGCCCAACTTAATTTGATATCTTTTTGTTTCAGTGTTTGACGAATTCAACCATGGAGAGGTATACAATTCAGCAGCAAATCTGCGCACGAACTCAAAATAAATTTTGTATCAAAGGAGGAAACAAAACAAATCGTAAGACTATATGTACTTGTTTACTCTTAATTCCACTCTATTTTTTCATGATATCGCTCCAAAGTCTCGCAATCTGTGCATTTTTACGACATTGCAAATGAACTGTAAAAAATTTTATGAGAATTCAATTACACAAACATCGTAAATTTGCCCAACAATTTTGACTCATAAACTTGCGTTGTTAAATTGTGCATTTACACAAACAGATTTTTTTTTGTATTAACGTTTCATACAAACTGTTAATTGTTTAAAATTACACAGAAATTAAAACGGGTCTTCATGAAACCCGGCTCGCAAGTTTGCCCATTTGTACAAAAGGCAATTTTAAGCGATATCATAAAAACCCTTAGCATAATATTGAATTAAGTTAATATTAAAATTATTTGTTTGGGTATTTTTATAAGCAGTTTTTTTAAGTTTAAATCAGCTTTTTTCTTCTTCAGATGCAGATAAGAGCAAAAATATGATAACAAAACGTCTCAAAAGAGTACATGCATTCTTTTTCAATCACAAAGAAAGAATTTCTGCGAAAAGAGGCGCACAATGTAAAAGTGCACAAACAAAAAAAATTTGATCTTAAAGAGAATCCTGTATGTCGTCCAAAATTATAAGCGAATTGGAATCTTTCTGTGGTTTGATTTGAGATGAAAACCCCGCCTCGCTTTTTAAGATGTCCAAGAAATTATATACTATTTCACTATTTTTAGTTACTTTCCAGTTAATTTCATTTTACAAACTTTATAAGCATTATATTTTTTTTAAAGCCTTGGTGTAATTTTTCGGCTTTCGTCGGTTTGTTTTTGCTCTTCGATTTATTACTTAGCACTAGAATGCCGAAAGTTGTAGCAACTTCTTCTAACAAAATGTGCAATAACTAAAGAAGGTTTATTTATTCAATAAATAGCCGGTTTAAAATGCAACGAAATCTAGTACTTACGAGATTTCGAGAAGAATCAAGTTGTATTTGAGTATATTTCCCATACAAAACAAAATCTACTTCGTGAATTAAAATCTACTCAAAATGTTGGGGTACTTAGTGATCCTACTATGGGTTTTTCTATATAGTCTTAAAAATACTTCCCTGTACAAAAAAAAATTATATATTTTAATAAAAACAACTAAGCCAAAACGGCAAATCGTTAAAATTGTTAAAACTATTCAAAAAATTTAATTTAGAAAATTAATTTAATGAACTTAAGCCTGATTAAAATATGGAAATTTGGATTAAAACCCATTAACAGTTCAATAAAATAACCACAATACTAAATATTGTTAAGGCACGAGCTATATGTTTACATTTGTCCTTCAAATTGTGCTGATAAAGGTCAACAAGAAAAAGAACGACAAAAACATGAAAAACAAAAAATGTACTTTGGATTTCAAGAAGAATTCTTGACAAAAAGTACGAAAAAACAAGAAGTAAGGAAAAACATGTAGATCAATTAAAATAGCTTATCATTAATTCAAAGCAAATTTCGAGGAAAAATACCATTTTGGTTTAAAGATTGATGTTTGACTAATGACGTCATCCGTCGTCAATGGCGGTGAGTGCTAAACGGCAAACCCCTCTGAAGAGAATGTATGGTTACAATCGAAACTAGTCAGGGCAACCTGTCCGTGAAAACCTGGGTTCAATTCCCAGCTTAGTCAAGAATGAAAAATTATCAATAAATTTTAATTCATTTCATGTTGTAAATTTACTTTCTTCATAAAAATAATTTAATGAAAATTATATTCAATGAAGCCTTATTAAAATATCGGAAATTTAATTAAAAACCATCAACAGTTCAATAAAATAAACACAATACTAATTAATTTAGGAAATTTTAAGTTAAATAAATGGAACAGATAAATTATATCGATAAATAAATATTCAACATTTTTTATTTTTCGAATTTATTCTATGAGCTAAATTTCAGTTATGTAATTATAGTCTGGAAGTGTATAAAGTTATTCCTAAAAATTTAAAGAATAGAACTATTACAAAAAGCTTTATAAAATACATAACTGAAATTTAGCTCATAGAATAAATTCGAAAAATAAAAAAATTTTGAATATAATAAAGTAGCTTATGAAAATAAATAATTCCCGGATTCTATTTGATAAAATAAATAAATAGAATGTGAGAATTATTGCTTTTTATAAGCTATTTTTTTATATTAACCATTTTTATTTTTCGAATGTGTCCAATGAATCAGATTTAAATTTGTAAAGCTTCTTACAATTGTCCTATTCCTTTAATATTTTACATACTTTGTGCTGAAGCAAAATACACCTTCAATATTTCACATACTTTTTTCTTAATCAAAGTACGGGGCCAGCTCGCTAATCCGAAGGTGGGTAATCCGAATTATCCAGTAATCCGAATTGAATTTATGACGTATTACATACTCTATAGTCCGCATTGATTGCAAGCTCGCTAAACCGAATTTTTATTTTTCTGCTTTTTATACCCTTCGCCAAAGGTAAAAGGGCATATATAACTTTGTCATTCCGTTTGTAATTTCTATTGATCTAAGATCCTATAAAGTTTATATATATACTGGCTCCTTATGAGAAGGGAAGCTTAAGTCCGGTTGTCCGTCTGTCCATCCGTCTGTTGAAATGAAGTCAAAATTTCTGAAAGAAAACTTTCATAGTGTGAAGCCAGACTAAAGATAGTGGTTGTAGGTAGGTAGGTAGGTTGTAAGATGGATGTAATAAAACATTACTAACTGATCAAATATAACTCTTAAAAACATTCCTTGTGCTAAAAAAAATCGTATTTTATATGATGATCAAGAAAGGTAAGACTATTACTGCCAATCAAATAAATGAGACTGTATCTAAGAATATAAAACAAAATGTGAAATTATATTAAAAACATTTGTAAATTTTGTATTAAATTGGTAATTTGAAAAATCGTCAAATTTAGGATATAAATCGTCCAATCGTCAATAAGCAATTTTTGTACCTAAAAATCGTCAAATATGGCAGCCGTGGATTGAATATGGCTAAGTTTAGTATTTCGCGATTGAATAATCGTACTTGAATCAATCTCTCTGTACTTGATTCAAGAAACTCCGTACTCACTGTGCTATTGATACCGCTTTGGATTGATTTGAGTACAGATGGGTTGATTTTTCTTTTGAGTGTATGTTAAAAAAAACATTATATTTAAAAAAAAAGCTTTAATTTGGTCTTTCGTGATTAATAAAAATTAAATAAATTTGTTTTTTGTATTTGCTTGTATTTTATTTTCGAATATAGTGAATTATAATACATAATTACAGCACACCCAAGAATCCGAATATCTCATTAATCAGAATCAGGGTCTGCAATCATTAATTTGGATTAGCGAGCTGGCACTGTATGTAAAATATTGAACGAATAGGACTATTGCAAGAAGCTTTACAAATTGAAATTTGATTCATTGCACACATTCGAAAAATAAAATAAATAAAGTTGATTATTAATAAAAGGCAAAGCTAATTTTTTTCATTCCTTCTTCTTGATATGTATGTATGTGTTGCGCAAAAAACTTTTAGCCAGATGTTTTTGTTATGATAATAGAATATCGCTAAGTCAAAAAAGTCTACTAAATTTCTTGGTAATGTAAACGGGTTATAAATAAAATATTATTTCTTTGGAAAACCAACACATAACAAATTATAAATCGATAAGATCAATATTTTATATTAAAACCAATTAATTATCCAAAAATATTTTTGTAAAATTAGTTAATACAAAAGAGTAAGATTAAGTGTTTAAACAGAATTGAGTCCTCAACTGCTGCCAAAAATCCCAAATCCCATAATTAAATCGTCGACAGTAACTTCAAATTCTCACTCATTTCTATCTATTTCCTTTGTTCATATTTTTCTTTGTACTTGGATGTATAAAATTTAATGGTAGCATTGTTAAGAGAATGAGTGTCAATATGTGAAAGAATAACGAAAAACGTTCAAATTATCTATTAAATAAGGTATGTTTCATCCTGTGGGCCTCCCAGTTTGTCCACAATTGCTAAACATCCCTCAGAGAATCATTGAAATACCTTACAACATGAGAATTACAGTTTTTATTTCTGTACGTTGCACATATTGTTTTCACTACTGTTATATTTTGTGAAAAATTTGTATGTCAAATTGTATGAAAAATGTAGTTTCGACGCAGTTCTGTTTGGACACTAAGGATTAATATTTTTAAATAGGGATTTTTGGAGAAATGACCCAGATATTTTCGTTAAACTCTGGGTCCTTCTTTAAATTTCAAATGTATATTCCTTTAATGTGTGCGATTATAAATGTATGCAGTAAAAGCTCTACTCACGGATGGCTTTTTCAGCCGAAAAGCTTCCATAGGCGGACGATTTCCGAATTTCCATGGTTTTCTTAGTTCCCTCTTGACAGATTGAAAAAAATTTCCTGTAAACGAACATCTTCCACCAGCGGACAGAATAACGTCGACGGTCTGTATCCGCATACGAGAGTTTTCACTGTATATACTTTTTATTGCGCTTTAAAGTATGCAATACAATTTTTTTGTTATTATTTTTTTTCTTTTTGTTTTTTATAAATACTAAATTCCTATGCCACCAACAATAGTGAGAAAAATGTCAACAAAACAATTTCTCCCCCAACTGAATTTTTTTTTTTTTTTTTTTTTTTTTGAAACAACAAAATAAAAGAACTATAAATGAAATAAACGAATAGAATAAATAAATTTACGAATTATTTACAAACAAAACTACAACAATTTTTGAACAGAATAGTGTGAAATAGTTGTAGCATTTGCAATAAGAATATAAGCATAAAATGCACTGAGAAAAAATAGAAAACTGCAACGGATATTGCTAGTCAGGTATATTCAGATCTATAGAGGAATCCTAAAGGAGAAGAAGAATAATTAGGTTCTAGCCAGTTATGAATTTTAATGCTATTCATTCGGGTTGGTTTCTAAAACAATAGTGGTAATTCCATTTTTTTTTTTTTTATATAGTTTTACAAGTCAACTTAGAAGCATTAAAACCTATACAAAGGGTTCCCACCGGTTCATAAAAAATTTGATTTTTTATGGACACTCAAACGTTATTTGGTTACAGAAATTAAAAGGCTCTTGATTACAAAAATAAAAAAATTTGAACACTTACAACTGGTACTGAAGTAGAGATTTTTAACTCACGGAACCTAAGAACTTGCACAATTTTTTTTTCATCTAAACATTATGCATCATATTTCTAAAAAAAAACATTAAAAGGGTGTCTGCTAAACAATACAAAATTTCTGAATTTTAGCAAATTAACTTTTAGTAAAATATTTTTTGGAAAATTTTCTGCAAAAGGCTTACCCCCTTATGCAAAAAAAATTTAGTATGCATTAGCTAACCAACACAGTAAGCCCATACACTTTTTCTGGGCTTAATGTGTTGGTTAACTACTATGAACTTAAGCTTTTGTTTGCATAAGGGCGTTAGAAAATAACTATTAATATGAGAATTTTTTTAATTAAGAAACTTGCAGTGATATTCCGTTGCTAGCTGAAAAATGTGGACTTCCCAACACATGACGCAACTGCCTTGGCCTTTATTTGAAGAGCAAACATCTTTCATTTATTCTCACTTTATCATTAAAGTCATTATCATTAAACCTGTTGTTTTTCATTATTGTAAAATGTCAAATTTTGTGCATCATTTACGCGAAGTTTTTCTTGAACTCTATAATGTGACAAAAAGTGTACTAAAACGTACCAAAGCTTTTCCTAAATATCTTCAGTATATTTCGTCGTGCGAAAGATGGTTTGCCTGGCCTTAAATTTGGAATTTTAGCACGGCTGACAACAGCCGCTTATGTTAGCCAAAAATGTACGAATGTAAGGAATTGGACGAATTTATCCATGAAAACTGTTGCCAAACTGTAAAAGAACTTGTAAAAGCATTGGAGAGCCACTCAAGCAGGAATTTCAAGACGTTTGCAAGCAACAGGATTTTCCCATAAGCAAGGACATCGGGTACCATACGAATTGAAACCTAGGGACGTTAAAATATGAACTGGGGCGTACGAGATGCTGCTGGAAAGGCAATGAAAGATCTAATTTTCGCTCCGAATCATTAGTGACGATGAAAAATGCATTCCATATGACACCTTAAACCCAAATAAATCGTATGTTAAGCCCGCCCAAGAAGCCGCTTTAACAACAAAGCCAATGTATTTAGTGGTTCCAGATGGATCCATTTAGCTCTGAGCATCTGAAATTGAGGTAGACTTTTACATGGGATTTGCACCGAACATAAACGATTCGTTTAAATGGAGCATTAACCAAAATATGGGGCCCGACATGAAATCGTAATATTTCATTATGACAACCTCCGGCCACATATGGCAAAACCAGTTAAAAACTATTTAAAAAATAGTGGTTGGGAAGTTTTGATTTCATTGATTCGAGATGGCCTGGTCCGACTACCATTTTCTTCGATTGATGCAGAACGCTCTTACTGAAATACGCTTCACTTTACAACAGTGTACAATATAAAAATAGCTGGATTCATTTTTGACCTCAAAGAAGGAACAGTTTGTTCGGTGCCGAATCCTTCTTTATCCAAAACCCGGAAGAGTTTTATTGGTAACAACATCATATACCAAAAAAAATATATATTGTACCATTAATGCACAAAAAAACGCACAAACTTTGCCAATAATCGCAAGAATTTTATTATTTTCTAAATACAGACTTTTCACAGACTAACTTTTAAATAAATTAAAAATCAAAATGTTTTATATAAAGTTTCGAGGTTGAAATTAATATAAATCAAGTTCTATGTTTCTTAAAATAGGGAGAGCGGTCGCTTTTTATACATATCGTCGTTCATTTACTTCAACAGTACCATAATTAAAAAAAAACACTATTTTGATCAAACATTTTTTGATAAAAATATTTAAAAAAAAAAAATATCAAAGATAACATAAAATATATCGCACTCAATCATAAAGCGGGTATTAAATCAAAATTTAATTTTTTTCACTTTTTGGAAAAAATCGGCACCTAATATTCGTATTAGAGATGAGCGATATTTCTGTACCTGTGATTTAATCACTGTTACTGAAAAATCACGAATCACAGTTGTGACCAAATTTGTCAAGTAACAGGTACTTTCTAAGTCGTTCTTTTTGTATTTTGTTACATATACAAATTTATGATATTTCACTGTTTGTGTGGGTAATAGCGTTTTTTGAATGAAATGGCGAATAATATTGCTGTTCCTTTCATTCTCTCTTCTATCTTATTAGTATTTTTTATTTTATTTCATCAAGTTCAGTTAAAACTTAACTGTTACTTTACCTTCCAGCTAACAATATATTTTCGACAGTTATAACTGGTAGTTAATTATAACTGAACCTGCTGAAATTGGCCGTTAGTGGAATAAAATTTCTGGAAGGGCGATAAGGAACTGAAAGCATAACATTACGAAGTAGGAATTCTGAAAAAATTTTACCGTTTAACAAATTCAGCAGGAAGGCGAAAATTTATTTGCTACATATATTTAATAACATATTTTTTTACAATTTTATAACCCTTAATCAGCAGTGGTGTATGAAGGTATACTAAGTTTGCCATTCCATGTGAATCTTTTTTTAATATTCATATAGGGTCCCATAAAGTATTTGTTTTGTGAGTCCTTCGTTTATTCTAAGCTGATTTCGCCATATGGGTGTCAAATTATTTATAGATCTAGGCTGGCTGATTGGGGTTTAATTCCAGCAGAATCGCTTCAGTAGGAAAAGAGTTATGTGGAACTACCTCCCTAAAAACTCAACAAAAACTAACACAAATTTGTGGCGAAATGCACTTATTTTCATTAAATTTCAACAAATTCGTTTTATAGGGCACCAAATTTCGTGAATATCGGTCCATAATTTAGCTACGGCTCCATGTTTAGACGTATGTCGTAAATCATGTAAGTATGGCTAAAAGCGTAACAAATAATGCTTTTGTGGTGCAATTTAGCATAATCTACTTTCATAAGACTCAAAATTACTTGAAATGCCGCATATAAAGCACAATCGGATAACACTTTACTACGCCCTTAACCGCAAAACCTTATAATATTATTGTTCAATTTACACTTCAGTTTGTTAAGACAAGAAATAAAATTTTGGAAGATATGTCTTTAATTTATTTATATGAGGCCCATTCTCAAAAATTAGCTTAATAAGCCTTAAACTGTAGCAAATTTAAATATTCTGGTAAAATTAAGTTGGATTAAACTACTAAATACACATTCTAGACACCAGTCCGACATAAATTTAATAAAGTTTGAAAAAGATGTTCTTCAAAATTTCCCGGGAATCCCGCAATTAAATCCCGGGAAAGCGGGAATTGAAAACAATTGAAAATCCCGGGAATTCCCGGGACGGAAAATCCCTGGAACAAACTCTAGTTTTTATAGAAATAACTGTATTGCTGTTAATTATGCTTTGGGTGGTCATAAATTGGAGTTGGTTGATTTATTTCTTGATCTCGGAGTCCTATTGGATCATAAATTAAACTTTGTTTCACATATAAAGTTAACTGTAAATAAAGCTAGAGGTATTCTTGGCTTTAAAAAACGCTGGGCTAAAGAGTTCACTCATCCACTCATAACGAAGCAACTTTACGTGTCACTTAGGCCTATCTTAGAATATGGGTCAATTATTTGGGATCCATATTACAACATTCATAATTCTCATATTGAATCTGTCCAAAAACAATTTTTGTTGTTCTGTTTACGTGGTCTTCAGTGGAGTCACTCGACAAGCTTTACTTCCTATTCTAGTAGACTGGCTTTAATAAAACTACCATCGCTCAAAAGTCGTCAATGTTAAATGTATCTTTTATGGTTAATCTTATTAATGGTAAAATTTGTTGTGAATTTCTGTTAAATTTAATATACCTTGTTGCAATACTCGTCATTATAATCTGCTTTTTGTAAAGTTTTGTAGAGTAAATTACGTTATTGCTGATCCTTTTTCAAGGTTATGTCGACAATTTAATTCTTTGTCTCATTTTGTTGATTTTTCTTTAAATTTAAATGTTATAAAGCATAAAATAATTGTTTATCTTAACTAGTAATTTTTTATGTACATTTTTAAATCCATCAAGTTATTCATTAATTTTAAGTCAATCTTGTTATTAGTCAGTAAGGATAATGTCAATTGATTAAATATATATAAATAAATAAATTATTAAATAAAAACTCTTTTGTTAATGCAGTACTTATTAAATGGCTTAATTTAGCATGAAACTTATTCTGTTAAAATTGCAAATCGATTTTTTAATTTTAACACGTGCCGCATTGAGCTTTACAACCTGGCCCCGATGTCGACCGCTTGCATTTTCAACGACAAACAGCTGATTTGCGGCCTTCTCACAATTTTCAGCACGACAAGTCGATCGACAATGCAAGCGACCGATAAAGTAACAGTTTTCATACAAATTTGCGGCCCACTAAGAAAAATTATGCGACCACAAATGTCATAATCAGTCACTTGTGTTGTAGTTGTCGACATTGGCATTTTGCTAATATATTTAACACAATTTTCTTTACACACAAACACTAAATATTTTTTTTATTAAATAGATATTGGGAATTATTTCTTTTCATAAGCAACTTTATTATATTCAACATTTTTAATTTTTCGAATTTATTCTTTGAGTAAATATTGTAATTTCTACAATATTGATCTAAGACCCTATGAAGTATCTATTCTGCCTCCTTATGAGAAGGGAAGCTCAAATCCGGCTGTCCGTCCGCCTGTTGAAATTAACGCTTTTTAATTAACTCTTAAAAATATTCCTTGTGCTAAAAAAAAATCGTATTGTATATGATGATCAGCTAAGATAAGAAAAGTACTGCTAATCAAATAAATGAATTTGTTTCTAAGAATCTAAAAAAAATGTGAAATTATATTAAAACTTTTGTAAATATGTACAAAATTTGTCGTTTGAAAAATCATCAAATTTACAATTTTTGTATAAATCGTCAAATTTGGCATCCGTGGATTGAATATGGATAAGTTAAGTAAATATTTCGAGATTGAATAATCGAACTTAAATCCATATTTCTGTACTTGATTCAAGAAACTCCGTACTCACTTTGCTATTGATACCCCTTCAGATTGATTTGAGTGCGGATAGGTTGATTTTTAATAAGATTTAAAAAAAAATTCTATTTTGTCATTCTTGATTAATAAAAATAAAATAAATTTGTTTTGGAATCCTGGCTTGTGTCTTATTTTCGAACAAAGTGAATTATAATACATAATTACGGCACATCCAGTAATACGAATATCTCGTTAATCAGAATCAGAGTCTGCAATCATTAATTCGGATTAGCGAGCTGGCACTGTATTTGATATTGTTGAGAGTCACCCTCGTATATTATAAGTTTTATTTTATTTAGAATTAAGCAATCAGAAATAGTGCTGACTCAATTATGCGAGTCAGCACTTTAGATCTTCTTCTTGACTTTAGTTTATGTTCATACTTTTCTTATGAATGGCAATACTTTTGATAAATTTGGTTGTGTTACTTCAATAATCAATTTCTAATCGAAAATTTTTATTTAATTTCAAAAACAGGCAGAATGTATTAAAAATTCAAATAACAATTAATTTTCATAACTTATTAAAAGTTAGTGGTTTTTTACAATGACGATATTTGTGACGATTTAGCGTAGACAATTTGACGATTTTTCCCTCAAAATTTGACGATTTTCTACCAATTTTATCTGGCTACAACAAGTAACAACACCAAAAACACAACAATGTATTTTTTTGTTGCTTTCGTGGATCGATATGTCAAAAACACAAGCAACTTTTGACATTTCTTTCTCTCTCTTGTCAACAAATTCTACGCTAATGTCAAAATAAATACTAGCCCCCAGGACTAGTGAAATTTTATTCACCTCAACAGTGTCAAAAGTGTACTTCCATGAGTACTTTGCTACCGTTTCACACATTCCTAAAAAAATTAGCACAGCTGTGCTTTCAACGCCACCTCAAAAATGAATTCGCCTTGACTGCTTTCTTTGTTTTTTGTTTACTCCTTTGTTTTCTATTCTGATTTGGTTGCAGCCAAAGTTCTATTTTTTGGCTTAATTTTTATGTTTTGTCGATTTTTGTTTCTAAACTAGCGTTTTATTTATGGAGTTGATGATTTGGCAATATTGCCATTTGACAATAAATAAATGGAAAACGTTAGACGCGTAAGACCTGTCCAAGGCGAATTCATTTATCAGGTGGTTTTGAAAGCACAGCTGTGCTACTTTTTTTTCTTACTTAGCGAGAGAAATGTCAAAGTTGCTTGTGTTTTTGACATATCGATCAACTAAAGCAACAAAAAAAATGCATTGCTGTGTTTTTGGTGTTGTTATTTGTTGTAGTATCGACACCACCGTATACATGAATTCGTCTTTGACCTGTCGATCGACAAGTCGATAGTTAGGCCGCTTAAGAGAACGATAATGAGTCACTTGTTGTCGTTCGCTTAAATTGCCGATAGACATCGGGGCCTGGCTGTTAATATAAAAATAGTTATTTACATATGTAAATTAGACTGGTCCTTATTTTCTGACTTCAAAATTTGTAAAGTAGACGCTCTTAAAAATTTTTTATTTTGGTAAATATTAGAAATTTGTTCTTTAATAAATTAATTTTTATATTATTTTTTAAATTTTGGAGTCAGAGTCGTGAGTTTTTGTGGGTAATTCGACTCCGATTCCGGTACAAAAACCTTAACTCGTAATATAAAACTCCGACTCCAGAGTACTGATTTTGATCATATAAAGTAATATGAAATACTTTCAGTTGCCTATGTAAATATTCATGCAACTTGCATCACATTCGACTATGTTTTCGACATTTCCGATGTTAATACGTATACTCCGCTTACATGTGTAAAGGCAGGGTTAGCTCAAAAAATCGTGTTTTGTTTTTTTGAGTTATGACACTTTTGACGTAAATGAGCAATATGCAAATCAATAGCAAATTTTTTTTTAAATTTCAGAAATTGTTTTTTTTATAATTTTTCATTCAATTATTAACCCTCATTTAATATTTAGTATATTTTATATTCCCCCTAAGGGAACACAATCAATCTTATTTAAAAACATTGTAACATAATCCCCCCTTTCATTTAATTGTTTAAATGTTAAAAGTATTAAATAGCAATTACGAGTTGCACATTGAAAAGCTTTTTATATGAAATATTATTAATTAATTTATAAGTATCTTTAGGCATTTATGTTTGTTTAAAAATGCGTCCAAAATGGGGGAAAATCTTTTTAATGCTTTGATTTCTCCCTAAGCCTCTATAATTAATCCTTAATAAATCAATTTAGAAAAAGATGCTTAAAAAGAGTGTTTATTTATTAAATCTTAATATTTTTTACAGTGTTTTTTATTTGATCAAATAAAAAAGTAATTTATATTCCTTTTTAAAGACATTAGTTTTTATGCGAACAGTCATGGTATAAATATAAATAATTGTTAAAAAAAATTTAAATTTCAGAGTTTGATAATATTATAAGTATCTTTTTTTTAATTTGAATATCTTAGAGCAGAATACTGCAAAAAACGTACCAAAAGTAATGATATTTCTGAAAGCGATACAAGAGTCTAGGTCCAATATTTAAACGCGTTTAAATCTTTAGCCTAAACCAGTAGCCTGAAGGTACGGTCACATATGGCAAATATTAGCCCCAAATATGTTTGCCTTTATTTGGCAAATTTTTTTTCAAAACAATGTAGGTTTCATTTTGTGGTCACACTGCGCACATTTATTTGCTCATATTTGTTTGCTCGAACAGATGTCAAATAGCGGCAAACACACATATTAGCAAACATGTTTTCCATATGGTCACACTTAAAAAAATATTTGCCGAAGCAAAATATTTGACCAAACTGTTAAAATATATAAATTTATTTGCCAAAACACTATTATACAAATTGTGATGGAAAATATAGAGGAATTTCTTTCAATTAGAGCGTGTTCTATTTTGATCTGGCAAACCATCTTACATCAGCTGTTTTGCAAGTCGTCTGTTTGTGGAGGCAAATATATATTAAAATCTATTTACTTACACATATTCTTAAAAAAAAACAAAATTTTTAATTAACTAAAATATAATAAAAAGTGAATATAAATATAAATCAGTAAATAGTTTGCTAATATGAATGTTTTTATGTTATGTCAGGTGAAACCAAAAAGGAACGTGTTAAAGCAAAAATGATTAACCTTCTGTAATTGTCAATTTTGACAGACATGTGAAATTACATATGGACTTTACATCTGACAAACCCACCGCAAAATAAATATCGTGTAAAATTGCTTAAACATTTTTGAAAGGTTGAGTTTAAAATCGATTATACATATATGATTTCAGTGTTCTTTTTATATTTCGTAATCCATTTTTGAAATCTTAAAATGGTAATTACTCAAAAAATGGTTTTATACAATAACTAGCATTTAACCCGCTACTTCGTTAGCATCTCCTTTTCTTTCGTGGACATATTACGCCAAAGCTTATGTTTCTAGGTTTTAACCAGCTACTTTGTAATAGGTACGATTTTCACCTCTTAAACGTTCGAATTTCGAAAATGTACCAAATTTTTATTTGTATTTTTTAGATACGTTATGAATGTGATATAGTTTTTATTTTAATGTTTATTGGTTTAAAAGATAGATGGCATAGCAAAAAAGTTTAAAAATACAAGTTTTACCCGTTTACTCCCCAAAAAGGACGAATTTCAAAATAGTACCAAGCACCTGTCCGCTTATTTTTTTTTTATTGAACAACAATAAGTACTAAATTTTTGACTAAAAAAAAATGTTTTGTAAAAAAGTACCAAAAATAGTTACGGTTTTTACCCCTTAAATGTCCGAATTTCGAATAAGTACCAAATTCGTATTTGGATTTTTTAGATAAGTTTCAAATGTGATATAACCCTTATTTCTATGTTTATAGGTTTAAAAGATAGATGGGGTGACAAAAAAGTCCAAAATACAGATTTTACCCGTTTACTCCCTATTTCCCCTTTTTTGTACTTTTTTCTCCCCATTGAAGCATAAAAAAATTTAAATATTGTAGTGGGAGCCCATAATTTAATACGTCTATGTCAATAAATAAAAACAATGTTTTGTAAAAAAGTACCAAAAATAGTTACGCTTTTTACCCCTTAAACGTCCAAATTTCGAAAAAGTACGAAATTTGTATTTGGACTTTTTAGATAAGTTTCAAATGTGATATAACCCTTATTTCTCTTATTATGGGTTTAAAAGATAGGTGGGTGACAAAAAAGTACCAAAATACAGGTTTTACCCGTTTACTCCGTTAAAGGGCTGAATTTCCAAAAAGTACCAGACACCTGTCCGCTTATTTTTCTAAAGAACAACGATAAGTATGAAATTTTAGTTTTAGAGATTTTACCCGTTTTTACCCCCTAAACATTCGAATTCCAAAAATCCCGTCTTTGTGATCGATTTGGGGAGAGCTAGCCCTGGTCCAAATTTCAAGTTTTTACCTTCAGTCGTTTAGGCTGTGCGATGATGAATCAGTGAGTGAATCAGTAACGTTACAATTTTATATATATAGATTAGATAACTTTTTTATCTTTGATCCAAGGCAGTAACCGCACGACGATTTGGCTACAACAACAAAAAATACTGAAAATCAAAAACGAATTTAATGTAATTCCAAAATCATGTGTTTTTTTTAATAAATAAATTAGATAAATGTTAAATTTTACAAAAATATTATTACAATACTTTGTGTTTTTTTATTTGATTTTAGTAGTATTTTTTTTTAAGTTGTTCCCAACAGCAGTTATTTGCTACTGTTTGCTCTTACAAAATAATTGTAAGAACAAATATTTGTTTGCTTAAAATACAGGCAAATATTTGTTTTTGAGTGGTCACATTAAAAGCATTTTTGTTTGACACCAAACAAATTTATTAGCCCAAAATCAGCTGTTTTCCTGTTTGTCACAAATAAATATTTTGTGGTCACATTACGGCAAACAAATATTTGACGTTTTTCGGCAAATGTTTGCCATATCTGACCGTACCTTGAGTAACAGAATTTGCTAAAATTTAAAAAAAAAAGTTGTAAGCATCATACATTGAACTTAATCTCTTTGGTTGTATTGAGATCCGAAAAATTATAAAACATTATTAAAGATAGGAGATTCAAAAATCTGCAAATATTTATTTCAGCTTTTACAAGCTCTTTTCATAGTAAGTAAATTATAAATATTACGAAAATACTTGAGAGCTCGATTAAGGGACTTTGTATTAGAAGATATAATTGTATAATACAAACTATTGTTTATTGTAGTTGGAGTTGATAATGATTATTATTAATAAATAAGCAAAAAAAAAAAAAAAAGAATATTCATATATAAATCAGCAAAGGCAAAACAGGAGGCAAATTTTGGTAGTCGTGATCGAATACTTTTTCGATTTGAATGCAATTGTATTTCTAATTCTTTCTGTTAATACCGAACGAATCGAAATTATTTTTTCAGGATTGTAAAGCATTAACATGAGTTTTTACAACAATGAAAAAATAATTTCGATTCGAATGAAAATTTCGAAATAAAATTGTTTTTGTATTGCAAAAGTATTCGATCACGACTGCCATAATTTGCCCCCAGTTAAAAACACTTTTCTCTGCTGTGTGAAGGTATTTACTTACAGAAGTGCTTAAAATATATTTTATTAAAATCTAAGCGGGTAAACAAGTGTAAAAACGGGTAAATACCTCATATCTTCAAATTAAAAGAGATACAAAACAATTAATACTTATATTTTTTAAAATACGACCTTTTTGGGAGTAAACGGGTAGAAAATACATTTTGACACTTTTTTGTCACCCCACCTATATTTTAAACCAATAAATATAGAAATAAACCCCCATATTCATAAAAAATATTTTTGATTAATAAAAAGTTCATGAACAAATTTTCATAGAAAATTCGTTTCATAAACCTGCTATAAACCTAAAATATATTCTTGAACATGGGTGAAAGACTATAGCAAATTCGTAACTTATCAAAAAAAATACCAATTTATAGTACCTTTTAGAAATTCAAACGTTTAAGTGGTGAAAATCGTACCTATTTAGGTACTTTTTTTACAAAACATTTTTCTCCGATCTGTGACATATACGTATTAACTAGAGTATCCAATCAATTGATCGTTGATCGATTAATCGAATAAATGTTTCGCCATTATTAGATCGAATTATTAAAATATACAATTTCAAAAAACGAATAACTCGAACAATTTATTTCAATTAATCGATTAAAATAAATTTCTTAGAAAATTCTACTTTTTTAATATAAAAATATTTTTTTTTTAGATTTCTAACCAATAAAACACCTAACAACTAAATAACATGTTGTTTAATTCTGTATCTATATTGTGTTACATGCACTTCTGAACATATTTTAGTCCCTTTTTAGATAAGGGTGTGTGTGTGAGACAAATTATGTAAAAAACGATTAACTACTAATTCCATCCGTAAGAATTTTCGTACTAAATTATAGCATTTTCATATTGAGTTTAACGTTCATTGTAAAAAAAAATCAACAGCATTTAAAACTGTGTAAGCCATGCACTGTCAGTTTTTACCAGACCAGCTTTTACCAGACCTTCAATTTCTTTATTACCTCGTACCATCCAGAAGGCTGGATGAATTTTGACATTTAAGGTATTGTTAGTTAGATTCGTCTAAGTGTCCTAAGACAGGTAGTTGAAAACCAAATCACGGATTGTTGGCGCAAAATGGTAATACGTTTTAAAACCAAATACCCAAATCTATAGAGTACACGCAAAGAAAAATACACGATTGTGTTAATCATATTCTAATAACAACATATTATGACAAGATTCATGATTGTAGTCAACATATTACGATTATTATTGAATCATATTATGACCAAATATATTCATTAATATTACATCATAATATTTTTCCCTTAATCATAATTTGTTTTTATTACATCCTATTATAATTAAATGTGATAATATTATTATTATGCTAATCATAATAAGTTTATTAATCTAATTCAAGCCATGTACGACGATTCTTACTGTCGCATCTTAGACGATGGTCTGACCAGCCAGAGTCTTGTCACCTCTTCTTTTCAATATTGTATTGGACACAATTATGATAGCTGCGACCCAGGAAGCTAACGGTATTACTTGGGGCTTCAACAGCCGGCTAGAGGATCTTGACTACGCTGATGACATATGTCTTTTAACGCATCAGCAGTCCAGCATGCAGCAAAAACTGAACCAAGTGCAAGAGTACGCGAAAAAACCGGTCTTGTAATCAATAGCTCTAAAACCAAATCCTTGCGCATCAACGCTGGAAATACAACACCACTAATTTTAGACAATACACCACTGGAAGAAGTAGGGTTATTTAATTATCTTGGTAGCATATTATCATCTACAGGAGGCTCCGAAATGGACATAAATAATCGTATGAAAAAAGCAAGACATGCATTTGGAGCCTTGAATTATGTCTGGAAATCATCACAGATTAAACGTAGCACCAAAATACGTATATTCAACTCCAATGTAAAATCTATATTGCTCTATGGGTGCGAAACATGGAATACATCTGCAACAGTAATAAGCAGAATCCAGGCATTCGTTAACAGATGTCTTAGGAGAATCCTGCGAATCCATTGGCCAAACATAATATCGAACCAACATCTATACGAAAGGTGCAATCAAAAGCCAATGTATAACGAAATTAAAAGCAGAAAGTGGCGTTGTATAGGTCACACATTGAGGAAGCCTGAAGGAAATATTGCCAAAGAAGCCCTTCAATGGAACCCTCAGGGAAGCCGACGCAGAGGCAGACCCACTCAAACATGGATACGACAAGTTCAAGATGAACTTAGGAAGGCGCATATAACGTGGAGTGAAATAAAATTGTCATCATTAAGAAGAAATGATTGGAAAAATTTTGTTGTGGCCCTATGTTCCACCTAGGAACTTGGATGAAATAATAATAATAATCATAATAAGTTAAGAAGTTATCATATTATTATCATGTTAAGAAGTAATCATATTATTATCATGTTAATCATAAGTTGAGTGAATAATATGAAGATTAAATCTAAAAGCGAAAAATATTTTTAATATATATTTATGCGTATTTACTTACTGGCAACCTAAACGGAAAACGGTTATTTCAGACAGATATTTCACATCATAATATGATGCAACTTTAAACATAATATTTTTAGCCAATTTTTGTCGTAGGTCGCAATTATTTTTAAATTATTTTATAGAATTTTCATTGTTTTTCTCTTAAATAACGCAAAACAATGGTCAATATTTTTGCAACCTTTTCAAACAATATTAAAATTTCTTTAGCATTGCAATTTTTGTAATGCACCTACAATTTTTTTATTTTTTAATTTCTTTAAACTTGGTTTTTGTAATGGGTATTTTTTTTCTTAAACATATGATGAGTACATGTATAGAAAGTTATAATGTTATGGCTATTAAATATCATTAAATGGTTGTGAGGAATATGAAATGTTTTCAAAGTTATCATTATTTAGTTGTTATAAAAATTATTATTTTTCAGTGAACCATACTCAAAATTTATAATTGCGATAAACATTGACATGTTTACAGTTACTATAATATTGTTAATATTAAATAAAAATAACAATATTTTGTGTACGACAACAATATATTATTACAATAAACATAGGGAAGTTGCCGTAACCATGCCCAACCATATTTTTTCTCTGCGTGTAGAGCTTTAAAATGAAGAGAAATAAAGTTATCAGCCGTGTTCGGTAAATCGAATACATATGAGTGAAATTGAACAAACTTGATCTAGCTATACAAGTTTATACAAATGTTCCTTTTATATACTTCATACTTAGAGTTCTTAGCTTAACCAGAACTTTTAAAATCAGGGAAAATACGGTGATTTAAAAAAAAATTAACTGAGAGTCTCCATTGATTTTAATTTTACTTGAATTTCAGAAATAATAAATTAGTTAAATTGAATTACGAATAATAAATTTGTTTAAATAGGCTGGACCTCTTATAAAAATGCTGCGACAAAAAAGTCTAAAATAAAATTAAAAATTAAAAAATAATTTGTAAAAATATGAAATGAAAGCCTGTGTTGAATTCTAGTATTAAGTTTAGCCGGCGGGATATACTTGCAAATTATACACTGAAATAAAATTAATGGACCCCGACCGCTGCTTAACCTAACGCATGTATTAAACTTTGGATCTCAGATCATTGTCTGTTCAACCGAAGTAAACACTTGTTTATAGTTTATTTTTATTTTATTTCCTTAATCTTGTTTCGGTCTCTTTAGCGCCTTAAAAACTGTATGTTTTGCAGCAGGGTTTTTGATTTTTTTATTATTTAGTTTATTTAAAACTTTAAGAACTGTATACGTGGTAAATATTAATTGTTATTTATTATTTAACTATATTTTTATTTTGTATCTTTTTTCTGTTTATTTAAATAATAAAAGTATCAAATCAAAAAGACATGTATGTTTTTCCCACTGGATAACATTATTTGATTTATTTGAGTTATTCGAACATATTAATTGAAAATCTTATTCGATTAATCGAGCAAAATTAAAATTTAATAATCGATTAATTCCTTACTCTAACAAAACCAAAAGACAAATAATTGAATACTCTGTATTAACCCAGCAATATCCGGTCCTTCAGTAATGAAAACAAAATTGATTTTTCTCTCAAAAAATATAAGTAACACATGAAATTAAAAAAAATATTGCTAATTCCGATTTTATAGGGGTGTCACTTACAGGTAACACTGGGCATAATTTACTACACATTTTTAACATTCGGCTAAGAAAATGATCGTAATTAGCTTCATTTTTATCTCTACCTCGCCATCGGTTCCTCTGGTAGTATTTACTTTAGGTGAAACTGGGAATTGCCGGGTTAAATTATGGGCTCCAAGTGCAGTATTGAAATTTCTGATACTTCAATATGGTGAAAAACGTATCAAAAGTGGGAAATATATAAAATAAATAAACTTTCTTTCTTTAATGTTGCTGTCCTGCTTGTGGCAGTTTTGGAATTTGTTATAATATCGAACTCAGAAAACTAAAATTCTAGGTGCAGGGTCCTGAGTGAATGAAAACCTATTTGATGAAAAATGTTGATACTTTATTTGTATTTCAACTGATGCTTTTTGGGTTTTCGTTAATATTGGAATTAGAAACATAAAAATAAACATGGCTCTGATTGAATAAGGATCTGCAAGGGAGAGCTTTTGGAACTTTTTAGTTCTACAACTGGTACTTTCTTTTATTTTTTTTAATGTTGGACCTAGAAACATAAAAATAAACATGTAATGCCCTGAGTAGATGGGAATCTATAAGAGGGAACCTTTTGGTACATTTTTGTCCTTTAACTGTTACTTTTTGAACTTCCGTTACCTAGACCTAGACGGAAAATAACAAATGCTCGAAAAATATATATATATATATTTATATGTAGGTTTTCTTCATTTTGCATAAATAATTATGGTCGACTTTTGACCACTGGGTAAACACTAGTCTTATTAAAAATACTAATTATTTTCAGTTAAAAAAATAAAAATGCAGAATTCGAATCAAACTTTAAGCGTTACCTGTCACCTTGTTCTAATGTGAAACATATGCATCCTACATCGGTCGCAACAAATGCGAGGAAAAACTCGCCAACTAGAATTTTCTAAATAATTTTTAACTGGAACTGCAACATGTGGCCAAAGAAACTAATTGGGTTCTATACAGATGCCCGCCATACAATTTGAAAATTAATTCTTTTTATGGCGTTCAAGCAGCATTTTGAACATATTATGTATATCGTTTTTTAACATCTTCTTACATCAGTCCTCCATCAAGAAGCTACAACCATATTATGGTTATCTCCGAACATGTTATGGTTATTAATAACAAAAATATACATAAATCGCATACAGAGTGGTGCAAAGCTACCGTTAGGGCTTGAATGTTTAATAACTTTTGAAATTAATTTTTTTTATTTCCGAATTTTGTGAAGAAAACTTGGGGAATTTGAAATGGAACAATACACAACAGAACAGCGATTCAAAATTGTTGGATTTAATTTTAAACCTCTTTGGCGAACGCATTATTCCGCGCAGACGCGATTTCAATTGGCCCCCACTTTCACCGGAATTAACAGCGCCAGACTCTTTTCTTTGGGGTTATTTGAAAGAAAGGGTATACATAAAAAAGCCAGCGACGAAACCACAGCTAAAACAAAACATTCGCAATGAAATTCAAGCCATAACACCGATTTTTCGAAAAGTTATGCAAAATGTACTGAAAAGAGCACGAATGTACGAAGCTGAAAATGGCTACCAATTTTTTATACTTAAGTCAAAAATATTCCCTATTAATATACTTTACAACAAAAAAATAATAATAATAAATAGCCATTAAATAAAAAAGTTTTTAAACATTCAAACTTTAACGGTGGTATTGTGCCACCCTGTACTAGCATGACTGTTTTTCAACCCGTAAATTAATATGATTAATTTAACTATAATAAGATTTTTCGTTAATAATAGTTTTATTGGAGGTGCCCCTTATTGAAAAATAATCGTCTTCCAATATTTGAACTGCTAATTCCAATATCTCTAAGACTTCCTAAATAATTTTGTTTTTTATATAAATTAGACATTTAACTTTTAATCTCTACATAGTTGTTGTTTTCAAATGTTACGAAAAGAGCGTTAAATAAACTTTTTTAATTTAACTTAAAATTTTAGATTGTGTCTTTGAACAAAAAACGTTGCGACTGAACGTGTACGAGTTTTCAAAGGGACACCAAGAAAATACGATTATTGTTGCCAGGTAATGATAATTTCTAAAAACATCTTAATGCATGCTCTGGTTTAAATATTTTAAATAAAAATTGCTTTTTTTTAAATTGGCAAAGAAAATTCGTCAAATTTAATAAAAGTGTTATCACAAATTAACAAAACTTGCTCAATATAATTTTAATAGTTTTTTAACAATTAAACTAAAACTTTATCAATTTATTTTTCATTTACGACCAATATCAATATTTTTGTCAATATACTAGGGTATTCATTCGGTTAACCGATTAATTACTACCCGATTAACTGATCGGTTAATTTAAAATTGCATATTTTCGATTAACGATTAAACCGGCTAATTTCAGTCGATTAACCGATGTAACAAAATTCTTAACTTTTTGTAGTATTATAACATATTTTTTGTGTTTTTAATTATTTGTTTCGACTCATATACAAAAGGCATGTATTTAGAAAATAATTTTTCATACGAACAAAGAAGGTGTTCAGTGGTCTTCATTTTAAATAAGTGTTTACTGTCAACAGCTTTTTGTTTCACGTACTTTTATTTGTATGAGTTTAGTTTTTTGTTTCTGTTCGTATCTTCTCATATCAAACTTTTAACGGAATTAACCGATACAATTGGAAGTGTTAAATATTTAAAAAATTAAGACAGGACTCTAATGACATAATGGAATTTTTATATGTTTAGAAAAATCCAGGAAGATGACTGAGAAATTAGATATTCTCTATTATGGGTTGCTTTTGATTTCTTCAACCTAAAGTCAAGTTTTATCAAATCTAAAGAAAATAAACGCTTAAATCCTAAACATTAAAACCAAATTATTTGTATAAAAGATTAATCTATAAGATCTTCTTAAACTATTGAAATAATTAATAAAATGATCTTACAGTTTATTTCTTAATTAATACACAATATGTGTTTATTGAAAAATATGTATTACATATTTATGAATTATTCTTCTGTTTGCTGGTTTTAGTTCCATAATTGTTAAGTTTGTTATGTTATTGGTTTTTTCTTTTAGCTAATAAACTCCAAATAATAAATAATTTATCCCTTTTTTATATTGAAATTACTTAATTTATTAAAAAAAAACTTTATTAATCGGTTAACCGATCAAAAACAGAATTAACCGATTACTAACCGATTAGCCAAGGTTAATTAATCGAGCTATTAACCGATTAAAGCATAAACCCGATTTAATGAATACTCTACAATATGCATAACATATTGATAAAAAAAATATAATAAATACTAACTTTTTTCTTTTAGTCTATAGCTACAATTGTGCCGATGACAGGAAAACAAAATTCCAATTGGTTCCCGAGATATATCCCTGAGAAAAATTGCATGTTCTCTGAAAAAATCATGAAGCCAGTAAATATCAAGTTTTAACATTGACAACAGTGACCTAAATTTAAAAGAAGATTTCTCCTTTAACCACATGCATAAATAAAAAAAAATCAATTTCTAAAGAAATGGACAAAATCTCACTATTTAATTAACCACAGCAAAAACTTCCGCCGAAATTAAAAAAAAAATTTAATTATACAACAAAAACTGCTTATTTGTGTCATTGAAAGAAAAAAGAAACATCCCCTAAACCGCTACAGCTTAAAACGAGAAATAAATGTTAAAAACAATTTATGTCGAAATGAATTGCGAAAAATAAAATTAAAATTCACTTGTGGTTGTTGCATTTTGCATCAAATTACTGAAATACCACGCAAATGACATCAACTGCAAGAGAAGAAGGATGGATGGCAACGAGTTAAGCGAAATAAAATCTTGCAGAAAAAATCAAATTTCAATAAATTGAATGAATGTATGGGGATATGCATGCATGTGCATGCAAAAATGTCTACTAGCAAAAGTAACAGGAAAAAAAATGAACGACGTAAATTTTAACTGCAACGGAAGCGGGGACATTATATAGCACAAATAACAACAACAAGATGGATGACATTGTGTGTCTGTTTCGTTCTAAATTTTTCATGTGTGTTTGTGTTTTTGCATGTAAAAAGATTTATATTTTCGTATGTCGTTTGCTCGAGAAATATAAATGTATATCTAAAGGAAAAAAGTTCTTAATCTATTACGAAAATATTTCTGAAAATGCAATACATATTAATTTTCAATCGAAAATCAAATCAACTAAAATGACAACGATACCACCCCATGTGCTCAATACAAATATTTTTTAGCAAAATTAGGGTGGTCCAGTTTAAAGAGAGCAAAATGTATTAAAAGCAAATTCTAGAAAACATTGTTTTTAATAATAAGTTAATTTAAAAAAAAAAAAATTTTATATAGAAAAATTTAATGTAAAAATCCAATTTTAGATAAATGTTTTGAAAAATTGTTTATTAAAAGCTAATTTTGGAAAAGATTCTTCAACAACACAGAGCCATGGCCCAATTAGTAGGTCTGCGCAAAACTACAACAATGCAACAATAGAAAAACAACATGCGTTTTGTTTATGTATACAAATGGTAAAAATGTCAAAAACATGTCACCTGTTAAGAAAAATGTGTTTTGTTTTTATCATGTATTTATTTTGTTTAATGAAAATTTTCAACCGGAATTTCGGCGTACAATGCTTGCTTCCGAAAAATGGTCGGCGCAAAATTCATGTGATGGGGCCAAATTCCTGCCACATATTTCCCCCCATCTTGCACTTGTATTTGTATTTCCACTGGGTCTTTTGACACTGAAAATAACGTACCGCATCCACTTTTAAAATGTTTTTTACACACTGCACAATAATGCATTTTAATGTTATTACACTTTTGTTTATTATTATGGTTATTTAAAATTTTTATTCACAATTTCTTTTACAATTGTTTTCTTTTATTTTTATTTTTACAATAAGAAAAACGATTTCTTGAAATCAAAAAGAATATTTAAAAAAATATTATAAAAATTTAAACAACTTTTGACATTTTGCCCATTTATGCCTATGTATTATGATTAAAAACACAACTCTACAAAAAATCAGCAGGCGTTTCGAGCAGACCTACTATTTGGGCCATGCACAGTGCAACACGAAAAAATATAACCATATACGAACACCACTACGTGATAAAAGACCCGTATCTCCCAGTTTTGACCAAAGTCGCACTTTGCTTGAAAATATTTAAGCAATAATTTTTTCTGTGTATTTAAATACTGTATGGATTATTTAAAATTATGGCCAAACCAAAAACGTCACCAATTCAAGTATCAAGCACCAATTATCTGGAGGGAACCTTCGATTAATCATGATTATTGTAATTTTTGCATTGTCAACATAGAGTATTTTTCGTTTAGTTGTACATTCAATTTTGCACGAAAATTCGTGCAGTTACGCAAAATTTTATGTTACGCAGTATTTACTTAGCAGCATATATAGTGCTGCTAAGTGAATTCACTTATCTTAATAAATGTGCTCTTATGTAAAAGTTTTTTTCTTATTTCAAAAATAGATTTAGGCATGCAATATCCTTTAATCATTAAGTTTATCAAATATTTTTAATTCACTTTTAAATTTAATTTAAATATATTTATCTAAAACAAAAACAATTCATGTATTGTTTATGTGATCTATAAATTATTAATTAATCTCTATAAAAACGGACGTCAGTATTAAAATTCGTCGCAGATTAGATTTACATATCGAGCCTTTGCTGCAAAAGAGTCATAACTCAAATTGGAATTTTCTTGCACCTTAAAACTTAATTCTTCTCTCCGGAGTTGAGTATATAAGATATTTTTTTAAAAAATTTTTACACAGCCATTTTTTTAAACAAAATTTAGTCATCATACACAAAATTTTGTATTTGGTGTAGATAGAGGGGCTTCCAATCGGCATCCCGGGATTCGGGATTGAAGAAAATATTTCGGAACCCGCTTTCTGGACCCCGGGATTTTCGGGATATTTTGAATCCCTGGATTCGCGGGATTTTTAACATTTTTTCGGGATTTTTTAGAATTTTTTTTATTTATACCCGATATATACAACTTTTCAAACTGTTTGAATAACAACCCAGCAAAAACTTTACTTACCTGGTAAGTTAGCAAGTAACATTGGAGACATATGAACACTACTTATTTTTCGGCTGAATAACTACTTATTTTTGTTCGAGTTGTCCACAGAATTCAGTAGTTACAATACACTTACTTGAAGTCACAAAATATCTAGTTATTATTTAACTACCAGTAAATTAAATTGTAAGTACTTACAATATACTTACTAGAAGCCAAAAAATAACTAGTTTTTATTTAATTGGCGCTAGTTAACAGACCTAATAAGTAGTTATGAAGCTAGTTAACAGTAAGTAAATATTAGTACTGAAAACAAGACAATTAATAAGTAGTTATATAGCTGATGATTAGTAAGCAAATATTCATAACTGAAAATAATAGTAGTGAAAAGTACTTACCGAGGTCATTACTAGCAAGTACTTATTGAGGTTTTCAGAATAATGACAATTGTAATAATAACTACTTACCAGGAAACGTATGAAAAACTACGACCTATTACCAAAATTCAAAAAGTTTTTCCTGGGAACTTCATTTTCCAGTACAAATTCATATTACATGAACTTTGTACATTATTTATTTAAAAAAAAAATATATATATTATAAGAACAAACTTAAATTATGATCACAATTCATAAAGATCATGTATTAAAAAACGTAACAAAAAACATAAAAATCTTATTTTTATCCATATTTGATTATTGATATAAAAAAGTACATCATTTCCAATTGTATTTTAAAGTTACACCATTTCCAATTGCATTTTAAAATTTCCCAATGTATTTTCAAATTTTCCAAATGAATTTAAAATTTGCCCAAATATATTTTTTAGTTTTCTAAATATATTTTGAAATTGTCCAAAAAAAAAAATTTTCATATGTAATTTTAAATTGTCCATATGTGCTTCAAAATTATATAAATGTGTTTCAAAATTTTACAAATGTAGTTCAAAAATTTTCTAAATGAATTTTAAAATTGTCCAAATGCATTTTAAAAATACAATTGGGCAATTTCAACAAAAAAATTTGGAACATTTTGTAATTCAATTGGGCAAATTCAAATATACATTTGGATAATTTTAAGATTCATTTAGATTTTAAAATAAATTTTGATTTTAAAATAAATTTAAACATTTTTAAATTATATTTGAATATGTATTTCAAACTTTTAATAGGTGCGTGCTTAATAATAAGTTCAAGTAGTTTGTTAAGAATATTAAAACATCGAATTTTATATCTGCTAAACTTGAACGAATTTTGTTTTTAAGATATGATGCAGTTGAAAATCATCTTTCGCACTCAACACTCGTTAATAGAATTGTTTGTAAATATTTTAAATTTAAATTTAATACGCGTTCAAAAAAATATTTATACAAATTATTGAAACAAAAAAAAAAATCGGGATCCCGAAAATCGCGAGATTAAAAACAGGAAATCCCGGCAATCCGTATTCTCCTTCTCCAGAAAACCCCGGGATTTCCCGATTGGAAGCCCTAGAAGATAGGCAACAATTGCGGTTAAATGAAATGCAGCTAAACGAACTGTAACAACATACTTTAAGTGGATAAGAAGACTTCCATTTAGATATTTATTCTGAACGCCAGCATTTTAATCAGCAGGAGGTAAGTAATTTAGTCAGGGACCTTGGACTCTCTCTAAAAGCATCCAAAAATAGCAGGTTTTTTGCCATTAAAACAAGAATTTTTTACTACCGTCAATTGTTCAGATGTTCCAGGCCTAGTAACTGCCATGAGATTAGAGAAGCATGATTCAATTTAATCATGAATATTGAAAGATTTCTTCTAAGCGCGACCTGAAATCTGTAATTATGCATAATGGTAATAAATTGAGTTGGTGGCGGATTGCACATTCAACTAATGCTGGTCAAACACTTCACAAGCTCAGTGCTCTAGTCTGGCACTGCGTAAACGAAACTTGTAATATAAACTATACAATAAACTGTTAAATTTTATATTTTGAAGTTATAAACGAAGAAGAAAATATATACAAATAACAAAAAACGTTCCCTTTTTTTAATTTTTATATAAAACAACTTATTGAACAATGTGGAGCAAATCGACAATAATTATAGCTAGTACTCAATAAAATTGTGTAGTCGATAAGTACCTTAAGTCAATAAGTTTGTTTGAATCAAACAGAACCACTCCCAGTTAATTTTAAAAATGTTGCTAAGGCTTGTACAAAAATACGCTGATGTTACTGCTAATGTTCGGATATGGCCTAACGATTTAATTGCAAATACGCATATTAATTCTAGCAAATCTACATTTTCGATTTATGTGTGTAATTTTGCTACAAATATGTAATTTTTTACACACTAATGTGTAATTTCCGAATTTTTCATTGACAACACTGAGTGCCATACCCTATAGAAACGCACTGTACAGTGCTAGACTTTATCAATGAGCTTGTTTAGTGCATGTCCGGCATAAAGCAAAAGAAGAATATTTTACTATTGCTGAAAATGGTGAATTTTCTTCTAGATTAAAAAGGAAACTACACAAAATATCCGTTCTTTATTTGTTTATGGGATAGTTGAGCTATATCTCAACACTAGAGTAGAAAATACTGGCCTTGCAGGGAAGCATTGGTTCCAGGAAAGCCGAATATAGTTAATGGACCACTTGTGCCTAGGAATCACATGATCCTGCCACTTTTAATATGCAGCTAGGGCTTATGAAACAATTTGTCAAAGGTATCAACAAGAACGGTGGTTGGTTTAGATATAAATCTTGTTAGTAAATTCCAAAATTTGAGTTCGGAGTAACTGAAAGCAGACATCTTTAATGACCCTCGAATAAAAAGGTTAATCAAGTATAAAAACTTAATAGTTTCACAACTTATATGGAAAAAAAAATATAAGAATGAGTTTGTTTGGATAGTACACAATTTTCTAGGAAACAAAAAGGATGGACACTACTCGGACAACGTGAATAACATGTTATCACAATTCCAGCAGTTTGGTTGTGATATGAGCATTAAGGTACACTACATCCACAGTCATTTGGATCGCTTCTTTGAAACTCCTGAAGATTTAAGTGAAGGACAAATGAACGTTTTAAATAAGAAACAGGATAAATTAAGAAATTCTTATGAAAGAAAATTTTTTGATGAGTTTTAATTACATTCTAATATTTTTGTATTAAAAATTTACAAATCGTCCTTTCTTGATAATTGAAAATTTGACTTAGTATCTGAAATCACTGCCTGAAAAATAAGTGTTAATACACTTTTTACGTAAAGACAACAGCGCAAGGATATACATATAAATTCGAAAATGTTACTGTTGTATGGAAATCTCGATTTTTATCAATTGCGTTGCCTCACTAAATTCTGAATAAAATCCAAAGTTGTGGACCAACTTCAATGAAAAAAAACTAATTTAATTGAAAATGTAATACTTATACACCAAAATTGTGCCTTGTGGTGAGTTTTTATTTTTTCTGAATTTTTAATAAACAAAAATTTTTAATTTTTTTATAATTTTTTTTTTTTTTTTTGAACATTTTTTATTTTTCGAATTTATTCTATAAGCAAAATTTCAGTTATGTATTTTATAACGCTTTTTGTAATAGTTCTATTCCTTAAATTTTTAGGAATGACTTTTTACACTACCAGACTATTATCTTGTATCTTCCTATTCAATTTTACATTAGCTATCCTTTGGATAGCAATGAATAAATTCGATGTTGAAAAAATGTTGAATATAATAAAGTAGCTTATGAAAAAGAAATAATTCCCAGATTCTATTTTTTGTTTTCGTTTCAAAAACTGAAGGATAACTCTAAAACTACTAGGTATTTGAAATTTGTATTTTTTAACTGAATACAGGAATGTCGCGCAATTGCCTTCTTTTTTTACATAAATATAAATCTCGCAAACTAGAGCGAATTTAGACAAAGTATGTCCATATGCGAGCTAAGCATCTTAAATAACCAAAAAAAAAACACTTTCAGTTCTTGGGCAGCAAAAATTGTGTTCCCTTGTGTAATAAATTTTTTACGAGCTTTCCATCTAATTCCAACTTTCTAGCAATCCCTAACTACCAGCAATACGCCTTCAACTCTACAATATTTTTTTTTTTGCAATATATTTTCAAATAAGAAACACATGCATACACGTATTTGCATGTTTAATGGAAACTATGACTGACAATCAACCCACCACAAGTTAAAGTCAAGAAAAAAATTCCATAGGTTAACGTAATGTCATCATAAAAACGTAACGTGAATACATGAGCAAGTTAACAACAACAGCATGTCTCTGTTCGCCGTATTAACGGCAGCAACTCGAAGCTTTCTTGGCGTTAGTTTTTCTCGTATGTGTAACCATTATGCATCGATTTCAAATCGAATTATCATCAACATCTATCTACTGATGAAACATTTTTTCTTCATTTCTTTCAATTTTGTTTTGTAGAATCGAAAAAAAGTTATACAAACTTCATAGATAAGCTGGTATCGTAGCTAAAGCTGTACAAAGATACAAATACGAGTGATTATACAAACATACATCAGATAAAGATGCGTGCATTTTGTATATTCAGTACTTGTGTCGCCGATTATGCCTGTCAATATGTGTGTGTGCGTGTGTGTGTGTGTGTATAGTTGCATACTTCTCATCACCCTAAACCCTGCCAGCTGCCAATTTGTCATTATAAATTGACAGTCGGGTGAAATGGATCAAACAAATTGTCAATAATTTTTTCGTTTATTTTTTTGCGTGTCAGCAATTTTTAGCAAAATTGTTGTCAATGTAAAATTTTTCTGTTGCCTTTTAACATTTTCAATAAATGTATTGAACAATACACACATACAAATAAATAGATACACACATTTATATACATATTTACATTTGTATGTACATATTGGAATATAACCATGTATTTCTATATGCTCGTATACATATTCATTTTATGTTCATATTCGCATTATGTTGCATATTCCAGCACACACACTTGTATTTACAAATTCGATATGCCACTCTCAGTTGTATTATTGAAGCTTTCCTGCCTTCCAGCTTGTATTACTGGAGTATTTGTGGCAAATATTTGACTTTACAAAAATCTATACAAATTTATTTTTCTTCAAAACTCTCCTTCTATCGATACAAATGAATATATTTTTCTGTGTAATTTAACCATCCCTTCATCGTTTTAAATGAATTTGAATAGATATTAGGGTGGTTTAAAGTATTCATGCTTAAATTCGGTTTCATTGATATTATTAATAGAAAGCCTCCTTACAACGGTCTTATGATATACAAGTTTACCACTGTCAATAATTCTTAGAGAACTTGACAAGTTGGTAAGAGATTTCCCGGAAAAAGAGCGAACGACAATTTAATCAAACCCGATTATTCTCTTCAGAACCTGGCAAACACACACGTTCAAATATTTTAATAGTATTAGCGAAAATATAAGTATATCAATGCAAGAAGTGTTAACAAAAAAACTTAAATGAATTAATAAATAAAATATTTATCCAAAATTTTGAAGATATTGCCTTAAACTAAAAAGTTTTTTTTTAAATGTATCACACTAATTTAGAGCATTACGAGGCAGTGTTTTAAAAAAAAATCATAAAAAATAAATGGTAGTATTGTGTGAAAGCTCAAGCGAGACTGACTGTATTTATTAAAGATATAAATAAGTTCACTAAAGCATACAGGATTGTCCATTAAGTGGTTTCAAAGCCGCCAGTCTGGAAAGACTGGCAGCTGTTAAATATCTGTCCTCTGAAGTGTAAATTATTTAGTGAAAGGTTTGCATTTACGAATATGGATCGTTAAACAACCGAAGAACGTGTAAAAATAGTTCAAACTTACTAACAATGTTGAGGTGCAAACGTGGTTACTCTTGGAGCATTACGGGGGGATTTTGGCCGTCATAAATGACCTACTGTGCAGGGAATTGGCTTGGGAATTGGGATTATAAAGAAATTTGAAGAGACTAGAAGAGTTTCAGATGTGGTCAGGCATCATCGCAATTCGAAAATGTAGGATAAACCGTTACCGTTAATTGAGAGCGCTATGGCCATATGATAACCGACTATTTTAGCCTGCAATTGAAGCTTATGGACTGAACGAAATTTGTTTTCAACAAGACGATGACACCACGACCCACACCACACGACCGACTATGTTTTTATTGCACTGATTTTTATGATTTTTATTCCAGAATGCGTCAATTGGCCACCAATATCATGCGATTTGCCGATGGCCTTTTTTTGGGACATTCGTCAAGTTATCTCCCGAAATGTGCGAAAAAGTGGTCGAAAACTACCTAAAAAGAATCGAATGCTGCAACCAATCTAGAGACTAGGGAAGGGCAAATTGAAAAAATGTATCGATATATATATTTTTTAAGAGTATCGATATTTATTAATTAAAAATATCGATATATCGATGTATCGAACGTATAAAGCTTCAATTATTACCAAATTTCAATACATATTTAAATACATACATAGGGACACACATATTATATGTAATTCCATTATATCTTTTTATTGTTTCATTTTATTTCAAATTTACTGCCTGCCCCTCTATTACGAACGGAACTTTCATTAGCTTAACTTTTATTTAAAAAAAAAAGCAATTTTAAAATTAAGTTTTTGATGTAAGTTATGCGGTCAAAGTTTTCGTTTGAAATCGAGGGACCGGCAGTTAATTCTACAATAAAAAAAAATTTAAAAAAAAGTTATGAAAACAAAAAAATTTTTATTTATTCGCCATATGAAATCTAAAAAAAAAAAATTTATTGGGATTATATAATGCCGGATTATAAACTGCCGGTAAACGAAACTTGTGACACATACTATACAAGTAAACTGTGCAATATTTTATTTTTAATAGGTATCTAAGAACATGCTCAAATAAAAAATAAAAATAAAACAAATTATTTTTTTATTATTAACATTCCAACCTTCATGAGTCTATTTCTGCTAATACGCCATAATCAAGGCGATTCTTTGCATAATTCTAGGAACACCTTTCAAAATATTTTTTCCGCGCTTATTTTTTTGTTGTCATCTCTTAAAAAACCGAGACAAAACGGCAATGCAATCTATGAAAATGTATAATGGAAAAGCCCCGTTATTGTCTTAATATTAATTAAAAAACATATGCAATTCTTAAAAAACAACAGTATTATAAGCAGTAGAGCAACGGTTAAGATGTTGAATTTTATTATAAAGAGATCTTAAAAATATCGAATTCGATAGTCGTAGATAAATAACGATGTACCGATAAATGGGTATTTTTAATATCGGCGATATATATCGATTATAATTTGTTTAAATATCGATATATCAAAATATTGCCCATCCATACTAGAGACGGTCACTTAAATGATAATGACAAGGTCCAAGCAATATAATGAAATAAAAGTTTCATAAAAATCTTAGCGTTATGTGTGTTTTATTTAACTTAACTTTTGAAAACCCGAAAAATGCATAAATAACCCGTTACTTTACTTGCGTGATAAGCTTCTAGTGGCATGGAAAGCTTTTAATGCAAAGCCACCGCAAGTAAAGCCAAAGATTTTATTAGTCAAAATAAGCCGATTTTTTCTAATGGCGCTCACAAAATTAGAAGGAAACTCAGCTTTTCGCATTCTACGGCATCGTACGCTTTTGTGCATTTAACTTGCTTCGTATAATTATATTTATAAAACTTTTTTGACAGCTGCGTTGAATGAAGCGTAGCAGATATCCGGCTTTAGTTGTGAGATCAAAAGAGAAAAAAGCATGATAAGGTTATCTTAGCCGGCCAATTTTGAACATAGTTTTAATTTTCCTATTATTTACACACCGTGCTGACTATTAATGATTATGTGAGCCAAGAACAAAATGCTGGCCAAATTATCGACACACGATAATTGTTCATGTTATTTGATGTGGAGAAAACTTATAGTACGACAACCCATATAAAGCAATAATAACAATGAAGATGACGTTTATTTATATGGAAATATTGCAGTGATGTTTGAACTAAGCATCTGCATGAAACTTAACAATGATGGTCATGAAACTTTCATTACAATTTTGTATTTGCTTCGTTTGTATTCAATAAAATGAATAACTACGAAATGAGAGCAACAAACACACGAAATTTAAGAGACGAGTAAGATGCAGTTTTTTTGTTTACTCAAACAAGAGAATACACAGAAAAAATTTTTGCCAAAAATTTTTTAATTAAATAATTAATTGGTGAACATTAATTTCTTCAATTATTTTTTTTGTTTGCTGCAATTAATTTTTTTAATCAAAACACAAAAATGTAAATATTTTTGTATAAGTTGTGCATTTTTTTAATTGATGCAATTAATTTTTTAATTGATTAAATTTGTGTGGCATGACTCGAAAATACAAATCCGTTAATTGATATGATCAATTCTTTTGCAGGGGCAAAATTAGTAAAAAATTTAATTGTCTGAACGAATTGTTTAATTAAAGTCGATTTTCTATTTTTTCTGTGTATGAATACCAACAACTCTGAAACAAAACAACCACTGAATAAATGTCGAATAAGTTCATGGAAAAACACATTTATTTTAAAGTCAGTATTGCCAGTTGAAAGAAATGAAAAATATTAGGAACGATAAAAAAAACAAAAATAACCATGAAGAGTAAAAATAATAAAAATAATACAAATTTGACTTTGTTTTCAATGGAAATTAATTGTTTTTAATGTAAATTTTTAAACTTCGAAAAAATTTAATTTTATTTTAAAAAACATTTTTAGCAATGTGTTTTGCTTGGAAGTACATAAAAAAGTTGTTAGGAAAAAAATTTAAAGTTAATTTAAAAAATGCTTTACAAATTGCAAGATAACAAAAAAGAAAAAATTACATAAATTTACTAAGTGGCAACATAGCTATTGAGTATTTATATAAAAAAAAATGAGAGAGAGTGAACACTGTAAAACAAAAGTCGTTTCATTGAACAAAGTCTTTGTGTTTAGCATATGAAACGAAATGTGTTTGCTAGTAGCATGAATAAAACAACAGTTTGTTCAGTGGTCTGAAGTTTGTTTGAATACGAACTTCATTGAATAAACATTTCAGTATGTTCATGAATAAAGTTATTCATGCAGCCCTTTAGTTTGACCAAAGCTTACTGAACAAGAACAAAACATCGACAACAGCAGTCTTATCGATTAAAATGCCTGTGTGCAAATGAAATTCTTTTTTGTTTGAGCATAGCGATGGCTTGTCAGGACGGTGTGCAAGGCTGATTATCTTCGCAAAAATTGGGCGCTCATCGAGGTCAATGTAGGGGAAAAAAGGAAAAAAATTACACAAAAAAACTCCAAACTTGCCATAGAGTCATGCTTAGAGGCTTAAAATGTATGTGCGAACTCCCTTAATTTTCCTTTCCCAAAATTTTATCTAAACATAATTGCCCCCCAAAATCCATTCCTTAAAAGGGTTCTCATACTAATACGGCTGTTTAATGAAATTCCTTAATTTGGCCCCTGCAGCGCCTACAATGCCCCTTGACGGCTGAAATTTAAACCGAATCCACTTAATTTTTTATCTCCAACTAACCCGCTATTTTCAATCCTTAAGGAGGCTCCCATACAAAATTATCAATACAGACTACATAGATATATAACATTTTCAGTTTAAATAAAACCTTATTCAAATAAAACGAAACCTTTTCGAAATTTAACGAAACCTTTTTCCGAATAAACGAAACTTTATTTAAAATAAATCAAACTTTATACAAAATTTCACGAAACCTTTTTCAAAATAAACGATACTTTATTCAAATTAAACGAAACTTAATTAAGATACAGCTAAACATGTTTCAAATCAAATTAGACCACTTTTGAAATCTTGTTGGGATCTAGTTTTTTTTGCTAAAGAAGGTGAAAGAGCTCATATTGTTTTGCCAACCCTAAGGAGCAGAAACATGAGTATAATTGCTACGACAGTTAATACTGCCGTTGTTTATCATAAATTTTTTCTGTTTCCACTGTGAATTCCGCCCGTTTCCAAGTATTTCTTCGGGAGCTCTTTAATAAAATTGAAAGCAGCCCACGGCTACAAAACTCATTTCTAATTATGAATAATGCCAGAATCCATAAATCCCAAGTAATATGACATATGGTGGACAATAGTGAATGTACGTTAAAATTTTACCACTTCATTATTAAGTTATTTTACCACTAATCGTAACATAGTTGGTGTCGCCTAAAGCGGCGAGTGAATAAGTTCTTCATTAATCAGTAATGCAAGGCAATACAAAAAACAAATTCCCTACAAAATTTTAAAAATTGTTTAATTTATTTTGAAATATGTTTAACTGTATTTGAATAAAGTTTAGTTTATTTTGCAAAATTTTTCGGTTATTTTGAATAAAGTTTCGTTTAATTTCAAAAAGGTTTCGTTTTATTTGAAAAAGGTTTTATTTAAACTGAAAATACAATATATTGTAGAAAAAGTACCATAACTGGAGTCCAGTCTAGGGGGGTTAAATGTATGGCCGACCTCCATTAGTTTTTTGTCGTAAGCATTTTTTTTAAACAAACTTACTCCTTATCACTACCACTAAGGGAGGCTCCCATATAAATATAGCGATTAAAGGAAATTTTTTAATGGGTCGATTACGGATGCCAGCTGAACTAAAGTTGTGTTGCCAGCAGCGAAATTAGGCAACGCCGCTGATGTTAAAATAAAAAAAAAATTATATTTCAAGATGACCGGCGTTGCCTGATTTCATAGCTGGCAACACCATTTCAGTTCAGTTACCGTCCGTAATCAACCCATAAAGTTGGTTGGTCCCTGCAGTTCCTAGAATTCCACTGGACGGACTAGATATAAGACCAATCACACTTTATTTTTTATCCGCCAATATTTGTTTCTAACATACCAATCCCCTATCTCCATTTCTTAAAGGGGCTCCTAGGGGTGGGCAATAAATATCGATATATCAAAATATCGATATTTAAGAAAATTATAATCGATATATATCGCCGATATTAAAAATAACCATTTTAACCGTTGCTCAACTGCTTACAATACTGTTGTTTTTTAAGAATTGCATATGTTTTTTAATTAATATTAAGAAAATAACGGCGCTTTTCCATTATACATTTTCATAGATTGCATAGTGCCGTTTTGTCTCGGTTTTTTAAGAGATGACAACAAAAAAATAAGCGCGGAAAAAATATTTTGAAAGGTGTTCCTAGAATTATGCAAAGAATCGCCTTAATTATGGCGTATTAGCAGCAATAGACTCATGAAAGTTGGAATGTTAATAATAAAAAAAAAAATTTTTTGTTTTTGTTATTGGAGCATGTTCTTATATATTGAAAATAGAATATTACCACAAATTTCGTTTACCGGCAGTATAAAATCCGGCATTATATAATCCCAATTAATTTTTATTTTTTAGATTTCATATGGCGAATAAATAAAATTTTTTTTGTATACTTTACTTTTTTGTGTAGAATTAACTGCTAGTCCCTCGATTTAAAACGAAAACTTCGTTCGCATAACTTACCTTAAAAACTAAATTTTTTAATTTGTTTTTGTTTTAAATAAAAGTTTCGTTCAAAATCGAGGGACAGGCAGTAAATTTGAAATTAAAAGAAACAATAAAAAGTTAAAATGGAACTACATGTAATATGTTTGTACCTATGTAAATATGTATTGACATAGATATATTAAGTTTTTAAATTTGGTAATAATTTCAGCTTAATACGTTCGATACATCCATATATCGATATTTTTATTTAATAAATATCGATACTCTTAAGAAATATCGATACGATATATATCAATATATTTTTTCAATTTGCCCATCCCTAGGGGCTCCCAATTAAAATTACAATTTATAATGGATAAATTTTGTATTAATAAATTTTGCACAAAATATTCTTTTGAAAACTTCTTTTTAAGGGAAAGGAGTTACGCTCTATTAAGTAGGAGGTTTTCGGGCAATATGAACCTTTCGAAATTAAAATTTTTTTATTATTTCTAAGAGGCACTAAAATTATTTTCCCTTATCCTTATAACACAAATAGCTTATAAGTAATATTTTTACATAGAATTTATTTGGCTTTAAAATATTTTAAGGCAAAGAAGGGATAGTCTTTAAAAAATTAAAATGTATAAATAAATTTTTAATATTATCCAAATACTGAGAAAGTCCATTTTTGATTACCCTGTTCGCTGTGAAATAGTTTGAATAGAGCTGTATTTTTTGGCTCCCGAGGTACCAGTTAACCTTAACTTTCAAATTAATGACATAAATACAATAATCGGTAACCTTAAAAAACCCATTTTTAGCCTCCTTCTCTTAATATTGTCCACAGATTAAAACCGTATTGTCATAGAAAAATAACAATCAAGTATTTTAAAATAAATTATATGTATTTGTGTTTTAAAAACAAAATAAAAGTAGGAAAAATACAGAAACAATAAACTATTTGGGATTATCTAATATTAATTTGCGGATCAATATTTAAAGGTATTACATCAGCACAAACGCAAAATTCCCTCTTCATTATTGTGGTGTGGGTATAAAAATAATCATCAATAAGAAAAAAATCATTGGTTTGATTTTTTAACTAAAAAGTCTAGAATTTCTTAAATGGCCAGTATTTTTATAAAAACGCAATAAACGGGTATTTTTATGTATTCCGATTTAACAGAAAACGTTTTCGAATTATCGCGCTTTTTTTAAATGTTTTATCGTGCATTTTAAAAGAAATACAAATACCTTTAGAAAACTGCGTCACCCTAATACTATCCATAGATCATTGATAACGAATTTCGTCACTTATTGGATGGAGTTAACGATTTGACGTTGTCATCAACAGTCTTAAGTATAATTTTTTTTATCAAATTACTTTTTATTGCATATCGTCTAATACATTGAAATGTTAAATGTATCAAAAATAAATAATTTAATAACTTTTATTATTGTAATAAAAAAATTTATACACAAATGATTAAGTAACTAAGCCATCAAAATATTATAATTATTAATACAAAAAAAATACAACTTTAAATTATATAAAAGTTTAAGTCTTAAGAAATGAAGGTCTACTTAAGCTTTAAAGCCAACAAGCAACATCTAGTCGTATAATTAATATTTATTAAATATGTGTTTAAAATATTACTCATACGTACAGTTGCGCGTATTACAACATATGAATAAATAAAATTATTTTAATTTTAACAAAAAAACAAAACTTTTGATGATTTATTTAAAAAAGTGAGTTAAACTTTTTAACATCAGGTAATTTAATTTGCTCAAGCAGATTTCATTGTCAATTAATGTATTCACACACATATTCATATTTAAATCCACTCAAGAGAAAGTCGCTTTTGTTTGTTTTTGACTTAATTTATTTATACAATTAAAAACGGTTGTTTTTTTTGTAATCCCACAAGTGAATTAACTTTTTTATTTGAGTTTACAAGTCATTAAAAAAAGCATTTTATGATAACGATTAACTTATGCTACATTTCGCTCAAATGTTTTAAAATAATTTAAAGCACGAAAAAAAATTTGTTAGTATCTTTCAACTTTTAGTATTGGTTTTTTGTAGTTATTAAGACCCTTAACGACCAAAAGGGTTTTATATAAAGAATTATTTACTTAAATACTCCGGGTCGTTGGGTATTTATAAGTCAATTTTGAGCTGTTATGTCTACTAAAAACACACTTACTTTCAAGAGACTCACCAGAATAGAACTATTTTGAAGTCAAATTGCTTTTAGTGTGTTTAGCTAAAAAGTGGCGCATATGTTACGTTAATTAGACAAGTTAGTAGTGAGGTAGATAGTCCATCAGTATACAGAAAAAATTATATATGGTCTCTTATCACCAAATGTATACCAAATTCATAATATCAAGCAAACGAGTTGTTGATTTTGTACCTATTACCAAAATGATTATATTGATTACAAAAAATTGTAAAATTTTGAATATTTTTTTCAATAAATGATATTTTTAGTTTTAATAAATAAACAATGTGTTACATTATTTAATTAAATATTGACAATTCACAACAACAATTCTACAAATTTAAATTATTTTATTTTAAACGAAAAAGTCAATTAATATTTTTTGATATTTAATTAATATTTTAATTAAAAATGTATTCCAAAACATTTTAAATAATTTTTTTAATGTTAAAAAACTTTTTTCTGTGTATAAGATAAAAGATAAAAACTCATCACTGATTTATTGTTTGGTATTTTGTTTAAGCTTTGATATCGTTGCAAAAAAGACTCTTTGAGTGTTTGTAGGTAATTCTCATTCCCTCTGTAGTCTTGTTTGCTGATAGCTTTGGCTTTTCTAAAATTATTTAGGAGAACGTTTCCTGATGATCTGGCCTAAGCAACCAGTGAAATGCGCATAGGAACAGCTTATCCTCCAACAATAAATTTCAGTATTTTTTATCAATTATTTAAAAAGGGAATTAAGCACAACAAACAAAATCTTTTAATAAATAATAGTATTCCCAAAAACAACTTTGATAATGAAATATATTTTTTATAAAAAAAGGGCCAAAGTTGATTTGTGGTCAGTTGTTAAATTGAACGTAAAATTAGCAAGCAAATGGAAAGGAAAATTGAGAGCAATCTCGTGGTCAATTAAAAAAGTGTAAAAAAGTGAGAGGGTATAGAAAATTAAATGGAAAGACAAAACTTGATCGTATGGCTTACAAGTAAAGCAAAACATTTAAACAACATTTTATTTTTAAAAGTTCTGTTTAATTATATGATCTCAGAACATGTTTTATTTTTTTATCGTTGTAAAGGTTTTATCAATTAGTATGAATTGTTACGTTTGTTTTATTTTTTTTGTTAATAAAGTATTAAAACACTTGTAATTAATAATGTCTATTTACTCAAGTACCAACTTTTTCTAAAAGTATCGGAAAAAAAATATGTTAATAAAATATGTTATTATTCGACCTTTCCAATTTTTAATAAATAAAAATTAATCAAGCTCGAGGCCAGTCTTTTTTTGTAAATAAATATTATCGAAAAAAAATATGTTAATTTATAAAATTTCTGGATTTTGAATTATTCGATTAATCGATTAATTTTAAAATTTTATTCGTTTAATCGAATTAGTCAAAAATGCAACATATAAATTAATCGTTTAATCGAACAAAAAAAAGCCGATTAATTTAACACCCTAGTTTTAATGCAACGGTCTGGAGGAATACCCTACAAATGCTCCGTGATTAAAGTTAGAGTATAATTTTTAATTGTGTTTATTAATTACACCCACTGAGGGTAATAACAAAACTCTTGGTGTTTAATTCCTAAACGTCTGTATGCATTGTCAATGCATCATTTAAAGCTTTGCAAAGACATCGCTAATTTAAATAATTTGCTAGTTGTGTTTTTTTGCAAATCACCTGCGAAAGAAATGAATTAAGGATTGCCATACTGTGTCAAAGTTGGTACGTGTGAGTTTGGAAGCACATGACATTGTTGCCATGCAAAGCTAAATGCGTTAAGGAAGGAACGCATCTTTGACTTGGCAGACATAAAAATTAACAAATTTCTGGAGCTCGTGGCTGACAAGAGATCCTAGCTGGTACCACGGGTGCCAGTAGCCCCTGGAAGTACGGTTCCAGATTGACTATTGGTGAGGGCTTATCGCGGATCACGTAGTGGTTGTGGATTACAACCAAAGTCACGCGCAGAAGGTATTATTGAAGGCTGGTTTTGAACCTTGAGGGGTAGTGGGACTACTGGCTGCGGTTGCTATTCAACAAATGCTGCTTGCTTCGAAAGCACAGCGAAGGCTAGTTACATAGCTTTAGTTTCTAAATAGTTCACACATGTTTTAGTTTGGTTTCATATGTCATCAGGTGCTTAGACCACCGAGGAGTAAGGCCTACACGGCAGGTACTCACGTTAATCTATTGGTGCGTCAGTTTAAAGTTGACAGGTCTTCCTTCCTCGGAAGGATTGCGGCTTACTAGAGATCCTATCTGTAAGCACGGGAACCAGTACGCACTTAGAACTTCCATCCTTACCGGTTTTTTGTGGCTGTGGTTAATATCCAAAATCGCAGGAAGGGAGATCTTAAAAGGTCAACATTAAGGGCGGATTTTCTAACAATTGTGGGGATATTCGACCAGCTGATGAATCTGTTGACGGTGTTGGTGCTAATCAAAAGAAGCTGCTTTGAACTGCTTTGGAGGTTAGATAGCTTCAGCTCCTAAGCAAGAGAAGAGCGACCTGGCTTCTGACGAAAATTTTCTTTAAGTAAATCAGAACAATGTGGGCCTTAAAGCCCAAATTTGGTTTTAAATTTACGGAAAAAAGCCACAATTCTGAGACAAATTTGAACTCAAGATTTAAAATTTGTAAGCAAAAACATATCCAATATAGATGTTCTACTCGATATAGATATTTGAAAACATTTGTATTTGTATTCAAAATATTCGTTTGATTTTTATTTAATAAAAAAATTTGAACTTAAACCCCTTTCGTCAATATTCCTTAAAACGGCATTTGTTTCGAAATTTTTCAAGTGAATTTTGAATTATGTAAATATGAATAGTTACATGCATTACTCATGGCATTTGATTTGATATAATGAAACACCTGAAAAAATTTAAGAATTTTTTCTGTTGCCGGTGCAAATAATATTTAAATAAATGTGATATTTCATAGGCTTGAAGGCTGTATTTAATTCAAATGGCAAATACTTATGTAAATATGTATGAATATAAGTAAACATTTTCTGTATTTTTTGCTAAAATTTATTTGTGCAATTAATGTTAAAATAACAAAAAAAAAAGTTGGTCAAAACAACAGCTAAAAAAGTACAACAAAATCATTCCCTATACCACCAAATAGCAGTGTTTCTACTACACCGAAAAAATGCCTTATACAAACGGAAATTCTTAAACACTGCGCAACAAATATTTAGTATAACTGATAACCAGGGAAACAAAATATATGCTCTAAGAAATAATTTGAAAATATTCCCTGAAAAGTGTTAAAAATATGCTTTGGGCAAATGCGAACCGATTAGAAAAGAATTTAATTTGCAGTACAATATTTATGCGGCGAATTTAATCTAAATACCAAAATAATTTTGAAAGAAGTTTTTATGGTTTATATGTGAAATTATTGACCGATTCTCACCATTGGCATAGACTTCGTGCTTAGTGCAATGAAGATGTATTTACAAAATTTGATAAAATTATCCACAAAATTGCAACTTGTACTTTGCGCACAAAATTAACATGGATAGACAACGAGCCAGACCGACGGATGGACATCGTTAGATCACTTAAAAAAGTGATTCTGAGTCGGTCGGAATTTTTTCAAAGTAAAGTTTTAGCAAAACTAAAGAAAATAAGCGCTTAAATCCTAAACATTTTAATCCAATTATTTTTATGAAAGATTATTTTATAAGATCTTCTTAAACTATTGAAATAACTTATAAAATTATCTTAAAGTTTATTTTTTTAAAAAATATGTATTACATATTTATAAATTATTATTTTGTTTGTTCGTTATAGTTCAAGAATTGTTATGTTTGTTATGTTATTGGTTTTTATATATTGAAATTACTTAATTTATAAAAAAAAACTTTATTAATCGGTTAACCGATCAATAACAAAATTAACCGATTATTAACCGATTAAACCAAAACCTCGGTTAATTAATCGAGCGATTAACCGATTAAAGAAAAAGGCCGATTAAATGAATGCTCTAATAGATATACAAATTGAAAGTTTAAAATAACATGTATCTTTAAAGACAACCCGCTTTGGATTACAATGAATTATTTATATTGAAAACAATAATAAAAATATAAAATTTGTTTTTGTCTTCAACACACTTAAATACACTAAATAAATGTTTTTGTCGACATTATTGGCCTGGTAGTAAGTGTTCCAGCGAACGTAATAAAAAACAGATATTACAAATAATTATATTATTATAATATTATCCAGGGCTGTGGAGTCGAAGTCGTTGTGTTTGTATGGGAGTCGGAGTATCTACAAAAACTCGAGACTCCGACTACAAAATTTTTCGGTATTACACGTGCATAAAAAATTCAAAGCATTTTTCAAATTTTTTCGAAAATTAAAATTCTTTGAAATTGGCTTATATTGTTATTTAATTTATGACAAAAAATATGTATTAAATGTATTGAATGAACTAAGTACTAAAATTAAATATTATAAAAGTGTGTAATAATTTTTATTTATTTTGGTTATTTAAGAGGTTTGTGATTTTTTTAAGGAATGGGGGTAATTCAATACGCTCTGCTGAATTTCTAAAATTCCAGTCATTCACGTGTTGAGGAACGGAATTCCCGCTATTTTTAAATAAAATTTGTTAACCGTCAGCACTGAAATATGTTTAAAATTTTATAGAATTAGTGTTGCTGTAGTGCTCAAATACTAATTCAACAAATTTAAATTTGGAAAATTGTGAACGTAAAACCAGTGGTGACAACTCTTGGGACACTAAGCTCATGAAAAATTTGAAAAACAATCTAAAGACCGCAAAACTGAAAAAAGTAAGAATTCAGAGTTGGATTTAGACGTTAAAAATTTCAGCGGTTACAGTCACAGTCGGAACTAAGACTAATTTTTGACGACTCTACAGCAGTGATATTATCTTATATATATAACGGCGGCATGAAATATAACCTTCCAAAAAAATCATTATGAAATAAAGCCCAAATATATTTTTTGAGGGGAACATTTCGTTTTTTAATTTATAACGAAAACGTTTTTGGTCGATTTTTCTTATTCTTATTTTGACAAATTCTTCAATGAAATAGTAAAAAATAACCGTTATCTAGTTAAACAACTTTTGAAGCTTTGATATTGTTACAAGTAAGACCTGTCATTTTATGGTCTTACTTGTATAATATTTTTAGCTTTTCTAAAGTCTTTGGAAAAAGTTTCCTGAGTAGCTGGCCTAAGCAACCAGTTAAATGCGCATAGAAACTAGCTTTCCCTCAACAATAAATTGCAGTGTTTTTGTCAAAAATAAAAATTTTGTTTTCAGTAATTGATATATTTAATTTATCAAAACCCCGAATTCAAAATCCCAAGTTCAAAATCGCGAATCGCTAACTGAAGATTCGCAGCATAGCAGGTCTTCGGCCGACAGCAAGTATTTTCTCCTCTTTGGTATAACAAACAACGTCTTCGCTAAGAAAAACAGATAAAAAGCTTGTCGTATATATGTCGTTTACCACAATAATAATTCAAATTTCTAAAAACGATTGGTTTTCGACTACTACAACAAGACTCATAATAAGGCCGTATATGTTTTCTTAACGTGCACTATTAATAAACACGCCAAAAAGTAATAACTGCAAACTGTTTTGCTTATGCAATTTTTTAAAAACAAAAAAATACAAACGACCTCCTCTATACATGTGCATATATATGTATGTGTTAAAGCCAATGCGTGTAAGTGGAGATCTGTGTGTAGTGTAATTAACAAATGACACGCCTTTTTTTAAATGTGTACATTAAAAGGCGTAATGCAGATATTAACACACATACAAAGGCGTAATGCAAACAAAGTAACACAAACAAATAACGAAATGCAACGACACATCCATAAACAATGTTAAATGCGTAAATATATTTGCAGTAAGTACTTATTGCATGAGTGTAAGTAAAAACACATTGACACACTCGCCCGTAAAATACCAAACAAATAATTTATACTTTACAGACTGAGATCAGTTCAATTAAAATGTTTGTGTTATTAAAGCAGATCTCTATATAGTGCAATTTTGGCCTGCAATTCACTATTTTATAAAAAAAACCATTATTTTAAAACTATATATTAATACACAGAAAAACAATCTAAAATTTGTAATACAATTTTTGGACAATGTATTAACGAATATAACGCATTTAAAAAAATGCTTAATTGAAACATTTTCTTTTGAAAATTTTAGTTTTATGAAGAATTTCAAATTATTAGCAGGAAACGTGTTTCCCAAACAAATTTAGAAAAACCAAAAATATCAGTAAATAAGACTACAGAGGAAATTAGAATTACAAACACTAAAAAGTCTTATTTGCAACGATATGAAAGCTTCAACAAAATTCCAAATTAAAACAGTGTGTTTATCTTTTCTAACATACCACCAGGCATGGCAAGCCGATTTATCGGCATTTTGCCGATTTTTGCTCCAAAATGCCTATTTTTTGATAAACACTTAAGCCACGGTAACGTGTAATTTATTAATTTTTGGGCAACTTTGGAGCACTTGTCATAACCTATACGGCTGTAGGAAAAATCGCCCAAAGAAAAATGGCCCAAAAAAAAAATGAAAAATCGCCCAAAAAAATGGCCCATTTTTTTGGGCCATTTTTCATTTTTTAAATTTCGTCAAAATCTTACATACTATTTGCCTAAATCATTCATTATCATTATAAAAGTAACGGGACATATTGCAAAAAGTTATATTCTGTTTTGCGTAATTGATTATAACTATGCAGTGATTAATTAATATTAAGCTATCGAAGAGTGCACAGTGGACATTATGACACTTTCAAAAGTGTCATAACGTCCATCAAAGAAATGTCGTAGCGTCATTTTTAAAATTTCGTCAAAATCTTACATACTATTTGCCTAAATCATTCATTATCATTATAAAAGTAACGGGACATATTGCAAAAAGTTATATTCTGTTTTGCGTAATTGATTATAACTATGCAGTGATTAATTAATATTTAGCTATCGAAGAGTGCACAGTGGACATTATGACATCAAAGAAATGTCGTAGCGTCCGCGGACTTTGCAAAGTGTCATAATGTCCACAACTTAACTTATAATGAAAAATATTAAAATGTGTAAAATTTGTTTTGAAATAAAACTTCTTTGCACAGCCGGCCTTCGGCCGGGCGCAAGGATTTTCTCCTCTATGGTATAACAAATACCGGCTTCGCTAACTAAAGCTTCTCTGCATAGCCGGCCTTTGGCCGGGCGCAAGGTTTTTCTCCTCTATGGTATAACAAACACCGGCTTCGCTAAGTAAAGCTTCTAAAATCTGCCTTGTTTCCAAACGAAAGCCGACTATGCAGAGAAGCTTTAGTTAGCGAAGCCGGTGTTTGTTATACCATAGAGGAGAAAATCCTTGCGACCAACAGTGTTTTCGTTATATATTTAATATATACACCCAGAGAAAAAGCAGCAAAACCATTTTTAAAATTTTTTTTTTACCATATTATGTTTCATATTATGGTTAAATTAGTTTCTTTAAAAATAGTTTTGTTGGTTGGGACCATAATGAAACATGTTTTTTTCTCTGCGTGTATGCAGATCATTTTTTTGTATTTAACTTCTTTAGTAATTATGGACCTAATGACACTTTTGAAAGTGTCATAATGTCCATTTGCAAAGTGTCATAGTGTCCATGGACGTTATGACATTTTCAAAAGTGTCGCAGTGTCCATGGACACTATGACACTTTTTGGAGTGTCATAACGTCCATGGACACTATTTTTGGGCCCTTTTTCGTTTCTTTTGGGCAAAATTTCATATTTAACTTTTTGGGTCATTTTTCATCTTCTGTTGGGCGATTCTTCATTTGGGCGATTTTTCATTTTTTTTTTTTTGCCATTTTTCTTTGGGCGATTTTTCCTACAGCCTATACAACCAAATATAAAGCCTTTTTTCAACTGTATATACTAATTTTACTTCAAACGATTAAAAAATTAATGTGCTGTTTTCACAACATAAGTGATTGAACGTGTAGTAAAATGCATATGAAAAACACTCAGTTTTCTTAGCGTTTTTCATATAAATTTAACTACACGTTCAATCACTTGTGTTGTGTAAACAGCACATATATTTGCTTAACGGAATTTATGAACACAAAGAATTTTCTGCATTTTAATGATTAGTATTTTGGCTTATTGGCTAATGAGTTACTATCAAAATCAACACTCAACAAAAGCGAAATTACCAAAATTGTTAATAACTGTATTAATTTTTATACAGAACTTGCAAATCAAATATTAAAACGTTATGATTTGAAACAAAAATCTTATAAATCTTTAAATATGATAACCCTAAAAAAATTATGAAAAAGGAAAATATTTATCTAAGGAAATTCTGAAAAAGTTCCCCAGCTTTATTTCTGAAAAAGAAATACAATTTTTAGACTCTGAATTTGAGAGTTAAAATTTTTAAATTTGTAAGAAGATTTAGATCGAATTTAACTAATATTTGCAAACTTTTTGGCATTTTTTTCTACAGATTACTTAAAATTTAATGATGCAAACTGTTTTGATGTTGATATTTAAATGGATTTTATTAAACTATCAAACTCAAATATGCATCTGCAAAATATTTGTTAAAATAAAATGTTGAAAAAAAATTTTCAACTATAAAAATAATTTTAACCTAATGCACAAAATTTTTTTAAATTAACTACAATTTATTTATAAAAATATTCTTTTTTTTATTTATTTTTTTTTTGTTTTTATATGGGTAATATATAAGTTAATGCTGAATTATTCTGTTTTGTTATTTTTTGTGTTAATAAGTATGTGTTTTATTGTTCTTAAAATGGATATTTTAAATTTGCCGATTTTTTTAATTGAAGTTCCGATAATGTTTTTTTTTTTTTTTTTTTTTTTTTTTTTTTTTTTTGAAAATATCTGGCACCCCTGCATTCCACACTACAATTTTAAGGGCTTTAATCCAAATGTTCATATTTTAAGCAAGCTTTAAGTTCATTAAATTTAATTTTCATTAAATTATTTTTATGAAAAAATATATTTTACAACATGAAATTAATTAAAATTTATTGACAATTTTTCATTCTTGACTGACAGGGGAATTAAACCCACGTTCACGGACAGGTTGATTTGGCCTGTTTCAATAGCAACCACACTATATCCTTAGAAAACTCACCGCCATTGATGACGGCTCGCAGTCAATAGCTAAACATCAATCTTTAAACTAAATTGGTGTATAATTTTTTTTGAATTTGCTATATTTAGACAATTTATAAAAAAATTTGCGTTTTTTTTAAATTTTTAAAAAATTGTTTGAATAATTTTCTATTTATAAATAATTTTTCGACAATAAAATATTTAGGAAAACTTTTTAAAAATATTAATTTTTTTTCAAAAAATTTTAAATTTATATATAAAATTTTGCAAAAACGCATTATTAGCTAGTTTAACTTGATACAATCCTTTTATTTCAAATAAAATAAATATTATACGACGTATTGTCTGAACAACAACTGGGAAAAAATTGCAATATCAAAAAAATAAAAATAAATAAATGGTTATTATTTCATTAAAATACGGCAATTTCAAAAATAACAGCAACAATAAAATAAACACAATAGGAAGACACAATAACAACAAATAACCAACAACAACAATTATGGTGAATATAAAAAGTAAATTGCAATTCAGAGATTAAAATTAAAATTTAAAATAAACATTAATACAGTTACACACACCCAATCACACAACCACCCTCGCACATGCACAATTTACGCCCACTGTTTTGCATTTTCAGATGAACAAGATCCTCTTAAGTTTTGTATGAGTCCGGTGGGCGAGAAAAATACGTAAAATATTTAATTTAATGAATAAAAATTTAATTTTTGTAATTTATTGAAATCATCTTTAATACTCATTATGCAGTTCTATATGAACATTAGGGTGGACCGTCTTCACAATTCTTTTGCGAATTTTAATTTCACATATTCTCAGATACATGGGAAAAAATAATGAAAAAAAATGTGACCAAATTTTAGTCCTCTACCGCAGCATCAATCACACAGGTTTTGTGTTACTTTAATCTATTAAAAAAAAAACGACACAGTTGTATACGACAACGACAACCACAATAAGGCTGAATATTTTGAAAATTAGATAAAATCTATCGATTTGTGAAACATCATAGGATGCAAAACTAAAGAGTTTTTAAGTGGCGGCATGAAATAACCCCCCAAAATATAACGCCCCAAAAAAAATATGAAATAACCCCCCAAAGTGTGGGGCGTTATTTCATATGCAATAAAACCCCAATTTCAAAAATGAAATAAACCCCCAATGAAATGAAATAACTCCTAAAATCAAAATGAAATAAGTCCCCAATATTTAGGGACTTATTTCATATGAAATAGTTCCCCAATTCCAGAAATGAAATAAGACCCCAATATAATACATATTGTTCAGTTTTGGTTGGGCGCAAAGACTTTTTCCTCTATGGTATAACAAACACCGGCTTCGCTAACTAAAGCTTTTCTGCATAGCCGGCCTTCGGCCGGGCGCAAGGATTTTCTCCTCTATAGTATTCCAAACACCGGCTTCGCTAACTAAAGCTTTAATGCATAGCCGGCCTTCGGCCGGGCGCAAGGATTTTCTCCTCTATAGTATTCCAAACACCGGCTTCGCTTACTAAAGCTTTTCTGCATAGCCGGCCTTCGGCTGGTCGCAAGGATTTTCTCCTCTATAGTATTCCAAACACCGGCTTCGCTAACTAAAGCTTTTCTGCTAACCCGGTCTTCGGTCGGGCACAAGGCATTAGTTAGCGAAGCCAGTGTTTGGAATACTATAGAGGAGAAAATCCTTGCGCCCGGCCGAAGGCCGGCTATGCAGAAAAGCTTTAGTTAGCGAAGCCGGTGTTTGAAATACCATAGAGGATAAAATCATTGCGCCCGGCCGAAGGCCGGCTATGCAGAAAAGCTTAAATTAGCGATTCGGGATTTTCGAATTCGAAATTATAAAGTTCGGGACTTAGAGATTCCGATTTCTGAAATTCAGGACTTAAAAATAATCCCAATTTTTTTAGGATTCTGAAATTATAGTTTTTGATACTTAGTCCCTTTTTTATGTTTGGTAAACGTATGCAGTGAATATAACAAAACACAATTTGTTATCATTATGACTTTTAAAATATGTAATTTAAAAATTAAATAAGTCGCCAAAATATTTTTAGGGACTTATTTCATTTCAGATTTTTGGGGAGTTATTTCATATGAAAAAAACCCCCAATTGAAAAAATGAAATAACACCCCAAAAAAAAGAAAAAACCCCCCAAAAATCGTTTTTGTTGTTCTCTGTACAAATTTTTGGGGGGTTATTTCATATTTTTTTTGGGGCGTTATATTTTGGGGGGTTATTTCATGCCGCCTTTTTAAGTTGTTATAACTCAGTACACTCAAAATATCCATTATTTTTTACATTGAAGGTCAGTTTTGAGATGAAGCTCTGAGGCCAATTTTTGAATTTCTAAGTTATTGCTATATCTTAAATAAAAAAAAACATTAACTTATTTAGTTTTTTTTAGTTTCTTTGCTTATTGGCGTACATTTTGGGCACGCTTCACCTGATTAAAAAATTTATACACTGTTAAATAGATATTTTGGTATTTTTTCAGCAAATATAACAATTGTGTTGATCGGATAAAAATGTAGTGAGTTACAGGCCGTAAAATATGAAAAGAGATTGTTTACAGACGTTTTTAAAAAACTATAATTTAAAATTACTCTATTAATATGAAAAACAAAATGAACTGAAAATATGTTTTTCGAGCTGTATTTCAAAAATAATTTTGTGACGTTCACATGATGTGCAAAATTTATAAATTATGACCAAAATTAAGAAAGTAATGTCATTAAGTGGAAAAATTCGATTTTCTTCACACAAAATTGCTTTAATTCAGTTTTTTTATTAAAATAAATTTTGTATGGGAAAAATCGACTTTTTTACTTAATTGTGTATAACTTTCCTTTTTTTGTCAGATCTCCTTGATTTTAAGTTTTCTTTATGCAGCACTCAAATTGTATTATACGTGAATGCTAAAAGGAAATAATGCATACAATTTTCCATATTAATGAAACAAATAAAAATAAAATGTATAAAATTACTGCAACTTCCCACCTGGCTAAAAATTTATTCGGAAAAATTAAAAAAACATTTTTTTGATGGATGTAGCGTTCTGGAGGTAATTTAAATTTATTGGAAGACTTTTTTTCTTAAAACACCTCCACCCTAATGAACATATTTTAAATTTACTCAAGTAATTAACGTTATAAGGATATTTAAAAAATTTATTGAAGCATTTTATTACTCGCATGCCACACAATGTTTTGTTTGGGCTTAAGCTCCTTCTGACTTGATTAAGAATAATTCAAAATACACGCAGCAGCATTGTGGTACCAATTAGACATATAGTTTATCATTTCGTTACCGATTTTTTTTTTCGTTAACGATAATAAATGTATTGTTAACCGTTAGAAAATAAATTGTAAAGAATCCAATTTTCAATACAAAAAAGTAAGAAAGTGCAGTTGACCTTACACCACAGTACTTGTGACCCATGGGCGATCATATTTCCGTGTGTTATGAGGTAAAGATTCAGATAAAAGATTTTTGTGCCAATAACTCGCATGGCGTATCGACAGTAAAATATCGCCGATACCGATACATCGGCAAACGTGAAGTATCATCGATATATCGGTATGGGTATTTGTATTCGTTACATCTCTAGCTATAATACTACAAAAAATTAAAAATTTTGTTTCATCGGTTAATCGAAAATAGCCAATTTTAAATTAACCGATCAGTTAATCGGGCAGCAATTGTATATAATTATTGTATTGTATATTCTGAAATGACGTTATGGTAAATTCAAATGATGTCTTTTAAAGAGTTGAACATTCTATCGATTTAAAATTAAATAATTTTACACAAAAACTTGTTTTGATTTGAAGGCTATTTAAGTACCATTGGACCGTTAATTGGGTTCCGGTTACGTGAATGCTTGGAATTACCGTATTGGAATTACTGTATCGTAGCATATAAATAACAACAACATATATAGACAACAACCACACTAATTTTGTTTTTTTTTTAATTATACGCTCATAATATATACATACACTCACATTGAATTTTTATTATTACAAAAACTTAAAAATATATTGTGTTCTAGAGTGGCTCGGTCCCCACGCAAAAAAAATTGAGCCAGTCACACCCTAAGGTTAAAGATTAGTTGAAAAGTATTCCAGAAAATTTTTTTTAATTTTTTTTAATCTGGATACAGCCGTTTAAGTTTTTTGTAAACTACGCCGCCATTTAAAGTCCGATCATAACATATTGCATATTGTTATTCATGGCTTGTCTATGGCTTAATTTTGCCTTGGAGACTTTTTAATCCGACATCAAATTCTGGGCGCCACTGATGCCATCTTGGATCGTACCCACCAATGTCCAATTTTTTGCATGGGCAAGAAAGCCCTTCTAAAACTATGTACTTCCAGCTTTTATTGTATTCACTTTTATGCCACGGCCCGCAATTAGGCCCCTTTTTTCTTTACATATATACTACATTTCACTTTTTATTTTTTTATATATAGTGCAGCCGTTTTAAGCATCGTTTCGGATATCATTATTAATGGCTTTATTATGGCATCATTTGGTGACTTTTTAAAAAATGCCCCAAAACAATCAAAAATTGGTCATTTGAAAACAAAATATTCAACAATTTAAAAACAATTGTATTAACAAATACAATAATCTTAAAATTATAATCGGTACAGCTCAAACACCATAGTATTTACAGACGAACTTTCGATATTTTGCCCAATTTAGAAACGATGGGCAGAAATGGGCTCACAGAAACAAAGCTGTGTTATGAAGCTAAAATACATTTAATAGTTATTTGTGGCGAATATTATCTAGATATTAACATCCATATGAGATTTTTTGTCTTAAAGGCATTTCAGGGAAATTGTTTATTAACGTTAAAATTTAAAAGGAAGTTAAAGCTTTTTATAAATAATATGAACCAATCGAAAAAAATTTTATTTGCAATAAAATATTTTTGCGTCGAATTTAACCTAAATACCAACACAATTGAAAATAGCTTTTATGGTTATTATGTGAAATTATATACCGATTCTCACCATTTACACAAAGTTAACATGGACAGACACCCAGCCAGATGGACGGATAGACATCGTTAGATCACTTTTAAAAGTGGTTCTGAGTCGATCGGTATGCTAAAAGATTGATCCAGATTTATGTGTACTACATCGCCAAAAACGTATATAATTGCTTTTTCCTTACTTTTTACTTATGCATAAAATTTTAAAGTTTAAAATTGCATTTATCTTTAATGACAACCTGCTTTGGCGTACAATTTTAGAACAAAAATTAAATGTAGAATTTTGAAAACAATAAAGAGCGAAAGCTCTTGTACGCATTTAAAATATTCAACATATATCAGAATATGAACTTAAAAGAGAAAAATATGGGCTGTGAACTTAAAAAATGCTGCAATATGCTATTTTAACTAAATAATGCAAAAAATTCTGTAAAGGGTAAAATATGCAAAAATATGCACTAACAAATCGATGCCAAAATTTGTAAAAAGCTCTGAAACGGTTAAATATATTGTTTATGCCTTCATGGGTCGCACAAGGAAAAACATGCAATTGCATATTTATGGTTTCCCTGGTTATTATCCCCGTGGGTATATGAAAATACACACAGGACGAAAATGTTTTTGATAAAGAAATCAAAATGTATTTGACTTGAAATTTAAGTCCTAAAAATAAAGATTTATTTCCATAATAGAACTGCAGTCCATTTATAAATCGTAAGGCTGTGACCAGAGCCTTTTACACATGCCACTGTAAGTTCGAAAAACTCAACACAATCACAATTTTTTACTAATACACCCACATTTTTCGCAATGGCAGCTCCAGTGGCAAATAAATTGCATGCGAGTGGAAAATTGGCACTTGCATACCACTATATGTCAAAACGATTAGCAATGTTACCCTGTTAACAATGTAATGTAAATTTACTGGATTATTGTCGAATTGTAATTAAAGTTTCAACTGTTAAATGTATTATTATCATTCATTTTTTGAAAAGACCATTAAAAAAGCAAGTTTATTAATTATAGAGCATTAATTTTGCTAAAATAATGCTTATATAAATAAATGTAAGCTATTTCCCCAAAACTAAAACTATGTAATTAAGTCGGTAACTCTTTTTTGTTTTCTGGTACTTTTTTTAATTTGAGAAGTAAGCAAATTATCTCAAGTTGACGCTTCGACGACATTTTTAAAATGAACTGGCAGTGGCACGTATAAACAGAAAAGCAAATGGCATGAGATTCGACTATTTCGAACACTTTTTGCGCACTTCATGCGCATGTGGTTCTGACGTAATTTTGACGTCATCACACAACACGCAATGCTTATTGTGGCTTTGCATTGACGTCAAAATTACGTCAGAACCACATGCGCATGTGGCTTTTTACATGCCGTGTACTAGAGGCTTAAGTAACTGGGCATTCACACATGAAAGTAGTTTCTTGAAAGTCGCAATACACTCATACTTTTTCACTAGCACATTTACATTTTTCTACTTTCAGTCCAACTTTCAGCTAGCTTTCATTTAAATTTTCAAGAAAGCGATTTCATGAAAGTAAATGACAATAACTAAGCAGTGTTACCAATTGAAATTTTTTTTTTTTTCGTATATATAAAGAATTTTAATATATTTTTTCAACTAAATATTAAGAACACAATGATTCTAATTATAATTTATAAATATAATGAAAACTAATAAAAATAAATATTATTTTGAACGAATGCCTGAAGTTCGGCGTGAATAATTGGCTCGGCAACTCTTAAGCTTGAAATAAGCAAAGCATTAAGAGAAGAAGAAGAGAAATTTTTGGTAGAAGTTTGCCCTTTGACGCCATTTTGAAAATGAAATTTCACTTTCATGTAAATTTTCATGAAAGTTTATTATTTTTCTGTGAAAATTTTGGTGATAATTCGTATACACAGAATTTTCATGAAAGTACTTTCATGTGTAAATGCAGCGTAATATAAATTTTGTCATTTGAAAAGTCAGAAAATTTTAAGAATAGATTGTCATAGGATCATTTTTAGGGCCTAAACACCAAACACAAAATTATAAATTCTCCAATTGACCAAATAAAAAAATTCTAAAATGAATTTTCTCCAAGAAAAACCAAAATATTTGAAAAGAATGCAAAAAAGAAAATTTTTTAAAATCTGATAGCAGTATATAGAAACAATCTGAGTACTGGGGTTGTTGCCAAATCAGTCAAAATGTGAAAACCCAAAGAAGTTATTTTGTTTAAACACTAAAACAAGTTTAAATATAGTTTTAGTATAACTTCAATTTCTTTTAATATTTAAGAGTTTGTATACTAATTAAAAAGTATTCGCATTAACATCAGTTTTTTTCCTTCCATAAGTTATTAAATTAAGTTTAATAGTTTTTTAAAAACTGTATTACTTTTATTACTGTTTTAATTTACTGCATATTTAAATTAAATTTAAACAATAATTAAAGCGTTTACCATAAAATTGTTTTCTATTATTATAAAATGGATATTTTTATTAAAATATTTATTTACTTTGCATATTAATTTAAAACTCGCTATTTATTCATTTGGCAATTAATTTATTGTTATTGTAAAGAAAACGCATATAAATCATCAAAACTAAAATTAATTAAAAAACACAAAAACAGCAATTTGAGTTGCAAAAAATAGTGATTCAAAATTAAATATGAATATATTATTTAAACAAAGAATTAAAAAAAAAATACATATATAAATAGATACTTAATAGATTTAAAAAATGCTTTACACAAAGAATTAAGTTCTGAAATAAAGTTTCGAAATTATTAAAGTTAAATTTTACATTTACAAACTACCTTTGTACATTTAAAATCAACGTTGATTTTACTATATGATTATTATGAATGAAAGCTTGAAGTACTTTAATTATCTAGTTCCGTTAAAATTTAAATTTTCATGAATTATACTCACCTCGAATAATATCGTAAATTTGACGTAAGTTGGCCGCACTGCAATTTTAATACTCGTCGCAATTTTTCCAATTGTCAATTGTAGCGAACTTTCGTTAACTTTACGCTGGCAACAACTTGCCTTCATGTTTGTAACCAGTAATTTTGCTATTCCTTTTTTTGCATCAGAGCGAATAACATCAACCACTACCCAGCAGTGCGGATAACTTACGTCAACCTTGCGATTCTCTGGAAATTACATTTTTTGTTGTACCCAACCGTATGTACATAAATTAAGTGAAAAATTGAATTGTAATAAACCCCATATTCGGAAAAAATTACTAAAACTTCTTTTTTCACTTTTTACCCTTAAATCAATCTACTATAATTACTCCGCTGGAGCACTTATAGTAATAATCTTCTTTTACATAGCCCACCGTTTAAGTCTCAGCGGCCCCCCCCCCTTTTTTTGCTCTATCTGGAAGAAGATTATTTAGCACTGGTGTCAACCCACACGCCAGTACAATAGGTAAGGATGCCATAAACTACTAGAATCGAGGGTTCGAATTAAACATAATGAAACATTTTTTTAGAAATTAAAGGCCAAGGCGAATTCACTTTGCGGGTGGAGTTTTACCACAACTAAAATACTTTTTTCATACTTAAGGTGGTTTTAGACGATATGTATTTAGCATTGTGCTTGTCAAATTTCCCACTGCAAAATGCATACATGTCCTGTAAAAGCCAACAAAAATACAGCTCTGTAAATTTCAGCTCGAATTTACAGTGTAAAATTTTTCAATTTGAACGTGTTCTATTTTGAAATGACAAAGCGTCACTTAATTATGGCGGCAAATATACATTTAAGTCAATTCATTTAAACATATTCTTAAAAAAACCCAAAATTTGAAATTAACAGAAATACAATTGAAAGTGAATAGAAATAAAATTCAGTATATAATTTGCTGTTGTGAACCATTTAAGAATATGTCCAAAGAAATTGGAAACGATCGTGTGAGAGCAAAAATTATAAGTCTTCTGTATTTGTCAATTTTGCCAGACATGTGCAGTTGTATGGGAACTTTACATTTGACAAGGCCACGGCAAAATACATCTCTGGTAAAAGTACCTTTAAAGAAATAAATGTCCAAAGTTTTTTATGTTTTTTGACATATCAACCAACTAAAGCAATAATAAAAAAAAACATATGAATTCGTCTTGTTAAAAGCGAATTAAGTACCCAAAGCTCTTACAAAGTTACATTAGAATGAAATCTAGTTCATTTGATTGGAAGCCTTCCTCAAAATCTTGTAAGTTAAACGGCCTATTAAGTATTTTGACGAAATGCTTTCCTGATGTCATTATTGTTTGTAATTTTTCAAAGAGCAATAGCAACTTTTCATGTCAGGGTTGTATTTACTTCAAAATACTTAAGACTTGTATTATAGTGTAAAACTTCCTTAAGTACTACTATATTTTGTGTAGATTTCGTCAAAATCTAGTCACGAAGTAAATTTTGTTTTGTATAGGAAATCTAGTCAAAAGCAACTTGTTTTTTCTCGAAATCTCTTAAATACTAAATTTTGTTGCAGTCTAAGCGGGCTTTTAGAAAAAAGACTTATGATCAAGGACCGGAAAACGTTTTTTTAATTTGTTTTTTTTTAATATTTATCATTGAAGTTGAAAAAATATGTTAAACTTTACTAAAATAGAAAATATATGCGCAATTCCATGTCAAATCGACCAAGAGTGGGTCCCGACCCCTTTCGATTTGAATGAAATTTGGTGAGAAGGTACCTTTCATCCTATAAGGAACATATATTAACGAAAAAAAAACTAAAACATTTATTTTTTTTTTTTTTTTCAAAAGTTACGTCATATTCAAAATGTCATAACTTCGCCGAATTAGCCGAATGTGTTGAGTTATCTTTTTCAAAACCTCAAAAACTACTTCACATACGAAGATGATTTGTATGTTTTTTTAAAGCGAATACTTGGGGCTACAAATAATAACGGGTGGTTACATTTTAAGGGCCAATGTTGAATATGAACCACACCTAAAAGTCAAGTTTTTTTCTGCATTTCATTTGACATTTCTCAATTACAGGCTAACTCAATTCACCTCAGTGGATTCGTCAATAAGCAGAATAGCCGCATTTGGTCGAATGATAATCCAAGGGTGATTGTCGAAAAACCAATGCACCCACAAAATGTGACTGTTTGGTGCGGTTTATGGGCTGGCGGCATCATCGGGCCGTATTTTTTCCAAAATGAGGCCGGTCTGGCAGTTACTGTGAAGGGTGTTCCCTATCGTGAGATGATAACGAACTTGTAATGGACCGAATTGGAAGATATGGATGTGAACGACGAATGTGGTTTCAACAGGACGGTGCCACTTGCCACACATCTTGCGCGACAAATTCAATGGCCGTGTTATCTCACGTGGTGGCGATGTCAATTGGCCGCCAATATCATGTGATTTGACACCACTTCTTTCTTTGGGGTTATTTAAAAGAAAAGGTGTACCAAGCCAGCAACAATTCAAGAGCTAAAGGATGAGATAATTCGGTACATCAGCGTCATCGAAAAATTGGACCATCGGATGGAGGTGTGCCGCCGTGGTCGCGGCGGTCATTTGGCTGATATTTTGTTCTATACATAATTTAACCATACCAATATTATCATAATAAAAAGAAATGATAATAATTTCCTAACTAATTTGTGTTTTATTCAAAATCAACCTATGCCCTTAAAATTTTACCACCCTTTATATAAAAAAATTTTTAAAAAAAAATTTTATATCTACAAAATATTAAATTTTTAAAAATGGACTAAGTCAAAAACCAAATTTTTTTATATACAAAGTCAAACTATTCTTTAAAAATCCAGAAACTTTAGAGCAGGTGTTTTTTTTTCTTTTTTAAAATATGATTTTTTTTCTTTCGCAACCTGCAAAAAAAATAATCTTAAAATGAAATTTAAATATTGTTTTTGAGCAATAAGGATTTATTAAATCTGATTTGTTTGATTTAAGGTGTTTAAGAAAAAGGAAAGGAACCTTTTCACCAAATTTCTTTCAAATGGAAAGAGGTCGGGTTCCACTTTTGGTCGATTTGACATGAAATTACCCATATATAAAAAAAATTCAATTAATATCACTTAAAGTTCCAAATAATGAAGTTCTTTAATTAAAAGTTTTTATAGAAGAAAACAAATTTTAAAAAAAGTTTTTTTTTGTACATTGGAAAATTTCAATTTGAATATAGAATCCTACGTAGCTCTAAGTGCAAACGGTATTGAAAAAGGCTTATTGTGCAATAAATACCTTAAAGCATATATGGACAACGTCCAGCGCCATCACTACTCATTACATTAGATGAGGAAGACTTATTGTCACACTCACCCAGCTCTCATCGAAAAAACCAAAGTTCCATGCTTTTTTAAAAATGGATCAAAAGGAATTTGTCACCACTATTATTAAAACGGTAAAGGAAATGCATATGCCATTTCGAGTTTTTGATAATGAAGCATTCTGAAACCTACTGCAATATAATAATAATAAATTCATGAACGAAATGCCTATTTAGCTTATTGTTTATTTTACTATTTATTTATTTACTTGATACTAAAACTATGTATATAAATATTAAGTTAATATAATGCGAGTTCTGGTTGCCAATTCCATCGGCGTTTACGTTAATAATTGTCATTGCTTATTGTCATTAACTTTAAAATATTGATACATTTTTTTGCTGATTTTAGTGCATTAATGTGCTGTTTTCACAATACAAGTGATTGAACGTGTAGAAAAATTTATATGAAAAGCACTCAGTTATTTGAGTGTTTTTCATATAAATTTTAGTACACGTCCATTCACTTGTGTTATAAAAACAGCACATAAGTTCTTATGAAAATAAATTTAAAATGAAAAAAGTGCTTTTTTTGTACATTAAGAAAATTATTTGATTTTAATTTCTTTCATGTTCAAAAATATATTAAACTTTCAATATAAATATCTTTTTTTATTTTTCTTTTCTGATGAAAAATAAATAAATTTTGTACGTAAGAATTTTTTATTTTTCAATGAAAACTTTTTTTTAAAGTTTTCGTTTCTTAATTTCTGATGCCTGCTTATGATATATGTTTTTAAGCTTAAACTCTTTTCTAGTGGTTTCATACTTGCCAATTCGTAATTAAGAGATTTTAAGGCATTATTTTGCAAGTGTTGCCGCTTAAACAACAGACATAGCTGGATCTATATAGGACACTACAAGAACCCAGATACATCAATACATATAACCAAAATTTTTTTAATATCGAAAAATTATTATTTATTTCCAACCTTGATTTTCACAACATTTTAAGGAGTTTTCTTTGCAATTCTATAGTTTAATCGTTAATCGGTTAACCGATTATTTACAACCTGATTAACTGATCGGTTAATTTAAAATTGCCTATTTTCGATTAACGATTAAACGATTAATTTCAGTCGATTAACCGATGTAACAAAATTTTTTACTTTTTGTAGTATTATTACATATATTTTGTTTTTAATTAATAGTTTTGCCTCATATACAAAAGGTATGTGTTTAGAAAATATTTTTTCATACAAACAAAGAAGGTGTTCAGTGGTCTTCATTTTGAATAGGTCTTTGCTCTCAACAACTTTTTGTTTCACGTACTGTTTATATGTATGCGTTTAGTTATTTGTTTCTTCTCATATTAATCTTTTAACAGCATTAACCGAAATAATGCGAAGACTGAAAAATTTAAAAAAATGAAAACAGGAAAATCCAGGAAGAGTACTAAGAAATAAGATATTCTGTATTATAGGTTGCTTTTGATTTCTCGAACATCTACGATAAATGAAAGAATTTTATCAAAGTCAAATTTAATCAAATCTAAAGAAAATAAACGCTGAAATCCTAAACATTTAAGTCAAATTATTTGTGCAAAAGATTATTTTATTAGATTTTCTTAAACTATTGAAATAAATAATAAAATGATCTGTAAGCACATACTGTGCTTAAACTTTTTTATGTGGATTTTGCTTTTATAACAGTTATTTTTCAGTTTGTTATATGTTAATTCGTTTTTCTGTACAAGTCAATTGCACAGAAGCCGAGTTTAAAATGCAAAAAATTAATCTCGATATGTGACAGCGCATAGAAAAAGGGACCTAAGGGTAAAAAAAAATCAATTTTCACTTTTTTTTTTTGATGTGGACAACATCTGAGCGCGTTTTCAAGGTTGACCAACACGTTCCTCGTCATGAGATGTGTCGCTCTCAAATGAGACCAATACAAACACGCTCAGTGATGGTACACCAAAGATACACGTATTTAAATCTTTGAAATGATTTTAGATGGTTTTTACCCTTAGGTCCCTTTCTATTTTGCGCGCCACATATTGTATTTTTGGCGAAAACAGCAAAATGAGCAATCGGTCAGAAATTTCCATAGACGTCCACAAAATTGTTATAAATCTTCACGCGCAAGGATAATCATATCGCGAAATTGGTGTCATTGTACAAAGGCCACATACTTGTGTCAGAAACATTGTAAATATCTAAGCAGATGTAAAGGTAATAGACCAATCTCTTTTGAAAGTCATGATGTGCCTTAACTTTATTGATTGACTGTATTAATTAATTATTCTTTTGTTTTCTCGTTTTTGTTCAAGAATTGTTATGCTTTTGATTTTTTTTTTACCAATAAGCTCCAAATAAAAAATAATTTATGCATTTATATATATTGAAATTACTTAATTTATAAAAGAAACTTTATTAATCGGTTAACCGATCAATATCAAAATTAACCGATTATTTTTTTTTTTTATTATTCCTACACTATATCCCGCGAAGCTTTTTGCTTGTCTGCAGGAGACCAGAGTCTCTGGCGGGAAGCGAACCCGCAACCCCGGTACTGATAGACTAGCTCACTACCAGCTATCCTACCGGGGCACCCTAATTAACCGATTAAACCAAAACCTCGGATAATTAATCGAGCGATTAACCGATTAAAGCAAAATGATTAAATGAATAACCTTCTAATAAAACACATCGCACATTTAATCATAACAGGCACAATTCAAAAATGTTAAGGAGACTTCAAAAACATGGTTGCAATTTTTAATAAAATTGAGTTTAACAAATGTTAAAGAAAAGTTGAAGAAAACGGTGACGCAAACGAATTTTCTAGGTCGCTATAGATTTGATTTGTGAACTGGCTTGTCAAAAACAAATGATTTTGATAAATTTTGAATTGTGCCGGCTTATGATTTATTGTGCCATATATATGAGTGTATGTGTATTTACATTTTAATTATTGAAATTTTGGTCGCAAATAACTAATGTAGAGTATACACACCAATTTCAGCTTTCAGCCTAAAAGTCTCTCCACAAAATTCAACCGCACTGATATTGATAGAAAATACGGAAAAAATGCACTGAAATGACATAAATTTATTGATAAATATTGTATCATTAATTTGCCATCATAAACATACTGGCATCATTATTTAATTAATATTTGAAAAGAAATTAAAAAAAAAATATCGAAAAAATACGGATACAAATTTGTTTGTTCACTAATTAAAATTCAATAATATGACAAATAAAATACAACCAACGATCAAACAGAAGAATAAATAATCAATAAGTGATTATACAAACAAGCGAATCATCAATGAAAAAATAATTGATAGGAAAAGATAGAAAGAAAACGTATCATATCAAAGCTAAATTGTATATCCTGTTTGCATTTAAATATTAAAAAAGTTTAATTGATTTTTAATGTTCTTCTCAACAATTATTTTCGAATTTTGATTTAAGTTATTTTAGTTGAAAACCTCTAGTTCTTTGCATTTGTTTTTGAATATTTAAAATGTAATCAAAACAGTTCACAAGTGACTTTTAATAAATTAAATTACTGTGAATCAATATGCAATTTTACCACATACGCCAACTACAGCAGCAACAACAACCACAATTGTGCATGAGACTGAAAAAAATGCAAATTTATTTGGTTGATTCATTCGTATGAATTGTTTGTTGTCGGATGATTTTAACTGTTTTGCTTGTTTGTTAGAATTGTTTTTTGTCTTTATGCATTATTGTTGGAACTGCTCTCATTGTTTCGTTTAATTTGATTTATTGCACTCTCATGTCTTTAGTGTTAATCATTTTTATACTCTGTACAAATCAATGGTCGAAATGAAAAAAAAATTAAGCACTAGGAAAATGTGTGGGCTTATTCTTAAATCGCTAAAAGAAACGTAAGGGCGATTTAGCGAAAGAAATTAATAGTCTAGTATGAGCAAATTAGCTACGGCGAAAATATTAAATTTCTGCTTAACTATCACACAACTCGTTTGTATCCCATAATAATTTGGTAGAGCAATATCGATATTGCCAAGAAATTTGTCACACATTTTGTGAAGATCAGTTCATAATTAACAATTAGTTTAATAAAAAGCGGACCCCGGCAAACCCTCTGTGCCGTGCGTTTTTCTCTTTGGATCCCACACCTACTTCCACTCATAAGAGTTTCAAAAAGGCTGACTTCCAAAACGTACTAATACAAAGTTTGTATACAGTTTTACTACTGTATTTTAACCATGTACATGTACAAAGTACCGAAACAATGCAACTATCAGCCATGTCACAGAGCTTAATTCCGTTCGGAAGTGGAATTGATTCCGTATTTTGCTTCTATGGAAAATGTAAAACGAAATTTTTTTTCGGAATGATACCACTTTCATTTTTCAAAGTGGAATTCATATTTTACGCATTTTTCAGGTGTACAAACTATTCAAAATACATTGTTATCAGTAAAGCACGCTGTCTTTTTGCTTCCTTATCTAAAATAAATATAATTTTATGTGTATTAAATAAAAAAAATTTAATTTTTCTAAATGCTTTCCAAAAAAAAGAAAAATAAACGGAATTTGTCTATTTAATGTTGCCCTACTTTAATTCTTTCTTGCCATATTTAATACACAAAAAGTGGTTTCATATTTTTTTGGGGTTTAATGAATCCGAACGGAATCTATAGAAGCTAAAACCATTCCGATCGGAATGGTAACTACAGAATCATTTCCATTCCGAACGGAATTCATGACATGCCTGTATGTGTTTTGTTTATTTAAACGTTTTGAAATGTAAGTCTTTCACCTTTTTTTGCTTCAAAACAACAACACTTTTATCCAAAGAGAACCAAAGAGAAAAAGAAAAGAAAAAAATTTACTTGCAGACATTGTTGTGCATATACCTACGAATGAGAACACAAAGCGTACTGCCCAAGTACAGGCATCTCCGTCCCAACCCCTTTTCTTCGTACTTCCCTCTCCTTAAAACACAAGAGTTGAGCATTAAAAGATGAAACGTGTGAATGTAGACTAAGTGATGCAATGGATAATATTAAAAATAAACATGCAGTGTTTGCAAATGAAATGTTAAATGTCACAAAGCATCAATTTTAAAACCAATGCCCTGATTGCTGTTTTTCTGCGTTACTAATACTTAACAGTGATGTTTTGGAAGGGTTTACATTGTATATATTTTGTACTACGGCGTTATGAAACATTATACTCTGTTCTAATACAAAGCAATTGACGTTTTGGAAGTCAGCCAAAATATCATTTAAATAAAACCATGGTCCAATAATTGGGTCTATGCAAAACTCCTACTGATTTAGTGCAGAGTTGTGTTTTTTTGATGCAATTGTTTTTGTAGCAATTGCTTTTGACATCTTTACCATTTTTTAAAACAAATGCGATTGTTTTTTCTATTGCTGTAGTTCTGCATAGATCTTATAATTGAATCGTGAATAAAACAAATCAGTCTCGCTTGAGCTTTCAGCGAGATGACTGCGTTATCGCTTGTTTCAATGTTACCGTCTTAGTTTGTTTTCATGGTTTTTTAAAAGCATTTATTTACAATGCTCTAAGATTGTAAAGATGTGATACAATTATAAAAAAATATTTAGTTTAAAAGAAATATTTTCCATTAAGGTTGTGTTTGTGAGATCTCAGTTAACGAAAATTTAGTTTTGACGGAACAGCCCAATAAAAAAAATTTCCTATTTTGCGAGGCACTAATGATACATTTTAAAAAGTCAGCACACATTTATGCGCTACGCAATAAGACATGCACAGATGCAGTAAAGTAAGTGAACGAATTCTTAGTAAATTAAAAAAAATTTGAAGAGCCACGACATTCCCTAACCTCGAAGCAGGTTCGTAAGGGATCATATAAAAGAGAAACGGTAAAAAAAAATTCAGTGTGCAAAGCTGTTCGTTACATTCACCAATTCTTATATGCGCTGAATAAAGCGCTTTCTTGGTCAAAAATGTATTGCTTCAAAGTGTGAACTCGCCATATAAAATTCATGTCTTCGTAAGCGATATGGTAAGCCAAACTTTTACGTTTCTATTTTACAAACCGGCTTCATTGGAAGCTCCATTTTTTATTGGGAGCTTAGTTTTGCTTAAAATGTTTGTCTTTAATGAAATGTTATAAAAATTAATTTCGCCGGAAAACCCTGAGCTTCAGAGTTCGTTAAGCTAAGTTTAAACTTAATCCACATCTCAAAACCCCGGCCTTAGCAGATTTTAGAATGATAGTTAAATAATTTTTTATAATTATAAAAGTCTTTTGCCAACACTTCTTACATTGATTTTTTTTCTGACTCCCAGCTGGTACTTGGGTGATAATTTCATAAATTTCAGGATTCATAAATGATTCATTGATATGTTCAAATAATAATTTCTAACCCCCATATTCATAACAAATATTTTTGATTAATAAAAGATTTATTAAACAAATTTTCATAGAAAATTCGTTTCATAAGCCTGCAATAAACCTAATTTATTAAATGTTTTAAATTTAAAACTGATTTATAACTGGAGCGATTGGAAAAGGACTTAAATATGATTAATTCATATGCTCAAAAAGGAATCGGAGAATTGTATCATAAATGATTCCTACTTACAAAAGATTATATGATAAACGCTAAAAGGCCTAAACAACTGTATGCATAATATGCAACATTGTAAATTGTCAAAACAACTGGAAGGTTTTACAAGAAAAATAGAAGTAAAATAAATTAAAAACAGTTTAAGGCAATTTATTAATTTTTATAATTTGAAATTGTTTTTGGTTTCTCCTGTAAAATTTTCAAAATTGCGTTTTAGGTAACGATATTTATATATAAATTATTATGAACATAACTTTATATAAAAACTTATAATAAAAATATTAGATTTGATTGTTATTGATTATTATATGGGGCATTATTTGTGAAGCGGACAACCCAATAAAAAAATTTTGTTGGAATTTCTTTATATTCGGCATAACTATAGTTCTATTAGATATGAATAAGTGTGGGAAATATTTATTTTTTTCTATAATATTTATTGGTCGAGTTACGGGGTGGTAAAGTGTTGCCATTTTCAAAATATGGTTTTTAAATTATATTTTTCGAACTAAGCACGAATCAAACAAAAAAAATTTTAAGTCATTCTTATAGAATATCGATAGATCTTTAAATAAATAAAAAATATTAATTGGAAAAACATTTTCATCTGCAAGCCGGAAATTACCAATTTAAATCAAAATTTTTCTAACTTGGTAATAATTATATTTTTTTTAACAGAAATTAGCCTATAGTGTCCTTGTTATATTGTAAAAGTTTTATTATGGGGCATCTATTACTTTAAAAGTTATGCAAAATGTCTTTACACTCATACCAGTGGGTATTGCATTGTTGAACCGCGGAAAACCGGAAATGACTAGTTTAAATTAAAAGTTTTTTAACTAGATAAATAAATTTATTTGTTTTTGAATTTTATGGTTTAATATTAACGCGGTTATTTTCTAAAACACTTCACCTCACTTGAAAAATATTTTCATAAAAATTTTTAAAAGTTCAAAAAAATTTTATATGAAAAATTTTTCAGCGCAAGGTGAAGTGATTTATAAAATAAGCCCTTAAAGTTTTCCAAATTTTTTTTATTTGTTTTTTTTTTTTTTTTTTTTTTTTTTTTGGGAAAAAAGTTCTTAGCAAAATTTTTTGTTGGAAATAAATGATGGATATGAAAAATTAAGTGGGCCATTTGACCCATCTAGGAGCAGTCTACACGCTGCAGGGACAATATTTGTATGGTTAATATTCTTAAATTAGGCCCCTGCAGTGCGTAGGATGCTCCTAGAAGTATCAAATGCATGGCCAACCCCACTTAAGTTTTTATGTACATCATTTATATATAACAGACCTACCCGCTATCTCCATTCCTTAAGGTAGCTCATATACAAAATTTTCAATACAGGCTAAAAATATATTGAAGAAAAAGTCCCATAAGCGCCCAGAATCGCCCTTAGGGCGATAAAATGTATGACCGATCTTCATTAGTTTTTTGCTCTGTACTTTTTCTCAAAACAGACTTGCCTTTATCTCTACTTCTTAGGGGGCTCCCATAAAAATATTGATATTATTAAATTTAATTAAAATGTTTCGGCTTTTGTGAATAAAATCAAAAGTTGTAAATAGATTTTAATTATTTATGGATTGTTTTGTTTGCAACTTCGTTTTTTATACGTATGGAAAAAATTAAAATTAGCTGTATTTTCCAATTTTTTATGAATTTTTTAAAAAACTTTGCTGATAAATTTATATTTTTTCAAAAAAAAAAATGGTAAAATTGTTATATAACACCTTAATCTTCATAAGCAAATAAAGTTATTTGCATATAGTTAGGATATTTTCAATTTAACCCCTTGTATGAGTGTAAAGAATTTGCATAACTTTTAAGCTACTAGATGTCAAATAATAAAACTTTTACAATATAACGGGAACACTATGGGCTAATTTTGATTTAAATTAGTCATTTCCGTTTTGCATATAAAAAAAAAATTTTTTTCCAAAAATCAATCAATTTTCTATAAGAATCACTTGAAATTTTTTTTATTTGATTAGATTTTAGATCGAAAAAAATAATAATAAAATTCTTTTGAAAACGGCAACACTTTACCACCCCGTAACTCGACAAATAAGCATCATAGAATATATTTCGCACACTTATTCATATCTACTAGAACTATAGTGATGCCAAATATAAAGGAATTCCAACAACAAATTTTTATTGGGTTGTCCACTTCACAATTAATGCCCCATATACTTATAGTTTACGATAGAAAGCAAAGATCACAGGTGTTACGTATTTGTAACTCTGGGCAGAAATTAATTATATTTGGTTCACTTTTTTTAAAGATGCAATTATGAATAAATTTTAACATACTTATATTGCATTGAATTCACTTTTAGAGTTATTTTTCTACAAAAACATAACTGAAATTTAACTCATAGAATAAATTTGAAAAACATAAAAAAAAAAAATTTGAATATAATAAAGTTGCTTATGAAAAAAAAATAATTCTCAATATCTATATATTATTACTTAGCCCTTATAAAAACGGACGATAAAATTGGTTGGGGTTTGGACCTATATTAAGATGAGCGACAATCATAAAGTTGTATGTTTTTCTTTTTAGAAATTTGAACATGCTTGAGTAAAATTTCATGATTCGTAACAGTTTTAGCCGAACTAATCTGCTGTTTTCACAACACAAGTGATTGAACGTGTAGTAAAATTTGTATGAAAAAAACTCAAAAAGCGAGTGTTTTTCATATAAATTTTACATGTTCAATCACTTGTGTTGTGAAAACAGCACATAAAATAATTTTCAGGAGAGAAATTTATATTGGGCTAATGGGTAAATTATTAACCACCCACCCGAAAATTCTGTAGAGTAGTTTTTGGCACTAAAAACATAAATAAGAATAAATTTCAATACAGCAGTAAAATAAGTTTTAGCATTTACAGTGAATTTCAGAGGACTGCCTAATATGGGATCTAAGGTAAATTATGGACCGTATATCACAAAATTACATTGCATTTTTCTGGCAATATGTAACTAATAGAGTATCCAATTATTTGACTTTTGGTTTTGTTCGAGTGAGGAATTATTTGATTTTTAAATTTTAATTTATAAATAATTTATAAATAATTTTATCAAATAGAAAAAACATACATGTCTATTTGATTTGATACTTTTATTATTTAAATAAACAGAAAAAAGGAAGAAAATAAAAATATAGTTAAACAATAACAATAAAATAATTCATTTTTACTACGTATACAGTTCTTAAACTTTTAAATAAACTTAATAATTAAAAAATCAAAAACCCTTTTGTAGAACATACAGTTTCTAAGGCGCTTAAGAGACCGAAACAAGATTAAGGAAATAAAATAAAAATAAACTATAAACAAAGTAAACACTACTTCGGTTGAACGGACTATAAAATGATCTGAAAGCCAAAGTTTAATACATGCGTTAGGTTAAGCAGCGGTCGGGGTCCATTACTTTTATTTCAGTGTATAATTTAAGGAGAAGAGACACTGCAGCACTCACCCAATCAGAAGAACGATAAACACCTAAATATGTGAACAGAAACCGTGATAAGAAAAATTTTTGTCGGGCACTGGCACGACATGAATTAAAGTATTAGGATAAGATTTGATTACTTATTGTTAGTTCATATTTAATATATGAAGATTCAATAAAGAAACTCTGAAAAAAAATAATTTACAAGTATGTCCCGCCTGCTTTCTGAAAATCAATGGAGATTCTCATTTAATTTTTTTTACATCGCCGTAATTTTACTGATTTTAAGAGAAGTCAAAGTGCGAAGAATATAAAAGGAACTTTTTTTTTTTATTTTTCCTAAAACTATTTTTTGGCTGACTATTTAAGTCATAATGCCAGGGTATCCCACGAAATTTTGGAGCCTCAACCGCAAGTCCTCGTTCGACCTAAACCTTCGTATAGGAAAGCAAGAGCTTACAGAATCCACTCCAGAGTATTTTTTGGTCTCCACCAGTAAACGTCTGAGTTTTATATGGTTCTCCACCAGTCACATCGAGCTATAAATGGTTATCCACCAGACAAACACGTTAAAAAAATTTAAGGTTAAAAACGATTGCACCAAGTCAATGCTGACAACCGCAAAAACTGTAACTCGGTACAGTTATAAATACGACGCCAAGCCAGTAACCACTGCGAGGTGGCAACGCAAAACGCACGAAAAGTAGACAAACAAGAACGATCTGATTATCCTTAAAAAATAATGACAACGAGCGCGAGCTGCTTCCCCACTCAAAGCAGTTTTACGAGTGTATGAAAGGAACTTTTATATAAACTTTTTAAACTTGATCGTTTTCAAAGTTTGTTCGACTTCAATTTCACTCATATGTATTCGATTTACTGAGCATGGCTGATAACTTTATTTTTCTTAATTTTAAAGCTCTACTCTATAGGTTTGGCTAATTTGTTTTTTTTTTTTTAACGTATTACTATTTTGCGAATCTAAAAATACCTAAAATGTCAAAACCCATTCATACTCTAGTAGCTAAGTTGGAACAAATTTTACCGCTATATCTAAATCTGCAACGGCTTTAGGCGTATTTTATTAATTTCGCAGAGTTGGGCCTATGGTAATTCATGAACCGATCATCACGAAATTTATTAGTGTGATTTCTAGTCCTATAAAACTCTGAATTCTTAAATTATTGTTATGATAGCATTTTTTATTGCGGTTTAAGGAGTACTAAACGGTTTTCCGGGAGTAGGCTTTATATGGTACCTATGGTATATTATGGACCGATCATCAAGAAATTTACCGATATGATTTCGAGTCATATAAATTGAATTTGTGCCAATTCCACCATTTATGCTAGTTTTTGTAACAAAATTATCCATATTTTAGGGTGGTGGTTCCACATTTTGATTCTCTAATCGTACTAAACCGATTTTGCTGGATAGTGAATTATGGACCGATCTTCACAAAATTTTACAGTGTGATTTCTAGTCCTATAAAACTGTGATGTACCAACTTTTGTTATGATAGCATTATTTGTTACGGCTTATGGCGTACTAAGCTGTTCTCCGGAAGTAGGCTTTATATGGGTGAATTATGGACCGATCTTCACGAAATTTACAATATGATTTCCAGTCATATAAAACGAATTTGTGCAATTTGTACACATCTTATATCATTCCGTGCATTATTTTACCGTTTATGCTACTTTTTGTAGCAAAACTATCAATTCTTTTGGGTGGTAGTTCCACTTTCTGATTCATAGTTCTGATCCTACTGAACCGATTTTACTGGCTTTCAATCCCAAACTGCTTAGCATAACTACATGCTATTTGACACCAAATTTGTTCTTTTCTTTTAAGATTTTTAAAAGTGAGAGTGTTTTCAACAGACGGACATGGCTAAATCGATTTAGAATTACTTCAGAAGGCATAATAAATATACTTTTTGGGGCTTACATGTATAATATAAAAGTTGCACACGTAATGACATAGTAACATAGTAACAAATAAACGTCACATATTAAATTAAAAAAAATGTTTGGTTTTGACAAAGACTGGAAAACGTTTTTTAATTTGGTTTTTTTTTTAAATATTTATCATTAAAGTTGAAAAAATATTCACAACTGTACAAAAAAAGAAAATATATCGCACTTGTTCCTCGAAATAGAGTCAACTTAAAATTTATAAATTTTCAGTAGAGACAAAAACTTTTTTTATATGTATTCTTTTATGACAAATGGGGATAAAACTGCATTTTTTTTTTAGGCAAAATACGAGAGAAATAGATCTAAGATTTGTACAGTGGGTAGATATGGTTTATCGTTTTCTTGCAAAAAGTGAAAATTGAAAAATTTTGAGTTGAAGCTCTTTAGAGGAACAAGTGCGATATATAAAAAAATTAAAACTAATATCCCTCAACTTTTAAAATAATAAAGTTCTCAAATTAAAAACTTTTTGAAAAAAAATATTAAACAAAATTTGAAAATTTGAAAATTTCATATTGAAATTAAAATTTTTCAAGGAAATATAGCTTTGATTCAAATAAATACATTGAAATAAAGTTTTCTAAGAAAATAGGTCGCGCAAAACTATTTAATATACGAGTAGAATCCTATGTAGCTCTAAGTGCAAACGGTATGGCAAAGTGCTTATTGCGCAATAAATTGCTTAAAGCACATATGGGTAACGTCAGGCGCTATTACTCCTTATTACACAGCGATCGTACATTAGATGAGGAAGACATTATGCCATACTCACCACAGCTCTCATCGAAAAAACGAAAGTTCCAACATGCTTTTTTCAAATGAATCAAAAGGCATTTGTCAAAACTATTGTTAAGGCCATTGGCGTTTATTTTATTTATTGTCATTGCTTATTGCTATTAACAACTTCATTTAAAATATTGGAGTATTGATAGATAGTTTTGCTGATTTTAGTACATGTTAAATTCTTATGAAAATAGATTTAAAATAAATTTTTTTTTTTTTTTTTTTTGTACAAAAAAAGTTTTCGATTTAGATTTTATTTTCATGTACAAAATTATATTGTTATTTTAAAATAAATATTTGTTTTTATTTTTATTTTGTACATAAGAATTTTTTATTTTTTCAATGAAAACTTTTTATTTTAAGTTTTCGGTTCTTAATTTCCGATGCCTGAGTTTTGATTACCAAATACATATCGAGCCGTTGCTGCAATAGAGTCATAACTCAAATTTTCTAGCACCTTAAAATTTAATTATTCTCTCTAGAGTTGAGCATATACGATATTTGTATCAAATTTTAACACAATATGAAGAAACGCCATGGCAATTAACTCCACATCATTAGCTAGTAGGCGGTCCTATGTTCCACTGGCAATTACAGAATTAAAAAAATTAGCTCAAAATTCAGGTTTTTTGAGTTATAACTCTATTTCAGCAAAGACTCGATATGTATATGTACCTATTTATGTATTAAAATTTTTAAAAAAGTTCAGTCATTTGCAAAAAATATCTTAAAAGCAGGGACCGTAACGGTTATAAGTGGTATCAAAAAAATTATTTAATAACAGTTATTTTATGAATTGAAAACAAACTCCATCTCTTACAGTTATTGTCCAACGTAAAAATAAAAATTCGAAACAAACTCTTAAAAATAGAGTTTTATATTGCTTCATAAAATAAAACTGATTTGAGGAGTTTTGTTTCGCCATCATAAAATAAAGTCTTATTTATATTTTATTAGGAGTTTTATTTTTTCCGTCTTAAATAAAACTCATTTTAGGAGTTTTATTTTTTCCGTTTAAAATAAAACTCATTTTAGAACTTTTATTTTTTCCGTCTAAAATAAAACTCATTTGGGGAGTTTTATGTTTTCCATCAGAAAATAAAACTCGTTTGAGTTTTATTTTTTCCGCTAGAAACAAATTTGCATTTTTAAACAATTTATTTTGCACTAACACTGAAAAAATTTTAAAAATTTTTCCAATCACCAAATTTATTCCAAATTCATAATATCAAGCAAACAAGTTGTTGATCATTTTACCAAAATGATTATATTGATTACTAAAAATTTTAAAATTTTGAAAAAATATTTTCAATAAATGATATTTTTTTAATTTTAATTAAAAAAGTGATCAAAAAACTTTGCCATTTCAAACAATGTGTTAATTTATTTAAATAAATATTGACAATTCCCAACAACAATTCTACATGTTTAAATTATTTTATTTTAAACGAAAAAAGTCAATTAAGATTTTTGGTTATTTAATTAAAATTTTAATTGAAAATATATTTCAAAACCACTAAAATGTTAATTAAATCAAAATTAAATTTTTAATTTTCTTTCAACAAAAAAAATAATTGATTCAATTATCACATTAATTAAATTTAAATACTTTTTAAACCATTTTTTTAATTGATAAAACACTTTTTTCGGTGAAGTTCATTGCAAAAATCTGATTTTTTTAACAAATAATTTTGATAATTAGGTAATTTGTTTTTGACATTTCAAAATATTTTCCAGCAAATAAATTTTCAATTATTAAACACCAGCAGATTGGATTCTGATATTGCCTGTTCTGATATTCTGAAATGCCTGTTGTTTTTTGTATTGTTGCATTGTTGTAGTACTGAGGTCGCTTTATCAAAGATTGTTATAAAAACTCTAGGCTGCATTGAGCTGACAGAGCGGCATACAGGTAAATACGTTTATTACACATTGTATGTGACTACTACTACTATTAATGGTTAGCTTATTCGGCATCATGTTTATTAAATTAAGCAAATAAAAAAGTAGAAGAAATTAAACAAATGAATTTTAATTCAGACAAAAAACTAAATCTCTTCAAAAAAGTTTTATTTTATGAAGGCGAAATGAGACAAAAAAAAAATATAAAATGAGTTTTACTTTATACTCAAAAAATAAAACTCCTAAAATGAGTTCTTTTTTAGGCGGAAAAAATAATACTCCTAAAATGAGTTTAATTTTAGACGGAAAAAATAAAACTCCTAAAATGAGTTCTTTTTTAAACTGAAAAAATAAAACTCCTAAAATGAGTTTAATTTTAGACGGAAAAAATAAAACTCCTAAAATGACTTTTATTTTAGACGGAAAAAAACTCCTAAAATGAGTTCTTTTTTAGACGGAAAAAATAAAACTCCTAAAATTAGTTCTTTTTTAGACGGAAAAAATAATACTCCTAAAATGAGTTCTTTTTAGACGGAAAAAATAAAACTCCTAAAATGAGTTTAATTTTAGACGGAAAAAATAAAACTCCTAAAATGACTTTTATTTTAGACGGAAAAATGAGTTCTTTTTAGACGGAAAAAATAAAACTCCTAAAATGAGTTTAATTTTAGACGGAAAAAATAAAACTCCTAAAATGACTTTTATTTTAGACGGAAAAAAAACTCCTAAAATGAGTTCTTTTTTAGACGAAAAAAATAAAACTCCTAAAATTAGTTCTTTTTTAGACGGAAAAAATAAAACTCCTAAAATTAGTTCTTTTTTAGACGGAAAAAATAATACTCCTAAAATGAGTTGTTTTTAGACGGAAAAAATAAAACTCCTAAAATAAAACTCCTAAAATGAGTTTAATTTTAGACGGAAAAAATAAAACTCCTAAAATGACATTTATTTTAGACGGAAAAATGAGTTCTTTTTAGACGGAAAAAATAAAACTCCTAAAATTAGTTCTTTTTTAGACGGAAAAAATAATACTCCTAAAATGAGTTCTTTTTAGACGGAAAAAATAAAACTCCTAAAATAAAACTCCTAAAATGAGTTTAATTTTAGACGGAAAAAATAAAACTCCTAAAATGACTTTTATTTTAGACGGAAAAATGAGTTCTTTTTAGACGGAAAAAATAAAACTCCTAAAATGAGTTTAATTTTAGACGGAAAAAATAAAACTCCTAAAATGACTTTTATTTTAGACGGAAAAAAAACTCCTAAAATGAGTTCTTTTTTAGACGAAAAAAATAAAACTCCTAAAATGAGTTCTTTTTTAGACGGAAAAAATAAAACTCCTAAAATTAGTTCTTTTTTAGACGGAAAAAATAATACTCCTAAAATGAGTTGTTTTTAGACGGAAAAAATAAAACTCCTAAAATAAAACTCCTAAAATGAGTTTAATTTTAGACGGAAAAAATAAAACTCCTAAAATGACTTTTATTTTAGACGGAAAAATGAGTTCTTTTTAGACGGAAAAAATAAAACTCCTAAAATGACTTTTATTTTAGACGGAAAAAATAAAACTCCTAAAATGAGTTCTTTTTTAAACTGAAAAAATAAAACTCCTAAAATGAGTTTAATTTTAGACGGAAAAAATAAAACTTCTAAAATGACTTTTATTTTAGACGGAAAAAAAACTCCTAAAATGAGTTCTTTTTTAGACGGAAAAAATAAAACTCTTTTTTTAAGATCAACACAGATTCTGAAAGAGCTCGTCAGTACGAATCTATTGATATATGCCACTGTAGGTCTCCTTTGGCTCAAACATGAAGAGTTTTTATGTTTAAATTATCCGGATAACTGTTATTTACGGTCCCTGCTTAAAAGTTCTTATTGTTTTTGCCTGAATAAAATGAATTTATTTTTTAAGCAATTAAAGTAGATATATTACTCTTTGAGCCGATAGCCTAGAAGCTACGGTCCCATATGAAATATATAAATTATTTATTGTTTAATTTTAAGAATAAATAAAATATTATAGTTCACTTATATTTTTGTGCAACTTAGGGGTCCCAATGGACTATATTGGTCTCTGGGTGAGAGTGTGAAGTTTACTTCGCCTAACCTAACCATTTGTTGTGCTTTGCGAGTGCTGTTTTTCCACCTAATAAATTTTGCGATTGTGACATTTGTTTTCGCATTATACAAAACCGACTTGCCACTTTTTCGGATTTTAAATGTGAACATCGTAACACAGAATGGCAATTGTGGGCATTTATATATTTTCGAGTCGCATTGACTTTCGCATCGCAATACAGAATAATACCCTGTAAATCACTTTAATACGAATAACGCTAAAACGAATCATGATATCGTAATTAAATTCCAAAAAAAAATTATGGATGCGTGCACGATAAGCAAACCGTATATCATTTGACTTGATGATACATTTTTGACTGGAAAGTATTATGATGTTTTGGAACTCAGCAAATGTCAAATTGAGTTTTATATGACTTTAAAAATATCATAAAAGTTTTTGATGATCGGTCCATAATAGGACAAGAGCCATGCTTTTGGAAAATAGACTTTAAATTCGCCTAAAAATGCAACGAATTATAGTACCGTGTGGTCAGTTTTTACAAAGATTGGTTCATAGTTTATAGATGGCATATAAAGCCTCCTACTGGAATATTATTGAGCTCTCGGTAGAGGGTACACAGAAAAAAATAAAAATAAATTTATTTTAATGAATGTGGAATATTAATTCAAATATAATTAAATTTGCACTAGTAAATAAATTAAGACCCGTTTTCACAACTTTCCAATAGCAAAAGGTAGGATTTTATCGGCCGTATAAAAAGTGTTCCATTATTACAACTTTACTCTAACCTAAAGTGAGCAAAAATTTAAAGGGAGGTTCATCCTTCTCGGTAGGTAAAATAAAATTGAAATAATGATATACTTTTCATACGACCGATAAAATACTATCTTTAAGCTATCGGTAAGTTTTGAAAATGGGCCTTATACTATCAAATAAACGTTTAATTCACTTGATTTAATCTTTAACTGATTTCATTTTTGATTAATGCTTTAATTGGTAAACAATTTTTAAGAATTTTTTCTGTTTTAGTATCAAAAACTCGGCCCTTTTACTTGTTTGTTTTTTTTAATCTACATCTTTTTTAGGTTTTTTTTTCGAAGAGTAAAGACATAAATTGATAAATGTAATTTTCTATGTTTATCGCGTAATTTATTTATAGTATAGGCAAAATATTTTACATATCGCACTTGATCATAAGGTGGGTATTAACTCGAAATATTTATTTTTTCGACAAGTAAGATTTTTTTACACACTGCAAAAATATCGTGCTATTTCTTTTAGTTTTTGGTAAATTTTTGCTTCTACTGAAAATTTTTAAATTTTTAGTTAATACCCTCTTTATGATCAAGTGTGATTGTATATTATAGAGTATTAAACATTCGATTTCAGCCTTTAAAAAAAATGTTAACTTATAATAACTTTTGGAAAATATTTGCAAATGTTTTGGGGTCTGTTAGTTGTGATGCTTTTATTTATTTTATCATTCTCTTCACATAAAACTCATAAATCTTGAAAATTTATTATTTTAGTACGTATTGCGCTTTCGGTTAGTAACTGCTAACGGAAAAAAAACCAAACAGAATTTTAAATTTGTTTCAAATACTTCAAAAAACTAATAGAACAAAAAAGAAAAAGCATTTATTTTTGTTTAGATTTCTACGCTGCAATGCAATTAAAATGTTTTAACCCGTATCCTGTTTTCATGGGTCAAAATTGCCCAAATAGGTCTTATTGCTTATTAGTTTCAAAACTGAATTTTTTTGAAATTTATTGAAAAATACTTTTTTATGGCATAGGATATAAAGGGTGATTCACCGTGAGGTTTGATTTTCAATATGCTTTTTTCACAGATCACGCATGACTCATATCAAACTGCTTTGTCATTTTTGTTCAGTATCGTTAAAAAATTAAAGCCAGACGACTTCAATTTGCGCATGACTTATATCAAACTGCTTTGTCATTTTTGTTCAGTATCGTTAAAAAATTGAAGCCAGACGACTTCAATTTGTGTCTTAGTTTCAGTGAATGGGCTCTGCAAAAACTCAATGAAAGTCCGGTGTTTTATCGTGAAATTTTGTTCAGTGATGAAGCACATTTCTGGCTCAATGGATACGTTAATAAACAAAATTGCCGCAATTGGGGTGATAAGCAACCCTAAAAGTACCAAGACCTACCATTACATCCATTAAAAACAATGGTATGGTTTGGTTTATGGTCTGCTGGAATTATTGGTCCATATTTCTTCAAAAATTAGGAAAATCAGAATGTTACCGTCAATGGTAACCGTTATCGCACCATGTTAACGGAATATGTGCTTTCGGAAATTGAAGCTCATAGTATCAGTGAGCTCTGATTTCAACAAGACGTAAAACAATGACCTTGTTAATAAATCATTTTGGTAAGCACTCAATATCCCATTTTTTTACGGTTAAATGGCAACCTTTGGACTATTTTCTCTGGGGTTATGTAAAGTTTGAGGTCTTCAGTAATAAGCCAGCTACGATTAACGCTTTGTAAGCCAACATTGCTCGTATTTTTCGTGAGATACCAGTCGCTATGCACGTATGATTTGCCAAAATTGGACCTTCCGAATGGACCACCTCAGACGTAGTCATGGCTAACATTTACTTGATATAATTTTCAAACAGTAAATGACATAAATTGTTCTTTTAACCGATAACAAAAATTTTAAAATCACTTTCAAATTTATGTGTTTTAAAGGGTCCGCCATCTAACGTTTTTTTCAACTAGTGCTTATTTCGTGAATGGTAACACTAAGCTCATGTCTGATTTGACAGATAATTAGTTTTATCCTTCCGCTGAACGAATATGGTTGTGTATACGCTTGAACAACGCTGGGAAATATTGCGACATTACTTTGAAAATCATGGTAATGTTGCAGAATGTGTGCGAAAATTGCGTACGGATTTTGGAAGAAGAGAAGCACCGTCAGCTCCGTATGTTCGTTGTCTTGTGAAAAAAGTGAAAGAAACTGGCATCCTCATCGATAAACTAAAGCGTGAAAAGCCAAAAACAGTGCGTACACCCGAGAATATTGCTGCTGTGGCAGAAAGTGTGCGTAAAGCGCCATCAACATCAATTCACCGTCGTTCTCAACAATTGAACATTTCGGAGACATCATTGAGACGAATTTTGCATAAAGACCTTGGTATGACGCCATCCAATGCGTTTTCGCTTCGCTAAGTGGGTCTGCAATCGACTTACAGAAGATGCCGATTTTGCCAAAAAAAATCATCTTTTCAGATGAAGCTCATTTTTATCTTGGCGGTTATGTAAACAAGCAAAATTGTCGCATTTGGGGCACAGAAAACCCGTACGCATACATTGAAAAGCCGATACACCCAAAACGAGTCACTGTTTGCTGCGGATTTTGGTCCAGAGGCATAATTGGGTCATTTTTCTTCGAAAATGAGCAAGGAGTGGCCGTTACAGTCAATCGCGATTGTTATCGGGCCATGTTGAACGAATTTTTGATCACAAAAATTGAAGAGGAGGATATTGGCAACATTTGGTTTTAACAGGACGGCGCTACGTGCCACACAGCCGAAGCTACACTCGATGTTTTGCGCCCTGTTTTTGAAGATCGCATTATCAGCCGCAGAGCTGATGTCGTTTGGCCACCTCGGAGCTGCGATTTGACACCGTTGGACTATTATTTGTGGGGTGCCGTCAAAGATAAGTGTTACGCCGACAAGCCGGAAACAATTGACGCTTTAAAGGACAATATTCGTGAAGCATTTGGTGAAATACAGCTGCACACAATCGATAGTGTGCTTAAAAATTGGACCGATCGTGTAGGCTACTGCATGGCCAGCCGAGGCAGCCATTTGAATGAAATTATTTTCCGTTATTAACCGGAAGGATTGTACTTTCAAATAAAAAAAGAAATTTGAGAAAGTATTCAGTAGTTTTTTTTTATAGCATTTTCAAAAAAAAAAAGTTATTTGGCGGACCCTTTAGTTTACATTATAAATGAAGCCTACCTATGAATCACCCGATATATATATATATATATATATCTATTTATTCAAAATTTTTTTTTTACTTTTCGAATTTATTCTATGAGCGAAATTTCATTTATGTATTTTATAAAGCATTTTCTTAATAGTTCTATTCCCTTAATTTTTAGGAATGACTTTGTACACTACCAGACTATTATCTTGTATCTTCTTGTTACATTTTACCTTAGCTATTCTTTAGATACAATAAGTTGCTTTATTTAATATAAGTTACTTTATTATAATAGTCTGGTAGTGTATAAAGTCATTCCTAAAAATTGAAGGGATAAAACTATTACAAAAAAAAAAGCTTTATAAAATACATAACTGAAATTTAGCTCATAGAATAAATGCGAAAAATAAAAAAAATTTTGAATATAATAAAGTAACTTATGAAGAAGAAATAATTCCCAGATTCTATACAGATTTATAAAATGTTTGATTTCAAGGCTTCTTTGTAATGTCTGACACTATTGGTCAACACAAAAAATTCAAGCAAATGTACAGCATGTAATAAATGTACATAAAAACCATTCCGAAACTTGCACTAAATGCGTTTAATGAAAAAAAAAAACCGAATTAATAAATGTGTGATGAACTTTCTACATTTGGAAAAATTGATACACAAATAACATATGATTTTTTTTATTTTAGTACAGATTCGAAAATATAAAATACTTAAACAATTTTACAGTGGGTAATAAATTTATTTGTACAAAGCATTCCGAAACTTGCATTAAATACAGTGAATATTAAAAAAATAAGCCGAATCAACTAGGGTAATTCCATGTCAAATCGATCAAGAGTGGGACCCGACCCCTTTCGATTTGAATGAAATTTGGTGTGACATATTCCTTTTATCCTATAAGGAACATATATAAGCGAAAAAAAATTAAAAAAAATTTTTTTCAAAAGTTACGTCATATTCAAAATGTCATAATTTCGCCGAATTAGCCGAATGTGTTGAGTTTGTTTTTTCAATATCTCAAAAACTACTGCACATACGAAGATGATTTCTATGTCATTTTAAAGAGAATACTCGGGGCTACAAACGAAAAATAAAAATTTTTTTTTAATGTAATATCTACTAAATATTAAATTTTAAAAATAAACTAAGTCAAAAACATGATTTTTTTTGGGTTGATTTTTTTTATGTAATTCCTCAAACTGTTCTTTAAAAATCCTGAAACTTTGAAGGAGGTGTTTTTTTTTTTTTTTCTTTTTTAAGATATGATTTTTTTCTTTTGCAACCTGTAAAAAATAATCCTAAAATAAAATTTTAATATTGTCATTTTGATGAATAAGTATTTATTAAATCTGATTTGTGTGATTTTAGGTGTTAAAAAAATGTAACGACATTGATAAATTTTTTTATGTTTATTTGTTGCATTTTTTGTTGGAGCTCAATGTGGGTGGGCACTTCCAAAGAAAAGTGTACTTTTTGTCATGTTACGTCAAGAAATTAAATGAGTTTTTTACACTACTTCAGCGAAGTCGATTTTTCTTTGGTTCTTTTCCTACCGTTCGTGTCAAGCAGTCATTCCTATTTCGAATGAATATATTAAAACAAAAGCTTCATCTTCTTCTAGCGAAGGAGAGGATGTTAAAGAGAAAAATACTCATATCGACAAGTTTCTGAACGAAGTAGGCGTTAAAAATAGGTAAAAATAACGTTTTAAATGCAAATATTGGATTTAGATTGAATTATGCTTTAATGTTCTTATCATTTTAAGTAAAAGCAGCCAGGCATCAAAGGTAGGAAAAGAGAAAGAAAAAACGACTTTGCTTAAATCTATAAACATATATACATATATATATATATTAATTAAACGGGCCATCTAATTGCGTCACGTGAGAACGGCTGGAGCGATTTCGCTGATCTGGAGATGTATAGAGAGAATAATTTTGGGTAAACTCTGAAAATTTAAGTTTTAGTATATTGATTACTATTCACTTCTCAGTTTTTTAAGCATTATCTAATTAAGGGGGAAATTAAATATTTATTATTTTTCTAAGTATGAAAAATGCTTAGTTCCCTTTTACAATGTGGCAAGTGGAAGGCAGACAGACAAGGTTTGTTGGCGAGGGGTTGCAGAGGTAGAGTCTGTAGTACATGGTTGTCTGTACTAGACATTTTTTGTCTTTCTCTTCCACTTTTCGCAATTTTCATGTTGTTGTTTCATACCATTTTTCTCACACCAATGTTATTTAAGTATCAATGCCTTTAAAATGTTTATCTCCGTCAACGGCGAAAAAGATCGAAAAAAAGAAACGAATAATTTCTGTCTGTCTATTAATTTCGCGATTGTGAAAGGTTTAGGCAAGTTCAAAAGAGAATAAGAAAAATGTCTGCCTTTCAATTTCAACATTGTAAATTGGGACTTAGGAGACACTTTAAGAATATAACACACTGCCTTCTTCTCATTTCTCATTATTAAATTGTTTCCGAGCGAAGCCAAATAATGTATAAAACTCATTTAATTTCTTGACGTAACGTGACAACAAGTGTACTTTTCTTTGAAAGTGCCCACCCAAATTGAGCTCCAACAAGAAATGCAACAAATAAACATAAAAAACTATCAATGTCGTTACTTTTTTTAACACCTAAAATTACACAAATCAGATTTAATAAATTCTTATTGCACAAAATTACAATATTAAAATTATATTTTAGGATTATTTTTTACAGGTTGCAAAAGAAAAAAAATCTTATCTTAAAAAAGAAAAAAACACCTCCTTCAAAGTTTCAGGATTTTTAAAGAACAGTTTGAGGAATTACATAAAAAAAATCAGCCAAAAAAAAATTTGGTTTTTGACTTAGTTAATTTTTAAAATTTAATATTTAATATTTATATTCTCTTACATTAAATTTATTATCTTTAAAATTACATACAAATCATCTTCGTATGTGCATTAGTTTTTGAGATATTGAAAAAATAAACTCTACACATTCGACTAATTCGGCGAAATTATGACATTTTGAATATGACGTAACTTTTGAAAAAAAAATTTTAAATTTTTTTTCGTTAATATATGTATATTCCTTATAGGATAAAAGGAATCTTTACATTAAATTTCATTTAAATCGAAGGGGGTCGGGTCCTACTCTTGGTCGATTTATAATGGAATTACCCACAAGTGTATTATGGATTAACTTCATATATTGGGCGTTTTATTTTTTTAGACGGGATTCACATTTGTTTCTGTTGATAGTTTAAAACTTTTTTGAATACGTCGTGACATAATTATTAAATACAAAATAACTTACGTTCTGTTTTCGTAATCCAAATAGAAAATTCGTCTTTAAAAATTATCGAAAAATATCGAAAAAATATAAATTATTATTTTCATTTTTACACTTGCATATAATATAATTATAATTTTTTTCATTTAAATGAGCTTCTTAAATTATTTGTTATTTTTTTATTTTTTCTATTAACAAATTATTTTATTTATTATTTTATTTCAATACAAATAAGTCACTACTTTTTTCCAACTATTTAAACATTCAACAATAAATACTTATACTATATAAATATAATATATACTATTTCCAATTTTTTTTTTACAATTACTTAATCTCAAGACTAAATTTAATAAATTTAAAGGTGAAATAAATACACTAGAACTAGTTCAACAAATGTTTAACTTACAACTAAATTCTATTTTTCTTTGAAACAGTCTTGAAAATAGCAAAAACAAATAATAATAAATATAAAATTTACTTTTTTTTGGAACCCAATAGACCATGAAAATATTTAATTTTTTTTTATCTCTGATCGTCAAGCACTAAGAAGTGAAAAAAAATCATAACAATGCCTCTTCAGGTATGTTCAGACCTAAGAAATATTTGACGAAAAAATCCAAACAAAAAGTATGACCAGCAAAATGAGCTAACTTTAGCTTTATTTTTAACAATTTTTATTCTCTTCCTTTTCTTTATTTGTAAGAAGATAATTGTATAATTCAATTAAGAAATTCTTAAATGATGTTTGATCCAGCAAACGCTTTGCAAAAGTAAAGATTTTTTTAAATAAAACTAGTGGTTACGTGCAGGACAATTGTTCCCTAGCTCATATGGTATGGGCGTTATCGTGATAAAATCCTTATTCCGAGGCCAAATTTCAATGGGCGCTAGGTTAAATAATAATGCAATTTCGCTGGTTTTTAAGTCCAAACAAATCTCATATATACAGAATATTTGCGCTCAATTCTATCAACCTTGCTTGTTTTGTATGGACTCTATCGTACCCAAGCCATCCGTCCGGGAGATTTGCTACACCTTTCAGCGGGCCTAGGTAAAGCATGTTGATGACTTGAACCTCTTGCTATTACATCCCCCGGGGTAACAAACAGGTGAATGCAACTTGGGATGTGCCACATTACCGAATGCTAGGGTTCTTTGGGTTGAAAGATTTCAATCGAGTTCGAAGTTGTACCTCAGTGCTAAGCTGAGGTGCCACGGGAGTCAGTAGGCCCCGGTGAGTAGCACGTGTCTTTTAGTATGATTGTCTGTACAGAGGCCTTGCTTTTTATTGAAAATATATTTTCGGGGTGCACGTGGTGGCTGTGGTTTATAACTTAAGTCGCTGGGAGGTTGGCGTGCAGGGGAATTTACATTGGACCCATGATAAATGATGCAGTAATCTTCACAAAATTCTGTAGAATGATTTCCGGTATTAAAAATGTTATAACAAATTTCAATATAGAAGTGAAATTTGTTACAGCGTTTTATAATTTTAAAGTGGTTTTCAGAATAATATGACACCCAAGTTAATTATAGACCGATTAATAAGAAATTACGTGGTATTATTTCTGGCCATATGAAGCGAAATTGGACCACATATTATATTTATAGTTTTTAGTTATATTTATAGTGTTATAGTTTCCTATAGTGGGCATTATATGGGGAATATGGTAAATTATGGACCGATTTGCACGACATTTTCTACTGTAATTTGAAACCTTATGAAACTACGAGAGACCAAATTCTACTACAATAATATTATTTGTTGCGAGAGTAGCCTTTATATGGGGCTTATGGTAATATATGGACCGATCTTCACGGAATTTAACAGGGCGATGTTTAGTCCTAAAAAACTGTGACGTACCAAATTTTAGTGCAATAGCATTATTTGTCACGGTTTTAGACGTACTTAACTGTTTTCCGAGAATAGGCTTTACATGTGGCCTATGGTAAATTATCTTCATGAAATTTAACAATATGATTTCTTGTGCCTAATCTTACATCAAACCGTGCATTACCAAATTTTTTAGGGTGATGGTTCCACATTTGGATTCATAACTCTCATCCTACTGAACCGATTTTGATTGATTTCAATCCCAAACTGCTTAGGACTATAAGCAATTGAAGCACAGCCGCGGATAATGTTGTTAAAACCACTTTTTATTTTGCATATAGCCGTTAACATTACCCTCTTACGCTGTTTAAACATAAAATGTAAGTTACTAACAAAATTTTACAAACAAAATAGTTTTGCAACGTGGAATAACGTTTTAAAAGCCTTATGCATAAAAGTTTTCATGATCATAATCCTTCCTGATAAAAACGTTTTTTTTTATTTTTTTGCTCGCCTGAAAATTAATTATTTTGTAATTTAAAACGTTGTTCGTGGCTGTGTATCAAGTTGACACCAAAATTGTTCTTTTGTTTTTCAAATCTTGAATTTTTCTTAACTAAGGTAAATGTTTATACTATCCGAAATATAAGAAGTCTTCGTCAACATCGGATTTTGTTTTGTAAAAAAACGTGGAAACTTTTTTCGATAAAAAAAACTTATCCGACATGGTGACTTTTTCGATAAAAATTTACCGAGCGTAGACTTTTACCAATATAAATAATGTTTCTTTAATATAGTAGCTAAGACAAGCACCATGGAGAGCCATCTGTGTGTCAAATTTCGATGTATAGAGCCCAATTGGTGAATGCCAACAGTTTTCAATTTGTTTATCAAATACACACACCATAACTCAAATCCAGAAACAATGAAAATACCAACATCGTGTCGGTAATGCAGTACCCTTATTTTGGTACCTTTTGGCGTGTTTAAATGTTATTCACCACGGGAAATATCAACTATTTCTAATCAAAAAGCGGTACAAAGCGCTAAATAAAATTAAAATAACAAAAGTTGGAGTTCTATATTCGGTTGTGCCGAATCTTTGATAAATACTACATATCGATGGTCTCAAGTAGAAAGGCCCTAACTCGTTTTTTTACGAAATTGAGGTTTTCAGTGATTCCAATAAAGTTTACACAAATACACCTCGTCACAAAAATTTATTGCAATATTGTAAATAATAACGGCTTTACAAGCAATTGTATGAACAAGTTTACATTATGTTACATACATTTTCTATTATGTTTTTACCTTATCCTATACAGTTACTATTATTTGAGTTAGGGCCTTTCTACTTGAGACCATCGATATATATTATTAACTAAGCTTAACAAAAAAGGAACGTCAGCATTAAAATTGGTTGCGGTTTAGACCTATATTAAATTATTGACCGACAATATGAAAGTTTTATGCGTTTCTTGTTAGCACTTTAAACTGGCTTAAGTGGAATATCACGATTCGTAACCGTTTTAGCCGAACTAAAATGATTTTTAGGAGGGTAACTTGTATTAAACCTATGGTAAATTATGGAACTATCATCCCAAAATTCTGATGACTGACTGGTATTACAAAAAATAAATTACAATAAATTTCAATACAGCATTACAGTTTTAGTGAATTTCACAAAATTGCATGATATTTTTTCTGGCCATATGAATCTAAGTTGAAAGAAATATTACAGCAATATCTATATCTGTTATGGTTTTAGGCGAATTTAATTATTTTCCCAAAGTGGGCTTTATTTGGTTTTAGGCGCAATAAACTGTTTTCCTAGAGTAGGGTATATATGGGGCCTATGGTAAATTATGGACAAATCTTTACGAAATTAGGCAGTGTGAGTTCTCGTCGTATAAAACTGTGACGTACCGAATTTCAATTTGATAGCATTATTTATTACGGTTTAAGGCGTACCAAACGGTTTACCGGGAGTAGGGTTTATATGAGACCTAGTATTTTGCTTTTCATGTAAACTTTGAAGTTATATTATTTTGCATTTAAGATGACGATAAGTGCAGTTCTTTTAGTTTTTTTCTTTAAATAATATTTGCCTTCAAAAAAAATCAAGAAAATAAAAACACCAACATTTTCTGCGGATAGAAAAGGCAAAAGTAAAGCAAATTATTAGCTTTATAGTCACATAAGCAAGTTCCTTATAGTTTTCGAAGCCGCAAACCATATAAGGTTTGTTTAATTATTTGTCATCAGCTCTCCACTCGAAAAAAATAGTTTTTAGGGATGAAATATTAAATTTTTTTAATACAGAACAATGAGACTGTTGTCGTGCAATAAATATGAATTTTTTCTATACTCAAATAAATTGATTATATTCGAACTCCCTTATATACCTCATAGGGACATATATGGGGATTAGGCTTATAGTCACATTGGCGATATAGTCCACGGTTTGGCTGCGATGGATGTGACGATATGCGAAAAGTACTGTATATTCTTTTTAATAAATGTAAATACCATCGAACTTCCCTATAATTAATCTGTATGGGATATGAAAATTTTTTCAATATATAAATTATTTATAATACAAAAGACATATTTTTCCTACTTTATTTAAAATAATCTGCTTTTATTGTTAGGATCCCATCCTTCCAAGGGGGCCTTATTCAATATCCTCAAAAAGATATTTATTCTACATTTTTAGAATAACTGCATTTTTTAATTTTTTATAAAGTGCTGGAATATAAAATGTTGAGCTAAATTTTGGTTTATTTTGTGCTTATCCATCTCTTCAGCTTTATTAAATACTGTTTTTTTTTTAGGAGAATTGCTACTTTCTTCAACATTTTTGTTTATTGAATACGGTGGCTGCTATCAATACTACTCTTAATTAGACTATTCTTCCTTTCCTTCTTCTTATTTAAATTTTTCAGAAATCACCTAATTGAAATAACTTGTACATAGCGTTGTAAGTATGGGCTACAGAACTTTTTTTGATACATTTTCTTATATGGACACAAATATGCATGTAAGTATATGAGTCAAATTTTTATTTACAAAACTTGTTTATTGTTAAGAAAAAATCAATTGAGAAAATTCATTATAAGGAGATCAAAATACACTTTGAAAAAGTTAGCTTTTTAAAATCAATTTAAAGTTAAATTTATTAAGTAAATTTTTTAGTTCAATCCACTTCTAATTAGAAATTTAAATCAAAAAAAAATATACATAAATGTCATCAGATCTATAATAATATAATTTCCTTACGTTCTCAAGTGCACTGCAACAGAAAAGTAAACTTGTTTCATTATCAAAGCAAACTCGTGTAATTATCATTTTTATCGGAGCATTTTACCACCATTAAATTTATTGTTTACACGCAGTATTGCATTTATAACCACGTACTTTATCTTTATATTCTATTATACCTGTAATTTGACAAAAATAGTTAATTATTTAATATTTTAAGTGTTTGTTTTACTTAATACTATCACACTTTCGTTGATGATTCGTCGTTTTGTTTCAGAGAATTACGAATTAAAATAACGTAACACACATAACTAAATAAATAACAATAAAAATAATATTTTTCCCTCAAAAATAAATCGATTATCGCATTTTTATCCTAAATATTTTAAATTGCTAATATATCTCAATTAATTTATATTTTACAACGTATTTTGCTTTTCATGTAAACTTTGAAGTTATATTATTTTGCATTTAAGATGACGATAAGTGCAGTTCTTTTAGTTTTTTTCTTTAAATAATATTTGCCTTCAAAAAAAATCAAGAAAATAAAAACACCAACATTTTGGTTCACCAGCCAAGAAATAATTTTACAAAAACTAAACACATACAGGCTATTTAAATAATATTATTTTAAACCTAAATTTCAATCAATAAAAGCGATACAAATATTTTTAATTTGTATTCTTAAAATTTTAATAGAAATATTCTCTATTTCTTTATATATTTTAAAATCGAATCTTACTTTGTTTAATTTTTGGAATTTCATATATTTTTCTTGAAAAATTTCAAATAAAACTATTCAACAAAAATTTTATTGAATATATGATACAATATTCTTTTTTTATGAACAAACCAACTTGAACTTCAAAACAAATAAATAAGATTATACAACAGCTGTTTTCGCAGTTGACACAAGTAACAGCCGTACCAAAACAAGAGCGGAAGGCGGAACGTTTTCTTCAGCGTAGCCAAGGCGAATTCAACTACAGGTGGTGTCGAAACGCCATCTGATTTTGACAGTTCGAGCTACTTTGTTTTGGTTTGTTAGTGTTTTGTTAAGAATGGTTGACATTTTGGACAGTAAACACTAACAATGCAATGCAAAAAACCCTGTGTTGTTTCTGTTGTTTTTGGATTGTTGTAGTATCGACACCACCTGTAGTTGAATTCGCCTTGAGCGTAGCTTTTACGCTGATATGCCATACCTAAATAAGAGTGTCAGCGTTGTGCCATTAATAGTAGTGTTAACTTTCGTGCCGACTAAAACCCTCATAAAAGACATAAGAAATTGAATTAAAACCGCTAGTTTGACCTAAAAATTGTTTAGGTATGGCTGTAAGAACAATCGTGTGACTGTGCTGCGGCAATTATTGTACCCATTGCGCTTTCTACAAACTTGCGGCAATTAAATTTGAATAAAACAGGTCAATCGTGTGATTTCAGTATATTTGATTGGTGGAATTTCATTATTGTGCGTCAATAAAGCACAATCAAAATTGTGCCATATTGGTGCATTTGCGGCAATCGTGTGATCCCAGCTTTAGAAAGGTTTTTATTAAATATTTTACAAATTCAAATTTTCTATTCTAAGATAAGGCCTGTCGAAATCGTTATATTACAGTTATGTTGGAACGTGTAGAAAGTTAAGGTATTAATTTACTCACTTTGCAATATTAGCAAAACAATTAAACTGAGATAAAACTTTATTCTTACCTCTTCCAGTAGCCATTAAAATAGATGCAAGAGGGCAAGGCGTTGGTATCCAATGACACACTTGGTTAATTAGTAATAAAGTTGGAATGCGGCTGGAAGATCTTATGTCTGCAAAAAGTTCTTCTATAAGCCCTCTTTACTACTTCGTTTTCCCGCTGGAAATGGTCGGCCAAATCGCGTTTCTTTTCCTTATGAACAATTTTAACGATAATCTGAAAAAAAGTTCTGAAATATTTACATGTGAATTTTTTTTCTCACTTCTCATGAGTGAGGAAATTCAAAATATTTTTCCTCACCCTCATGAGAATGAATCAGCAGAAAAATTTTGAAATTTTCACGCTCGCTCATGACTGAAAAATCAGCGAGCGTTTCGGTACTCTGCTAAAAACGAAACATAGTTTTGCGTGTTTTGTGAATGTACTACTACAAAACAAAAAAAAGTTTTTATTTATTTTGTTTTTATACCTACCATTTTTTATGTCCCACAAATTTGGAAAAATTTTATATTCAATTATAATTGATTTTCCAATTCTTACAATTTGCAATTGTTGCGATTTTCCGAATTCTTTCTTCATAGTTTTTTCTCCGGGAGTTGCAAAAGCACCTCACATAACAACTGCCCTTAACAAAATGAGTAATTGGTGAGTTGGAACATTTTTTTTATCAAAATCTCCGATTTTCGACGATTTTTTAAAACGATACGACTTTTCTCAGGAAATTTTCGTTTATTTTCACAAATTTATGTGGCAGCCCTGCTTCCAACAACAAAATGAAACTTTGAAGAACGTGATAGATACACAACGGGGATGGTGTTGAGAATTTTAAAATTGTACCAACAGCCTTTAAAATGTGTACCTTTTTTTACCATAATAGTACTAAAAGATTTTTTTAATACAAATTATTTTTATTTATTAAAAATGCCACAAAACGGCATTTTAAATATTATTATATACTATAATATAACAAAAACATTTCAGTTTAGCATATAAATTATTAAGATAAAGAAGGTATGTACAGGTTTTCAATAATATTTCCAGAACAAAATCACAAAATTGAAAATAAATTATTTGATATATTTACATCATAACCAGAGCTGCCATTTTTGGTGATTTCTAACCAAAATTTATCATTCCTTTCAGTTTGGAGATGTTTGTTTCATATTGGTTATTTTTGAATTAAAAATAAAAAGACATGATTCTGAGACATGGTCTGAATCTAGTGTTACTGAAATGATGAGTTGCCATATGACATTAGTACAGCTGGGAACATTCCTTAATTGTACTATATTAACCATCGGTGTACCATTGTACTTTTCGAGTACCAAAACAAGTACAATTATAACAGTTCTGCCAACTCTGATGAACAAGTAAGCAAATAATATACATTTGGACATACAGTGAATGACAAAAGCTTTCATGAAATCTTATTAATACTACATGCAACATATTTTTTTTTTTTTTTTTTTTTATTAATTTTAAAAATTTTAAATTTTTTAATACTTAATATTTGATGGGTCCACTCTGATCATCGGTCATAGCTTGTAAATTGTTCTGTGATATTCATTGCTGCTAATGCCATAATTTTCCTCTAAAAAGCGATGATTTTGGCAGGGAATTGAGTTGGTTGGGCACATAATATAGACGTCATTCGCAAACAAAGTGCGCCGTATTCTTGCGATTATTGTCTTGATGGAAAAACCAATTATTTCCAATACCCAAGCAATAAACCGATGGTTTCAAATTATGTTCTAAAATGTTCTTATAAAAACTAAATTACCACATTCCGATAATGTCATGGCTCCCAAAATCATAACATTGCCACCTCCATGGTTGACTATGGGTAGAATATTCTTTGTATGTAAGACTGTGTTTGCTTTTATCTAAAATTTGGAATGGCCATCGCTTCCAAAGATATGGTTTTTACTCTCCTGTTTTAGCAATTCAAGATGAAATTTTTGGTTTTTGGCAGATATAACTGGTTTTTTACGTTCAACTCTGCTTTTAAAGCCGTTCTCATGCAAAGCTCGATGTATAGTTTTGGGGTGGACACTTTTTTTGAAAAAATTTTCAATAGTTTCAATGTGTATTTTGGGGGAAATTTCGGATTCGCATTAACTTCTTTAAGAATACTTTTAACGTCGATTCGTGATTGCTTTTTCGTCCGGTCACATCTAGGATGATTTTCAGTACGTCTATTTAAATTATAGTTTCAAATAATGGCTTGTACTGTAGAACGCCTAGATTTTACCGCTTTGGCGATTTTTACATAACAGTTTTTCTCTTTTCGGAGATTTATTACTAAATTTCTCACTGAAAAAGATTTTTCTTGAAGATTCTCCAATTCAAAGACCAATAATTTTTCAAAACGCAATATTTAAATATAATGTTAACAATTTAAATACTTGTTATGACAAGCAAAATACAACATCAGCTAAAAGAATGGGATTCCCTAGAGTTTCGTTCTGTATTTTTCAAGTGTTCCTAGAAGTAGACACGTTGTAGGTATGTAGACTTTAGTCCTACTTATTATTTTGTTTAATGCTTTTAATATCCGTGTTAAGTTTTTATTTTAAATAATTTTTTTAAATAATCTTATTTAACAATGCCTCAATTGGTGGTATTAAAAGATTTTTCATTATCGCTCCCAATGAAAATCATAAAACAGTAGCTTGTATGAAGACTTTAGTCCTTCACTGTATGTATACAGAAATCGAAATTGTATGTAGGTATGTACATAATTTGTGAGTAAATTGGGTCGAATGCCGGCAAACCCAGCCACTACGAAAAGTATATACTCTTCGTAGGTACGTGCATTAAAGGACGTACACTCAATTTTGTGTATACAAGAAAAACATTATGAGAAGAGCCAGCCAGTGATATACTAATGTATGTATGTATGTATGCAAACAATTATTTAGTTAAATATAAACAGAAGAGGAAAAACAAATAAATAACAAAAAATCTATTGGATGATTATGACGGATTGTATCGAGTAGAGAAGTGCACGTGAGTGTTTTAGACTCACGCAAACTCACGAATAACATATAATCACGTACTTTTATGCGTGAACATTCTGTTTTGAAAAAGTGAATACAAAAATACGACTAATAAATGGCTTGAAAACTATCACAAATGACGTAGAAAAGACTCTCAAATGAATATAAAAATGTCTGATAAAAGGCTTTAAGAAGACTCCAACACAATTATAAAACGGCTGATAAATGACTAAAAAACACTCGTATTAGAAATATGACTAAAAAATGACTCGAAAAAGACTCACAAATGAAGTTAAATAAAACTGATAAAGGACTAGTCAGCTATTCGGAAACTTTTATAAATACCATAATTTTTTTATTTTGAAAATTTATATTTACCCAATTAGCACTGAAATTTAAAAAATTCAAGTGCTCTAAATATTGCTGGAATCTAGCTTTAATTTATGCCCTATTTTCAAGTAGAATTCCAGTTCATACAAAAATGTTTGAAACTATTTTTTTACTTTTGTATTGCTTAAGCTATCAAAAAAAAAATATTAGTGAACAAATATTTGTAAATATTTCTGTGTACCGAAAGGACTTTAAACTTTCGAAAAAAAAAATGGAACCATAAATTTACTAAGTGTAAATTAATCTTAAAATGAAGATGATGATGAGGAATTTCATATACATACCATTTTTTTCTTTATGCCAAGTTAAAAAATTTAATATGATTTCCATTGAAATTGTAGGCTTGATTTATATTGGTATTATAGGTTTGATTTATACTTGGCTTCAATACTTGAATTCAAGTATAATTATTACGTGTTTGAGACTGGAATTTCACTGTAATTCAATGCTTGAATTTAACTGTATTTACATTGTTGTGTTTGACTGGATTTCCAGTACCCGTTTTGCTGGAGTATGCTATTGAATTCCACTGTAATTCAAGTATATATTCCCGGGAATTTTTTCTCTTTCCCCATTTTTACAACTTAATTTAAATACCAAAAAAGGGAGAAAGGAAAAACTCCTGGGGAATTTTTATTCATAATTGGGCTGTATACTAGGGCGGGTTGATTTGTATGGATGAAAATAAATGAAAAATCTTATAGCAAAAACGTAATCTACATAAAATTCTAAGGGAATTCTCCGAAGAAACCATGGGTCTAAAATCAAATCCTAGTCCGCGCCTCTCGACTTAAAAATTTTTTTCCTCTTCTTTCGCTAAAATTATTTTTTTTTTTTTTAATATAATGGGGGGATTCACAAGGTGTGCTATCAAGTCATATCGTCATAATGTCCTAAATAATATTTTAGAATTGTTTAAAAAAAAAATATTTCTTAGTATTCTTAGTATTCTATAATTGCTTCTTTGTATGTATTAAAGACCTTATTTGTTTTAATGAAACAAAATTTGTTTATGGTAAAAAAAATTACTGAAATATTGTTTGAGTGAAAACACTTTTTTTTTTGTTAGTTTTTATTTGCATTATAAAATAAGAACTGTTTATCGAAACAAAAAAAGGTTATTTTATAAATACTGTAAACAATTTTTTGAGTGTATTTTTTTTTTTTTTTTTTTGTATTTCCAATCTTTTTTATTAAATTATGAAAGAAATTGTTTTTCATCTATGTTCCTTATAAAAATATTAAATATAAAATTATATACAAACTTTTTTACTTGGGTGAATATTTTCAAGTCGAGAGGCGCGGATTAGGATTTTATTTTAGATACATGGTTTCTTCGGAGAATTTTCTTAGAATTTTATGTAGTTTACGTTTTTGCTATACGATTTTTAAAAACAAAATCGACCCGCCCTACTGTATACATATGAATGTCTTTCATTAGCACTTTGACCAATTTTCGTCGATTTTTTTCTTACAACAATTATTTTTAGAATTTTGACATTCGTGAGTACGAAGGAAATCTTACATCACGTGCACACCTCTAATGGAGAGGAAGTAGCATTTTAAATTCTTTCACTTTACGTTTTGTGTTTGATTTTCGCGTCTTTTACGAACCGAAGTGATAACAACAACACGACTTAACGAATATACATACAAAAAGTACATAGCAGTGGTTGTTGCATTTGCTAGATAAGAGAACAACGAGTATAAAAACACGATGTAGATGGGGAATTGAAATTATTCGTTCGAAAGCAATCAACTGATTCGTACGTCAGTAACAGAAAATAATAATCAAAGCAAACAGCGCAAGAAATATTGTGTAACTGTCAAAAAAATAAAAATTATTTTATCATATTGAAATTTGTTAAGACAAAAAAAACATTTTTACTTTACAATTAATTTTAAAAAACTTCTAACAAAATGAGTCAAATTGTGAATATTGGTAAACAAACCAATCGGTTGGTGCCTCAACTTACTAAACAAGGTAAGTTTTCTATCAAAAATTATAACAACCGTCTTCTCTTTAATTTGTTGAATAATAACAAAGTAAATAAAAAAAGAAAATCTTAAGTTCCTAGTGTGTATTGAGTACAATAATTAACTGCTATTTTTTTATTATTTTACTTACAGTTGCCTGCTTTTCCACCTCGTCATCTTGCCAGCAAGATTTCAAAGGTGAATTAAAACCCAAAAGTGCCCGTTTAATGGAATTCCAAAAAAAATTGAGAGCTAAGACACCCTTAGGTAAACTTGATGAATTTTCACGGCACCCATTCCAAGAAGTCGAACCCTTGAGACCCTGGCCCAACAATGTTAACCCACATACCGGTGAAATTGGTGGTCCCGCTGGTCCAGAGCCCACCCGTTATGGCGATTGGGAACGTAAAGGTCGCGTTTCCGATTTCTAGTCTCAGCGCATATCTTTAAACCATCCCATATTAGACTTTAGAGGCACTTTTTAACTGTTAGTTTGTACAAAAATGAAAAAATTCATACAAATTTTAGTTTATAAGTTGGAGGGCTTCTTTTTCTTTAATAGCTTTTTATTTTACAATTAACTGGCTGCAAAGAGGAAAAAGCTTCCCATTAGGTTAATAATTTCGCTTGTTTTGTTGTTTTTTACAACATTTTATTAGACTGTATTAAAAAATAACTTGGAAACTAAGTATACTAACTCGAAAATATTAAAAAAAAAAAACCAAAAAATAAATAAATATTTAAAAAATTATTAAAACAAAATTTGTTGTGTTATTATTAAAAATTGAATAGGGAAGTGATTAATAAATTAAATAAGAACCATGGTAGAATAGTCATTAGAAAGTTTGTTCTCAATTCAAACAATAGGAAATAACGAAAAATTAAAACAAGCGTCAAAAATTCAATAAATTTTATTTTTTTTTTAAATTTCTTAATATAAAAATTTTGTAATATCAAATTTTAATCAAAATCCAATTTTAAATAGACAATTTTATTCAATATAATATAATTGTAAATAAAAAAGTAACTGCCTGTTCAACGATTTCGAACTTTAACGTTCGCATGGAAAATAACACTTATAACAAAAACAAATTTTAAAATTTTGTTGCTGTTTTAAATGTAATTTTCTATGCGAACGTAACGTTCGAAATCGATGAACTGGCAGTAAGTTGCAATATCTAAAAAGTTCAAAATATGTTGAAATTTAAATATTTTCAATTGAGAAATGATTCGTTGTTTGACATTACATGGGTAAAAAAAAAAAATTAAGGAGGTTACTATTCCCCTCGTAAGCTACTCACTGCCATTTATATTGAACTATCTGTTTGGTTCTGGCGCTGCCCTTGATTTTTCAAATAACTGGTTTTTATTACTTGTTATAATTTTATAAGATATATTTTACATTTTTCAAAAAGTTAAGTAATGTTAATTGGAAAGTCTGTGCTGTGAATAGAGATTTTTATGTGCAAATTAATAATTTAATATCTACAATACTTTCACTGGTGTTCATAATAGAACAAAAATTTTTTTTGTAACCACACACATTTTCAGTTAAGAAACCGTTTGCAAATTTTTCCCAGAACAAAATTACGTTTTTATTATTATTTTTTAAAACATTTTGTTGAAATTTTCATTCAAAACTAAATAAAATTATTATAAACGTCATATATATTTTCACACAAATTGTTGCTGAAGTAGAAGTTGACTAAACTTTTTATAAAATATTTAATTACATTTTTATTTGAAAAATTAAAGGAAAATATACAAAATACTTTGGGAAGAAATAACAAAATTGTTGCTAGCATTGTGCACGAAGCTTTAAATTTAAGGTTTTATTTAATTTCGTTTGGATTTTTCAAACTGAATTTTTACTTGTTGCGATTCTTAACCAGCAACGCAGTAATATATGCGCGGGACGCGCTATCAACGTTGAACAAGATATTTTTCGGTTATGTAATACAACTCGTACTTTAAACTGGAAATTTATTTCATTGAACCCAAAAACATAGTTTGTTATCATTGCTACGAGTAAATCAAGGCGAATTCATTCCAGGTAATCTCGGTAGTACAACAAGTACAACTCGTACAAAAACCACAAGCAATTTGTTTTTGTAAAATCATTGTACAATGTCAAAAACCGAAACAACTCAAAACAGAAACAAAGATAATAAACAAAATTTTGACATCCAACAATTATAAAGCTAAAGAAAAAAAGTTACCAGCAGGGCTTTTAGGATCACCTGTAATGAATTCGCCTTGGAGTAAATAGATTTTTTTTTAATATATTTAAAATACATATATATCATATACATACATATATCATAATTGTACTATATATACATTAGGTCCATAACCAAATTTTAGTAGCTCGACGCGACGGCGAAGGTTGTGTTATTTCCGAAAAAAAATCGGATCATTTTGGAATAAAAGACTCGCCAACAAAAACGATTTTCTAAAATCTCCCAAAAAAAAAAGTATTCATTTTAAATAAAAATATTTAAATATTTTATTGATAAATGAAAAATGTTGTTTAATTGCTCTGCCTAATTCGAGTACTCTGAGCGCCATCACATTACCTTAAATACAAATTTTCAGATTTTTATCTCGCCAAAAATAATTTTTGTGTCTGAAAGGGTTAAAAAAATTAATATTGAGAATTATGGTTAAAAGTTTAATAAGTTTTTTTTAGCATTCCACCGGATTCTTATGTTTTTTGGCATGCGAAATCCGAAAATGTGCTCAGTTTTCTCCTATCACACCACATCAGATACAAGGCGAATTCAACTACAGGTGGTGTCGAAACGCCATCTGATTTTGACATTTCGAGCCAATTTGTTTTTATTTGTTAGTGTTTTGTTTGGAATGGGTGACATTTTGGACCGTAAACACTAACAATGCAATGCAAAAAACCCTAAATTGTTTCTGTTGTTTTTGGATTGTTGTAGTTTCGACACCACCTGTAGTTGAATTCGCCTTGATCAGATAATGGTATAATTGTGTTTTCGCCGTATACTCATCTTTCCATCCAGAGTCAAAGTCTAGTTCAAATAAAATATATTATACTAAATTAGGCGTCGAATGGTGGGCGGATAATTGGCGTCGATCGGATACAAATCTCTGAGTTATAATGGATCAAAGCTCAAGATTTAATGAAAATCTGATTTCCAAACTTTACCCCGTTTTGTGTGAGAAATTTTGTGACAATCGGGAAAAAGTAATGCCATTTTTTTAAATAATTTTCAATGACCTATTTAACTATACTAGGGCCATTTTGATATTTGCAAAAAAGTAAAAAAGTTATCGCCCTAATATACACACGTATTCATACATATATAATAAACAAATAAAAATTCTTGGGGAAGGTGCAGAATTGCATTCTTAAAAAGAGATTTTTATTATCAAAACAACATTGCCCATAGCGTAGAGGGATGAAGAAATTTTGTAAAAAAAAAAAGTTATACCCTAATAAACACAATACCCACATATTCCAACTCCAATTTAAAACAACTACTAAATACATCTACTTTCATTATTTCAATAAACAAACTCTCCTGTGGTTCGTTTGTTGGCCATGGAATCCTTTAAAACGGACAGCATTTCTTCCGTTACAGCCCACAGCTGGTTTTGTAGCATTGCGTTTTGTGAAAGTTTGCTGGGCTCACAAAAGTAGCAATTATTAAAGTAAAGCCCTGTAAGGCCAGTTAGTTCATTGGCAGTAGCACAATAAATAGTAGTGGCAGCAGCTTGTTGCTATAAAACAAATTAAAGAAAAAAGAAAAATGCGGAAAAAATGTTGAAAGACAATGGGAAAGTAAGTAGAAATACAAAATGATAATTAACATATGGCACAGATTTTTTTCCTTCTTATAAGGATGATTCAATCAATAATTGTTGTTTTGTTCGGGTCTGTTGTTTTTATACTTTGTCATTATGTATCTTGACTTTGTTCTTGAAAACTTGCTTCCCAAACTCTCTCTCCCATAGGATGAAATGTTGACAAAGTGAATTAATTAGCCAGTTCTTGGTTTTCTTCTTCTTTTTTTTGTCTCTTGTTTTTAAACAAGTGTTTAAATTAATGTCAATTTAACCATCAGATTCACCACAAACAAAACAACACTTAGTCATATAACATTGATTCAATTTAATTAACTTAAAGCAAAGAACAACAAAAAAATTAAAAAATAAAAATAATATATAAAAAAATTTTTTTACCAGAGATTTTGTAAAAGGTCGTACTATTGCAAACAATACACGATAGAACCACCAATTGCGAGATAATTTTGTGGAAACTAAATTACCAGGGTGTACTGAGAATACGGATATACCACGATGCTTCCAAAGCTAAAAATACAGTAATAATAACAATTAATTGAATTTATTTCCATTAGTATATAATGGCTTTATGCTAGTTAAATTTAATTAATTCTTTTGGTAAAAAAATTTTTCAATAAATTTTTGATAAAATCCCAATTTTGAAGCGATAATTGCTTAACTTTGCAGTCATAGGCTTAAAATTAGTAAATATGTACTAGAGTATCCAATCGATAAATCGAGACATTTTTCGCATTATTTAAAATAGGTTATTTCGAATAACGTATAACTCGGATAAGTATGTACGTATGTCAAATAATAAATTAAAATCTATTTCTGTGAAAATGCTTCTTGTTATACCCTTTACCACATTGGAAAGGGTTTATATCGGGTGATTAATTGTGAGGTTTGATTTATAATGTAAAATAAAACACATAAATCTGAAAGTGAACTTAAAATTTGTATTATCGGTTAAAAGAACAATTGATGGTATTTACTGTTTGAAAATTATATCATGTCAATGTTGACCATGACCACGTCAGAGGCGGTCTATTCGAAAGGTCCAATGCTCCTGAATACCTCAGACTTTTAATATCCTAAAATCAAATAGTCCAAAGGTCTGATATCGCACGATCAAGGTAACCAATTTACTATAGCAAAACGTGAAATTAAGTACGCACCAAAATAAATTCCCAACAAGGGGATTGTTTCACGCGCTGTATGGCTCGTAGCGCCGTCTTCTTGAAACCAGAGCTCACCGAGACCATGCCCTTTAATTTCAAGAAGCACATAGTCCGTCAACATGATGCAATGACGGTAACCATTGACGGTAACATTATGATTTTCCTCATTTTTAAAGAAATATGTGCCAATGATTCCACCAGCCCATAAGCCACACCATACCATTGTTTTTAATGGATGTAATGGTGATTCTTGGTAATCTTGGGTTTGCTTATCAGCCCAAATACGACAATTTTGTTTATTAACATATCCATTCATCCAGAATTTTGTTTCTGCACTTTTCCGCACTCTAGTGAAGGGTATATAAGATTCGGCATAGCGAATATAGCAGTCTTGCTTGGTAGATATGGCTGTGTGACAAATTCCATATTTAAATGATATAAACGTCAAATTCCACACGTAACAAATTTGGTACTAAAAGAGCACATGTTTCGTATTATTAAATAAATACGAAACATGTATTAGTTGTATACTTTTGTATACTCATTAGTTGTATACTTTTGCATTTATAAATGTGTACGCCACACACTGTCAGATCATGGGTTACCTGTTTTTACCTGACGGTCAATTTCTTCATTACCTCGTATCTTTCAATCGGCTGGATTTCAGCATTTAAGAAATCTTTAAATTCGTCTTAAAAATCAAATTGTCCTTCGATAAGTATTTGAAAATAAAATGGTTTTGGCGCGAAATAATAATACTTAAAAAAACAAATTAACAAAACCTGTCGATAAGTTGTATATTAAAATAAAGGAAGTTATAAGGGGATTACAAAAATATATCGTTACCTAAAATCCAAATGGCTCTAACTACCATTTAGAAAATTTTACAGGAGAAGCAAAACTACTTGAATTGATGAATTGTTAAATTGCTTTAAACTGTTTATAATTTATAGCCTATTTCCAATGTGCGAAAGAACTGTTTCGGTCGCATAACAACATTGAAAACAAAAACAAAGTTTGAAAATTTGTTTTTGGTTTCAATGTAGTTATACGAAAGAAAGAATTCTTTCGCACATCGGAAATAGGATATTATTTTTCTTTTATATTTCTTGTAAAACCTAGTACATAGTTGTTTTGACAATTGACAGTGTTGCTTGTTATGCCAAACTGTTAGTTAGGTATTATCATATAATCTTTTAGGGACGTTTATTTTAATTTTTAATTTTTGGTTAGTTAAGGCCTTTTACGTTTTAGGTAATGATATATAACAGCCGTACCTAAACAAGAGCGGAAGGCAGAACGTTTTCTTCAGCGTAGCTTTTACGCTGATATGCCATACCTAAATAAGAGCGTCAGCGTTGTGCCATAAACAGTAGTGTTAACTTTCGTGCCGACTAAAACCCTCATAAAAGACATAAGAAATTGAATTAAAACCGCTAGTTTGACCTAAAAATAGCTAATTTGCCTTTATTTATTATCAAACAATAAAAACAGGGTTGTCAAAACAACAAATATAGCAGCCCTGTTTATTTTAACGTCAAAATCGGATTTTTCAATTGCAAAGCGCTACCGTTGCGTTGCCGTCGCGTTGTTTCGGTATGCTACATACAAATTGTATGGGCATGAGGATTTTTGACAGCTAGAAAACGCGTTCCGCTCTTGTTTAGGTATGGCTGTAAGTTATCAGCCATGTTCTGGAACTCGAGTACATTCAAGTAAAATGAAGCTATCTAGAGCATTTTGTGAAAACGATCCTGTTTTAAAAATTATAAAAAAAAATCGCTTTTACATACTTTATACTTTGAGTTCTTTCTTCTCCAATCTTGACCACATTTTGTCAGAATATGTCGCACTTAATCAACAAGAGGGTATTAACTCAAAATTTAAAAATTTTCAGTAGAAGCAAAACAATTTTTAATTTAACATTGAAGGCATATGGAAATGAATTTTAAAACCAACCGTTTCATTAGCAAAAAGTAGACAAAATAGCAAGATATTTTTACAGCGGGCAGATATGAATATAACGTGTAGATTTTTTCGAAAAAGTGGAAAAATAAAAATTTTGAGATAATACCCTCTTGTTGATTAAGTGCGATGTGTAAATATTAATTTTAAAGAGGTTGTGCATTGATAACCAAGATGAGTGAACATAATTTGGAAACATTGTCTCTTTTCGTTATCAAGATATACAGAAAAAAACAGCAACAAGAGATTTGTGGGTAAAATTAGAGTCAGTCGTGGTTTTTGCTAATATCTTAGTTATTTATGGACCGATCAGACTGAAATTCAATAGCAAACGTAAGCGTAGTATATTTGATATAAATAGAAGTATAACACAAAACGCGCAAATTTCAGAACGTCTGCGTTTTCCAAAACATGGAAGTAAATTAAATGAAGTCGAAAACTTCAATCTAATAAACTGACAATAAAAAACTTCTCGATATTGTAAAATTATTTGTTTTTTTTTCTGAAAAAAGAACTTTAAATCTACATATAAATCAAAAAATAGAATAAACAAAAATACCCTACAAAATTTGATAAAATAATCATTTTGCATATCAAAATATGTACATATGGGCACTTCCACGGAAGTGTCACGTTACGCCACCAAGCAATTAATATTGTATTTTAGACCCAAGAATGATATAAACATACATATATTACGCATTGCGCATATTTTTTTCTATTATTTACAAAATTCAACTGTTGAATATGACGTCACATCAGCACATTATACACACGTTTGTTTATTTGTGTTTCTACTTTTTAGCTGTACTTCCTGTGGAAATACCCATATCTATTAATATTTAAACTTGACTAAGTTCATTCCCCTTTACAATATTTTATTGATTCTCTCCCTCTCTAACTCTATCGATCTCTCTCTCTCTCTTAAAACTTACCTTAGCTAATTTTGCCGCAAATAAAACGTTGCACAATTTCGCATTATTATAGGCCGTCATACTCCAGTATTTCTCTGGAGGTGGTGATAAATGTTGTGGCGTTAAATTGTCCGTTGGCAATTTACCAAATCTAAAATAAAAAAATAAAAAAACTGTAGTAAAAATATATGTATGTAAATAGAAATCATATCAACTCAAACAATTTAAACTTGATTTACATAAAATAAAGCGCACTTACGGACTCTAAAGACAGTTATTAGAAAATTCCAAATAAATTGTGTAAACAAAATAACAATTAAAACAAACAGAGTCAATAAATACTTTAATTAAAATAAATTTGCATATGAAAATGAAAAACAAGAAATACATAAAAAAAAATGTGCGCAGTTAAATCACATGTTGGCGATGATCGTGTGGGCTGACTTCGTAAATAAAGTCACGTTTTGACAAAGGGGTACTGAGCTGCAGAGAAAATAGGGCCTTTAATTAGAGCCGTAGTAGTACATAACTTTTTCAATTTCCTTCAAAAAGTTTAGGAGTTAACGTTTTTAAAATGTTATGGAAACCCTTGCCTACAATTTAGGAAAGTTTAACAAGTTTTTTTCTTTTTTTTATAAAAAATATTAAATTTATTGAATCCAATATTTCGGCACTCCGTTGTGTGCCTTCTTCAGGGATTTGTTCTTGAATATTTGACAAAAATTAACAATATTTAATAAATTCAACATATTTAAAAAATTTCACAAAATGGGATATATTCAATTAAATACAAAAAGGTTTTCCAATTTAAACCTAATCTATTACAGTTTAAATAAATTTTCAATTTCCGTTTCTATTTTTATAAATTATCTGCCAGTTCATCGATTTAGAACGTTAACGTTCGCATAGAAAATTACATTTAAAACAGCAACAAAATTTTAAAATTTGTTTTTGTTTTAAATGATATTTTCTATGCGAACGTTAACGTTCGAAATCGTTGAACAGACAGTAAATGTCTATAATTTTGGGCTACATTTTCAGTAACTGACTTAAAATTAATTTTGGATATTGTTGGTATCTTTATAATTTGAAATTTTCATTAATACTGTGCAACTTCCAAAACGAGAATTTTTTACATTTCGTTGTATCATTTATGATACGAAACGCGTTTTATTCGGTCTACGTAAAACTTTAATGTACGGTAAAAATCCGTACAGTAAAATATTACAAGTTAAATTTTTCATTAAAAAAGTTATTTGATATTATTAAACAAAATTTTTATTATTTATTTAATAATTGTAGAACTTATACTTACGTAGTCCGAAATTTACGTTGCAAAAAAATATTATTTTTCAATTTTTTTAAGAAATCAATCAAAAATATATATTGGTTATATAATAGTAAGTAATATAAAAAGGAATTCATTAAATGCAATTTTTGTGCTGTTTGCAGCCTAATTCCCGATTTTTTATTAACGTAATGTTTTCTGCTACGACATATCTAACCATTTTTGTCATTTTTCATTAACTTTATTTAACAATTTTTCTTAAAATTCGTTTCTTGAATGAACAAATAATCTTTATGGTATTGCTTGTATAATATTTTTTAGCATTTCTAAAGTTTCCTGATGAGCTGGCCTATGCAACCAGCGAAATGCGCATAGGAACTTTAGAAGCTTTCCCACAACAATGCATTTCAGTGTTTTTATTAAAAGTAAAAATTGGGAGTTTAGCACGCTGTTAATAAATGAATTAATTAAAAATAATCACAAAGTTTTCTACAATTTACGAAAACTTGCATTCTAATTTTTTAGACACCACTACAAAAACAAAAAAATTAAAAACCCATAGCAAATGTATAAATAGTGTGATACAATTTATTGATGTGACGTAGGTTTTTATTATCTTTACGACTTGTTTCATACATTTTGCAACTACCAAACAACAACAAACAGAGCATTGGAAATATTTAAAGAGAACAAATAAAATTAAAAAGTAGTAACTATAATGATTTTGTAATTAATGTTACGAAACGTATCATTCATTACCCTTACTAAATTTTTATTAACATAATCTAACCGGACTTAGTTTTATTTGAGGCCACTAAAGTTATCAACTCATTTGTAGAAAATATAATGGGTGGTATTATTGATTCCGCACCGAAAAGAAAGTTCAACGAAAATAAATATCGATATACAAATTGCAATTATTCATTCCAGCGGTACAAATTTTCCGTAAAAATCTTTTAACATCTCTGTTTTAATAACACTGTGCTAGTTGAAAAACAGACAAGCCGGGGACCTGGCGTTTTAACCTAATTCGGGCACGTTGAATCCAGTTGTGCTAACCGTTGTTTATGTTAGCTCTGGTTTTCGAGATATATCGTTATTTCGGAATTGGAGGAGGTTGCACACCATATGTTCGCGAAACTCAAAAACGGATTAGTTTATCAAACAAAATCAAAAAAATCTAAATTCCACCAATTTTATTTAAGAAAGATTAAACTTTTTCTCATATACGCATAGTGTTAGAAACAAAAATAAATTTTTTTTTGCCAAAAAATGTTAAATGTTTGTTTTTTAAAAATTCATCAAAATTTAGATGAATTTGCTTTTAATTTTTTTCGGACATATAAAATAACGAAGTTGCAAACAAAACGAGCCATAAACGATTAAAATCTGTTAACAACTTTTGATTTTATTCACAAAAGACAAAAATTGTTAATTAATTTAAGCATTTAAATAAACCCCAATATATTTGTATGTGAGCCCCCTTAGGAGGTGGAGATAAAAAGCAAGTATGTCTCGAGAAAATGTTAGGGACAAAAAACCAATTGCGGTTGGTCATGCATTATATCCCACTAGGGGCGACTCCTGGGCAGTTATGGTACTTTTTCTTCAATATATTTCTAGTCTGTATTGAACATTTTGTACGGGAGCCCCCTTAAGGAATGGAGATAGCGGGTAGGTATGTTAGAAATAAATGATTGGGATGAAAAGGGGCGAAATTTAAGAATTTCAACCATACAAATATGGCGGTTTAATAAAATTCTTAAATTTGGCCCCTGCAGCGCGTAGGATGCCCCTAGATGGGTCAAATGTATGACCCTAGACCTTCGGGCTGAAAGAAGAGTTTTGCAATATAAATCTGAAAATGTTATACAGATGAATGATTTAATGATTTAAATATTTTGTTTAATTTTTCACAGCTTTCAAAAAAATGTTCGCTTAAATAAGGCAGCATTTAAATATATTTTTTCTGACCTAGAGAATGCAAGTGCAGGAAGAAGTCGACAAGGAGCCCTTTCTGCCAAAGATAGACTTTCTGCTTGTTTGAGATTTTTTGCAAAAGGGAGTTATCAAAATACAATACAAGAAAAACTATGCTTGCGTTAGCAAAATTTTACCTAAAACAGCTTCAAGCACTGGCATATTTAAAGGGTTGCCCGAAACCATTTAGAGTCTATGCCAAATCTTCCACGAATTTTTTATTTCTTACGTTGATTAAACTTAAATTTTATATTTCTTCTTGAATTTTTCATTCCTTCCGTTAGCTTCTCGTTGTAAAATTTCAACGTAAGCAAAATTGCGAAAAATATCTATTGTGCGGTGTCAATAATATGGCAATGGCGCCTTGGTAGAGATGATACCGCAACAACGGAAAGATGCCGCACAAGCGGAATGTATAATTGCAAATTTTGCTTCCACACAAAAATTACTTTCCGCAATCGCGGAACGAAATCAATAATTTTATTATTTGTGTAGCAAATACAATGATTTTTATAAGGTAATATATTATTTAAGGTTCAAAAACAAACAACGAGAAAGAAATAACAAGTGCAAAATAATTCTACCATTTTTTTCCTTTAATTGTAAATTTAAATACACAAAATTTACGCATTATTACAACCCAGTAAAACGGAAAAAATGCTGATGAAGGTCGTCGCGGGCTGGAAAATGAATTACTGTCAATTAATTGAAAGCTTGTGAAAGTGGAACATAATATGATGTAACAGGAATATAAAAACGAAATAATATTATCGGCCATGTTCTGTAAATCGAAATCACGTGAAATCGAAATCGATGGAAATTTTAAGTTTAATTTTTTTAAAAATGAACGTAGATTTTCCTGTTTTGAGAAGTAGTTTTGGTATAGGTATGTGGTCCTCAAAGTATGAGGTATATAAAAGGAAATATTTGTATAAAATTTAAACACAGGATAGAATTAAAATTTTTTTCAATTTCGCGTGATTTCGATTTCCAAAACATGGCCGTATATCATGATTTGCAGCAGGAATAAAAAAAAAACGAAATAAAATAACTGCCATTGTTGTTAATTGAGTTAACTCATAAACGCACATAGAAAAAAATTGCTTAACAAACAACCATAATGTAAGCTAACGTGAAACAATGAAAAATAACATTGTTTCAATGAAACGATGATTTTAACAAAATGAAAGTATTTCATTTTATTAATAACAGTTAACATTTATTCAATGAAAAGGTTTAATCATTTGAACAAAATAAGTTCATTGCGTTAATCATACAATACATTTCTGTAATGAACTTTTACGTTTCATTGTAAAATTTAGGTCATAGAATTAATGACAAAATTTCGTTGTATTTATGAATATTTAAAACTTAATACAACAATTTTCGTAGCGGGAATGACGCTCTGCCTTGGCATGACAATGACAAAATTCATTAAATGAATGTAAGGAATCGGTACATTTACGATGGGTTTTCCCTTAGTGTAAGCACTTGGCTACTTAAAACAAGATTTGTCTAAAATAATTCCAAATCCTAAATATCAACCACTAGTCACGAGACTATTTTCTTTGTTTGCTAAATGCAAAATCATTTAAAAATTGTATATTTTCGAATGCTATTAATTTAATTTAAGAAATATGTTTTTTTTAATAAAAGTACTCTATTTTTTTTCTAAGTTTTTGTTCCGGTATAGTACGATTTTGCAATAATTTCATAAGTAATTAAATTAAAATTATCATCAATAATTGTATACTTTCGTGATCTTTTTATTTATTTTTGCAACAAAAAGGCCCCTTACAAACAATAATCGCAATCTTTTGTCCAACTTTAGTCAAAACCACTTTTTGCGTTTTTTTTTCTTGCATTAAAGTTTATTTTAAGACGCATTCAGTCGAGCGGCCAAATGAATGTGTGCTCAATTTTATTATTATTTGTTCATATCAGTTATTGCATTGGAAGAGAAAGAGTAAAATCTTTAATATATACAGTCTTTGTATCCATATTATATTTACTAGGGAGATCGATTATTCGACTTTTTTCAATAACCGGTTTTCGAATATTCCGAATAGTTGCTATTTTAAAAAAACCGGTTACCGGTTAAGCATTTTTTTAAATAACCGGTTAACCGGTTTTAGTTCGAATACATTAATACACAAAAATCAAATAAGTTTTTGTAATAAAAAGTTAATTTAAATAAAACCAAAACAATTCACAAAGGTAAGGCACCAACAAAATACGATAAAAACCAAGTAAAGTGTGGCCAGTAAATTGATCAAACTTTAGCTTAATTTTTAACAATTTCTATTTATTAACTAAAGCTATATTCGCACCTATTAAATATTTGACGTCCTACACGTAACCACTAGTTTTTTTTTAAAAATTGTTTGCTTTTGCAAAACGTTTCCTGGATCAAAATCATTTAACAGTTTCTTAATTGCATTATACAATTATCTTCTTACAAATAAAGAAAAATTATAGAAATTTAATAAATTTATTAATTGTGATATTCTCCCAAATTTATTTTAAATGAGTTTTAATTTGTTAGTGGTTAAGCATGTCTATATGAATCAGTAGTTTGTCTCTTTAATCCCGATCGAAATATATCTAGAGATAACATCTATAATGATATTTAGAATACTCTCGCACAAATTACTTTTTAACTGAACACGTTTTTGTAGTATTTTGAATTGTTTTTGTTTTTTACAGGAACACACGCTTCTATAAGCGATTGGTATTTACATTGTTCATAATGGTGTTTAACTTTTGTAACATTTTGTTTTGATATTCTTCATAATAAGTTTAAGTTTGCCAAAATTCAATTAAAAAATACTTGAATATACGGGTACATTTACAACAAGAGTAAGGAAAACGTATATAAATTACACATTATTAAAATAACCGATTTATTATACCAAAATAACCGGTTTTTTGATATTCGAAAAATTTACATTTTAAAATCACCGACTTGGGCAAAACTAAAACAACCGGTTAAAACCGGTCGAATAATAACCGTTCGATCTCCCTAATATTTAACATCTTATTGTTTGGATGTAAAGATTAATGGTGTTTTCTTTTCTACAAAAAACAGGTAAAATTTTATTTAAAAAATGCAATTTGGTATTTGTTTCTTAAAAATGTTATGGTCTTTTAAAGGGAATCATGTTTTATTCTAAAAAAATCACCCTTAATAATGGCATAAGACATTGCACTTTACGCCCCTTATAAATCGACAGTGTTGATAATGCCTTGTAAAACAATAGTCGTATTCTGCAATTCGCTAAAGCTAAATCTCTATCGCTAAAAATCTATAAAGTTGACTTAGCGATTTTTAGCTACGAATGAAATTATGTAACGTGCATTGCTAAATTTGGCAATGACATAAAGATTAAATTCGTTGCCATCGCTAAAATGTTTAAATTTGGTATTCTCTTACGCTAAATAAGTAGTGATCTACAAAATACTACATTTTTAGCAACGAAAATTTAAAGGTGAAAAAAAATTAGTAAAATACAAGTGTTTTTTATTTTAATGTTTCTTTTTAAAAAAACTTAATTTTAAAAGTATAATGGAAGAAATACCCAAAAGGGTGAGTTTAAAATAAAATACTGAATAAAAAAAAACTAAAATTTCGCTTGGAATATCGAATTAATCCATGGAACTGCGCAAATGCTCCCTCTGCATCTGTTGAAAGTGTTCACATAATTTTCGCATTTGGTTTTGTAAGACAAAATACTGCGAATAAATTATCCAGTTAAGTATTATTGAAATACATATTTGGAAAATTCTAAATACATTTTGAGTAGAGCTTTTAAAATAACTTTTTTTAATTGATGTTAAGAATTTTTAAGGACAACAAACTCTGAAATAAAGTAGTACCAAAATGAATTTTCAAAAATGAAAACAATATATTTATCTCTTTTAAACAGCATTTCACCAAAGCAGAAAAAAAGAAATAGTCTACAGACTGCAAATTAGCTGCGGCGAAAATAGTAAATTTTAGCTAAGCAATTGTACTTACAGAATACAGATTAAGCGACATCGCTAAAATATTTTCCCTAATTTTTTTAAGCATTTTAGCGATCGTGATTTAACTTAGCTAAACGAATTACAGAACACGGCTGCAGGTCACTTCTGTGGACTACCAGATGAAGTTGGAAAAAAATCGCTTCGAATCAGGGCAGCAAAAAAAGTTAAGCTTTTAAAGTTATTTTTTCTATTATTTAATAGAAAGGCATAAGAAAGCCTTACATTGTTAATGGTAGGTTGTCAGTTAAATAAAATCTAAGTGGATTTGGTGTTATAAACGTGTTCTCATAAAAACTCAAATTAAAAAATTTTTAGAACGGTATTTTCTAAAGAACATTTTTGGGTATTTCCAAACATTTTTAAAGAAAAAAAGTTAAAGTATGGATATTACCACATCCTTTATATGTGTAGCAATGGCAATAAATCAATTTTTGGATTCATCCACGTCATCTGAAGAGGATGAAATGTTGATTATATTTAAATTTTTACCTAAGCGTCCACTTGTTGTGCCAACGTTATTTTTAATCTAATTTTTACTTACATTGAACTGTTTTCAAACAAACTGAAATTCAGTCATTTATTTTGTTGTTGATGCAATAAACAAATTTTAAATAATTTTTTTAAATTTTGAAAAACAAACTTTTCGTCATCTGTGAAAAACAGGGCAATCCACTTTTTGATAACTTGTGTTTAGTTCTCGTCAAATAACAGGGTTGGCAAGACATTTTATACATTCACCTTTTAATTTCGAAAAAAAAACACCTTAAATTTAGTAAAAAAATATTTTGTTGCAGCTTAAAAATTCAACTAAATTTTATTAGAATCGGTCCATATTTGATCACAACTCGCATACTTCAGAGAGAGTTCCATACAAATCCCCCTCTAAAATCACTTTTATACTGAAAAATCTAATAGATGTATATATCTAGATAATATTAGCACAAAGACCTCTAATATAAATCTTAACCTTATAACATTTTTTTTTCGGCCGGGGTATGATTGCCCATCGCTCCTAAACAGGATACACACTAGAAAATTTCTCGGTAAATACCTTACACTATTATTTGGTCGGGCTTGAGCTAATTAACTTTCTTACTTATTTAGTTATGGTAACGTTATAGTTTAGTTTAAGTTTAGTTCTTTCTAGTTTATACATTCCACTCATTTAAGGCTCTGCTAAAATTCTATAAGTATGTTGTCATTTTCGTTTAAAGAAAACAAAACAATGAGCATGGAGTAAAAAACATTATTAGGCACATGCATGTGAGTATCTGGCGTTTATAAAAGCAGCTGAATTTGATTTGAAAAATGCCGGTTGTGTCTCGTTTTAGTCGCACGCCTCGTAGGCCCACTAACTCAAACTGACTGGACTTTGGACGATGTATACTGGGTGAAGACAACGTTCAATGTACGCTATTGGAATTCAGTACAGATAAAGATACAGTACTAAAATTAAATGTTTGTAAATACATTTATGTACATACTTACATATGAATGTACAATTACGGCAGTGTTTTTATTTTACATTCATAGAAAAATGAGAATTGGATGAAAAAACCACAAACACAATTTAAAAAAAACAGAAAAGTAAAAAATAGAGACAAAATTCAAAAAAAAACTTTTAATAACCCAAACTATGTAGTACAATAAATAATAATTATCAAGACTAAATTAAGTCAAAAAACTAAATACTTATGTAGTATTTTATGTATATTGCGGATTTGTTTTGAATGTTTATTCTTTTTTTTTTAAAGGTTTTTTTAAATGCAAGTTCAAAACGTTGACGCAGTTTAATCCAATGATTGACATATTTTGATTTAAAATAATACACCATTTCTAAAAAAAAATAAAATGTTTATATTTTACATTAAAGAAATAAGATTTACTGCCTGGCCTGGATAATGTCGACAATAACCTTTCTTTCGTACGAGTATATTAATATTGAAAATATTGTTTTTGTTTTCAATGTAAATATACGAAATAAATGTTCTGGTCGACATTGTGGGCCAGGCAGTTACTTTTAATCTAGTTTAGTTCTTATTTCTAATTAAGTTGAGTTCTAGTTTAATTTAACTTCGGTTTTAGTGTGGCTCTAGTTCTAGTTCTATTTCAAATCTGGATCACTTCTAGTTCAGTTCTAGTTTAGTTCGAGTTCAGTACTAGTTCAGCTCTAATTTATAAATAGTTCAGTTTTAGTTCCATTCTAATTCAGTTCTAAATCAACTCTAGTTCTGTTCTAGTTTAGTTGTACAGGGTAGCGCAGAATGAACTATATGATTTGAATTCTTTATAACTTTTTTAATTATTATTTTGCCTTTTCTGCTTTTGTTTTTCAGCATTTTGTGAAAGCGACATAACACCCCGTTAGTCATATGTAAATGTTACGGACACGTAAACGTTGCGGTCGACTTCAATGGTTAGAAGTTACTAAAAATATGTAAGCGTTTTGTAACGTGTTAAATAGAAAACAAAAGATTTGTCAAAATTTATAGAGTTGTTAAATTTAAGCTTTTTTTATCTGTGCGTTTTATATAAAAATATAAAAAACGTCTTTTTCGTCGATGGACTGTTTGCTTTAACAATAAACATAAGCAAACATTAATTTTTTGTAACAGCAGATACGTAAAACCGGATAAAATTTTAATTTTATCAGGATCATCCACAACGCACCATCACGTTTACGTCAGAGTACCTATTTATACATGAGCTTGGTAAGGAAAACGGAACAGCTGATCCGCAACGTAAACGTTTACGTAAGAGTAATAAGGCCTTTAGGGAATTTAATATAATTAACTACGCACTGGGACACAACAGCTTAAATATGACATTCGTTTTCCTGAAAAAGCAAAGGAAATACCAGACTTTATTCACTATTTGATAATGAGCGAAAAAGCACATTTCCTATTAACTGGAACAAGCAAAACTGCAGGATTTGGGCTACGGATATTTTTAAGACCAGGTCATCAGCTTCAATATCGTTTTTTTATAATTACTTTGGTGTTTTCATTTCTACAACGTTGGTGTGCATATTGAAAATTTTATTGGGACAACTAAGGAAAACCATCCAACCTTGTGGTTTTACCAAGATGGAGCCACAGCACATACTGCAAGGGCTTCAATAGCTAAGATAACGAACATGTTTCCCGAACGAATTTCATATTTCTTGCACAAGCGATTTTTACTAGAACCCACGACACCGGATTTAACAGCCCTTTACAGTTTTCTTTAGGGATATTTGAAAAACAGAGTGCACGTTAACAAGCCAAGAACCATTTCACAACTAAAAACCAACATTCGCAATGAAATCATGGCCAATAAACCCGAAATATACCACATTCTGCGTTCAGTTAGTTTAGTTTTATTATTATTTAATTCCCAAGGGGAACAACAAACAAGTTAAAATTAGGTTTGTCCAATGCCAAAGCCTTAGTTTCATGCTATGTACGTCCTGCTGATAGTTCCTCAGATTCAACCAGTCTCCTTCATTTATTAGCAGGTCTTCCTTTTCTTCGGCTACCCTGTGGGGGCTTCCTCAACGTATGCCTAATCAAATTCCAATTACGTCGTCGAATTTCGGTTTTTATTGGTAGTTTGTCTGATGTTGCCCATAATGTGCCCTTAGATATGGTGTTCGGCCATAATACGCGTAAAATTATCCGTAGACACCGGTTTATAAATACTTAGAGAGCATTTTTGGCAGCGTGCTATGTTTCGCATCCGTATAGAGCAAGGAATTTTACACAAGCGTCAAAGATTTTGAGTTTGGTGCGTTTAGAGATGAATGCTGATCGCCAGACTTCGCAATATTAATCCCAAGGGCTGATTTAGCTGCACAATCGCTCAGGTGCTGAAGTTTAGTTTTAATTCAGTTTTATTTCAATTATAGTTAAGATTTCAAATGTTATACAAATTGTTATATTCTCACCATATTTAGTATGGTAACGCATAAACAATTCAATTACGTTTAATTTAAAACACACCACCCAGTATAAATATTGTGTAAACAGTGTTTTAATAAAAAAATCTATTAATTTATTATCAATTAATTTATAGTAATATTTTTTTCTTATTATTATACTAAGGTTATTGCTTATTTATAACTCTTTGCAATAATATATTAGAATATTTAATATAATATTATCAAAAGTCATTCAAGTGTTAATATGCTGAATATAGTATGTAAAAGCTTTATTATCAATTTAGAAATCTATTCCTTGTTCAAATAACGCCATTTTCAGTTTGCAAGACGTAAAATAAATTTATACTTTGTCAGCAAGTTATAGAATTTTATAAACTACTAACCGCTACTTCGTAAGCGTCTCCCGTTCTTTAATGGACATATTTATATGCCAAAATTTATGTTTTTAGGTTTTAACAAAAAAAGTACCACAATTTTTTATCTTATAGGTTCTCACTCAGCAGTTTCTAAGTTCATTATTACAAAAAATTCAAAAAGTACTACGTGTAGAACGGAAAAGTAGTAAAGTAGTTATACCCCTTTTGATACTTTTTTTCTCCCCATTGAAGTGTCAAAAATTTTAGTATTGAAGAGGGAGCCCATAATTTAATACGTACATATATGCCAATGAATGAAGAAAACTGTCTTGTAAAATAATTACCAAAAATAGGTACGATTTTCACCCCTTAAATGTTCAAATTTCGAAAAAGTTTAGTTTATCCTAAGCAGTTTGGGATTGAAGTACAGCGACATCGGTTCAGTAGGCCTAGAGAAATGAATCAAAATGTGGAACCACCACAATAAAAAAAATTGATAATTTGGATACAAAAACTAACATAAATGATGGAATAATGCACAGAATGATATAACATTTTGCATTTGCTTTATACGACTGCAAATCATACTGTTAAATTTCGTGAAGATCGGTCCATAATTGACCATAAGCCCTATATAAACTAGGGATGCCAAACGGGAAATCCCGAATCCCGAAATCCCGGGATTTATTTTTATGAGTCCCGGGATTTTTAACATATCAACTTTTATGAACAAAACTGTTCGTTTTTATTGAATTTTTATACTATATACAAAAAAATTATTAAAAATTATTATTGACTTATATTTTTTATTGCAAATAATTCTTATTTTTGAGTTTAATTTTTGGTTTTGGCACACAGCGAGTATTTAAAATGTTTAATTTTTGCTTGATATATGAAGACTATTTCTGGATTTTTGTATTTTGCTTAATAAAAACCATTATTTTAAGTAGAAACGATATTTGAAGATTCACATCTCAAGCCTTTTTTACAATTACGTTTAGCAAGTTCAGCTTTGGCTTAAGACATAATACCAAAATAAAAATGATTATTTGTATGCAAAATATAGAAATCAAGAAATAATTGTTATATATCAAGCAAAAAATAAAAGTTATTCACGATCCAATTAAAGTTTTATTCAGAAACTAAAGAACAAAAGTTGATATAATTATAACAATTAAGTCGTAATATTGATGAAATAGCTCATATTCCTTCCGGTCCAATAATAATAAAAAATTGCTTAAAAAACATACGGTAAATAAAATAATTTTTTTTATAAATAAACATTATTTGATGTATTCATAAATAAATTATTTAAACTTGAAATCTGTTTTAAGAAACATTTGTATAACATTTTGTTTTAAAATAAATTTCAAACGTACTTAAATTATTGATTATGAATCTCGCCCTCACCCTGGAGATGTACTGTACTGCAGTCGACATAGTGTTACAGTCTTTAACTCAGCAATCGAGAACGATGAGGGACTACACTTTGCAGTGTATTAATGTCGTCACAACTTAATTCACATTAAAAATTGAATTGCTGTCAAAAAACCGAAATGAATTGATCTAGAAAAGCTAAGAGATACGTATATTTTTTTAAGCTTTTTTCAGAATCTGATTAGTTTAATCATGGGTAAAGCCAGTGTTATAAACATATGTATAAAATAAATTGTTTTCATTATTAAAAATTTATGTTACGTATATAAAACCCTTTGAAATATTTAAAAATTGCTGTTTATTAAAAAAAAAAGTAGCATCTTAAAAAAACACATTGCTCCCGAATCCCGAAAAATCCCGGAAAATCCTGGGATCCCAAAAATCCCGGGATTTCGGGATCGGGATTTCCAAAATCCCGACTCCCGGGATTTTCAAAAATCAATCCCGATTGGCATCCCTAATATACATAGGAATATTTGGCATCCCTAATATAAACCCTATTCGCGGAAAACAGTTTAGTACGCCTAAAACCGTAATAAATAACGCTATCATACTAAAATTTGGTACGTCACAGTTTTATAGGAACAGAAATCACACTGTAAAATATTTTAATGATCGATCCATAATTTACACTAGGGCCCATATAAACCCTACTCACGGAGAACAGGTTAGGACCGCTAAAACCGTAATAAATAATTCCATCATAATGAAATTCTGTCCACCACAGTTTTATAGTACGAGAAATCACATTGCCAAATTTTGTGAAGATCGGACTATAATTAACTCTAGGCCCCATATAAACCCTACTCCCGGAAAACAGTTTAGATCGCCTAAAACCGTAATACATAATGCTATCATAATAAAATTTGGTACGTCACAGTTTTATTTGACTACAAATCACACTGTAAAACTTCGTAAAGATCGGTCTGTAATTTACCCTAGACTCCTACTCCTGGAAAACAGTTTAGTACGTCTAAAACCGTAATTAATAATGCTACCTTAATAAAATTTGGTATATCACAGTTTTATAAGATTAGAAATCGCAGCGTCAAATTTTGTGAATATCGATTCATAATTTACCCTAGGCCCCATATAAACCCTAGTCTCGGAAAACAGTTTATTGGGAAAATAATTAAATTCGCCTAAAACCATAACAGATACTGATATTGCGGTAAAATTTCTTTAAACTTATTTTCATATAGCCAGAAAAAAATATCATGCAATTTTGTGAAATTCACTGTTAACGCTGTATTGAAATTTATTCTAATATATTTTTTGTAATAGCAGAAAACAGTCTTCAGAATTTTGGGATGATTGGTCCATAATTTACCATAGATCCAATACAAAAAATCAGTTTAGTTCGGCTAAAACTGTTACGAATCATGAAATTTTACTCAAGCCAGTTCAAAGTTCAAACAAGAAACGCATAAAACATTCTTATTGTCGTCCAATAATTGAATATAGGAAACTCTAAATTTGACTGACTATTACATATATGATATTCACCGACTATTTTTTCTTACTAGCTTATATATACTATAATAAATAATCGGAAAAAAAATAACATATATTGAAATAAAAAGGAGACTTATAACTTTTACAAAAATTTAACAGAATTCGATCAAATTCTTCATTTTATTACTTTTGATATGTATTTGTATTTGTTCATACAAAAAAAGCGTCAATAACAAATAAGTGTCATTGCATCACATTACATTCGTAAATAGAAAGTGGTAAAAAATAATCTTTGATAAATTAGTGAACATACTTCAACATTAGCTGCATTACATTCATATACTTAATTAAAATTTCCTTTTTTCTCAGTTTTAATACCTGTCAAATGTTTAATTCTTTATTTCGATAAAACTCCAAATTGGACTACTTTTTGAATATTTTTTTTATACAAAAAACAAACAAAAAAACGCAAGTCTCTAATACATTTTAGGCATATCTTATTCGTAAATAGAAGAAGTGAAAAAAAATCTTAATTAAACTTCAACATTAGCTGCAATTCTAGAGTTTTTTATTTGTTTGTTAGATTTTTTACATCTCGGGAAAGCGAGAAAAATTTTAATTTCCCGGAGTCGCAGAAAATTCGAATAAAAGAAAAATAACAAAATAATAATTAGTATTGTGGTTATTTTATTGACCTGTTTATGGTTTTTAATCCAAATATTTATATTTTAATCAGGCTTGATTGTCTTGTCTAGTGTGTAATAAAAATTAAATTATAAGAACAGGGTTATTCATTTAGTGGTTTCAAGACCGCCGGTCTGGCAAGGCTGTCAGTTGTTAAATTTCTGTCATCTAAAGTGTCATGTATTTAGTGAAAGTTTTGCTATTTACGAATATGGATCGTTTAACAACCGGATAATGCGTAAAAATAGTTTAAACTTACTAGAAAAGTGGCGGCTCATACGTAGTCACTAATTATAGTCGTCATAATCGACCTACTATGCAATGAGTTGGCAAGATTATAAAGAAACTTGAAGAGACTGGAAGCGTTTCAAATGTGGTCAGGCCTGTGCATCATCGCAACGTGCGCACTTTATAAAATATCTCTCCTATATAGAGTGTGGCGGATAATCCAAATTGGTCGATTCCACGACGTTCTCAGAAATAGGGTCTATCCTATGGCTCATTATGACGTATTTTGCATATGGATTTGCACCTCTAGCCATATAAAGTTAAAATAACGCAGCCATTAAAGCCGATTTACCATCCAGGTTGATTGGGTGCTAGAGCAACAGGCCTGCATTGTTCCGCATTTGTTCGAAAATGACGCAGGTAGAACCGTTACCGTCAATTTAGGGCGCTATGACCGTATAATAACAGACTTTTTTGGGCTGCAATTGAAGATTATTTACTAGACGATATGTGGTTTCAACAAGATGGTGCCACGAGCTACACAACATGACCGATTTTGGCTTACCAGAACGCGCTATTTCACGTTTTAGCAACGTCAATTAGCCACAAAGTGAATGCGATTTGACGCCATTAGACTTTATTTGTGGGACTTTGTCAATAGTCCTTGGTGGAGCATTTGAAAACCAACATTTATCTATTGACGAAATGTGCGAAAAAGTGGTCGAAAACTACCTCATAAGGATCGACTGCTGCAACCAATCTAGAGTCGATCATTTAAATGAAATTATATTTCGTAGGTAATGGCAAGGTCCAAGCATTATAATAAAATAAAAGTTCCCTCCAAATCATAGCTTTATGTGTTTTATTTAAATTTACTTTTGAAACCAAAAAATAGATAGCCCGTTATTTTTTAAATAATTTTATCAATAACCCGTTCTATATAGTTTCAATCAGGTTTTTAAATTTGGTATTTAGGGCGAAAGTGAGTCAGAATAGAATTCTTTCTATTGATTTGATATAAAGTAATTTTCCTTAATTTTTACTTTAAGCAATTTCCAAATTAAATTCCCAAAAATACGGAAATTTAAAACAACTGAATTTACCGGGAAATACTGAGGGAAAACTCTATACAAATCTTAAAACTGATACAAAAGATCTTTTTTCGATTTTAATGCCTGTCAAATGATTTGCGTTTATGTTCAATTTCGTTGTTTTTGTTTTTGTTTAATTTTTTCTTTTTTTATAAATGCAATGTTTCTCAAATGTGTATTTGTTACAAATCACGTGATGGTAACGTGATAACGTTCCAAGTTTATGCAGAATATGAGTGTGTGTCAGTGACTACAAATTAATGTTTATAAACTGTGTGTATGTACATATGTAAGTACGTAAGTAAGAAAATTGTATCTGTTAGTTTGCAAGTACGAACTACATACTACGCACATTTATTGACTGTAGATGCCAAGGAAAGAGTAATAATAAATACATACATATGAACTTACACACACATAGAGTATATCAGACCTGTAAAAACTGCAATCAATTGGGGTTTTAATCTTTGATTTCAAAACGTTTTCTGATTTCAAAATGAAATCTTGTCAAAATTGTTATATTTTGTGATTGCAACCATTTTCAAATAATTTTATTTAGAAATCATTGAATGCAATCAATTTAATTGCAATCAAATTTTAATTGATTTCAGTCAATTCCTGTGAAATCACAACTATAGCGAAAGTCTAACGAAATAATATTCACTTGGAATCTAGCGGTTGTAAACAAAAATTTAAAATGTTGGCAATTCAAAATTATTAGTCAGTTATATTTTTAAAAGAAGTAGTTTCATTTAAAAAAGCGATCATTTTGATTCTGATTGCTATCAATGATTATATGTATGAATTCATTAAAAAAAATTATTTAAATCCTATTTATCCTATTGATTTCAAATTAAAATCATGAAATCAATTTTGAATGCAATCAAAAAACTTAACAATCATTATTGAGAAATGTCATTGCAATTAAGTCGATTGCAATGTTTTACAGCTCTGGCATGTATGTATGTACATTAGGGCAATAACTTTTTGACACTTTTTGCGAATATCAAAAACGGCATAGTGTAGTCGTGTAGAACATTAAAAGTTATTAATAAAAAATATGTAAATTTTTTTAGATCGTTAAAAAAGTTCACACAGGGATCGGGTTGAAGTTTGCAAACAACCATTTTTATCTAACGGAAATTTTAAAAAATATGCACCTGATAATTGTATATTTTCCTACACGTATCACTTAAATGCTATTTTGGAATTTATCCACTGCTTTTGATTTAAAAATTTTCCTACGGTTTGCAATTTATCGCGGTCGTTACATGTAAAAACCTTATGCTTAAAGTGATATAAAAATATAAGCAATGATCCGAATTTCAGCAATTCCTTTGCAACAAAGGAGTAATATATGTGCAGAGAGAGCAATAAAAGTTGTACAAGATATTTATCCACTGTGTAAGTCATCGCGAAAATTAAACTTAAAGTTTATTTCATCCAATAGTATATAAATTTAAAACTTCTATGTAAACATAGAATAAATTAATACATGAATATTGTATAAATACAAAAAAAAAAAAAAAAAATTTAATTTTCTAAAAAAAAATTTCTTGGAAGGTTTAAGAAATTTGCTTCCCTGCGTGAGGTTTTTTCGCAAAACGACGTGAGACAGGTGTTTTCATTACTAAAACATCTTGACTACTCCGTGATACTATGAAAAAAATTTGGTTATGGCCCTAATGTACATATTACATTACAAAATGTGTAAAGCAATCAGTGATGTACAATTTGAACAGATCGTACTTACATTTATCTTGTGTATGCGCACATTGATATTAATATATATTATTTTTAGTTTTTATACCCATACCAAAATGGACAAGAAGGGAGGTTATTATACGTTTGTGCTGATGTGTGTAACACAAAGAAATATTGGTTTTAGACGCACGTTTTAGTATTCCGATCAATTCTGAATCGATCTAACGATGGTCGACCGGCCGGATGGCTTTCCATGTAAAAACTGTTCGTATAAAAATACCACTATAAAAAAATAGTTCAGGTCGCAATTTTGCAGATAATTTGTTAAAATATATTACATTTAACTGTCGTTAGGAAGAAGCTCATTGCAAATGGTCAGAATCGTTGCATAATTTCACATAATCACCATACAAATTTCTTTGCAAAATAGAGTCCTAGAGCGAAATAGAGGCTTAACCTTTTGTGGGCGTTTATTTTTTCTTACACAAGTTTGGACGTTTGGCCTCACAGACTTCTATGTACTCGCATCTTGACACTAAAAATTAGTCAAATTTTAAAACTGTGACTTTTATATTAATAAATAAATCGTATATTAAACGACTACAGGTACCAGAAATAACTAAATTGCATTTAAAAACAAATTTATATAAAAGTTGAAAGAGATGGCATTTCAGTTTCATTCGCCATCAGGTCACATTTAATTCGCGTTCTTTAATAATATAAAAAAAGATAAAAAGGTCCTCTAAAACAAAAGAAGAAAACCCCGAACATTTGTCAACCTATTTTTAATGATTTTTCGCTTTTTTATTCGTAATATACTTGGTTTTTTGATATATGATGAAATGTAAAATTTTTGCCTTTATAATTTTTTTTATGAATTTTTGAAAAAAATAGTTCTAATTTTGCATGAAAAAAAATATCGCCACGTATTTCTGAAAAGCTCTGCTGAAACAGTTGAAAATATAAAAAGATGTAATTTGAATGACTCAACGGAAATTTTATTACTAATCATGCTTTAGTATTTTTATCGGGCATAATTTATGATAAAACGTATTACCAAAATATTAGTCTAGCATATAAATAAAAAACTAGTCGTTATAGAATCAATCTGTGAACAGGTTTTGATTCAGCTCGCTTAGGTCGATTTAAATCGCATAGTAAAAATCTCGCTCCCGAATTTTTTTTGCCGACCAGTGTCATTGCAATTAAAAAAAACGTGAAAGGCCTGTGAGGCAATCTGAAGGTGTTTAGATTTAGTTAGGCAAAAAAATTTTATTGCAGCCTAAATCAGGGTTAGGAGCTACACCGAACTAAGTCATAATATACTTATAAAGGGTGTTTTTTTAGCTAGATAGAACTTTAAATTGTAAAAAGTAACACAAAAAATTAAATTTTGATGAAATATTTTTTTTTATCGTTTCAGTATACTCTGACAAATCATCATGAATAGACTCACGCTTGAACAACGCTACGAAATTATCCAAATTTACTTTGAAAATCAGTCGTCGATTCGCGCGTTGTTTTATCGCAAAATTGTGTTCAGCGATGAGGCGCATTTTTGGCTAAACGGGTTTGTTAATAAGCAAATTGCCGCATATGGAGCGAGACCAATCCACAAGAGACCCTACAGATTCCATTACATCCAGAAAAATGCACCGTTTGGTGCGGTTTTCACGCTGGTGGCATCATCGGACCTTATTTCTTCAAAAATGATGCCGGAGCTCGCGTTACGGTCAATGGAGATCGTTACCGCACCATGATCAATGATTTTTTGTTTGAAAATATGGATGACATTGATCCGGAGGAGATGTGGTTTCAACAGGATGGCGCTACGTGCCATACGGCGAACGCAACCATCGACTTATTGAAATCAAAATTTGGCGATAAGTTGATTTCGAGAAATGGACCTGTCAATTGGCCTCCAAGGTCGTGCGATTTGACACCTCTCGATTATTTCCTGTGGGGCTACGTGAAGTCACTGGTTTATGCTGATAAACCAGCAACAATTGACGCCTTGGAGGCCAGCATTGTTCGTGTTATTCGTGACATACGGCCAGCAGTGCTCGAAAAAGTGGCCCAAAATTGGACGTCCAGAATGCGCTTCGTCAAGAACAGCCGCGGTGCCCATATGCCCGAAATCATTTTCAAATGTTAATGTCACGTATTGATCTTTCGAATAAAAAAAAATTTGATTACAATTTAATTTTTTGTGTTATTTTTTACAATTTCAAGTTCTATCGGGCTTAAAAAAACACCCTTTATAATACATATACTATGTATTTCAAAACAGGTGCAAAATTCTCTAAAACGTTTAACTCTATCCAGTTATGTAACGGACTAAATCAAAAAGTGTTTCATTCCTAAGTTACCGGTAATAAGCCCGAGTCAATGGATCCAGATATTAATGGCTGTTCACTTACTCAAACTGAAAATATTTTCGAATTTTCTTTTTTGACTAGGTTCGCTTCAGCTTTGAGCCCTCTATTTCACTATCGTTTGAATACAAATATAACTTCCGAAAATATTTTTTTTTTGCCATACTATTTGGCGACGATATTTGGCGAAAGATTGTAATGGTAGGCCCTGAACTGACCATAAGTTTCATATAATCGCCGCCCCTCAAATCACTTTATGGCAAACATTTTCTTACAAATATTGATATGTAGGCAATATTCGGCAGAAACTACTAAATTTGATAACATAACATAATATAATTCTAGTAGCTCCACGATTGCCCATGGGTTCCAAATAGGGTACACTCTCAAAAAATTGTAAGTTAATACTGCGGTGTAGGGTACCATATGGTCGGGCATGATCTTCTATACTTCCTTACTTGTGTTGTTTTATGAATTTTAACATAATGTAATTTTTTGTATATACTACATATACATAACTATGTATGAAAATGTCCATACATATTTGATCAACATAGATGGATAAAAGAATTTTTTAAGTTTAAAATGCGTTGTTGATTTAAAATTTTATTCCTTTTTTGTTTTGTGCTCGTTAATTTGAGACAGTATACAAAATGTTATGATTTCAAGTGAAGTGTTAAATTTTGGTTAGTCAAAAAAAAACTCATAAGAGTGTGTAGAATGTGTTTCGATGCGTATTTATAAATGTATACATACATACAGATGTATTAAATTGGTATTTTATGACTTAACATTGCAGAAAATATGATTAGATGAGCAATTCTTTTTTAATTTGTGCCCATGTTCTGTAACTCCCGCGGCGAGAAACTTTTCGATTGAACTGTGAGAAATGAAACAAAAATTCCATAAATTGAAACAAACAGCTGTTTTTCTCACTTAACTGCGTCTATAACATTGTTGGCGAGTAACAACTGTCACGTAAGGAAATTTCTCGACAATATACAGAAAAAGTGTGTCTATAAAATTTTTGTGAGAAAGTTCCCGCTTTGAACTGTTAAATAAACTCACTCGTAAAAACGGGGTGAGAAAAATTTTTAACACTTAAAAATAAATTAAAAATGCAAAATGCAATGAATATTAACACGGAAGAGATAAGTATTAATGTTCTTGGCAGATTTTTTCAATGTTTAATTATTTTGCTTTTAACATTTTTTAAAAATATACGAATGTTTTCAAAGCCATTTGTTCATCAACAAACATTTAAGTCGCACTTAACATTTTTTGCTATAGCCGACAGTTGTTTTTTCGCCGCCGTCGTTGAAAATTTTTCAATTTTAGTCAAATTTGGTCGCCGTCAACGATACGTTTGACTGGCGTTCTCAACGTCTGCAATTTCTAATCGGCTTTGAGTGGAATATTATGACATTTATAACGTAACGACGTAATCTCTTTTGATAGTTTTCGACATGAGTTACAGACACACTTTTTTCTCACTTTTCGAGAAACGATGGAATATTTTGTTTCACATTTTTTCGATGCGAGAAGTTCTCACTAAAGTTACAGAACATGGGTACTGATCAATTACACAAAGCTTCTGAAATAGTTAATTTAATTAAAGCTTATTTTAATAATACTCGTAATTAGTATTGTGGTTATTTTATTGAACTGTTAATGGTTTTTAATCCAAATTTCGATATTTTAATCAGGCTTAAGTTCATTGAATTTAATTTTCATTAAATTATTTTTATCAAGAAAGGAATTTTACAACATGAAATGAATTAAAATTTATTATTAATTTTTCATTCTTGACTGAGCTGGGAATTGAACCCAGGTTTTCACGGACAGGTTGCCCCGACTAGTTTCGATTGTAACCACCCAATCTCTTAAGAGGGGTTTGCCGTTTAACACTCACCGCCACCGACGACGGATGACGTCAATAGTCAGTCATCAATCTTTAAGCCAAATGGTATTTTACCTTGGTAGATCGAATGAATGATTACCTATTTATTTTATTTATTTTTCCATACCATATTTTTAAACCTTAAAGAAATCTCTGTCGTTATATCTTAACATCTTAAGTTGAGATAGAATAGCAAAAAAGTTTTAAAAAAACTCGGTGAAAAAAATTTTATCAAATAAAAAAGTAAATTAAAATTAAAGAAAAATTCCGTTTATAATACAAAATTTTAAAAACGTAAAGTAAAATGTTTTTTGAATGAAAATTCGTATGATTAATAAAATGTTTTTCAACTTTTTATATTTGACTAAAGATGTTATGATAAAACGTCACAGAAATTAACAGGTTTATTAAAATGCTTTTATTTAATAAAAAAGTTTTTAAAGATATTGTGATTTACTGCCCGTTCGCCGATATCGAACGTTAACGTTCGCATAGTAAATAACATTTAAAACAAAAACAAAATTTCAAAAATTGTTTTTGTTTTATATGTAAGCGACCGTTAACGTTCGATATCGGCGAACAGCCAGTTAATTAAAAATCCAAAAAACATTCCTGGGGTATATCCATGTCCTACATTTGTACAAGTCGATCAAATCAAAAACATTTTTTACATTTCTAATATATTCCTTACGTTTAACGAAAAGACTTCAGAAAACAAATCATGATAAAAATTGCTGAAATTAATTTTGAGAAAAATTCGAGGTGACACCTTGTAGCATTTGGTTAAAATCATAAGTTTTGGCATTCCTCTCTGATAATGTTAACCATTCCCAAAAAAATTAGTGTTTTTTGAAGTAATTAAGAGAAAAAGCGCATAATCGAGCGCTTCCATAAGAGAGCTCTTATACAGCAGTAAATGATAACGAATTAAATATACAAAAAAGCTGCTAACGAAGAAGGTTTTAAAGCGAAAAAAAAAATAAAATTATATTATGGTTTATGAAAATGATTGAAAAAAGGCGTTTAAACAAGTAAAGGCAAACACAGAAAATTAATTTTCTCCAATCACCACATTTATACCAAATTCATAATATCAATCAAACAATTTGTTGATTTTGCACCTATTACCAAAATGATTATATTGATTACTATTGATTTCAATAAATGATATTTTTAGTTTTTATTAAAAAAAATGATTAAAAAGCTTTGCCATTTCAAACAATGTTTTAATTAATTAAACATTGACAATTCCCAACAACAATTCTACATGTTTATATTATTTTATTTTAAACGAAAAAAGTCAATTAAGATTTTTTGTTATTTAATTAAAATTTTAATTAAAAATTTATTTCAAAACAACTCAAATGTTAATTAAATCAAAATTAAATTTTCTCTCAACTAAAAAATAATTAATTCAATTATCACATTGATTAAATTTAAATACTTTTTAACCATTTTTGTAATTGATAAAACGCTTTTTTCTGTGAAACATTAATGAATATGTTAATATAGGTAGCCCTTAAAAAATCACTTTAGGAGTGCTTTGTTTTCATGTTTTACAAGGTTAAAAGAAACGCTTATTGTCAGCAAAAAATAGTCCTCCAAGCCGGGAACATCCCATACAAAAATCAGGCATCCTATCAGCAGATTTGAAGCGATTTGATGTATGAATTCATACATAAAGCCTGCTCCTTTTGCAGCATATTTTCTAATGGGTTTTGTCCTAGCCTCAATGTCGTAGAAACAGTTTTTAGATTTTTTTCAAAATAAAGCGTTTGTCTTTCTTCATGCTTATATTGCTGATAAACTGGTTAAACTTTGAAAATTGTACAAAAGATGTCTTAACAAATGAATACAAAGCTTCTGAAATTGCGGCAAGATGCGTTTTAATTTTCTCTGGTTAACAATTTGCTTTCATTTTAATTCGACATTAGATTCCCTTATTCTTGATAAGAATGATATTTTATTTAATAGTGGTAGCACGATTTTTCAAAAATATCATAATCAAGCATAATAGCCTTTTAACACTTGTCAACATCTAACATTTACCATCAATTTTCAAAGATGTTGAAATTTTCCCATAAGAAATACATTGAGCTAAAAATCAACATCTTTACAAGATTTTCCTATCTCATTGTATCCATTCTATATATTCCGATTATTTTAGTCTCATCACTAAGAAAATGGCAATAAATTCTATTGTTATTGTGGCATCACTGACAAAATAGCATTTTTTTGAAAGCAGCGTTACCATTTGTCAAGTTTTTCTTTTTTCTAAGTCTTTTTTTGTTTAATTTTTTTTGATATATACTATATTACTAGCTGGGCCCGGACCGCTTTGATGGCCCTTAGTAAAGATTTTAAATTTTATAAAAGTTTTATTGTACACTGTTTTTTTTAAGTGAATAAAACCTCTTCAGTGTTCTCCTACTGGTGTTTTATCAGCTTTTATAACAATTTTGTAATTGTCGAATGGCATTTCTTCTATTGCAGTCTTAAGTTAGTTGACTAACACTTTATGTTGATGGAGTAAATTTGGCGTACTCCCAAAGTAATTTCGCATCTGATGTTAACTTCATCTTCAGAATTGCCAAGAAAATATATTTGAAATAATTTATGTTGCTGATCAGTTATTGGTGGTTCGGGTGGTTTATTTAGTTCTGGCAATTTCAATTTACCATTAACGCAACACAACCCTGGGGCTTGTTTTTTGTATTTCAACGCTTTACAATGGGCACATACGTGATCCATGCTACCAATATTAATATTGTTATGTGAATTGTAAACAGTTGTTGGGTGGTAGTTAGATGCCACCGCATAAATGGTATTCGATTATTGTTATGAATAGCTATTCTTGCTTGCCTGGCTCTTAAACGTTGTTCTTTATTTCGTATCTCGCGTGGCAGCTCTGTGTAATTTTCTCATAAACGTGATACTTCAATTTCTGCGGCGCGTTCTTCTTGACTTTGTTGTAAACGTAATGATTTAGTCGTCGTGTATTGCGACCAATATTTGCCCGTGGTCTTGATCAAGCTCGTAATTAGTTTATTTGAAATAATAAATTTGAATAAATATGTGCATATTTTTTAAATAATTACGCTAATTACCCGGACGATCGCTAGTTGGTTTTGCTAAGACTTATTATTTTCAAGCCTAATTATATTGGTTTGAAAGTATTTAATTGATTTTCAAAACAAATATATGCAAAAACACCTAATAAAACCAATAAAAAATATGTTATAAATCGCGACATTTATTGGACAAAATCAAAACTACACAGAAACACGACTAACAGTCCATAGAATATGTGTATACATTTTTTTCAAAATCGGTGCAGTAGTTTTTTCAGTTTAGCGGTTATATAGAGATTAAACATAATTATATATATAGAGATTAAACAAAATGAATTACAAATACAGTTTGTTGTTCTCTTTTAAAATTTGTGCACTTTTGTAGAAAAAATTATAGTATATGTTAGATGTTTCAAGTGTGAATGCATATTTCACATTTTCAACATCTTACATGCGTTCCTCCAAAATGTATGCAAGTGTACAAAGGGTATAAGGATTTAATTTGTCATAGAAGAGAGACCAAGTGAAACAAATTATCTTTTTTTTAATTCCATAATACACTGCATTAGGATTTGTTTCATAAATATTAAAACAACGCAGGGTTTTTACAAATTTTACATGTCAAACAAGATAAGACAAAAGTAAATAATTCTTCTTCAAAGTATATAAATAATTAGAATGTTTAAAAAAAAGAAATAAAAATGTTCGAAAACTAGTTATAATAGTAAGCAGATCATTTCGAATTATATGTGCATTAGGGATCCCTGCGTTCGGCAAAAATAAATTTCGAGGCCGGCCTTTAAAAAATACTTTATATTATGGGGTGAACGGGAGGTTTTTTTTTTTTTTGAGGTCTAAGTGCATAATCCTATGCTTAAATTATTGTTGCATACTGTGCATTTATTTTTATTTTTTGAGCCAAGAATATTCCAATTTCCAGTTAATATTAATTAAATTAATTTAACAAGAAAACTAACAAACTGTAGGTTAGGTTAACAAGCACTTATTAACCAACGGTTACGATTTTCTGTTTCACCATCTTACGGCTACGAAACAAAAATATTAGATAGAAAGTGTGGTAATACCACCTCTGCACGCAGAGAAAAACATGTTTCAACATGGCGACCTCCAACAAACCTATTTTTGAAGAAAATTTTAAGCGTATTGTGTTTAATTTAACCATATAATTAAAATTAGTTAAATTAGTCCTCCATCAAGAAGCTACAATAATATTATGGTTGCCTCTTAACATGTTATGGCTAAATATGACAATAATTTTTTTTTAAATTAACAATAGTATTTTTCTCTTTTCCAAGAGCAACATGCCATGGTTGAAAGACAACCATGCTATTATAAGTGTTAAGCATATTTTAGTTTTTAATTACCATAACATGTTCGGAGTAAAAACTCAAGTATCCACAAGGATCTTAATGTGTCATTAGACCAGGAATGTCAGCGTCATGCACAATTGTGTAAACCAAAACTCACATGTACGCTTACGCTCTTTTATTTTGCGAGCGTAAAATATAATTGTTTACTGCAAAACACTCTCATTCAGCGGGAAATATCGCACGGCCTGTTTTGAGGCCTCTAAGCATAAATAATAAATTTATTATTTATTATCTTTGTTTCTGTTTTGTTTTATTTCTGTTTTTAACATTGTACAATGATTTTAAAAAAATTAAAAATATTGGTAAGAATTTTATAAGGTTGTAAAAAGACTTCAAATATTGTCAAGTTCACAATTTTTCCAAAAAAATAAGCAAAGTTTCTGCGAAATGCAGGTTCCAAATTAAATTTATTTAAATAATAACTGATTGTGTCTGTCCATAACTCAACATTTTTCGATAATTGTATTATTATTAATTGCTCTAAAGTCTTCATAGCACAATATGTATATTAATTAGGCCTCGTAATAGGCCTCGCAACCGCAGATTACTCCCTCTGGGAATGTAAGAGACAAGAGTAATCGCACCAACACAATCATAATTGACACCACTGCATTATACCCCTTTCAGACAAGCAAAGTTTACGTTGCAAAGTCTTGAGTTTATAGAAGAGAAGGGAAAAGAGAATAGCGGGGGAGTACATACTTTGCTGTACTCACAAATTCGTTTTGTTTTTCGTTCGAAGATTATACCTGAAATTGGCTGCAACTTTATATTTATATACAGCGTTACCAGAATCTTTGGAATGAAAATTGTCATATGGCGAAAGAAATCATATTTTGAAGAGGAAAATCTTAAATTTTTTTTTCTTAATTTAAATTTTTTAAAACAAGGGCAAAATAGTAAGAATTATTAATTTTTTATAAAAACATACTTCTTATTATTTAAATTGAAATACACAAAAACATAATTCGTCAGTATATGAAACTTTATAAAAATACATTTTTTCTTTTCACAAATATTTTTTTTATCAATATTCTAACCGGCTATTTCCGATGTGCGAAAGAATTATTTACTTCGTACAAATACATTTAAAACAAAGGTTTTAGAATTTGTTTTTGTTTTAAATGTAGTAGTTCGAAAGAAGGAATTCTTTCGCACATTGGAAATAGGTTATAATATGCCTTTTTTTTAATATTTTTTATGTCCGGAAATAATGATGCAATTTTGTGTATTCTACATACTGTTTACAAAAGTGTGCAGCACCAATACACATCAAGCTGATGCAAAACTTCATTGTTTTAAAAATTGACTGTTTTTATAATCGTTTATTTTGTATAAGCAAAATTTAAGTAAAAATCAGAATTTCTAAAAATAAAAAATCATAATTTGAGAAAAAAATCTTTAATCATATTTTTGTTAAAATATATAAAAAAAAATTTGATAAAATCATAATTCTGGCAACGCTGTTTATATATTATATTCAAACAAGAGAAAACAAAAATTTGTCAAATTAAACTTTGTGTGTCTGAGCACGAAACAAAGTTTAAAAAAGAATTCAACAGATTTCTTCAAAGTAAACTTTGCCTGTCTAAAAGGGGACTTAGTAAAAACTATGATAACGAAATATGCAGTAAAATATTTAAAAAGGCTGGAACTGCACCCAAATCCATTAGCTCGAAATATTTTAAATTATGGCGGCCACACTAGCTTAAGGAGAAGAGACACTGCAGCACTCAGCCAATATGTAAAGTAAATATTAGGATAAGATTTGATTAATTATTGTTAGTTCATGTTTAATATATGAAGATTCAATAAATAAAAACTGAGAAAAAAAAATGAAATGTTCCGAGGCAACCATAATATGGTTGTGGAGTTTTGATGGAAAACTAATTTAACCATAATATGGTTGTCTGTTACAATAATACGGTTAAATACAAGGTAATCCCCCTGTATTTATAAACAATTATTAAATTTAACAAACTTTTATTAAGCAAAATTTTCATACAAAATTTGTTTTGTAAACCTTTATTAAACTAAAACTATTTTTATGAATACAGGCAAATATGTTTAATTATTTCTTTAAAAATTACCATATTGAAACATGTTATTTTTTCTCTGGGTGTGTTTGTTTACGAAAAAGTGTGCAATGAAAAAAATAAAAGTGGTGTTTAATTAAAAAATATTTTTTAATAAACAAATTTTAAATTAAAAAGTATTATCAAAAGTTATTTTTGCGAATACAAAATTTATTTATAATAAGATTTCTCTACACAGAAAAAAGTGTTTTATCAATTAAAAAAATGGTTTAAAAAGTACATATTTAAATTTAATTTAATTAACTTTTTAGTTGTTTTGAAATAAATTTTCAATTAAAATTTTAATTAAATAACAAAAAATGTTAATTGACTTTTTTGTTTAAAATAAAATAATTTAAACATGTTGAATTGTTGTTGGGAATTGTCAATATTTAATTAAATAAATTAACACATTGTTTTAAATGGCAAAGTTTTTTGATCATTTTTTAATTAAAATTAAAAATATCATTTATTGAAAAAAAATATTCACAATTTTTAGTAATCAACATAATCATTTTGGTAATAGGTGCAAAATCAACAAGTTGTTTGCTTGATATAATGATTTTTGTTTAAATTTGGTGACTGGAGAAAATTATTAATATTCTCTGTGTATGACGTGCTGAATTCCCAATTTTTATTTTGATAAAAACACTGAAATTTATTGTTAAGGGAAAGCTAGTTGCTTAGGCCAGATCGCCAGGAAATCTTTTTCCAAGACTTTGGAAAAGGTTAAAAATATTATACAAATAAACTTGTAAAGCAACTAAGAATTTAAAACACTCAGGTTTTAGTTGTAACAGTATTAAGCTTAAAGAAAACAATAACAATAAACAAAAAGTATTTGTTTTTATTTTAAACATCCTATAAACAATATTAGTGAATAAATGTGATCAAGTGACAGGGCTGCCAGACTTGGGGATTTATCCCCAAAACTGGGGATTTCATGTGAGCAAAAAGGACAAAAAAAAGTCATTTGGGGATTGGGGATTTTAAACATTATTTTAATTTTGTTTTTTTCTTTCTATTCTCTTACAACTACAATTCGTGTTGGAAAAAAACCAGCCAATTGTAGGGGAATGTAAGAAAGAAAAATTTACGGTTTATTGTTGTGTCTTTGTTGAAGCTTTGATATTGTTACATGTAAGACCTGAGTGTTTTAAAATTCTTATTCACTTTATGGTCTTACTTTTATAATATTTTTAGCTTTTCTAAAGTAATTGGAAAAAGTTTCCTGACGAGCTGGCCTAAGCAACCAGCGAAATGCGCATAGAAACTAGCTTTCCCACTACAATAAATTTCAGTGTTTTCATTCAAAAATTGGGATTATTAGCACTCCATTAATAAATGAATTAATTAATAATATATGCATTTCATTCCCGAAAATAATTTTTGATAACATTTTTTATATATTTACCTTTTTTATTATTTACGCTTATTTTTCTTTGTTTCGCATGTATATAAAATAAAAAAAAGTACTAAAACTTTTATCTTACTCTAATCCACAAATCATATGGTGTTAACGGTCCTAAGTAAGATTACCGTTTTTTGTTGAATGCGTAAAAGGTATTTAATAAGCTTTTATTATAATTTTTCTGAGTGAGAGTTTAAAAAAAGAAGAATTTAAAAAAAAAATTAAAACCGTTGACAGCACATAAAATTTTTGATTCTTTAAAAGACAATTTTCAAGCAAATATGTCTTCCCCCAAAATAAGTAAATATGAAACACAACATAAAAAAGTTTGGGAAAAAGAATGCTGGGCTATTGGTGAGTACTTATGATGCATCAACGCATGAAATAAATGTCGGATTTATTGTTGATTTAAAGAATAGCTAAATACGATTGAACAAGCTCCAAATTCTTATAAATTCGCTCATTAGTCTTCAAAAGCAGCACATTGTTCTGCTTGTAATTCCTATCCAGAATTTTGGGGATTTATTCTATATTTTTTGGCGACAAGGAAAAAAGTACCTGGCAGCCCTGTCAAGTGATAGTGAAAAACGATTAACGTTTCTGCAAAAAAAAACTCAGTGCACTTGCTAGCACATTTTGATAAAAAAAATTTTAATGGTGTTAAATTTATACCGAGAAATAAAATTGGTATCGATGTGTAAAAAGTCTTTTATTTCTCATTTTACACATTTTAAATAAAAAAATATTCAAAATACATTTTTATATTGCTATTTTTTCGACTTTTTTTTATTAAAAACTTAACCGGAATTTTTTCTGCGGTTATATTTAACAGCGTATCCGTTAAATAGTTTCGGTAGCGTGTTAATCGTAAATTGTGAAAACCTAATTTTGCTTACTTACGGTTAATGTTTCGATAATTTTTAATCACATATTGTGAAAAGTCAATCTTTATAAATTTTGTGCTGTAAAGATCAGTTTGCTGTGAAAACATTTTCCGTTTCACGAAAATGTTACTAATGCCACAGTATTGAGAGGCCCATAGTTCCCTAGCTTATATGGTATGGTTTCGAAATCCTTATTCCGGGAACATATTTCTATGGGAGCTGGGTGAATAATATCTACAAAGCGAACCCAATATTCGGTACAACAACCCTATATTCCTTTTAAACAGTCTGAAACGCTTCACTTGTTTCACGTACAACTTAAGGTCGAGAATATCCTACTTCTAATTCAAGTTTGGATTCATCGCTAAATATTATTGAATTCCATTGCCTTTGTGTCCAGGACTTTCGCTCCTTTGCCCGTTGCAATAGTTTTCTCTTTTGGGTGGTAGTAAGCAAAGAAAGGTAATTCTCGAGCCAAAGTTTTACGTAAAACAAGTAAGGTGATTTGGTATTAATTACATTTAAATAAGCCGTACGAATAAATTGTTGCCAATTTTCTTTACAAGCTTTTCTTAGTACATAAAGTGATTAAATTTATGGATATTCTTCTTTTTCTTTGAAATAAAAATTTTGTTTCTGCAAATAAAATACATATCGCTCATTTGCTGCAACGTCATCATAACTCAAAAAAAAAACATTTCGATGTAAGTCAAGTGAATTAAACGCTTAATTGATAATATTAATTTGTTTACTGGTGCAAATTTAATTAATTTTGTAAATAATATCACCAATTTTTTAATTAAAAAAGAAAGAATTCTAGCAATCAAATACACCTGATGAATGTAAAATATTAATAGAAATGATGACTTTAAGAATTAAAGCAGTTTTGACGCAAAAGGCGATGTTACATAGTATTAATAACGTTTAAATAAGCCGCACGAATAAATTGTGGCCAATTTTCTTTAAAAACTTTTCTTAGCACATAAAGTGATTAAATTTATGGATATTCTTCTTTTTTTTAAATAAAAATGTTGTTTCTGTAAATTTTACGCTCATTTGCTGCAACGTCATCATACCTCAAAAAAAAACCATTTCGATAAAAACGTGTTTACAGTTTTTAATTTGCTCGCACCACTTCGAATAAATAACGACAAATTTTCTACAAACGGGGAAATTATAAATAATATTAAGATGAATTTTATACACAATATAAAGAAAAACATAGTGCAGCACTAACTCCACAATTTCATTTTTTGAGTTATGACGACGTTGCAGAAAATGAGCGTTATATACAGCCATGTCACAGTGTTTTGGTGCTTCAGAAAATTACGAAAAACATTGCGGAATGAAACTATTTTTGTTTTCATGAACGGAATGGGGGTATTCTGTATCTTAAAGGCCAAAATACTATCAAAATATACTTTCTATCAATTAACAAATATGTTTTCTTCGGTTCCAAACGGAATCATTCCGAACGGAATTCATTCCGTGTTTTGGTGCTTCAGAAAATTACGAAAAACTTTGCGGAATGAAACCATTTTTGTTTTCATGAACGGAATGGGGGTATTCTGTATCTTAAAGGCCAAAATACTATCAAAATATACTTTCTATCAATTAACAAGTATGTTTTCTTCGGTTCATTCCGGACGGAATTGTACTCTATGACATGGCTGATAAGTATTTTCAAATGACAGTTGATTTTTTTCAAATTTGACTAGCTTTACAGGAATTGTATGCATTCAAATTTCAAAAATTACAATGAAATGCTGCCGTACCATAGTAGACCTACCCAATTAGTAGGCCTGCTCGAAACACCTGCTGATTTTTTGTAGAGTTGTGTTTTTATCGTGCAATTGTTTTTGTAGAAATTGTTTTCGACATCTTGTCCATTTTTTATACAAAAAAATACATTGGGTTTTGACATCTTTAACATAATTTACACAAGCAAAATGCGTGTTGTTTTTTCTATTTTTGCATTGTTGTAGCTTTGCGTAGACCTACTAATTGGGCCATGCTTCAGTACGAATTGTTGTTAGAGTAGTACATATCGTCACATAAAATGCAAAAGGTCGAAACAACACTATTTTTTTTACAAAAGAAGCAAAAAAACTAGAAAATCAATAACAGCCAAGGTGTACTTGGCGTTTGTATTTCTTAAATAAAGTTAACATTTTTGATCGCAGGGATCTAAAACTTTTTGTGAACATGTAGTTTAATATAACGAGCCAAAATCAATCAAAAACTCTATTTCGAATTTTTTTGTTGTAACGCCCTTTTGCATTTTGGGTGACGATATATACTTTATAGGGTCTAAGATCAATATTGTAGAAGTTACAAATGAAAACCTTATAGAGTATATATAAAGAATCCACGGAATGACAAACTTAAGGTGTAGGGACAATCTAGCAAAACAGGGTTCAACTGACAACCCCGGTAGGCGAATATGTGTTGTGTAATAAATAAATAAAAACACAACGCAATTGTTTTCATTTTGAATGATTATTTTTTTAAATTTTTAAAGTTTGACTTCTCTAGAAAGATGTATAATTTGTTTTTCCATACAAACAAAAAAAAAAACAGAGGCGATATTATTTGCTGTTATAGTTGTTTCTTGGCTGAAACGTTGTTTAACTCACGTAGCTCCAACAATTGTTGTGCTCTGTGTGGTATAGTCGCAGTGGTTGTGGTGGTGCTCTTGAATTGTATGAAATAAAAAAACAGCAGTTAAAAAAAAATCATACAGCAAACATTCCTTTATAAACAAAATTTTCCAAAAAGCATCCCAGCAAAAAGTTCTCTTACCAAGAAGTGTACATATTGTAATGAGGAAGTTCGTTAAACAGTACTCTAAACTTAAATTATTTTTCAAGGAACATTACCATTTAAACGCCTTTATTAATTTTTCTACAAAACACTTAACTTAAAAATAGAAATCTTTACATAAAGAAAAACTAATTCGGAAGAGCCTAGATTTGAGCTAAGGCTGGCACAAACCACGTCTGTACTTGTTAGGGTGCGGTCACACTTATTAAATATTTGACCAAATAAGCATAACCACTACTTTTGTTAATAGTTTTAACATGGTCTTAGGCCGTGTTTTTAAGATATGGATTAAGTTTAAACTTAGTTTAACGTACTCTGAAACCCGGATTTTTTCCGGCGAAATGCAATTTTTGTTATTATATCATTGAAGACCAACATTTTAAGCAAAACTAAACTATTTCGCCAAAATTTTGTATACAAACTTGGTAATGGCTGCACAAATCGGTTTTCAGATTAACTAAACCTAGTTTAACTGATGTCTCAAAAACCCAGTCTTAGTATCACAAAATAAAACTAATTATACTGCTAGACATAGCAAAAAACTGTTTTATGTAAGATGTGGTATTATAAACAAAATAAATATTGGAATAAGGGAAATTTTATTTTAAATTGCCTGTTAATCCCGTTTTTTTTCGTCAAATATTTGGCATGTGTAACCGTAGCTTTAGTCCTAAATCTTACCCACTACTCCACCTAAAGACGTATTATTCAAATCGCAGTAACAAGTGATTTTTATATAAAAGCACAAATCTTAACATGAATAGAATAATTTTACTGCCCGAGTTGAGATTAGTTTTGGGCTCTAGCGAACTAAGCTTAGTGCATATGCAAGTTGTGCAGCGTGAATGACGAAAATACTTTATATATTTGTGTAAAGTAATGCTGCGAGTAGCGATTTGGGATTAAAGATAATGCATTAAGGAAGTTTATACAAAGGTTTTTGTTGGTAAAATATAAGTACATTTTTTGCTGGGATGTTACTTATTTATTAAACATTATTTTGGAGTTTGCTGTCCATATTTAGTAGATACAATACTCATGTATCAAATCACTCTTTCTTGTTGCTGTTTCTTTTGTTATTTATTTCATGTCACTTTATTATTAAGTATTTTTAATATTTTCTTTTTTAGCAACATCCAAAATTTGTTTACGTACATATGTACATACGTACATATTTTTCTGGTACAGCTAAAATAAAATTAAAAAAGTTTTTTTACCAAAAACATTTTTTTCGTAGCAATTAATAAACAATAAGCAACACCGTCATCGATCGCAAATTGTTTGCCGGTTCGTTGAGAGATGCACGTACGCCAGAGTCAAGAATTCGCTTAAAGCTCAATAAATATATGTTGTGTATTTCATACAACGAAACAACAACTTCTTGCCTAGTTTGCAAAAAATAAGAATAAAAACATTTATTAAAAATGAAAAAGCTACTCGTAGTAGTCAAGATACTGTTTAAATTTTACTGACCTACGATAATTTACGTATACACTGCCGTTTCTCGTCAAAATAATCAAGAAACGTCATCATAACTTTTGTGCACACAAGACAACAATTTTTATTACTTTATGAGTAAATACTTGCTTTATTTGTTGTTCCAGTGTGAACTATAGGGTGTGATAACAAGAGATGCTTTTGGCAAAATGCAAGTAAAGTTTATTTATTTTTTAATTATTCATTTCATTTACCAATCCAAAACCAATTATGGCCAACTGATTGATGGATAAGTAATTACAATGGCATAATTAAAGATACTTGTATTTGGCTAGTGGTCGAAATTCGACCATAATTATTTATGGAAATATGAAGAAAACATTCAAATAATTATATAGGAATTTAAATGTTTCGAGCATTTGCTTTTTTTAATCTCAGTGGATTGATTTGTCGAGGGACCAACCTCCGGTCCATATATTATCTTCCACTCAAGTCTGTGAATGTTTAATTTGGCATTGTTACCTCAATATAAAATAATCTGAAAGTACCAATTGGAAATCAAAAAGTACCAAAAAGTCTCCTCTTATAATTTCTCAATCTCTCAGTTTAGTATTAATAAAAATTTCAAAAGTACCAGTTGAAGAACGAAAAAGTACCAAAAAGATCCCTCTTACAGATTCTCATTTACTCAGGACCTAGCATGTTTAATTTTATTTTTCTAGATCTGATAATAACGGAAATTCAAAAAGTACCAGTTAAAGAACAAAAAGTACCAAAAAGTTCCCCACTCAGGACATTTATTTTAAGGAAAATTTGTACGGAATTTTTGTTTTAAAATACATTCGAAAACTATTTTATTTTTTATGAATACGACAGTTAATGTTTAATGTTATATTTTAAGGTCCAATTTTAACAAAATAAAAAAAGTACCAGTTGTAGAACGGAAAAGTACCAAATCTCCCCCTTACAGATTCAAATTCACTCAGAATTATGCATGTTTGATTTTATATTTAATGTCCCAATATTAACCAAAACTCAAAATGTACTTGCTGAAGAACACAATAGTACCAACAGTTTTCATCTTATAGGTTCTCATTCACTCAGGACTCTGTAATTTTATGCTTCTAAATTTAATACTATAGAAAATTCTAAACCTACCACATGCAGTACCACAGAACTAAAAGAAAGAAATTGAATTTCCCCTTTAGTATCAAAAATTTCAATATTGTAGTTTGAGCCAATAATTATATACGTATTTTTCAATACATGAAGAAAAATGTTTTGAAAAAAGTACCAAAAATAGGTACGATTTTTAACCCTTTAATTTCGAAAAAGTTCTATATTTATATTTGTTACGAATTTATATTTGATACGAATTTGGTATAATCTGAATTTCTATGTTTATTGGTTTAAAACGTAGATAGGGTAACAAAGCAATACAAATAGGGCCGAATTTAAAAAAAATACCAGACGCCTGTCTACTTATTTTTATAATGAACAACTTTAAGTATTAATTTTTTTTAATCTCTTTTAGTTTTGGAGATATAAGGTCACCGAATTTGCCCGTTTTTACACTTTTTACCCCTCAGATTTTAATAAAATTTATATTGTGCACATTTGCAAAAAAAGGGATGTATTGTTCGTGACAATTATTTGTGAGTATCTTTGACATTTTTTTCTTTATTAAAATCTGTTATTTTTTGCTGCATAATGTCGCCTACTAATTTGTTATTATAAAGAATGAGTTTTTTAGTTAACTCGCAATACACATTAAAATAATTTATTACAATCCTAGGACATGTTCTGCGTTAAGAGTAATAACTTCTGGAAGCAAATATTTTACAAGATATGAATTACGTTCTCGATTCCTTTTGATTACATTTTCCCGCTGGGTTGAATGAATCCCTGTGGAAAGCCTCTGTATCACAATAATTGTGATGATCTTAACCCTTTAACGGATGTGATTAACCTCTTTAACAACCTTTAGGAATACCAACAACAAATGGCATAAGAAGTCAAATTGTCGAATATAAACAACAAGGCTCGAGACGTATTGGAAGACCACCTAACACCTGGAGAAGCCAACTAGAAACGGAGCTTAGGCAAATAAAATTTTGTAGCTTGGAGCGGGATAAAAAAGACTTGCAACAGATAAAGGAAAATTTATCTTCCAGCAAGAATTAAAGGATTTACAGCCGTATTCATAACGAAAATTTGGCGCAATGTTAGCACAAAGTATATTCATAATACACTTACCAAACTCTGGCTAACGATTTGCTAAACTCTTGTTAACCAGCTGCTAAACGTTTGTTTGTTTTTTTAATACACTGTTTTTTTAGTTTAGAGTCCTTTTTTAAATATATTTTAATTTAAAAACATTTCAAATTTTTATATGAAGAGGGAAAATAAAAAAAAATGAAATGACAAAACCAGCGGTGATTAATGCAAAACGTGTTGCATTTTTGAGTATTATAATGTGGCATCATTAATATTCAGAGTTGATTTAATAAAACTTAGCAGACGGACAAAATTTGTTAATAATAAACTCTGTGCTTACAAGCTGCTAAGCTTAATCGGCATTCTAGTTAGCAGCTCGTTGTACGTAGTGTACAAACTGTGGCTTACTTTTTGTTATGAATGCGGCTGTTAATGTATATAAATATACCCCAAAGAACCTTTTAATTGAAATTATAATTAAGCTTAAGCACGGTCTATAAATTACACATCGATCGGCTCTTTTTTTTATTATGCTCTATTTTTTATTACAACGACAGAATATTTTATTTGAACTAGGACCGCCAGGTGGCCGAAATTCGACCACTTGACATTTACAGTTGAAATAAATGCTTTGATGCACGTATTAAATATGCAAGTCTAATTTAAAAGTGTTACCTAAATTTAAGAAAATAACAAATGTCTTTTCATATTTTCTTTTATTCTTTATTATTATAAAAGCATTTATTTACTATTTTAATTTATTTTACTATTTATTTTTACAATGTGTATGTGATAAAGTTTCGAGTATAAAAGGTACACAGAAAAAATTATTAAATTTCTCCAATCACCAAATTTGTTCTAAATTAATAATATCAAGCAAACAAGTTGTTGATTTTGCACCTATTACCAAAATGATTATATTGATTACTAAAAATTTTAAAATTTTGAAAAAATATTTTCAATAAATGATATTTTTAATTTTAATTAAAAAAGTGATCAAAAAACTTTGCCATTTCAAAGAATGTGTTAATATATTTAAATAAATATTAACAATTCCCAACAACAATTCTACATGTTTAAATTATTTTATTTTAAACGAAAAAAGTCAATTAAGATTTTTTGTAATTTAATTAAAATTTTAATTAAAAATTTATTTCAAAACAACTAAAATGTTAATTAAATTAAAATTAAATTTATAATTTTCTTTCAATAAAAAAAATAATTAATTCAATTATCACATTAATTAAATTTAAATACTTTTTAAACCATTTTTTTACACTTTTTTCTGTGTAAAATAAAGTTTAAATTCTTAAAAATAAAATATGTACGTTAGAGCGACTCAAAAAAAAAGTGATTGTGTTACCCCTTTTAAAAATAAAGGTTGATATGTTTTATGATGATTCCCAAAATATTTTGGTTCTAACGTTGACCATCCGTGAGGTGGACCATTTTTAAAAAAGGTATTTTTTTCAGTTTTTCGATATCCAATATTATATACAACTTGACCGCTTGCGGCCTACTAATTGAGATATTAAGCTAAATACATATTTTCGTTTCGGGGTTTCATACAAATTCTACGTATGTGGAAGTAATGTTCTGCTTTTCAAATTGTATCTGTTTTAAAATAATGTTAATTTATGTTTTTTTTTTGTAATTATTCACATAAACCGCGAAAATCGCGATATATTTTATGTTTTTTTTCATATATAGGCAATATGGGTATAAAATTTTTTCATATTTCAATTTATCAAAATGTGAAAAATAAAATAAAAAAATATAAAATTAATATAAAAAAATACGTAGAATTTGTATGAAAACCCGAAACGAAAATATGTATTTAGTTAAATATCTCAATAAGTAGTTCGCAAGTGGTAAAGTATTATATATAATTGGATGCTGCTTCAAAAACCCTTTTCGATGATAAAAAATTTTATTTATGTCGTCTTGGAGCAAAGTATAAAAAAATTCGAAAACTGAAAAAAAGCACTTTTTTAAAAATGGTCCAGCTCACGGATGGTCAACGCAACAACCAAAATATTTTAGGAATCATCATAAAACATATCCACCTTTATTTTCAGGGGGGTAACTAAAACACTTTTTTCGGCTCCATACAACTTGAGTCGGTCTAATGTACGTATATTGAAACAACAATAAAAAAATATAATTTCTGAACGAAGATTTTTATTTGATTTTCAAAAACAAACAATTTTTGTATGTGTGTGTGTGTTCGCAAGCAAATTTAAAACGATTTTTTAACAGTTTAATTCTAAAAATGTATATTGTGCATATCTATACAAAATTACCTTTAAAACTAAATAAAGAAACATAATGTCATCAGGAATCGTTACGAACACACAAAAAACTACTGCTCTAAGCCAGCTAGATGCGTTAAGTGCGCAGGCAAGCACCCTACAACTTCGTGTGAAAAAGCAGCAAATCAACCCCCTAAATGTGTAAACTGTAGAGATCATCATCCAGCCAGCTATAGAGGATGTATAGTGGCAAAAGAGCTACAAAAAATAAGAAACACAGCTAATCGTCAAAAAAGAGAGCAAATTCAAAAACAAGCCCATAATACTCAGCAACTACATCTTAACCAACAAGAACAACAACAACGGGATCATTCTAGTGATGTTTCTCAGCAACTAAATCAGCGTTACCAATTTTATAGTAGCGGCCACCAACAGTCTAGTGAACATCAGCATCATGGTAGCGACTTTCATCAGCAACAAAATCATAGTAACCAATTGTATCATAGCAATAATCAACAGCATCGAATAATACAACATCAACATAAACCAATCGAGAATCCACCGAAAACAAAAACTCAAAACAATCTAAATGATCAAAAAAGGCAACCCTCTTATGCAAATGTTTTGAAGCCCAACAACTCAAACATCAATAACTGTAGTGACAGTCAAACAAAACTGCAGAAAATATTAGAAATGTTAAAAAAACAGGATAATTTCAACAAATCTCTAGAGCGTCGTCTAGATCTCCTAGAACAAAGTACTTCCTTCAGAAATAACAATGGCTAATTCACTTAAAATTATGTTATGGAATGCAAACGGGATACGAAATCACATCGACAATTTACAAGTAATCCTAGATACGAAAAATATAGACATTTGCCTTATTTCCGAAACACATTTTACCAATGAATCTTATATTACCTTAAAAAATTACCAGATTTATCATACCATTCATCCAAAGAACTGCGCGAGGGGCGGTAGTGCGGTAATAGTTAAAAAAAGTATACTCCATTACGAAGATAATAAAATTCAAAGCGAAGAATTTCAGGCTACGAGCATAACTTTATATACAAAAATACACCAAAAACTAACTTTTACGTCTGTTTATAGTCCGCCAAGACACAAGATATCTAAGGAACAATATAAAAACCTTATAAATAAACACCAAAACAAGTTCATCATGGGAGGCGACTTTAACTCAAAGCACGTGCAATGGGGGTCGCGGCTTACGACGACTAAAGGTCGTGAACTTTACCAAGCAATACAAGAAACAGGATGTGAATACTTATCTACTTCTAAGCCGACATATTGGCCAACGGATAGAACTTAAATCCCTGAACTTATAGACTTTTTGTAATCCGAAAAATATCAAAAAATTTTATGGGGATTGAGGAGGGTTTTGACCTTTGCTCAGATCACTCACCAATTTACCTCACACTTCATGAAACAATTTGCAAAAAACAACAAAATGCTTACCTTTACAACAAGTTTACAGACTGGAACTACTTCCGGTTTTTGCTAGAAAACGAAATCGATCACAGCGTTTCTATTCATACTGTAGATGAACTAGACCAAGACGTCTTAACCTTTACCAAACAAGTCCAACAAGCAGCATGGCAAAGCACACCCATATTAAAACCTAAGGTTCAACAGCATGGATACTCCCCAAAAATACGTGAAATGGTTTTAGTAAAGAGAAAACTACGAAAAAACTGGCAACAAACTCGTGACCCATCATTGAAATCCAAACCTAATAAACTTTGTAAAAATATAAGTAACTCTATCAGGAATACAAAAAACGATAAAACTAAAAAACTACTAGAAAATCTGTCTTATGACAAAAGCTCAAACTACTCCTTATGGAAATACATAAAAACCTACCAACAGCCAATGTTTCAAAATCCACCACTTAAACTTTGTGATGGGGAATGGGCAAAAAGTAATGAAGAAAAAGCAACAGCATTCTCAAATCATCTTGTCAATATCTTTCAACCTAACAGCAGCGATCAAAACACCTCATTTGAAGTCATCGAACAACCAAACGTAGATATTACACCAACAACACCACTTGAATTAAAAACTGTAATTCAATCGCTAAAAACAAAAAAATCCCCAGGATTTGATTTGATCACAGGCGAGGAGTTAAAAGAACTTCCTCATAAGGCCATTGAGAAACTTAGCTGTATAATAAATACTTCACTTAGACTAAACTATTTCCCAATTTATTGGAAAACAGCAGAAGTCATAATGATTCACAAGCCAGGTAAACCTCCTAATGAAACCACATCATACCGGCCAATTTCACTGCTACCACTGTTGTCAAAACTTTTCGAAAAAATAATAATCAAAAGGATCCAAAATGTAATGATCGAATATAACATCATTCCAACCCACCAATTTGGTTTTCGGTCCGAACACTCTACTATTTAGCAAGTTCATAGAATTTGCGATACTATCGAAGATGCATTGGAAAAAAAATATGTACTGCAGTATTCTTGGATGTCTCACAGGCGTTTGATAAAGTCTGGCATCAAGGCTTACTTTACAAAATAAGAAAATGTTTCTCAATCGAACTAAGCTGACTTATAGAATCATATTTATCTCAGAGATATTTTCGAATAAAATACGATGGATTCTACTCAAAACTTCAACCTATACAAGCAGGAGTACCCCAAGGAAGCATACTTGGTCCCATATTGTATCTAATATACACAAGTGATATACCACATCCTCAAAACACCGTAATAGCAACGTTTGCTGATGATACGGCCATTCTTTCTACTGGTAACACCATTCAAGAATCAACTGAAAGAACCCAAAATGCCATTAACCAAATAACAGCATGGACAACAAAGTGGCGAATAAAATTGAACAATACCAAATCCATACACGTAGACTTTTCAAATAAGAAATTTAGTCACCTTAAACTTAACATTTTGAATGTTGAAGTTCCATATGCAAACACTGAGAAATATCTTGGCATGAACCTCGACGCTAAACTGAAGTGGAAGGAACACATAAAAAAAAAACACACTCAACTTGAGATGAAATACAGAGAACTAAGCTATCTTCTTGATTTTAAATCAGATTTATCTTTGCACAATAAGCTGATAATTTATAAACAAGTACTAGCTCCCATCTGGACTTACGGTATCCAACTGTGGGGCTGTGCGCAGAAATCCAACATAAATATAATACAACGTTTTCAAAATAAAATGTTACGTAAAATGGTGAACGCTCCATGGTACATAAGGAATACAGACCTTCATCGAGACTTGGGAGTTGATAGTATAAATACCACTATCAAAAAGTATGCAGTTAATCATCATACAAAATTACAACGCCACATCAATGAGGAAGCATCTCGACTTTTCTTTAACCCATGTAACGAACGAAGATTGGTTCGTACAAAACCCATTGATCTGCTTGGGGTAAATTTGCCTTAGATCAGCATTATCAAATCTTATATCAATAGAATAATACTACTAGATAGTTCTTAGTTTGAACTAGTTGTAGTTTTAAGTAAACAAAAAAAGATTTGTAATAATTACATTCAATTATTTGTTTCAATAAAAAAAAAAAAAAAAAAAAAGGAATCACTACAGGATATTTATTGACTAAATAAGAATTTTAAAGCCCATGAAACTTTTAATTGTAAAAATAACACAAAAAGATAAATTTTATTCGAAAGATCAATACATGGCATTAATATTTTAAACCGGCCAAGCGCATTCTGGACGTCCAATGTTGGGCCTCTTTTTCGAGCATTACTGGCTATATGTCACGAATAACACGAACAATATTGGCCTTCAAGGCTTCAATTATTGCTAGATTAGAAGCACAAAGAAAACTCCACCAAACGATCCAGTTTTCTCGATGACGTAAAGTCTGTTGTGGATTAGTTGCACTCCATATGCGGCCATCTTGGCTATTAACAACCCCGTTCAAATGGCAGAATATGTGCGCCATTAAAATCATGTAGTCCCCTACAAGTTTGCGCGAATTGATGACTGATTTTCCAAGTTAATTTTGATCATTTGGTAGACTTTTAATAAAATAAAACGTTAGTTTTATATCAGGTGTAAAATATTTAAATCGGGTAATTTTTTTAACGCAATTGTAATTTTGAATTTTGGTTGTGGTAACACTGACGTTTAATAAAATATATATCAAAAGCACTCAGTTTGTTTAGTACTTTTGATATAAATTTACTACACGTTCAATCACTTGAATTGTAGAAACATCACATTAATATAAGTTCACAAACGAAAAAATTTTTTTTAATTGAAAAACAAGTAGTAGAATTTTAGTTTCTGAAGTTATTTTTATTTTGTTTATAATATATTGAATAAATAACTTTAAAAATTAAAAAGTTTTATAGCTGCTATGCTATTTTCTACCTCCGGGATAATAAAAAATAAACAACATTAAAATAACTTCAGAAATATAAATTTTAAACTTATGTATGGTGGGTGAGTTTATGGCATAAGTGTCGCCCAAAATTTAGTGTCGGATTAAGAATTCGACAAAAGCAATAATTAAGAAAAAAGAACGATATGCGATACGGACTGGCTAAAATTTCTGGAGACTTCATTGATATAACACTCATGCGTGACTGATGTAATTGTATGTTTGTTTTGTATGTTGATCGACCTGGTTTAGGCCGAGTTTTTTAACATTTATAATTAAAGCATTTATCAACAACAAGAAAAAAAACCAAAAAAAAAATGTGTTTCTTCCTATACACACACATATAAAAAATCAATTTCAAAAATAACACTGTGTGACAAATTTAAATTTTTTCTGAACAGCAGAAACGCTACTATAGATTTATTTTATCTAGAGACAAAACTAAGTCAAACTGCGTCCTTGATTTTTCTATTCCTCATCTTTTGACATTTTTTAAGAATACATATCTGTGGCATTTTGATAAAATATCTTTAGTCGAGATAAGGTAGCAAAACAGTTTTTAAGAATAATTCGGTGAAAAACTAATTTTTATTATATAATAAAATTATCCAAATTAAAGAAAAATTTCGTAAATAATACAAAATGAAAAAAATGTAAACAAAAACGTTTTTGGAATGAAAATTCGTATGATTAACAAAATTTTTTTTCACTTTTTAAATTTGACTTAAGATGTTTTGTCGAAATGCCACAGATATTTTGAATAATTATTTTAATATATGTAAGTATCTAATATTTTTTAGCAAACTCGGTAACAAATAAAAGGAAAGGCTCTGTAGAGTTTTAAATAAATATTTACTTCAGTTCCCCTGAGGAATAATATAAAAAAAATTTTATAAATACGTAAATGGTTTTGGAACTTGCCAGGCTGTTAGCACTCATAAAATTATTACAGTAACTGATTTTGGGTTATTAAATTCGTTTTTCGTACTGTTAAAATTGAATAAAAATATAGTTATTTTACGAATAACTTTATTTTTTAACAGTAATATTTGTTATTCAAAAAACAAACTACCAAAAAATAATGTTTTTCCGTGCATATATTGTTATGTAGTTAGATTTTTTGTCGGAGATATTTTGAAAATTCCCTACATTTGCCTTAGAATAAAACATCTGTCTTTTTTCCACCAAGCTTGAAATTTTCCGGAAAAAACCCTACAAAAAGTGGGAATTCCCTACTATTGGCATTACTGTATCAAAGTTTTGACCGATACAGTATCGAGTACAAGTGGTATTGTTTTATCTCTAGATTTTAGGGGCGGTCACTGAATTTCATATCAGTATAAACAATTTTAAGGATGTTATGGTATAAAACGTTATTTTCGGGATTGATATTTTTATGTGGTTACGTCCAAATATGGAACGATTCAAACAAAATTTGTTTGAAGTAGTTAAGTTTGTAGTAAGTAAATCGTATTTAATCTAAATAAGAAAAAAAGTAGAAGGTTTATCGGCAAAAATACTCGTTTTATGGGGGATATGTTAAATTATAGACCGATTCTCACCTTCGCATAGGCTTCGTTCTTATTACAACCAAATTTACCAAATTTTATCAAAAATATTTCCGAAAGTGTGACCTGTACTTTAAGCACAAGGTTTACATGGATAGGCAACCAGCCGTACGGACATCGTTAGAGCGATTCAGAAAGTTACTTGCTTTTTCCTGAATTTTCCCTTATGTACTCGTATACAATTTGACAGTTTGGAATAGCATTTCTCTTTATACAGAACTTGATTTGGCCTTACATATTTAAAGTGAGAAGAAACTGTAGATGGCGAAATGAACTCTACACGTTTGGTATATAGTACAGGTAGTTATTCAAAACAGGAAAGCGTTCTGTTTTTAATAGCAGAATTTAAATATAAATGGATTTTTGTTCCGCCGCGAAAGCACTTGTTACGAGTATTAACAAAAAAATTTAAATGATCAAAATATGCTTCAAAAAGGTCGAATAATTAATGCGGCAAATGGTAAAATATGCACTAAGAAATCGATGCCAAAATGCATAAAACGGATAAAAATATTGCTTATGCCTTCATTAGGGGCACATTAAAAAACAGGCAATTGAATATTAACGGATACCCTGTTATAAATGAATTTAGATAACTTAGGTAAAGGCATTATTTATAGAACCTATTGAGTAACATTTGCTACTCATTTATTTCGAAATCCGTTTTATAAATCATTAATTATATGTAAATCAATAATGACAAATCACGTGTGAGTCGTGTCATGCTGTCATGGTATTTTTGTTTAGTATTGTTACGCCTGAACAACGTTTACAAATCGTTCAACTTTATTACGAAAATTCACGTTCTGTGAGGAATGTGTTTCGTGGTCTTCGCTCAACTTATGGTCAACATAATTGGCCTAATGAGCGTGCTATTCGCAACACCATCACCCATTTTGAGACCCAGCATTCATTATTGGATAATATTCGACCGAATAGACCACGTCCAGCACGCTGTGAAGAAAATATAGCGGCCGTAGCTGAGAGTGTATACGAAGACCGTGGAGAGTCGATTCGGTGGCGTTCGCAGCAACTCGGACTGACGTATGGAACGACTTGGCGCATTTTAAGTCGAGATCTTAAATTGAAAGCGTACAAAATACAGCTTGTGCGACAACTGAAACCGCTCGACCTTCCCAAGCGACATCGCTTCGCTCTATGGGCTCTTGAAAAGATCCAAGAAGATCCGACGTTTTCGAGGCAAATTTTGTTCAGCGATGAGGCCCATTTCTGGCTCAATGGGTATGTAAACAAACAAAATTGCCGCATTTGGGACGAAGAGCAACCTGAAGAGATTCAAGAACTGCCACTTCACGTAATTTCACGTTTTGGGCCGGTCGATTGGCCACCAAGATCGTGTGATATCATACAGTTAGACTTTTTCGTGTGGGGATATGTAAATTCTAAAGTTTATGCGGACAAGCCAGCTTCGATTCAGGCCTTGGAGGATCTTCAAAAAAATAAATGCCGAAGAATGTTCTTTCAAATGATAATAAACATTTCCCATTAAATTTGAATTTTCTGTTTTTTTTTTTTCTTTAAAAAAGTAGGGAACCTCGAAATGGATCACGCTATACATTTGAAAGTTCATTTCTTAAACAAGAAGACTAAAAGGAGACTTTCAAATATATTTCAACATTTTCTGATATTTATTATGAATGTTTTGGATAATTTTGCTTCGTTAAACAACGAAAACGTATAACAAAATTAGTCTTTCCTACTTCTCATCACAGATATAACATTGAAGTTTAAAGTATATGTGTAGTCAGTTGATATTTTCAGAAAGCGGAAAGAATCGCCAATAAATATCTTGTTTCAAGGTTTAATTTGTGTTTTATTTGTTGGATTTTAATTCATTGCAAAGTAATTAGTTAAAAGCAATAAAAACTGGATATAATATTACTAAAATAACTATGTACTTTAAAGAGAATGTTCATTATTTGTATGAAGTTGTGTTTTGTCAAACCTAATGCTATGCATTTTTAGAAATTACCAGAATTTATTTATTTACAATTTAAAATGGAAAAATTTTGTTGGTTTTAACTTAAAACTTTAAAACCAAATTTTTAGGAGTATGATTTGTGAAATACATACGAGATGCAAGTAAAACTTAAATCTCATTAGTTGAATTTAAGGTTTTAGTTTACAATAGATGATTTGTGACCAAAAATTTTATAGTTCAAGCCTTTTTCATTAGGATCTAAAGACTAACTGACAATTTCACGATGTCGAAAGAACGCTTTCTTTCGCACAACTATATGTTAAACACAAACCAATTCTCAAAAATTTGTGAAATTGGCAGTTAAACAGATAAATTGACAATTTTTATCTAAAAAAAGTCATGTGCCATAAAAATACGAATGCATGTTGAATAAAAAATAAATTTTTTTTTAGGAAATTCACTTAGTTTTTTAATGATATTCCAAATCTTATCTAAACGCCTTAAATCTTATTATTGGGAAAACAAATATAGGTTTAGTTCTCCTAAATAACTGTAGTTATTTGCATTGAACGTAAGAACTCGACTTATAAAATATTTTAATTTCAAATAATCATAAACTTTTTTCCAAAACACATACATAGATTTTCAAAGACTATACTTATGTTACTTTTTTTAACTTTTTGATTGGCGGAAAAATAAGCATGACGTTCAATAGTGACACGAATCTTTATACGTTCATTGCCTACAGAAATTTAAAATTTAGCATACTCGTAGGACTTTTACTTGTTTTATTATAAAAACTCTCAACTCTCTTTTTCAGAGCTTTCCATTTATAAAATAACAAACATTTACAAGAATTTTTAATATTTTTTAAGGATTTAAAAAATAGTTTGAAATTGAAATTTAAGGAAAGAAGTACTGCAGTGACGTTCTTTGTATAAATTCTTCGTGTTTTGCAGTATGTATAATTATGTTTAACCAACCATGATTGCGTTGGATGCTCTGAACATTATTCGTAAAAGGAATTTTTATTCGGTTTATTTGGTCAGTAAAATGCAGTTTTTTTAATACGTATGTATGTTCATTTACTTTACTAGCAGAAACTTGTAGTGAGAGTAAATTTAAAGTTTCCAACCATATTTTTCTCAAATACTCAAAAATATAATCAAAAAAATAAACGGTTAATCAGCAAGAACTAGCAAATTTGGCATATCAACAATGTCAAGCTTTAAGATACGAGATTCTGTATACCTAAGCTCAATTGTTTTGAACTATTTGCATATGGCTATTGTTCCTTAATTGAAGAAAAATAAATATGTACATAAAATATGTATAAATTTTATGTTATTAAAAACTATTAATTTTAAAATTAATTTGAAACAGCTGTTGAAACATAAAATTTTCAACAATTTTTTTGTTTCTCAAATTTGTATGCTCTTTTTGTAACTCTTTCGTTGCAATTTTTTCGAGTTAATGAACACTAGCTAGAAAGCGTATTGAAAATAAGTAATAACATTTAGGTATATCGACAGTGTCATGCTTTAAGATACAAGATTCTGTATTTCTAAGCTCAATTGTTTTGAACTATTTGCATATTAATTTAAGAAAAATAAATATGTACATAAAATATGTATTCATTTTATGTCATTAAAAAATGTTTAATTTTAAAATTATGAAAATTATTTTATTATTTATTTTAAAAGTATGTTCTGTAAACCAATACATGAAACAGCTGTTTAAACAACTTATGCTAGTAAAAAAATTTCAAAAGTTTTTTTGTCTCTCAAATTGGTATGCTCTTTTTCCCTCTCTCGTTGCAAAATTTTCGAGTTAGTCAACACTAGTTGGAAAGAGTATTGAAAATAAGCAATATTTTTGTGTTATTGAACGGACCTTATATTTAATTTGAAAAATAAAATAAAAAAATTTTAAAATAGTTAATTTCCAAAGTAATTTAATTCAAATTTTTTTGTAAAATTACTTCATTATAAAAAAGGAATCGTTATAAAAAAAGAAAAAAAAAAACGTTCATTTGAATTGTTTAATTTTTCCCCTGATGATGATACACATTACTGTATCGAAATATTGGAATAATAAAATAAATATTAAAAAAAATGTTTATATAAAACAGAAAACCTCAAGCGCAATAAATTATACAACAATTTAATAAAAATAAATAAAAATATGAATTTACAACAAAATATGTTCTTTAGTTTCGTAAAGAAATAACAGCACATGCAGTATTTACGAAAGTTTTTTGTAATCATAAACAATTTCGTAAGTTTTACGAAACATAAGACTGCGAACGAATTCATTAGTTATGTAAAATAAAAAAAGAGTAGTTTTTACCGTATCTAATATGAATCTTTTGTAAATATGTAGTACAAAAGAAGCAAAAAAAAAATTGTCTTGATCACTGTAACATATAACCGCCCAAAAGTATACTTTAAAATTTCAATAAAAAAATAAATAACGTCAAACACTTACCTGTGAGACTCGGAAGAAAGTACCACGATTCGTGTATCATGATTAAAAAGCGATTCCAACTGAAGAGTTATATAAAAATGTGATAAATGACTAACTTGGAATGTTGTTTCAATGCCATTTTCAGTGACAGTATAAGGTAATGCAAACACCCCAGCATTTAAAACTAAATAATCAATATGTCTGCAAAATAGAAAAAAATGCAAAATTAAATAGAATTTTAAACATATTTAATATGCATACATACTTTATACTTCTCTTTACTTCCTCGACAAAATTGCACACCGATTGAAATGAAGCCAAATCCAATTCTATCCACTTCAAACGGCTGCGACAAGCGGCACGTTCTTTCACTATACTCTCTATTGAGGCTTCAGTTGAAGAACGACTACGACAAGCTAGTATTACCTCACAGCCATGAAATGCCATTGAACGTGCAGTTTCAAAACCAATACCACTATTAGCACCAGTTATCAAAGCCAAACGACCATGTAAATCTTTGCCATGTAAAATCTGAAAAGCTGTTGTGCTGCCGTCATAACGCTGTCTTACTTGTTCAATAGTCATTGGTGGCTCTTCCGCGGCAAAGGCTAAACGTGGATCTATATTGGTTGTCTGTTGCGTTAAGTTGTTATAGAAAATAACTTTTCTAGTTTCCTCTTCATAACGTTTTTCCCAGCCAATAGGCAATTCACGATTTAAACGTTTGGTGCGGCCAGTGCGAGGATGGGTCATTTGGGAGGTTTTGGTTTGTTGGCTTGAATATAAAAACTCACATACTAATTCTGGGGTTTATAAAAAATATTTGAAATTAAAGCTTACTTAACATAGCATACGAAACCCTCATCCGATGCTTGCTCTTCCCATCCTGGCGGCAATTCATCTTCACTATCAGAATCTGGCATAAAACCTTAAAAAATTTATATTTTATTTTTATAAATTGAGTTTTCATTAAGAAGTTATTTTTACTCACTCATTTTTCTTAAATATTGTAATTTGTTTACAATGAATGGTTTTTTTTTCTTTTTAATTTTAAAGCAAAAACAATTTTACAAATTTTTGTAATTTGTCGGTATTTTTGCACAATCAGGGCTACCGGACTTGTGGTTCTTACCCCAAATAAAGAGGATACATATATTCATTTGGGATTGTCATACAAAAAAGGACTTTGATGTTATTTTTAATATTTTGGCCATTGTATATTATTTAATGCAAAAAAGTGAATATTTGTAAATTTTATTGTTAAAAAGGATAACAATTTTCATTTGGAATTGTCATTGGGATTTTCAACAAAAAATTGGATTTTGATTTTTTTTATTTGATTAATTTAATGCAAAAAGGGAAAATTTGTTCAGTTGAAAAAGTGAAAATTTGATAAGTTAAGAGGAACCAGTGCGATATTTTAATTATTATAGCCATAATCCAATGCACTTGTCATTCCCCACATTTGTGTTGCTCCCATGGCTCACCGGTGGGTGCCCCGGTTGACTAGTTGGTAGTGAGCTATGTAGTCTATCAGTACCGGAGTTGGGGATTCAATTCCCGCCATAGACTCTGGTTTCTTTCCTGCATGCAAGCGTAAAGCTTCACGGGATTAGCATAGGAAAAAAAATTAAGATACAAATTCTTTAAACTTGGATTTTCAGTGTGCCACTGTTGACGCTGGGATCTTGTATAAAAAAATGTGCATAACGGTTTTACTTGTATGTTTCAAAATATTTTAACCGGAAGTTGGTATTCACACATTAAAAATATTTTGGATTTACAAAAAGATCAAAATTGTTTGCTTACCCTTAATTACGTAGAATCAAATTTTAATTTGGTAAGTAAAGTCAACTGTTTGCAGTATTTAAAAACAATTTTAACGAAGTACTCAATGGTTTACCTGAAAACTTTTATATTTTTAAGCAATATTAATGGGTATAAACCCATTAACGCTAGCATATTTTACTGTGCTAAAACAAAAGTTTTGCATAAATTAACAATTTAATGGAAAAAAATATATCTATCTGATGATGTTTGTGAGATGTAGAAGAATAATTTCCCATTCATGATTATTGGAATATAAAATTAATGCAATTTTTTGCAACGTTTTATAACTTTCGAGATGCATCTGGCACGAAACTCTACAAAGAATTTACTTAGACTGCACTTAAAATGCTTTCAATACCGAATTTTACAAAGTAAAATATTCGCTTTAAAAAATGTGCTTAAGTATGTATGTTAATATTGATATAGAAATGCATCTTTGTAAGATAAAATGCCATTAAAAACCCAATTGTATTTAAAGGGATTTCTTTGGTGTTTTTTTCTGATAAGAGGAAAATATAGGAGAATTTTTTTAAATTTGGGGAGAATGAGAAAATTAATCTGGCAGCCCTGTGCAGCTATATATATAACATAGTATACAACTAGTATGCCGACTCTTTGACAGGTACATAACTCAACTGCCAGTGGTACATATTTTATGTTTGTATTAGTAAGATTTTTTTTAAATGTATTGGTGTATAAAACTATTTCCACCACTGAACATAGTTGCATAAAATCGTATAGAATGTGGCAACAATTTTTTTTCCAAAATAAAATTTTCTTAGTTCAATAAATTTTCAATTTATTGAATGCTGGCTGCATTTATAAACTTTTAAAAGCCATGTTTGCTAAATTTTTATTCTGCAATATCGGATAATATATAAATAATTAATGATTTCAAATATTTTTTTATACCACAAAATGCTACTCTGCTGGCTTTAATAATATTAACAACAGAAAAAATTTAGTGTCAAAAAAATTTATTTAAAAATTTTTAGTTTGTGAAAAATAAAAACATTTTGTAAAAGCAAATTAGCAAAATGTATTGAAAAAAATTATTAATTATGTGTTTAAGTCATAAAATTTAACATGAAGTGTTATATTGTGAAAACTTTTAAATTAAAAAATTTCAAATTTTGTTTTGTTTTTGTTGTTCTTAAGTGTGTTGAATTCACACAGAACCTATATGTGTGATGAGAGTTATAAAAAAAAGAGAACGTTCTCACCAGTCGGCATACTAGTTATATACTATGCTAAAAGCCCTGCTGATAACTTTTTTTCTTTAGCTTTATAATTGTTGGATGTCAAAATTTTGTTTATTATCTTTGTTTCCGTTTTGATTTGTTTCGATTTTAGACATTGTACAATGATTTTACAAAAACAAATTACTTGTGGTTTTTGTACGAGTTGTACTTGTTGTACTACCGAGATTACCTGGAATGAATTCGCCTTGGAAACACATCAAAAAAAATTTTATAAAAAAATTTAGTTTTTTAAAATATATTTGTCAAAAAATTGAGGTGAACTTTTACAAGTGTGTTGAATTTACACATTTCCTATATGTGTGAAGAGGTAATTATATTGGTTTTCCAATTTTAAGGGAGTTGCATATATATTTAATCTATGGAACTTGTGTTCCTACTATTTAACAGCATGTATCGGCCTTGCCAGAAGCTTTAAAAAGAAGATCATCATTTGGCTAAGAAACCAATCTTATTTTCAAGAGAAAATTCATCAATATTTTATTTTATTTAAAAAAATTTATTACAAAGGCAAAAAAATAATAATTAATTATATATAAAAAACAGATTTCTTAAAATAGATTTCAAATTCATTTTAATCTTTGATAAATAAAGCCGCAAATAAAGTAAAAAAGTCCATATATCTAAAGATGTTTCATCGAAAGTAATAAAATAATGCAGATATTTACAACATCAATGTGAACAATTTTTAAACCATTTAAAAAGCAATATTTTCTAAAATAAGTTAAATTTTGAGCTTTTTATTATTATTTACCATAAAGATCAAACATCATATCCGACAGCTCAATTTCAAAACATGCTAAGTAAAAAAAGTGAATTTTGTAGGAGAAGCTCTTAAAGCTAAGGGGCGATACAACATTCAGCTAAAAACTTTATTATACATAACTTTGAATTAGATAAGCCGATCAACTCAAGCGAGCTACAACAATTCACTCATCATCGTTCTTTAAAGTGGCCCACTAACGCAGCGTTTTCATTTGACAGTACTGGCAAGACAGTAAGAAAATAACATCGGGGCCAGGCTGTAAATTAAAAAAAAGTAGGAAAATTATCACAGTTCTAGAAGTAAAAAATCTTAATATCTACAAAATTAAAAATCATCATATCAGAAAAGAAGTCATTAATGCTAATATGAATAAAAAAATATTACTTTGTTAATAAAATCATCAAATATATGATAAAATCGTCGTTCTTGCAACACTGCCTTCTATTGTGATAACTTTTAACTTATTCCTATCCCTGTGCTTTAAAACGAAATTTAAGCAGATCACCCTGTTATAAGAGCAGCATATGATTATATATCATAGTATAGAACATAGTATACAACTAGTATGCCGACTCTTTGACAGGTACATAACTCAACTGCCAGTGGTACATATTTTATGTTTGTATTAGTAAGATTTTTTTTAAATGTATTGGTGTATAAAACTATTTCCACCACTAAACATAGTTGCATAAAATCGTATAGAATGTGGCAACAATTTTTTTCCAAAATAAAATTTTCTTAGTTCAATAAATTGAAAATTTTCAATTTATTGAATGCTGGCTGCATTTATAAACTTTTAAAAGCCATGTTTGCTAAATTTGTATTCTGCAATATCGGATAATATATAAATAATTAATGATTTCAAATATTTTTTATATACCACAAAATGCTACTCTGCTGGCTTTAATAATATTAACAACAGAAAAAATTTAATGTCAAAAAAATTTATTTAAAAATTTTAAGTTTGTGAAAAATAAAAACATTTTTCAAAAGCAAATCAGCAAAATGTATTGCAAAAAATTATTAATTATGTGTTTAAGTCATAAAATTAAACATGAAGTGTTATATTGTAAAAAATTTTAAATTGAAAAATTTCAAATTTTGTTTTGTTTTTGTTGTTCTTATGTGTGTTGAATTCACACAGAACCTATATGTGTGATGAGAGTTATAAAAAAAGAGAACGTTCTCACCAGTCGGCATACTAGTTCTATACCATAGTATACCATAGTATAGAACTAGTATGCCGACTGGTGAGAACGTTCTCTTTTTTTATAACTCTCATCACACATATAGGTTCTGTGTGAATTCAACACACATAAGAACAACAAAAACAAAACAAAATTTGAAATTTTTCAATTTAAAATTTTTTACAATATAACACTTCATGTTTAATTTTATGACTTAAACACATAATTAATAATTTTTTTCAATACATTTTGCTAATTTGCTTTTACAAAATGTTTTTATTTTTCACAAACTAAAAATTTTTAAATAAATTTTTTTGACACTAAATTTTTTCTGTTGTTAATATTATTAAAGCCAGCAGAGTAGCATTTTGTGGTATAAAAAAATATTTGAAATCATTAATTATTTATATATTATCCGATATTGCAGAATAAAAATTTAGCAAACATGGCTTTTAAAAGTTTATAAATGCAGCCAGCATTCAATAAATTGAAAATTTATTGAACTAAGAAAATTTTATTTTGGAAAAAAAATTGTTGCCACATTCTATACGATTTTATGCAACTATGTTCAGTGGTGGAAATAGTTTTATACACCAATACATTTGAAAAAAATCTTACTAATACAAACATAAAAATGTACCACTGACAGTTGAATTATGTACCTGTCAAAGAGTCGGCATACTAGTTATATACTATGGCTTTTAGGATCACCTGTAATGAATTCGCCTTGTGTGTTTCTTTACAATATTTTAAAAGAAATTTAAATTTTTTACATTTTATTGCATTTAAAACAATGCCTAAAGTTTTATTCCGTACTATCCTTGGCGCTGGTTCCTTATCATATTCAACCTAAAAAAACAAGCCACATTCGCGTTTTGAAGTGTTTCCGTAGGTTGTTCGTATGCGTGGTGAGGGGCTTGTTCTTTAGGCGTCGTTCCCTGGGTAAAACAGCAGTCTATATCTCAAGATTATACAGAATAAAATTTACACCTTTAATAAAAAGCGGTTGACCAAAGTCTTATCTGGAATTATGGTAGACAGTAAGTATACTTACTCCACCATACGTGGAGAGGGTATTGCTTGTGCTGATATGTTATTTTAGCATACCGATCGACTTAGAATTACCTTCGAATCGACCTAACGATGTCGATTCATCCGGCTGCCTGTAAACCTTTGTACGCAAATTACCTTGCACAATTTTAGAGACAATTTTATGAAAGTTGGTACAAATTATTAAATTTTCATAAAGACGGATAGCAGGAATCGGCCTTCATAAAGCCTTTATGCAAATTTCTTTCCAGAATAAAGTCTTCCATAGTTTATATGAAACCATCTTATTATGCTGTTATTTCGATTGAACTTGGCCCCGAACTATTTTATTCCAGCCTTAAAAATAGCTTTTAACGCCATAACAACCTTATAAATATTAGTATTGATATGTAATTTGGTGACGATAACTTCAATGTCATGACATTAAGGAAATTACCACAGGTCCCATACAAACGTTCTACATCTTATTCAGATGTAGATATATAGAAAATATTCGGCACAAAGAACTCGTATAAGTACATGAATCTTAAGCTAATAACATTTTGTTTTATTTTGTTTTGGTGCATCCATGAATGCACATTAATCCCAAATAGGGTACACTCTCAAAAATTTGTTTTTAATGTAAGGTATTATGTAGTCGGGCTTTCTACCTTGTTTTTTTTTTAATTGGGTAAATATCATTATAGTGGTGAAATATTCCTAGCAAACAGTAGGTCTTGATGTGAAATTAATAAAAAATATTTAATTAATGCCATTCTGAAATATATATTGCTACAAAATGGTAAAATATCATTCAAAACTAATATCATTATCAAAAAAAAAGAGAACTTCTTGTGAATTTCTTAATAAAATTCAAATAAAATCGATACTATTTTTCAGACTTTTTATTTGTGTTTGCTGGGGAATATTTATTTCACACTTACATAATGATAAAATTTTTTCTAACACATTGTCATCACTTAAGTTTTTTTCGACTACAGACATATGTTTTTGACAAGCGAGTTTCATATCTATGTAATCTATGACAAGTGCACCGTATGAAGATAAGCTGTCAAAATTAAACGGGTAATAGGTATTTAAAAAAGCACACAGTAGTTGGCGCAAAAGTAAAGGCGCATCTACGTTGTACGTCGACATATGTATGTAGATCCAATGATATTAGAATAAGTACAAGGTATAGTCATTCGAAATTTTGTTCTAAATTCCAAAATCTATTGAATTAATTTGAAATTAAATGGGTAAATAATAACAACTACAAGAACTTATAAAAAAAATTTTTATTTAATATTTTTTTGTTCTATAATTTCATTTGCCGTTTAAATAGTATAAGCTGTTTCTAAATAAAAAAGATATATCAAAAATTAGAAAAACTCTAATTTTTTAAAAAAGGAGCTTCACAGGCGATGTTTAGCTTTAAACGTTAAAAAAAAGTTTAGTTTTCTAGGGTTATAAAAGTTTAGCTCGGAAATGAATTTTAAAATTTGTCGAAATTCATTAAACCATTTAAACATTATTATCCTTTTAACATCAATCGATTTTCATCACAAACCGGATTGTGTTTTATTATGGAACTCTATAAAAATTTATAAAAAAAACTTTCGTGATCTAACAAACAAAATTAAATTAATTTACCCACACCACAAAAGTGGAGAAGGTATTTGTGCTGATGTTTGTAACACCTTAAAGTATACCGATCGATACAGGATAACTTTCTAAGTCGATCTAACAATACCCGTCCGGCTGGCTGTCCATGAATATACATGGGCTAATTCTGGCAGTCGTGATCGAATACTTTTTCGATTCGAAAGCAATTTTGTTTCTAATTCTTACAGTCAATACTGAACCAATCGAAAGTATTCTTTCAGTGTTGTGAAAACTCAAATAAATGCTTTACAACACTGAAAAAATAATTTCAATTCATTCAGTATCGAGTGAAATAATTATAAATAATTGCTTTTGAATCGAAGAAGTATTCGATCACGATTGCCAGAATTAGCCCCCCCATATAGGTTCTAATTGGCACAAGGACCAAGCCTAGCTTTATGCCCATAAACCATCTTTTGTTGATATTTCGAATAAATTTGGTTAAAATTTATTTTTTTTTCAATCAAAATCATCTTATCAAATTTTGTTGAAATCTGTTCATATTTGACCATAGCTCCCATACTCCCGAAAATAGCTTTTAATGCCTTAGAAATGTTAGAATTTACATACAAATTGGCCACAATGACTTTAACGATAGCTACTATGTCATCACAACATGTTGTGGTGGTGGGTCCAAAATAACCCATAGGTCCATAAAAACCCCCTTCCTGAAATCAGTTAAATTTTATATAGACGAAAATATTTAAATAATATTCGTCACAAAGTAGTTTTATATGAATCTTAAACTCAATTACATAATTTTGCTCTTGCCGGTCCATGACTGTCCAAAAAAAAAATTAAAATAGAAAACGTATGTTAGCATATTTTATAAAAAAAAAAAAACGTTAATTAATTTCATTTGGATCACTATTTTTTTAATATCTGCTCAATACTTTCTTGTTGATATACTATAATCTGACTTTTCCCTTGCCAGCACTTTTGTTGATGTGATCATTAATTAAAAAAAATTAACTTGTTTATTTAATTTTGTTTTATCTGTTGTATTAAAATGCATATTAGAAATACATAAATTTACAAAAAAAAAAATATTTGTAATATGTACCAAAAACATAGGAATAAACACATCCATATCTTAAACTATTTTAATATTAATGCTACTAATATACTATAGACATTAACAATATAAAAATACAAAATTAAATTTATATTTGCATCACAAGTATCAAGTCCCAATCATCTACAATTCCGGTTTATTAATAATACCATAGAATAGAGGCAATTTTGTGGGATCATGACGAATGACAATTAGAAATGGTGTATCACCACGGAAAACAACATCGGTTCCGGAACGATGTAAATAGGTAAGAGTGGCAGCTGCAGCTTCGGTACCTTGTTCGTCTACGGAAAAGTCAACTTTGTGTATAATGTCATCTACAAAAAGATCGGCTCTGTAGGAGTCCGTTATAAGGCGGTCCGCTTCTAGATTCGATAAGGCTAATAAAGCAGGATCACCTTGAATATTTAGAGCTTGGCGTTTTTCTCTTTTATTTACTGATAATGTAGGTATTGAGTCCGTGGTGTTATTTTTGTTTACAGTTTTAGTATTATTATTTGATTTCTCAATTTCCCCAAGTCTAGTGTCGAAAATATGTGGAGTCTCATCATATTTATCAGACGACTGGGGTGCTGGATTTTCACGATAAATAGATTCAAACGGTACTGGAGCATAATCTGTAGAAATTTTTTCTGGAGCAAATTGAGCTGAATTCCCACTTGGTACTGGTGCAGTTGGAGATGCTCGTGTTGATGCTGCGTAACTCGATAGTGGCTTTCCTCCAATTAAAGACAAGTCACTATAACCATTTATGAAAATATCATGTATATCCATCGATCGCAAAATTTTTTTCATAGTCATGCTACGAGTAAAATGCATTTTTGGAAATACCATTACTGTAGTTTTACGTTCCATATTATCAATCATGCCATTTATTTTATGAGCAGTTAAAACATGCTGCAATTCTCGTAATCTCTGACGGGTCGAATTTTTCGGTTGTATAACATACATTGTTGTTTCATTGCCCTTATAAGGCAGGCCTATAATACGACAATTATATTCTTTGGCATCATAAAATGGAAATACGCCACCAGTAGGCATCATTTGTACTTTAATGGGTGGATTGTGTATACCGTCAGGATAGAAATAATCTTCTGTTGTTGCGCGGAAAAAGAAAGAAGTCTCCCAAAATGCTTTAAAGTATAGTGCAGAAGCTAGTATAATATTTGTTGATTTCTCTATGTCGCCATTAATAATCTGAGGAATTTTACCAAAAGTAGCCTTATTTACCCAGTCATTAATATAGTCGCGAGCTTCACTATTCCGTGTTGAAAAGTCCAATTGCGAAAATTCCGTTTCATAGATGGACTGGAGAACTTTACTGGAAATAAAGTATAAAAAAATTATATAAAATTTGAAAAGTTAAGCGTGTTTATAAAAAGTAAGTCTAGAATTTGGTGTTTTGGTCTCAGAACAACCAAACAATTTTTCCTTTTTATACTTCTTTAAATTCTATTAAAGAAACTATTTTACTAGTCTGGGTTCACACTAAGAAAGTTTTCTAGAAATTCTGTGTCTGTTGGTGAAAGGGAAGGAGAACAGTCTATTGCTCTCTCCCCTCTCACCCATAAACTCAGACTTTCTGAAATAAAACTTTCATTATATGAACCCAGTATAAGCAATTTAGATACATTCCTTTCTTTCAATTTATTGCATTTAACCAAGCCCGTTGTGTGTTTTACTTATTAACGATGAGGCGGCATATTTGGTCCTTGTTTCAAAAACTAAACTTGGTTTGTCCTTTTCTATACATATCTAAGAAATTTTGTTTAATTTCTTATATGTATTTGTTGCCCTTATTCGAAAATCTCCCTTACAAGTTTAAAATAATGAAAATGCCATGACCCCGTTTATAAGCTATTTAAAACTTTGAAGTTTAATACCTGCATATAAAAATTTTGACCTTTTTAATTTATGTAGTTTTATTATAATTTTTTTTACTGATTTTGGAGTAAAAATTATATGTATAACTCTTAAAAATACAATATAATTTGCATACTGTGTACAAAGTTGTATTTAATTTTAAATTCAATGTCATAATTTTATGAGTAAAAATATACATATCACGTTTGTTCCATTTACAAAAAAATATATATATTATCTATATACATATACATATAAAAACGTTTGTGCGGGGTATGTGTTCCTTTTATTCATAAACGTGCATTAACAGCCTTTTTACTATAAAATATTTGTAGCGATTTTATGTTTAAGTATGCCAACGTTACGTTTTGCTGCCATTTTGTTGCTTGTTTTGTTTGGAACTTTGTTTCCTTTAAGTGTAGAAAAAATTTGCAATATTTTATGTCGTTTAAAAAACCAAAATTTCGAAAAAACCAAAATTAACGAACTATTTGTTTCCAAAAGACTTATTTGTTAAAGGCAATTTTATTGCAGAATTTTGGTTTTTTTTTAATTTCTTCAATAAAATAAACCGTTTTTTAATTACGCGAACATATGTAGTGAAACCTACTCCCCTACTGGATTCAGCGTAATCGAATTATTTTTATCAGCCGCGTCGCGCCGGTCGGTATGAAGTGTCAAATTCGAGCACAGTGTAATTTCAAATAAATAAGAACTGACACACTTTCCAATAAATTATCATTTTTATTAAAATTAAATAATGTTTTATTTTTCACTCTTAAATTAATTAAAATAATTATTTATCAGCATTTGTCAAAGAAATTAAAACAAAAAACTAACGGAAATTTATTGTTAGTTAAAATTTAAATGAAAATTTGTATATAATGTGTAAATTTTTGGCACGAATATTAGTTTATTTAATCAATTGTATGTATGAATATGTCTTTTGTAAATGTATAAATAAACAAAAGCACTTTCACCAAATTTTTATTTAAATAAAATTTTAAATTGATAATTAAAGTACTGAGAAATATAACAAGTTGTATACTATGTATAACAATTTGATTAAATTATGTATGTAAATGACAAACAATTTTATATATACATTAAATTACTAAAAATTTATGGATGGTGGAACAAAGTACAGTACGAGCTCGATTTGCACAGCTGGTATTTTTTTATATTACATTTTTTATAAGCGCAACCTTAACAAGAAAACAGTCTCGATATGTGCAAATTTTTCTGCTTTATTAATATACTTAGAAAGGTAATTAAAACATGTTCAATACGATTTCACCAAGGAGCCCATTTTTAAATGGACCCAACAATGTAAAAACTCTTATTAAAATGGTTTGCAGTTTACTATAATAAATTAAAAGAAAGACATGGAAATTTAAATGCTAGCCTTGGATGGGTAGAATCGAAATGGTTTGCGCAGACTAAAGATATGCAGAGAAAAACTTTCAAATAATTAACACGTATGGAATTTTGTAATCGAAGCTATAGGCCTTTTAAAACAAGAAATATATTTATTTATTTAAATTTACAAATACAATACAAAAACAAGTAAGATAGTATAGACGATCAAGTCCGCCATATGATATCCTACACCACAGTATATAAGAACAAATTTTAGCAGGTGTACCTATCTTGACCTTGTTTTTAAAAATTCATAGCTAATGTGGCTAAATGCATAGGGATCTATCTATGTTTTAAATTTCATTTAAATCGGTTCGAAAGTGTCTGAGAGGCAGAAATTACCCCCTATCTTCCCTCGTGGTCCTATTTTTTAAAAAGTGCATAGCTTATGCGTTAAAATTGGTTTGATAGTGCGAACAAACCCCCTATTTCGGAAAGCAGCTTGTATGGGGGCTATATGAAATTCTGAACCGATTAGCCTCATTTTCAATACGCTTGCACATATGCAATTTTGTGCGTATGCAATAGGCAAACTAGTCAGGGCAACCTGTCCGTGAAAACCTGGGTTCAATTCCCAGATCAGTCAAGAATGAAAAATTATCAATATATTTTAGTTCATTTCATGTTGTAAAATTCCTTTCTTCTTAAAAAATAATTTAATGAAAATGAAATTCAATGAACTTAAGCCTGATTAAAATATCGAAATTTGGATTAAAACCCATTAACCGTTCAATAAAATAACCACAATACTAATTAAAATAAAAAAAACTTAATATGACCGTATTTTCTGTAGTAAATTAAACAGATCTATCGATCTACGCAATGCTCAGGTCTATTTATCTTATGTAACTACCCTCATGTCTTGTTTTCTTAAAGTTGATATTCAAAGTTGGTCTTCCCTTGCAGAAGATTTATATTGTTAATATTAAATTTCGCAAAAAAAAAATTTGAAATACGTGAAGATAACTTCGGCACGAAGATATGTAGTAAAAAGAACTCACATATACATACATTCATTTAAAATATTAATAGCATTTCTTGCTGGGCTTTTTGTTTTATACAACATTTATTTTCTAACTCTCTTTATAAAATGCATTTTTTATGTTAAAATAAATAAAATTTAAGAATTTATTTTAACTCGTGATGTATTTTTATATAAGGCTTTGAATAATCGGTTATTGCAACTTTTCGGTAAAAAAAACAAACACCCCGATTTCCATTCTGTTGCGCAAATCGAGCATGTACTGTAATGCATGTACATATGACATTTGATTTCAGTTATGTTAGTTCTTTTATAAATTATTATGTTACCGGAAATGTTCAGTACAATTTTAAAAGTTGTTTTTATTACGGTTCACTGAAATTTTACCTGGAAATTGTAAAATCACATAAAATAATTGTTATAGAATTTATTTATTATTGTTGGATCAAAACGCTACATCGCACACTGGGGCCAAAAGCCGTTTTTAGTGGATCAATTTATATCTCCTCAGCTACCCAAGGGAGTCACACTAAATTTGATGTGTATAACTCTTTGAACAAACTGCATGATCCAATAAAATCTTAGAGGTATGAGAGGGGAAAAATCACTTCGGATACTTATTACTCAAAAATAGATTTCTTTAATAAACCAAAGTTAGTTCGTGTAATTATTACTGTTTCAAAATTGTTCTATTTAAAATATTTTGTGAAGCATATTGTATAATATTATTGGGAATATAAGCATATGGATAAAGGATATGACTGAGAATCAAAGTTTTTTAAAAAAATAAAAATATTGCCAAATCATTATCTAAAAAAACATTTCAATTTTAGAACATTTTTTTGTTAACAAAAATCTTAAAAAAAATATCTGGTAGCTGTTTTGAAAGGGATTTTTAAGGGAGTATAAACAACTTCCATTCATTTGAAACAAATAATGAGAACATAGTAGCAAAGTACACATTATTTGAAGTCGTAAATAACTTCATTCGAATCGAAATTGCAAGTGTATCAAGAAAACCATATTCATACGTATTATTATTTCACAAAAAAGTAACGAAAATGAAAAAAATATTCACAACTCCACATTGTGAAAAAAAATTTCAAATTTCGGTGAGAAATACCAAAAACGGCAGCTCTGCCAATTATTAACTTTTGTCCACTTAAACTGGGAAAACCAATTTTATTTATGCATTTCCCATATAAAAGTTCTTCCTAAAAATATTTTTTTTACAAATTTAAGTAAAACATTTGAATAAATAACTGGACTAGATAATTGCATGGTTAGATTTATTACTTTTTCAAAATTACAATAGGATTTAATTGCGCAAAGTTTTTAGTTTTTTTTTTTGCCTATTTTTCACTTTCCTCTCACAATGTTTAATTCCAACGCGTCACTTCAAAAGCACTTTGACATTTATTTTTTTGCCTAATGATGTTGAATTTTGTGTACTTTAAGAGTACATTAGGGGGGTCGATATAGCTGATTTATTTATTTTTTATATATTACCACCTTATCAAGGTAAAATTGTACGCTTAAAATGATGGCGATTTTTTTTTTCGTAAAAATGATATCTCCATCATTTTTAGCGTACAATTTCACCTTGGAAAGGTAATTTAAAAAAAAAATTTATCAGTCGAGTTTTTTAATTACCTACTAAAAAAAACCTTAAAAATAAAAGTAGAAAAAAAGTAAAAAAATTGAATTTTGGGCGCCACGAAAATTATTTTTTTGATAAGTCGTAGTGGAACTTTTTTTCCTCATGCCAAAAGCTATCGAAAAATCAATGGCACAATATCGACAAATTTTTGTCCTTACAAATCGGCCTACCCTAGAATACATACTTTTAGTTTTCACGGTACTTGAACTTTTTTTTAAATAAATCAGTGAAATGCCCACCTTTGGCCCCTATGTGCATCGTTTAAATTATGTTCTTGTAAATATATTGCTAAATGAGGGCGTAAAACAAAAAGCCAATTCGGCCTCTAATTTCATATTATTTTATGAAAATTTAACTCTATGTCAGTAATACATAAATAGATTCTGCAATTTTCTAAAATGTGAATAAGTATTTTCGTTTTTGGTTAAAATACAACCAGTTATAATACAATTTTATTTATATTTAAGCAAGTGTTTGGCTCAGATGCACTTAAAAAAATAATAAATATATAATTCTTTAATCTTGTTTAAATCGGGTTAGATTTTGAAATGCTTAATTAACACAAGTTTACAGTAGTACATCACGTTCCAAACAATTTTTAGCCGTCACTGACCGCTTATATACAGATTTTTAATGTAGGTTGGGTTAGGTTAGGTCGAAAGGAGGGCGAAGCATCAAAGATGCAACCTCATTTCTATACGATATACAGCTAGGCCACTGTTGGGCCTGTTTTGCGCTCCTTAAGAAGAAACATGGGGATTAAGGTGGATAGTGTTACCCCACCTATAGGGAGGGGTTAACGCCCGGCGTTAAGAAACCCAGTTTCTCGAACGGAATTCCTTAAGGTTTTCCAGTTAACGTTCCTCAGGGTGCCCAAAATGACATCGCTCCCGACGTGTTTGGATCATATTGATGAATGCCTTACAGTAGTAGAGAAAGTGCTCCAGCGTGTCGCTTCGGATTTACTCCCGTTGAGGAGGCTTCTTTTCCATCTCTCGTCTGGGTTTCCCCATAAAATCTTAGTGGTCCTACCCATAGTCCCACAGTTTCCTATCCCACGCCCTAAAATCTGCCGTCGTTGCACCAAATGGCTTCGCATTGTTTCAGAAATATTATAAGACATATTAAATTGATTTACAGGAGGGGTTATTGGAATTACTGCAAATTATAAATCGTTCATCACAACATTCGGTAGAGTGAATTAGACCAAATTTCAATACAGTTACAAATTTTTTTTTTAATTTAATGCTTCTTAAATTGCTTTTTAGAAAGCCGCTACTTGCAGAATCATATATTTGAATTGGAAAAGTGGTTAAAACAATGGAGGATAAAGGTCAATGAGCAAAAATGCGTACATATAACATTCACCTTGCGTCGGGAGTCATGTCCCCCTATTAAAATCAATAATCAATTAGTGCCCCAACAATCGCATGTAAAATATCTTGGTATTCATCTAGATCGGCTCTTAGCATGGAAAAGCCATATAGAAGCAAAACTAACACAAATGAAACTAAAAGCAATTCAAATTAATTGGCTTATTGGAAGAAATCGAAAAAATTCAAAGGCGTCAAAATAAACGTCTTCAAATAATCACAGTCGCTCCCTGGTATGTTAAAAACTTAAATATTCACAAGGATCTCAATGTGCCATTAGTAAAAACTATTATTACGAAGTACGCAGTAAAATATTTAAAAAGGTTTGAGTCGCACCCAAATCCACTAGCTCGAAATATTTTAAATGACAGCGGCCACTCTAGATTAAGGAGAAGAGATACTGCAGGACTCATCCGACGATAAGACCGCTAAAAATCTACATATGTGAATAGAAACCGTGAAGAGAAAAATTTTCGTCTAGCATTGGCAGGACAAAAATAAAGTATTAGTATAAGATTTGATTAATTATTGTTAGTTGATATTTAATATATGAAGATTCAAAAAATAAATAATGAACAAAAAAAAAAAAAAAAAAAAGCCGCATTATATGGGACCTAGGATAATTATGGACTGATTATCACTAAATTACATGGTGCCCTTTCTAGCAATATAAAGCTAAGTTAGACGAAATTGTACCACAACATCTTTATCTGCTACGGTTTTTTGCGTACTAAGCGACATAATATGGGCCTATGTTAAGGTATGCACCGATCTTCACTAATTTAGCGGAGTTTTTTCATACCTTAAAAAACTTGGACAGACTAAATTTTGCTCCAATACCATTATTCATTACTGGTTTAGACGTACTAAAGTATTTTCCGAGAGTGGGCTTAATATGGGGCCGATCTTTTCGAAATTTGTTTGAGTTGTTTCTCATCGTATTGAATTATGAAAGACCAAATGTTACTGTAATATCATGATTATTTACGGTTTTAGACGCACATGTGTTTTTTGTGAGTAGTCAGTTATGGACCGATCTTCACAAAATTATTAGTATGATTCCCAGTCATACAAAACGAATTTGTGAACAATTAATTCTATCATTAATTTATGGTGGTTTCTTAACAAAAGTATACATTTTTAAGTGAGCTTGTTCCACATTGGGTTCATAACTCTTTTTCCGATAAGCCGATTGTGCTGGTTTTCAATCCCAAACTGCTTAGGAGAACTAGACAGAGTTTGACAATAATTTTCTTCTTTTGTTGTGAGTCGTTCGAAAGTAAGCCTAATTTCAACAGACGGACAGACATACGGACATGGCTAAATCGACGTAGAATAACTTAAGGACCCAAAATATACATATTTACTTAATGGGGTCTTAGATGCATATTAAAAAAGTTTCACACGGAATGACAAACTTAAAAACGTATAATCAAATGGCAACAACGAGTCAGTTTTTTTCTAGTAGCGTCTAGCTAAATAGATTCCAAAGCAATTGAGCCCCTTTTTATTCAAATTGGAGCACAGCTTTTGATTTTATTCACAATTTAGTGACAGAACATAAAAGGTAGAAATTGAAATTTACATACAGTAACAACACAAATTCAAAAGTTTAACAGTAGGTATATCTAATTGCTTCAAAGTTTTTAGCTGGTGTTAGCTCTTAATAAATTGTATATAAAATATAAGCTTGTGCAACAATTTCAATTAAAAACGATTCAAATCCTTTGGAATATATATAGCTACCATTGCCAAAAAAAACTTGCCCGTTGTTTAATGCTTGGAAAGAAAAAATGTTAAATTTTTTATAAAATTTTTACTTTTTGTACCAACAATATGTGCACGACCCTAATAATGATAAATTTGTTATCGAATTTCGGATTTTCTTTTACTGAATATGGAAAACCCTTCTAAAAGTATACTACTATATGTTAACGTTAACGTTAAGGTTAACGTGCCTTTTTTACAAGACGTTATATCGCGAAAACTAGAGCTGATAAAAAAACAGATTTCAAATTCGCTTTCATTTTTAGCAAACGAAAATTGTTATAGAAATTTTTAAGCCTGTGTAATAATTATAATTTATATCGAGGGTTATTATTCAAATAGTGCTATCAGCAAGACCACAATTTTACAGGAGAGCGAAAAAACTGATTTTTTCTATAACTCTAAGAGTATTGACTAAACTTTGTTTTACAATGATATTCAAAATAACCGTCCGTCTTAAGCATACATATATTAATTTTTTTTAATTCCAGATATTTGCGCTTATATGTCTGATAGCACTATTTACAAATTAAAATTTTATCGATTTGAACATTGAAATAAGCACATAGCACTATTTGAACAAAAATAATATGAGCTTTAATGAATATTATTTGAGACTTAAATTTAAGTAACACGAACTTTTATTAAAATAATTAGTTTTTTTTTAACAAAACAATATTTAATGAAAAAGTAAAATATTAAGAAACGCGTAATCATATTAATATAACTCGAAATTATGTTTATTAATTTTACATTAACTTATATTCGAAAGCAATAAAAAATTAATTAATTAAAACATGCGAATACATGTTTTAAATTTTCATAAAAAGAATGATATTCTTGCGAAATAACAGGCTTCAATGCTTGAAAGTGCTTCCATTTGCTTAGTTGAATAGGACGTGGGCCAGATTGTAAGGAATTCGCTTCTATATGACCGCTGTATGTTTTAATTGTAGTCAGAAGGTTATTGTATTCGTCATCAAAACTAACTTTACACATAATGTCACCACTTGGTATATATATGCGAGATTTTATTTGTGACTAGCTTAACCCGGTGCGCTTCGCTACACTGGCAAAAAAAATCCTGTAAAGGTTGATAGCTCTTGTGTTCAGATATATGGTATTTAATATGTCTTCTATGAGGGGTACTGCTCCTACTCTGTCTACCCCGAACATTTTTATATTGAAATTTATAGTTTACTATAATAGTAGCTTTAACCACGTTTGAAGACTCTCCCTTTAATAGTTCTTCAGTTGAGCGATATTTAATGTATGCATCCTATGGGAGGTATTTCCCCCCCTGCGCCTACCCGCTTTATTTTTATTTTCAAAAGTGTAGTATACCATAAGAGTGACTTTTAGAAAGTTTGAACATTCTCACTATTACAGTTCTTAAGATATGCGATGTTAAACATTGGCGTCCTATGGGGTATTCCTATACCCCCGCTGCTATTTTATTTCAATTCCGGGGCTCAGAAGATCCTACTACAAAAAGTTCAGCAAAATGCGTGCAGCGGCTCTTAAGATATGCGATAATTAATATTGGCATCCTATGGGGGGTACCAATTCCCCTGCCCCTATCGAAAAAATAAGTAGCCTATTTTATTTTTAGGGCTCACGTGATGTTACTGTAAAAATTTCAGGAAAATCGAATATTGGCATCCTATGGGGGGTACCAATTCCCCTGCCCCTATCGAAAAAATAAGTAGCCTATTTTATTTTTAGGGCTCACGTGATGTTACTGTAAAAATTTCAGGAAAATCGGTTCAGTAGTTTCGGAGTCTATAAAGCGACAAACAAACATACAAACATACATAATTCATTTTTATATATGTACTAGCTTAACCCGGTGCGCTTCGCTACACTGGTAAAAAAAAATTTGTCCTGTAAAGGTTGATAGCTCTTGTGTTCAGATATATGGTATTTAATATGTCTTCTATGAGGGGTACTGCTCCTACTCTGTCTACCCCGCACATTTTTATATTGAAATTTATAGTTTACTATAATAGTAGCTTTAACCACGTTTGAAGACTCTCCCTTTAATAGTTCTTCAGTTGAGCGATATTTAATGTATGCATCCTATGGGAGGTATTTCCCCCCCTGCGCCTACCCGCTTTATTTTTATTTTCAAAAGTGTAGTATACCATAAGAGTGACTTTTAGAAAGTTTGAACATTCTCACTATTACAGTTCTTAAGATATGCGATGTTAAACATTGGCGTCCTATGGGGTATTCCTATACCCCCGCTGCTATTTTATTTAAATTCCGGGGCTCAGAAGATCCTACTACAAAAAGTTCAGCAAAATGCGTGCAGCGGCTCTTAAGATATGCGATAATTAATATTGGCATCCTATGGGGGGTACCAATTCCCCTGCCCCTATCGAAAAAATAAGTAGCCTATTTTATTTTTAGGGCTCACGTGATGTTACTGTAAAAATTTCAGGAAAATCGGTTCGATAATTAATATTGGCATCCTATGGGGGGTACCAATTCCCCTGCCCCTATCGAAAAAATAAATAGCCTATTTTATTTTTAGGGCTCACGTGATGTTACTGTAAAAATTTCAGGAAAATCGGTTCAGTATAATATTGGCATCCTATGGGGGTACCAATTCCCCTGCCCCTATCGAAAAAATAAGTAGCCTATTTTATTTTTAGGGCTCACGTGATGTTACTTTAAAAATTTCAGGAAAATCGGTTCAGTATAATATTGGCATCCTATGGGGGGTACCAATTCCCCTGCCCCTATCGAAAAAATAAGTAGCCTATTTTATTTTTAGGGCTCACGTGATGTTACTGTAAAAATTTCAGGAAAATCGGTTCAGTATAATATTGGCATCCTATGGGGGGTACCAATTCCCCTGCCCCTATCGAAAAAATAAGTAGCCTATTTTATTTTTAGGGCTCACGTGATGTTACTGTAAAAATTTCAGGAAAATCGGTTCAGTATAATATTGGCATCCTATGGGGGGTACCAATTCCCCTGCCCCTATCGAAAAAATAAGTAGCCTATTTTATTTTTAGGGCTCACGTGATGTTACTGTAAAAATTTCAGGAAAATCGGTTCAGTATAATATTGGCATCCTATGGGGGGTACCAATTCCCCTGCCCCTATCGAAAAAATAAGTAGCCTATTTTATTTTTAGGGCTCACGTGATGTTACTGTAAAAATTTCAGGAAAATCGGTTCAGTAGTTTCGGAGTCTATAAAGCGACAAACATACAAACATACAAACATACCAACATACAAACACACATAATTCATTTTTATATATATAGATAGATATAGAAGATAGAAGATAGAAGAAGATACGGTGGATCACTTTGTTTATCGACCAGGTCTAATGGATGTAAAACCAATTAGTTTTTTGTTGGTATAGTCTTTAAAGAAATCATAATTTAGATATAGACTATCAAAAGGCATTTTAAGAATTTTATTATCAATTTTGATTGTCTTTCTGGCATCTTTTGTTATTTTAACATAATCCTTGGGCAAATAATTCTTCTGATTTGTCAGCTTCATCTCAATCTTAGCGTGTGCACTGTCGCACTCAATTTGAGTGTCCCCCTTCTCTAAGTTTTTCTGCTCAACTTTCTTATTATTTTCTATAGAAAAACCGGAGAGTGGTTACGATTTTGATAGCCACAACCATCGGAATATATTATAATTGGTAACGTATCTGACAAACAACGAATCTTTAAAATGTGTATAATACATGAAATAAACGTCGATGCGGACAGATCCCCATTACTTTCATTCCACCAGTAATTTGAACATTGATGGGTTGCGAGGTTATAAATTGTAAAGTTGTGTACTTGAAGGCGCTGTTTATAGTAAATATCTGAAGCGTTAATATCGGGACATAGTTTTACTGCTTGTGCATCCATGGTAAGCACATGACATAAATCAATATAATAAATATAAATAAATATATAAATAAAAATTTATACTATGGACAAAAACTCATCCAGAATTTTTTTGCAAAATGTCTTCAACGAATTTTAAAATTATATTAGTTTTTGATATGAAGACAAAATTCCCAACCTTTTGATGTATAATATGTCTACTTTGTAATAACAATTTTTATCATTTTATTAGGTATACAGTAATATTTTTTATGTAGTGTGTGTTAGATAGCACAATACAATATTTATGAAAAAAAACCTTTCGGGGAAATTTTTTTTTCAAATTTAAATGACAGATGCCCGTTCAGTCAGTGAATTCGTTTCTATAAATAACACATTTTCGAAAAATTGCAGATAGCACTATTTGAATAATAACCCTCGATATATGAAATTTATTTATTTAAAATAATTATCTTATTTAAAAAATCTGTCTTAATTTCAACTTCAACCATATACTCATTTTATTATTTCTGCTCATCTGCTTTCAGAAATTATTTAAATTTTTTTGCTGCACACTCACCTATAATCAGGATTTATCGTATAACCACTTTGCACAAATAAACCATTGGCTACTTTTATTATATGTTCCACAGGTGAGTTATTACGACTTGTAGTACGAACTGGTGCTGTTTTGAGTTTTGTATGACGCCAATTGGCATTTGGACGCTTAGTTACGCCACCACTATTAATATTTGTGTACTGCAAATCATTTAACATTAAACCAAGCTGTTCGTGGTATTTACTGGGATTATTAATAAGTTCACTATCAGAATCAAGAGCAAGTAATTGTTTCAGTTCTTGATAACTCCTGCCCTTAGCTCCCAACATCAGCAGAGATAAGGCTGACATTATACTAAGCGGCGAGAATATTTCACTTTTTGTGGCGAGAGGATCTAATGCGGCCAATTCTAGTCCCAAATTATGACCAAAATGTAAAACATTTTCTGCAATAATATCGCCAATCCTCTGATCTACTTGTGTGAAAATGCGTGAATATTTCGGTGTCATAGGATGGGCATTGTTTTGTAATATATTGCGTAGTAAATTTTCGCTTGTCCTGGCGTCCACTGCCCATGACTTGTTAATGAAAACAGCCAAGAGTGAGAACAGAATTAATGGATGTATTAAACGATAAAAAAATTTCATCGCTGTTTTCAAAATGTATGTATATATTTTATATTTTTAAAAATTAATGTCTTTTATAACGAATTAAGTTTATACTTGTTCTGGTATGCACAACAGCCACCAATCAGTTCACACAATGTTTATAAATTACTGAAATTTTGTCTTGTTTTGGCTAGTTCTGTTTATATTTTCTAGTACGAGTTAGTATAGAATATAGTATGTATTGATATTTTATTTTAATTTAAAATTGTATTTTTGCGATACTCTTATGTATGTATTAGTGTTTTTATTTTATTTTTGTTGTTTTTACTGTGATGCGATTCAAATTTTTTTCTACACTTATTAACTCGCGCAATCGAACCGCAACTCTTCGATCGATTCATCCAACTGATCGTACTAAAAGCCCAGCTTTGTGTATTTAAAGTAAGTGTTTTTGTTTTTTAATGAATGAGAACCGTTAAAACCCTAGATTTTTTAGAATTACGAAGGAACTTGATTTGAGTTCAAAGAGTTTGTTATTGAAATTTCTCTGTCTGGGTAAATTGCAATTGGGTGTATTGCCATTTGTAACTTTTCTTAATAAATGCCCTCTTATTTAAAACTAGTCTTTAAATTCATTCATATTACGAGAGTGATTCACTACACTCTTCTAATATGAATGAACGGGCAATTAATATCGTGCAAAAACAAATTCCATATACCTACTTATGTTTATTAGGTTAAAGACTTTTCCTTAAGGACACTTGTTTGGATGCTAGTTGAAATGATAGATCGATTTGGGTTATTTTTAGTTCTAAGTACACTTAATTTATTAAAGGAATTTAACCTAATACCATGAGCATTTTTATGGGGTCTGGGTAAAAAACTAAAAATGGGTTATTTGGCTTATTTAAAATTTTTAACTTATAATACAAGCACAATATTTTAGCTGACATTAAAGACTCTGTAGTGCGCTTTGACACAAGTAAGAAAGTAGGCGGCCAAGCCCACCATATTCCCTACACCACAGTATATAAACACAATTTTTGCTAGTGTACCCTATTTGCAACCTATGGGCAATTATGGGCATGCCTAAACAAAATTATGTTATGAGATTAAGATTCATGTAAAAGTTCTTTGTTCCGAATATTATTTAGATATCTTCATCTTTATGAGATTTTAGGATGGAGGTTTATATGGGATCTATGGTTAATACCAACATTTATAATAACGTTAATACCAACATTTATAGGGAAGTTATGGCATTAAAAGCTATTTTCGGGAGTAGTATTTGTATGGGAGCTATGGTTAAATAAGGACCGATTCCAAAAAAAAATGGGATGGTGATTTTGATTGCAATAAAATAAGTTTGGACCAAATTAAACCTTAATACCAACATAATAAGATGGTTTATGGGTACAAACACCCTATTCCGGAAAGAAGCTTGTATGGGTGCTATGTGAAGTTATGGACCCATTCCCCCAACAGGCTCATTCCTTGTGCCAATAAGAACCTATGTACCGGATTTCATCAAATGATCTCCAAAATTTTACTTTTGCTTAAATTTTTCGAAACCTATTTCTCCACTTACTACAAAATGGACAAGTGAATCGTTCTTCCAAAATTTGTAAATCTCGATTTTAATTTCCAATATTCATTAATTTTATCAAAAACGATCTTCTTTTTTTATTAAAATTGAATGGAAAATTTAATAAAATGCATATTAAGATTTTACTTCCTACAATTATTTTAAAAATGTTAGGTAACTTGGCAACACTACTGGCATAACCGCAAAAAACGTGTCAATTTGCTCTGTTCCGCTCTCTTTTAGTCACGCCATTGTTTTTGTTTTCATCATCACTGGTAAGTCTTCCAAGAGTAAATCCCCCATTTCCAACCAAAACTCAAAAATAACCCTAACAAATTTTGCGATTATTTCTTTATGAGAAATAATAATTGCCTCATCATTCATTGATTGAAGAGTTTGAAAAATATTAATAAATTTACTAGGTTCTCGATGTGATAATGAATTTAAAATATGTCTGACCGTGACGTCAAAGTGTTAACTAATAAATTAACTAAAAAATCGGTTTATTTTGAGTCAGATATTTTTTCTTTCGTATATGCAAAATTTAAATAAATACTCGTAATACTCGTGAGGTTTTCAAAAACTTTTTTTTTATTTATAAATTAAAAATTGCTTTTAATAAATGTACATTTTGTTTGCTAACTATGATAGTTTCTTTTTTTAATGTACATTTATTGTTCACACATATTTGGGGTTTTCCAAAGAGTCAGTTGCTCTTTTGTTCTCGTTTTTATTGTATAATGATATAAATTTTAAATTTTCTGCTGGCGTTCAGTGTTATCGAATTCTTTGTAGTACGAGTATTATTTAAAATAGATTTATAAATAAACAAACCTGTTCAATATCGTAATGTGGGTTTAACCAATTTGTTGTGTTTCGTTTTATACCAACTACTTTTGCGAATAATCATCAATCGATCTGTGTACTAAATATTGGGAAAGTATGTGTAACTCAAGTGTATTCAACTTTATATGAATATAATGTTTTCTATAAAAAATGCTATGCACTAAAAATGTTCAACTAATACATAGTGGGAAATTAGAATGTTTTATTCCCTACACAACCATTGAAAGGAAAGGTATTATGCATCTCTGCTAATGTTTGTATCATGCAGCATAATGATAGGTTCGTTATCGCTTCTGAATCAGGGATGATAAATGCCATTTTCAAAATTGAACTTAATTCAGTAAAAAACATTACTTTTTTGACCCTTATTATACTAAAACCCCAAAAAATATTTTTTAATATTGTTTTTATTAGAATAACAACAACGTAGTTACCAAGAAAAAAATGGCGTCACGGGCTGTTATTGTGTCTCAGAAGATGTTTGACGATTTCGAAAAGACTTTCTCTGCTTTAAGGGGTAAGATCTCGAATGCTGGGAAGAAAGGCATGGAGAAAATTGAAAAAAATTAGGAAAACCTTTCAATCCTGAATTGCTTGTTTAAGCTACGGGCAAGCAAGAAATAAGTAAAGATAAAGTTGGCAATTTGACACTAAAATTAGCTATATGAGGCTAAAGAAAACAAAAAACTTAAGATGGCGAGTAGAAATAACCTTGATACAGACAATATGGCGACTTTGCTGGAAATCTCTCATAGTGATGATCAGGGAAATCATAAATATGCAGTTCCATGTTTTTCCTTGTGCGTGCAATGAAGGCAGAAACAATATATTTATCCGTTTTAGAGCTTTTTATGAATTTTGCCATCGAACTTTTAGGGCATATTTTTGCATATTTTACCCTTTGCAGCTTTTTTTTTGCATAATTTAGTTAAAAGAGCATTTTTTAAGTCAATAGCGCATTTTTTGCTTTTTTAGTGCATATTTTGATACATGTTAAATTTTCGCAGCAAATAAATCATCATCTGTATACCCAACGTGCTGCTTTAATTTCGACATCTACATTTAATTTTTGCTCTAAAATTGTAAGCCAAAGCAGGTTGTCATTAAAGATAAAGGTTATTTTAAACTTTCAAATTGTGTATCTATAAAAACAAAAATTAAGGAAAAAGCAATTATATACGTTTTTGGCGATGTAATACATAGAAATCTGTACCAAACTTTAAGTAAAAAGACCGACTCAGAATCACCTTTTAAAGTGATCTAACGATTCCGTCTGGCTGGTTGTCAGTCCATGTTACCATTGTGCGCAAAGTACAAGTTGCAATTTTGTAAATAATTTTTATCAAATTTTATAAATACATTTTAATTGTACTAAGGACGAAGTCTATGTAAACGGTTAGAACCGGTCTATAATTTCATATATTAACCATAAAAACTTCTTTCCAAATTAGACTTTTGTGTCCGTAAGCCATGTAATTATGTTGGTATTTATATTAAATTCGAATCTCGGTTCACATTTGCCTAAAGGTCCCATCAATAAAAAGCTTTAACGTCCCTTTAAATGTTAACATTAAGAAATCCCTTTTAAAACAAAAAATCTCATATGGATGTTATTATCCAGATATAGCATTTTCAGTTTAAATTAATTTCAGTTAAAACGAAACTTTTTTGAAATTAAACGAAACCTTGTTCAGAATAAAAGAAACTTTATTCAAATTAAATGAAACGTTATTCAAAATAAACGAAAACTTTTTCTAAATAAACGAAACTTTTTTCAAATACAGTTAAACATTTTTCAAATTAAATTAAACCTTTTTTTTTGCTAAAGAAGGTGAAAAAGCTCATGTTGTTTTGCCAACCATTTTTAAAATTTGTCAATTTGTTTTTTGTATTGCTTTGCATTACTGATTAATAGGGAGATAGAACGGCTATTATTCGACCGGGTTTAAACGGTTATTTTAGCTTTGCCCAAGTCAGTTAATTAAAAATGTCAACTTTTCGAATATCGAACAAACCGGTTATTTTGGTATAATAAACCGCTTTTTTTAATAATGTGTAATTTATATACATTTTCCTTTCTCTTGTTGTAGATGTACCCGTAATTTAATTTTTTTTCTAATTGAATATTGGGCAACTTAAACTTTTTATGAAGAATGTCAAAACAAAATGTAATAAAAGTAAAAAAAAACGAATGAACAATGTAAATACAAATCGCTTATAAAAGCGTGTGTTGTTGTAAAAAAAAACTAAAAACAATTCAAAATACTACAAAAACCAATTAAAAAGCTAATAGTAATTTGTGCAAGGGCATTCTAAATATTAAATATATTTTTACCTTCAACATCAAAAATGTTTAACTATGGTAACTATCTGTCAGTATAACTGTCAATCACTGGCGAATAACTCCAATTATAAAGAATACTTTTCAAGTAACAATAACATTGGAAACAAATCTAGTTTACCGAAAAATAAGAACAAAAAATTAAATAAGAAAGTTGGCGCAAACGCTTAGTTTTCGAGTTATGGACGTTTAAAGTTTTCATATAAATAAGCGATTTTCCACTACAATTCTAAATATATGGGCAATATTGGTATAATTTTAAAGCTCTTGAACAGATTTTTCTGAATATACAACATTTATTTAAAAATTTTAAATTCTTTAGCTCACATAACAGTTTTTTTTTTCATTTTACGTCAAAATGTAACGAAAGTGCATTTTGACGTAAAATGAAATAATGAATAAATGAATACCGGCTTCGCTAACTAAAGAATATCTGCATTGCCGGCCTACGGCCGGGTGCAAAGATTTTCTACTCAATGGTATAAAAAATACCGGCTTCGCTAACTAAAGCTTCTCTGCATTGCCGGCCTTCGGCCGGGCGCAAGGATTTTCCCCCCTAAGGTATAAAAAATACCGGCTTCGCTAACTAAAGATTCTCTGAATTGCTGGCCTTCGGCCGGGCGCAAAGATTTTCTACTCCATGGTATAACAAACAATAGCTTCGCTAACTAAAGCTATTCTGCATAGCCGGCCTTTGCCCGGGCGCGAGGATTCTCTCTTTTTATTATAACATACACCGACTTCGCTTACTAAAACTTCTCAGAATATCAATTAATACGGTGATAAACAATTAAAATAAAGTAACGAACAACAGGAAAACATATACACATACAGATCTAGTGAAAAGCTTTGCAATGATACCAATATTAGCCATATACATTTGGAAATGTAGTGCAAAATCACATATTTATATGAAAACTTTCAACGTCCATAACTCGAAAACTAAGCGTTTGCGCCAACTTTCTTATTTGATTTGTTCTTCTTATTTTTCCATTTTCTATTACCCTAGGTACTTTATTTTTTCCTTGGAGCTGCGTCGGTAAACTAGATTTAAGCCGGAAAACATTTACTATCTTTGCAACTGATGCATCTGTCTGCAATAATGCTGCTGGATGTAGAGTTTATATTGCTACCAACAATCAAAAGTGTTACTTAAAAATCATTCTTAAGACATCATCTCTGCTGAAATGGTTGCTGTATATCATGCTGTTAGATTTGCTGTTGAGGATGGTAGTAGGAATGTTGCTATCTTAACGGATAGTTTGGGTGTTTATCAACTTCTTCAGGCAAATAGTACGGAATATTTTTATTTTGCTGAAATTCATAATCAAATTGCTAATTCGTCATTGGAGTATGTGGATATGCTATGGACTTTGAGCCATGTTGGAATTAGCTTAAATGCAACTGTTGATAAGATGGCCAAAGCTGCCTATGATATTGAGGCTATATTAAGTCCAGTCGAGGCAATTCGCAACGTTAGAGATGTTTTGTATAATGAACAACGAGAAGAATTTGAGCAAATTTTTGCTGAAAAGCGAACATGGTTCCATGAAATAGAAGCTCGAATTTCTACAAAAGATTTTTATAAGAAAAATTTAATTGGTGCTGAAGATGTGAAACCCCTAAACAGACTTTTAAATGGTCGTGCCTATAATAAAACATATTTGAATATGATTAATATATGTTCCTCTGCTGATTGTTCTACATGTAAAGTTTCTGAGAATTATGATCATGTTATCTTTAAATGCCCGCGTCTTGAATGCCATCGATTAAATTTCGCCTTTTTTAAGATTTTGACAACTTGAGAGAAATCTTGGATGCGGAAAATTTGGAATTATATAAGGATTTGTGTTCGTTCATTTGGAAGTCGAGTATTGAACTCTAGACTCTTTGAGTTGCTGATAATTTTTTGGACTATTAAAGTTGTATTCATTGTTTATCTTCAATCAACATTTATTTACATAAATCTTTTTCATCGATCAATTTCTTCATCAATCAATACTCTTTCATACCTTTTTCATGGATCTTGCTTATAGTTTTTTGGACGTTGACCCTGGAAATATAAGTCCATCGTATTAGAAAAAAAGAGTACAGAAAAATGCTAAGAAAGTTACTGAAGTTTTAGAAACCGACTTCCCTCGAAAAATAGTTCTAGGAACTTGATACAACTCCACAATCAGACTACTCATTATGGCGTGCTGCTAGAAATCTCAATAAACTAGTTATCTCTAAACCATCATTAAGAAACTTAAATGGAAGTTGGGCAAGAAATGATATTGAAATAGGAAATCTGTTTTTTAATCATTTGAAAAACGTATTAACCCCAAATATACCTTAAGATACAGCAGTCGCTATTCCCATATGATTTGAGATAAGAGAAGTCGAAAAGGCTATTTGTGATTTAAACACCAAGAAGGCACCTGACATTGAGAGGATCAGTAACAAAATGTTTTTAGAAAATTATTATTTTTAGTTTTAATGCTATTTTACGCCTATTTTACCCCTTCCCTCAAGAATGGAAGGCCTATTATTTTGGGTACGTTCGTAAATGGAGTTGTTGTGCATCACTTGCGCATCAGTAAAGTTTAATGTTCGTAAAAGCATCACATGTAAGAAACTTGGCATCACTCTCATAGGTCAAAAGCTCTGAAGCAAATTTTTGCAATTATTGTATCAGTTAATTTTCTGATGCAATTACTTTTAATATAAAAGAAATCGTTTTATTTTTCTTGTTTGATGCTTTTTCTTGTTACTTAGAGGAAAATTGTCCCATTTTGTTTCAATATATTCAATAAAATTTGTCATCACTATTGTTGTTAACATTTTTTTTATTATTTTATGTTCGTTTATGAAACTTTTGAAATTAAGATCGTGCTCAAAAATTCAAACTCTGCACAGCTGTTGTGCAGTAAAAAAGCATCAGCATCACAACTGCAACTGGTGATCACGCAGCAGCAACAAAATTTTGAATCACTGCACAGTTTTTATGCATTTACGAACGTACCTTTTATTAACTTATATATCAAAGCTATTTGAGAAACTTTACGAGTCCAAATTTTAAATGAAAATAGATGTATTCCAAACCATCGATTCGGTTTTAGAAGAAAACACAGCACAATTGAACAAACTCATAGAATAGTCAATGTCATAATAAATAGCATATAGAAGCAAAATTAACTCTAATGAAACTAAAAGCAATTCCAATTCCTTGGCTTATTGTAAGAAATTCTGTTCTTAGTGGCGATTGCAAACTTCTACTTTACAAGTCTATCTTAAAGCCAATCTGGTGCTAGGGTATTCAGTTATGGGGTACTGCATCGGTCTCTTATATTGAAAAAATTTAAAATCACAAACATAAACTTCTTCGAATAATCACAACTGCCCCACTTTTTGTTAAAAAGTCAAATGTTTGGTGCGATAGTGTCCGCTTATATACTACTGAAGAATTTCTAATGTTTAATAGCTAAATTAATAGTTCGTGGGTTAAAAAGATGATTAAATCTAGCCACTAAATGGCTAAATTTTCAAAAGAGACTGGAGCTTATTTTAAGTTTACTGTATATTTGCATGTTTACTATAGTTCACTGCACTGGTTTTTAGTGAAAAATACAACCGATCAAGAAGTTAAAGGTGGATTCATCCATGCGTTACTAACAATATTTTTGTGTTCTGCAGAACGATTCACTCATTTCGGAAAATTTGTCCGGAAAAACAAAACTACCATGTGGTTTACAGATGTAAACAATTATGAATATTGGCAGCACAACTCACAAACTACTTATATTGAATTGTTTTCTAAAAGTGTGTTTAAGAAAATGGACAAAAAAAAGGAAAGTGATATTGTTTTTTTTTTAAATTTATTTAGTTTTTTATTTAATTATTCAGAAAAAAAAGAATTCTTGTAATATAAATGCAAGAACACTATATGATGTGGTAGCTCAGTTGAACTTTTATGTACAAATTTAAAAAAGTGGCATCTCCGTTCATTTTGTTCTGAACAAGGCCCATACAATTGGATAGACCTTGGTTCTGAACCAAGGCGAATTCACTAGAAGGTGAGGTCAACTCATGATGAAATAAACAGGTGGCATTACTACGCCAGATGACGATTTTTTGCTCTTGTATGGTTTGTCTAGTCTTATGTCAAAGTTTTGTTTATGTTTACAAAAAGTCCACGTTTTGTGCTATGATTATTGTATTGTATTAAAGTTTTTGATTATTTAAATTAAAATTAAATAAGATAGTAACCAAAGTAAAATAAAAATTGGCTAAAAATTAATTTATTTCATTGCGTTCAGCGGCAAAATTTGATTTTGGTTAAATATAATTTTTGACGTATACGGAGACTTATTTTTCATTTTTGTTGTAATGTTGTATTTGTTGCCGTAGCGATCAGGGTTGTCAGATTGATTTTGATCTTTTTCGCCAAATTCAATGTCAAAAATCGCCAAAATCGCCAAAGCATTTATTTTTTTCGATTTCGACAATAATATATGTATTTTTAGAATAATTAAAAATATTTTTTCATAAATCCCAAAAAAAATTTGTTCCGTATCCCTAAAATCCGCCAAAAATTCAAAAAAAGTCGCCATATATTTTGTTTAATTTTTATTTAACAAAAAAGTTTCAATGTTTAAAATATTTTATAGTAGTCAACTTAAAGTAACAAAAAAAGGATTTTGCGGTAAGTATTAAACAAATATTGGATATACAATACATTTGTAGGTAGTTGCAGTTCTATTATATAACTAAAACGCTATATAGTTCACCAAGAAGACTAACTTGTTGTCTTCTTTTTTGAAATACATAGTGAAGGTAGAAAAGAAATGCAACATGTGCTATTTATATTCATATAACTTTTGGCTCGTAAAAACTTGTCGAAAACTTAATATCGCATTCTACTTCAAAGCAGATATTTAGTGAATTTCAATATTTCAATACAGGTGCCTGCCGTATCCTTGTAGCTATAAATTGTTGGCCTAAACTGATCTTAATTAGATTGAATATCATCATTACAATTTTCTTTTAACAAACTGTATTTTTTCTATTGTATTTCATTAACATCCAAGGGTAAGTTAGGATTCATAAAAAATCTTTCAAATATATTTAAAAACAACAAATTTTATGTGATAATTTGTCACATTTTATAATGGAAAAATTTTCATAAACTTTCATTATATTCATTTTTAAAGAATTCTACTTATTACTTCTTTCAAGAGCACATTTAAATGTGAAAAAAAAATTTGTCGAAGATTATCTTCATCAGCCATTTCAACATTATTTAGTTTTAAATACTGGTCATACATATGAATGCATCAAATTTCATACATTGAAATACTAGAATAAAAAAAATATTATTTCTTCGTTTTGAATTTAACAAATTTCAAAACAAATAGATGGCTCATCAAAAATAGCCAACAAAATCTCCAACTATTTTATAAATCGCCAAAAAATCGCCATGTCGCCAAATCGAAAATTAGGTCGCCAAAAGAGTTTGAAAATCGCCACGTTTGGCGAGAAATCGCCACATCTGACAGCCCTGGTAGCGATGCCACCTACTTATTCCACCATGGGTCAACTCTACAACAACACTGCTTCTTTGTTTACGTAAAAAACTAGTTTGTATACAAACTTTGACATATCGACCACCGAAAAAAATAACCATTTGTTGACTTGACCCCTCCTTCTAGTGAATGCGCCTTGGTTCTGAACAAGAATTAAAATTATACCAATTCAAAAAAAAAACTTGCCGAACAAAATAATTCCTCTCTCTCTCAAAAGACGTTAAACTCAATTTTAAAAAAATTTGTCCAGACAATAATATTTTTCGGAACGCATGGGTGAATCGAGCTTAATGAAAGCTGAGACTTGTAGTTTAAACTTCGAATGTATAGTTGCATTTTTGAAGCAAGTAAAATTTTTTTTCTTATAAGCACTGTGTATATGCACTTCCGCGAGTTTTTATAAATGCATTTCTCGTTTAAAAGCACCAAAAGACGTGTGAAAAATGAAATACAAGTACTTAAGCGATAAAAACTTTATTATAAAGCTCAAAAATTTTAATTTTAAAACCAAGTTGGTACGATTAAAAACTGGCCATTGTTAAAGTTTTCTTTAAACTCTGTATTTTAGAACATTTTTTTTTTCATATGCAGAGCTTTAATACAATATTTTAACTGCCTGTTCATCGATTTCGAATGAAAATGTCCTTTGTTTAACATACATTTAAATTTTAAAACCAAAACAACTCCATTATAAATTTATTTAAGGTTTTTTTAATATTATATTTTACGATTTATTAATGAATCTTCTTAATGCAGAAATATGTACGTTATTTTTTTTTTTTTGTACTTTGCTTATTTCAATTATTTTTCTTAACGGTCAAAACAAGCATTTAATGAAAACCTAATTCATTTTTTCTCACCCTGTATGCGAACAACTCAACAGCTGTCAGAAAAACAACAGCAACAACACAAATCCTCATATTTTGTCAGTCCAATTAGGTTTCTTTTGTTTATACAAATTTTTTGCTTAGATTGCTTTCAATTTAGTTACTTTTTTGTTAGTTTTATATTAATTTATGTAATTAAAATAATTTAAATATTTGGCAATTTTATTAATAAACATTTTAAAAAAGTTGTTTAAATTAAAAAGAAAATTAAGTTTGTGTATGTACGTTCCTCGACATTAGATGTGTGTGTTTAAATAAAAACTTATGGCCAGTAATGATTTGGAAGTTCTCGAATTAAAACCACCTTCCACAGTCTATAATAAGGCAATAAATGATAATCAGATACATCACTTTAGAATACATGACATATCTTACAATGATTTCTATTGGCAATATATGGAAAGAAATTATCCCGTAGTGTTAATGGATGTTTCTACACAATGGGAATGTCGTCGTCATTGGATTAAACAAGAAGAATTAAAACAAACAGAAACTATTGATAATAGACTGGTACCACCAACACAAACTGCTACTATTAATTATGACTACCTCAAAGAAAAAATTGGCAATTGTCAAGTACCCGTGGCCAATTGTAATAGAGAATACTTTAATAGTCATGCCAAATGTGAAATGTCATTTTATGATTTTCTACATTACTGGCAACAAAAGCGAATAGATTCGTTAGCTGATAGAGAGATATCTACGGAATTAAGTAACATTGATAATAAGACTACCACCACCGAAGATTTATTCTACCTCAAGGATTGGCATTTAAAAGCTCAAAATGCTGACTATGATTTTTATAAAGTTCCTAAACATTTTGCATCCGATTGGCTAAATGAACATTTGGTAGAAACGAAAAGGGATGATTATCGTTTTGTTTATATGGGACCGAAAAATACATGGTGAGTAAGAACCGAAATAAACCAAGTACCTATATTTATAAATATACTTTGGAAATAAGCTTTTGCTTCTGAAAATTATTAATTTTATTTTACCGTTAAAAGAAACATATCAATTAAAAAAACTTTCCCAAAAATTTTACATTATTTAGGACACCTTTTCATTCAGATGTTTTTGGCTCATTTAGCTGGTCTACAAATATAATGGGCATTAAAAAATGGTTGCTTTTACCGCCTGGCGAGGAAATAAAACTTTCCGATTCTTTGGGCAATTTGCCATTTTGCATTAATGAAAAAGTTTTGGATGAAAAATCGGTAAAATATTTTACTTTAATGCAAAAAGAAAACGAATCATTATTCGTACCCAGTGGTTGGTATCACCAAGTATGGAATATAACCGATACAATATCAGTTAACCATAATTGGTTTAATGCCTGTAATTTACGAAGAATTTGGAATAATCTCAGCAATCAAATGGATAAAGTGATAAAAGAAATCAACGATTGTCGACAAATGGACAATTTTAAGGAACACTGTCAAACTATGCTACGCGCTAGCTTTGGCATTAACTACCTCGATTTTCTACAACTATTAGAATGTATTGCAAAAAGACGTCTAAGAAAATTCAATAACAACACTGCCTCAAACTTATCATCATTATCATCAACAACAACAACAACACACCCAATACCATTATCATTATCCTCATACGATACGATGTCTTCCCCTTTAATATTTTTTGAACAATTTATTCCCAATGATTATCACGTGCTCCATGATTTGGAACGTATTTCACATGTTTTCGATTTAATGTTACAGGATTCAACAATTTGTGATGATCGTACTGTTTTGTATCGTAAATGCATACATTTAAGGGAACTACTATCATCGGCATTATCTTTAAGTGTAAAGGAAAAATAAAATCTTGATCATTTAGTGGTTTAACAATATTATGTAGTTTTTATAAGACTTATTTTATTACTTAACATTTTTAATAACCAGATATCCAAAATTAAACATTTTATGTAACATGTTCATTTTAACAAGTTTAGAGAATTTTTAATGATGGATATATTTTGTAGTTTACAATTAAATAATAATACAACTTGACATCAATAAAAATACAAATATTTTTATACCAACGAAATAAAAATATATAGCTTTAAATAAAAATCTTGGATAAATAAATTAAAACCTTTGGTATACTACCCAGCGGGTAAAGAATCGAGAAGGTAATTTTATTGACGCAATAATTATGCATTATACAAATTCCCACATTTGCAGAACAAGGAATGTATTATTTTCTTAATAAAAATCGGTTATGAATTATTTAATTCATTCGCAGTATACATTAAAATGACTTATTACAATTCTAGGACATGTTATGTGTTAAGAGTAATGAGTTCTGGATTCAAATATTAAACAAGATATGTAACAAGATTCTCGATTCCTATTGATTATATTTTCCCGCTGGGTACTTACCAAAGAATGTGCCTTTTTTTAAACAAAATTAAGTAAAAGGTAAATTAATAATATAAGAATGAAATCATTTAAATACAATGTACTCTCATTTTGACGTACAGTGAGTAATGACATTTAAATGTAAACGAACATTAAGCATACCACATACACGTCTTTGTGTGACGTTGTTTTTCATGCGCAAAAAAATTATGTTTTTAAAATTTAAATGCGCTATCTTGTTTTTCTTTGTTTCATGATGAAAATCATTATGTAGTTACAAAAGAACCACAAGTGGTGAATGAATGTATACTAAGTGTTATTCCGTGTGAAACTTTTTTATTATACATCTAAGACCCCATAAAGTATATATGTATATTTATTTATTTATTTATTTATTTATTTATTTATTTTCAACCAGTAATATAACAAGCCTAATTAGGCCAATAAATTTACATTACGATGCAGAAAAAAAACCTGAATAATATGAAAAATAAAACTTATACAAACACTACTATATTCAAAAAGATAAGTATAATAAGTTCAGTAATTTTAGTAATTGGCTCCCCAGCCCAAGGAATGAAAGTAACAAAACAAAAACAAAATTAGTCCAATGTTATAATAGCATCGCAAAAGGCCAAAAATGAAAGAACATATCTGAAAATTGCCGGAAAGTTAAATATAATAAGAAACCAAGAAAATATCCACATATATATATATATATAGAAATATATATATATAACATATGTATATATATATAAAGAAAACTTCACATAACGCATACCAACTATATACAAAAAAAAAAATCCAAAAGAATTAATGAACAGAAGAAAAGTGAATCAGCAGTTTCAAACGAAATGCATTGTTAGAATGTGAAAAAATACGAAGCTCGACAGGCAAAAAGTTCCAGCTTCTTGCCACCCTAACAATAAACGATCTCTCAAACCAACTACATCTTATTCTCGGAATAATAATTTGAGGATTCCTGGTTGATCGTGAAAAAGAAAATTCAGAGCAAAGACGGCGGAACACCCAACCTAATCGTTCTATGGAAAAGCAATAAACAACGAAACTTTATGAATTCCCTGAAACTACAGCCAAGAAATGTCCTAACGTACTCCGATATGTGCACTCGCCGATGGACATTATAAACGTAACGCACTATAATATTTACCAAGCGATTCAATTTAGCAGATATATAAGCTAACGTACCAGAGACAACTTCAAGTCCATAAAAAATAAACGGCATCAACAACGCATAGGCCAGTCTATATCTAACCCTACAAGGCAAATGCACATTATTAGAGTAAATCCTCCGTAGAATCCCTAAAACTCTACTATAAGAATAGTTAACATGACTCTCAAACGTAAGGCTTCTATCAAGAAATATGCCTAAGCATTTAAGGCTATTCACAAATTCAACCCTTCGATTATCAATTAAAATATTCAACTCAGAGTCCGTATTTCCGAAGATTATCGCCTTAGTTTTAGAATAATTAAGAAAAAATGAATTTCTAGATGACCATCGAGAAAAGAGCGACAAGCTGTCATTTACGTTCGATTCCAAAACGTCAGTATTATCTCTATGAGAGCTAAATAATAAGAAAACGTCATCCGCAAAAAGGAAACTCCTACATACCCCTGAGTCGATACTAAAAGGAAGATCATTAACATACATTATGAAGAGCAAGGGTCCCAAAACCGAACCTTGTGGTACACCCGATAACAAAGGAAGCATATCAGAAAATGTTCCATCACAGTCCACAAACTGATATCTCCCACACAGATAAGAGTAAATTAACATACAAGCAGTCTTAGAAAAATTAAAACTATGTCTCAACTTCCTAATCATAGTGTTGAAATTTATAGAATTGAACGCTTTGGTCAGATCAAGTGAAACTAGTAACGACAGGTAGTCCTTATTAAAGTTACTACGAATATCATCCGTTAAACTCAATAACAATGAGGTAGTATTATAGCCGCAACGGAAAGCATACTGTGAAGAAGCAAGATTACTACGAACAAAAGAGAGAATTTGATTCTTAATAATATGTTCAACCACCTTAGATATGGCAGGTAAAATCGAAATTGGTCTCAGGTCATCTATGTTACGCACCACTCTAGCTTTTGGAATCGGAACCACGCGAGCCTTCTTCCAATCCATTGGAAAAACCGATGACATCAAAATTGAGTTAATAAGAAACATTAAAAGATGGGATATATAAGGGTAAATTAATTTCAGAAAGGTAATAGGGATGCCGTCAGTACCAACAGATCTAGCTCTAACTTTACACAAAGCCAAAAAGAGTTCATCCTCAGTAATACATCTAAATGAAAATAACCCGTCATCCACAAACATCCCAAAATCCAAGTCATCAGAGTTGGCAAAAGAAGAATTGACAAAGTGGGTGTTAATGTCTTCAGCATTCAATTGAAGTGTAAGTTCATTATCACTGGTAAACCCACTACCCCTAAGAACTTTCCACATGGCACTAGAATCAATACCAGAAAACAATTTTGCAAAATATTTTCTCCTAACCTTCCGAATCACGTTTTTAGCACGATTACGATACCGGCAATATACCCTCCAGTCCTCATCAGAATTGGAACCCCTAAAGGCAGAGTAAGCCAAATCCCTTAACGACTTAGCCAAAATTATAGCACTAGAATTCATCCAAGAATCAGTGCCCCTTGAAATCCTCCTGCGAACTAAAGGAACAAAGTTAAACAAAGATTCCATGAGGAAAGACAAAGACCTACATAGATGATCAATATCATTGGAATGAAAAAATGTCAAGGTGTCAAATTGCGATAGAAATAACAACATACCATCCCAATCAATCTGATTATAATCTCTGTACTCAATATATTGCACATGATTACCCGAATCCAAACCAAACACAGCAAAAATTAAAGCATGGTAATTCTAATTCGATTTAGCCATGTCCGTCTGTTGAAAACACGCTCTTTCGAAACTCAAAACTTAAAAAGAAAGGAACAAGTTTGTTGTAAAATTGTTTGTAGTAATCCTGCTCAGCTTTGGATTTAAATCCAGCAAAATCGGTTTAGTAGGATCAGAGCTATGAATCAAAATGTGGAACCACCACCCAAAAATTGATAGTTATGTTACAAAAAGTAACATAAAAGGTGTTATAATGCACGTATTGATATAAGGTTTTGCACAAATTCGTTCTATGACTAGAAATTATGCTGCGAAATTTCGTACAGATCGGTCCATATTTTACATAAAGCACTTTCGGTAAACGGTTTAGTAGGCCTAACACCGTAACAAATTATGCTATTGTAACAAAATTTGGAACGTTGCAGTTTTATAGGACGAGAAATCATTGTGAAGTTTAGTGAAAATTGGTCCATAAATAACCATAGGCCCCATATAAGGCCTACTTCTGGAAAAGAGTTTAGTACGCCTAAAACCGTAACCACAAAATTTATTACAGACCCTATATAAAACCTTATCTCGGAAAACAGTTTATTACACCTAAAACCGTAATAAACAATAGGTGCGTTCGTTTACCCCAAAATTTGCACAAATTTGTGCAAGTTTTTACTGGATTTTACTGAAATGCGTTCGCTTACACAAAAATTTGCAAAAGAGAGCATCTACTGAGAGAGTAAAGTGATAGTTGTAAGCAAAGAGTCTGCAAATTTTTACTGAACAAATTTTTACCACGTCCGCCAAGATAGCAACGAAAGTTAGCAACGGCGGAAATAAAAAATCAGGGGATTTAGTGGCAACATCGGAATTGAAAATGAATGTATTTTTTTTATATAATGATTTAAGAAATTTAGTGGAAAGAGATTAAAAAAATCAACCTTTCAGCCTTCCGTTCCAGAGAAAAGTGGGTTCATCCAAAATGGTCAGTAAAAATCGTTGCTGATTTATGCCAGCCAAACTAGGAAGTGTCAGGGCATAAGCTCAACGGAATATGGTAGAATACCACCTAAAGATTAAATGACATCAATTTTGGAAAAGTCTCCGGAGCCGTTCCAGAGAAAAGTGGGTTCATCCAAAATGGTCAGTAAAAATCGTTGCTGATTTATGCCAGCCAAACTAGGAAGTGTCAGGGCATAAACTCAACGGAATATGGTAGAATACCACCTAAAGATTAAATGACATCAATTTTGGAAAAGTCTCCGGAGCCGTTCCAGAGAAAAGTGGGTTCATCCAAAATGGTCAGTAAAAATCGTTGCTGATTTATGCCAGCCAAACTAGGAAGTGTCAGGGCATAAACTCAACGGAATATGGTAGAATACCACCTTAAGATTAAATGACATCAATTTTGGAAAAGTCTCCGGAGCCGTTCCAGAGAAAAGTGGGTTCATCCAAAATGGTCAGTAAAAATCGTTGCTGATTTATGCCAGCCGTTGAGTTTATGCCCTGACACTTCCTAGTTTGGCTGGCATAAATCAGCAACGATTTTTACTGACCATTTTGGATGAACCCACTTTTCTCTGGAACGGCTCCGGAGACTTTTCCAAAATTGATGTCATTTAATCTTTAGGTGGTATTCTACCATATTCTGTTGAGTTTATGCCCTGACACTTCCTAGTTTGGCTGGCATAAATCAGCAACGAATTTTACTGACCATTTTGGATGAACCCACTTTTCTCTGGAACGGCTCCGGAGACTTTTCCAAAATTGATGTCATTTAATCTTTAGGTGGTATTCTACCATATTCCGTTGAGCTTATGGCCTGACACTTCCTAGTTTGGCTGGCATAAATCAGCAACGATTTTTACTGACCATTTTGGATGAACCCACTTTTCTCTGGAACGGAAGGCTGGAGGGTTGATTTTTTTAATCTCTTTCCACTAAATTTCTTAAATCATTATATAAAAAAAATACCTTCATTTTCAATTCCGATGTTGCCACTAAATCCCTTGATTTTTTATTTCCGCCGTTGCTAACTTTCGTTGCTATCTTGGCGGACGATTTTTACCAGTAGAAAACAAAAACATATGTTTCATTTAAGTAAACAAACAAAAGTAAGCAAACAATTTGTAATAAAAACATTTAAAAGAACAAAAGCTGAATTAAAAGTGCAACAAAAATCAAAAATATTTATTACATCCTAAACAATTTTACTTACCACGGGAGAGCATGAATTATTAAGTTTTCTTTTTTTGGCATCCATGGTAAAATTTGTGTTAATTGTTCAATATTACTTATTTTTGTTTTTGTTTACATTAATATTTTAGAGATGTAAAGCTAATGAATATATGATTACTTCTTATTGCATATTATTGAGGGTACCAAATATCAAAAATCAAATATTGATTTAGTTTCGTATGTAATTCAACTAGAAACAAAATTAAAAGTCATGTACAAAATAAACAAGTCTTTAAACTTGCACAGAAGCTCATTTAATAAATAAATTTGCTACGAATTTATAATCATTACAATGCATTTCATCAAGTACCAAAAAAATTATGTACTGGGTAGTCTAAACAACACATATTTTACAACACTAAGCTTTTTAGCGATCATCTGTTTGAATTAACCTGCAAGTTTTTGCAATTTTTCCGTTCGTTTACTTTTTTGTGCAAGAGCCATTTTTGAGAGTAAAATTTTCATATTGCCCAAAATTTACTCAACTACTGGATTTTACTGGAAAAGTAAACAAACGCACCTAATACTATCGTAATAAAATTTAATACTTCAGATTTTTATAGGACTAGAAATCACACTAATAAATTTCGTGATGATCGGTCCATAAATTCCCATAGGCACCATATAAAGGGAAATTAATTAAATACGCCTAAAACCGTAGCAGATATAGATATAGCGGTAAAATTTGTTTCAGATTAGCTTCATATGGCCAAAATAAATAAAATTTCATGTTATTTTTTATTTACGGTCCATAATTTACCTTAGACCCAATATTAAGCAGCCTTCTGAAATTCACTGTAAACGCTAATAAACTGCGACCTGTACTTTGCGCACAAGGTTTACATCAGTGTTGCCAGCTAATTTTTTTCTTTCCCCCAAGAAAATTTAAAAACCCACCAAATGTAACGTAATCTGAAAAAATTGCCCCCCTATATATAAAAGTTTAGATAATGATTTAATTGCAACTAATTTAACTTGGCCCAGTTTTAATTTACGTCCTAATATCATCATCCAAATAAAGCAAAAAATTGTTTACATTTTACTGAAATTTCCCCAATGCAGGAGTTCCCAACAGAAATATTTTTCTGACAATGGTGCCATTATCAGATGCATTAATTTTATACGTCTGCCAAATACAAATGAGCTTACAATGTTCACACAGTTGCAAGACTTTTTAGTAAATTTTATTGCGATTTTAGCAACGCTGCCTACCAATATGTATTGTAAGATCTGACCACCGTCTTTACGAAGCTTTAGTTAATATATTCAATGATGATAATTTAGCTACTTTCCCGTGAAATCTAGGGGTTTGAGATACATATAGCGGAAGTCTATCGATCTTGCTCAGCTAAAGACGAGCTGAAATATATAGTATTACTTAGTTATTATGTACAGACAGCAAAAATACAAATAGAGAAACGCCCTAAATATCAATTTATGTCCCACAAATTTTCCCCTAAGAATTTGTACCCCCTAAAATTTGCAGCTAAATGAAATAAATCCCCCTAAATCTGAAGGGAAATTTCCTACCCTCCCAATCTGGTTTACATGGACAGCCATGAATATCTTTAGATCGACTTAAAACATGATTCTAAGTCGATCGGTGTACTAAAGTACAATCGCCACTATTGTGGTGTGACTATAACATGACACGTAGAAAAATACCCATAATGGAAATACCTAGCATTCGAAAACTATTTTTAATATGAAACGCAAGTTTTAGCATTAAAAATCACCATGTTTGATATCAAATGGTTGGCAGTTCTTTGCTTTTTTATCGTTCTCTCTTATTCGCAATGCTTTTTTTGTTTACCTTTTTATTAAATAATTTAATTTTATTTTGTTGGGCTTTTTGCTTATACATATGTATGTATGTACATATTAATAACATACTAAAATACACTTACTTAATACATTAAGAGTGAATAAATTATCAGGAAAAACTTGTAGAATGCTTTAATAAAACTAAAAAAAAAAAATGAATTTTTATTGAAAAGCGCACTGCACATTAAATAAAAGTTTAGAAGAAGTTAGTCACTGTTAACAAAAAAAAATGCCATTGAGTGGGATAAAGGTTTTGGAATTTGCTGGTTTAGCACCAGCACCATTTTGTGGTAAAATTTTAGCAGACTTTGGGGCAAAGGTTACTGTTATAGATAGGGTAAGTTGTTCAAAGAGCAAAACAAAAGATAATTATAAAAAAAAAAACAAAAAGTGCAATTTCTCTTTAATAACAGGTTCTTGACAATCAATTCAATTGTTTGAACTATGGTAAACACGTCCTTGCCATTAATCTTAAGAAGCCGCAGGGACAAAACTTGGCCAGAAAATTGTGTAAAAATCAAGATGTTATAATAGAGCCCTTTCGCCCGGGCGTTATGGAAAAAATGAACTTAGGACCTGAAATTTTATGCAAAGATAACCCCCGTCTTATATATTCTCGGCTTACAGGTTTTGGTCAAAATGGGCGTTTAGCTCCTCGTGCTGGTCATGACATTAACTATGCTGCCATCTCAGGAGTATTGTCTATGTTAGGCCGAAAAGCTGAAAAACCTCTGCCACCTATTAATATTTTAGCAGACTTTGCTGGTGGGGGTTTAATGTGTGCTTTTGGTATTTGCTTAGCTTTGCTAGAACGTCATCGCTCTGGACGTGGCCAAGTAGTTGATGCTGCTATGGTTGATGGTGCTGCTTATGTAGCCAGTTGGCTGTACATGTCTCGTAATCTTCCACCAATATGGGAAGGTGGTGAACGTGGTACTAATTGGCTTGATGGGGGTGCTTTTTACTATGACACATATGAAACTAAAGATGGCAAATATATGTCTGTTGGCTGTTTGGAGCCACAATTTTTTGATCTATTTAAAGAGCATTTAGGTTTACCAAAACTATTACAGTTTGTCACCCTAGACGAAGAAAAAGAAGCAGCAAAAGCTGCTGTAACCGCAGCATTTTTGCAAAAAACTCAATCGGAATGGACTGCCATATTTGAAGACATCGATGCTTGTGTTTACCCCATTTTAGATTGGCGTGATGTTATGCAGCATGATCATAATAAATTGCGTGAATCTTTTGCAAAATTAGAAGATGGAATTACAGTGCCTAAGCCGGCACCACGTCTTAGTCGTACTCCGGGTAGTTTAAGTACTCGTCCAATTACTTCGTCTGAAGCTGTAAAAGAAGCTTTCGATGTTTTAAAGGATTTAAAACTTGATTCAAAAGAATTACAAAAATTGGTTAATGATAAGGTTTTGATTTTACCTAATCTATCGGCTAAATTGTAAATCAATTTTTAATGCTAGATAAAATAAATATGTATGTATTTAAAAATTTGTTTTTATTAATCTACAATAAATTAAGAAATATCATATTTAGTAATATTAAGGGATATGTATAAAGGAAATATATAATATAATATATATAAGATAACGAAGCAAAAATCAAGATAAGTCCTTTTTGTATAATTTTACATCCAAATAAAGAATTCTGATTATATTAAATTTAATCATATCTAATTTTGTTAAGAAAACATGTTTTGTTTAAGCAGATTTGACGTTTTTATAATTCAATTTTCGAAATGCGGAAAGGAGTTATTTATCGGTTTTCTAATTTCGTTGGTATAAAACAAAACTTATCGTACGCACGCGCTACTACGTTAATTTAAATATTTAATGCTAGTTTCTGTCAAAAATTTCTGTGAATTTTCTTCAGATAGAATTTGTATATTTTTTACAGCTACAAGAAGCTATCCTGGATTATAAATAGTTGCTATTTAAACAATAGTATATTATGTCATTTATAATTAATTAATTTATAATTTAATGTAATTTTGGAATAATAATTTCTCAATTATCTAAATTAGATCCTGAAGATGAAAGGTTAGCTCGAAATATACCTATACATATGTACATACATACATATGTAGAGATAAAAAAATAAAATAACGTCTTTTAATTTCTAATGGTACCCGCAGACGATGCAACATTTGTCGAAACACGTGTTACTATTTATGTTTAAGTTTTTACCACAGACGATGACACTAAAAACGAAACATCAGTATTGCGTGTTTTTTGAATATATGTACTCCCTGCAGGAGATTAAGAGTTAATGGTCAAAGTGCCATTAGTACAATTACTAAAACAAGCAGTACTAGTGCTAACGGGGTTAGTTTTTTTTATAAAAATACTAGTGCTTATGCGTATCAGTACTTGATGTAGTACAATGGCACCACTTGTATACTGATAAAATTTTTTGTAACAAAACTAAAATTCGAGTACATATTTGTATTTGATACCGGTTTTTTAACTTGATTTCAAATAATTTATTTATATGCCATATTTATTATAAAAAATGTCAAAATGCATAATGCTAATTTTTTCAATAAACAAGTAACAAACTGGTTCTTAAACACCCAATATGGGCCTGGAGTTCTAGTACACGTTTATAACAAATAGTACTAGTGATTTTCCAAGCACAGTCAAGGCTAATTAGAGCATTATGATGGTATAGAAAAGTTTACAGTTGAGAACTAGTACTGTATATTTTTGCACTAATTAGATACTAGTTCAATCTCCGGCAGGGCTACTACAAAACCAAAAAAAAATTTATTTATTTTCTTTGTATACCTAACATATTTTATGTCCAAAAAATAAACTTTTATGTATTGAAGAAAAAAAGTGTAATATGTGCGAAACGCCTAATTTTTTTATTTTTTATTATTGACTAGTGGTAGGAATTATGTAGTGTATAAATTACTTAATTTCGCGAAATCTCGTTTACTCCCTAAAAAGACCGATTTTCAAAATAGTACCAGACACCAGTTCGCTTTTTTTATTTAATGAACACTAAGTATTAAATTAAAAAAGTATCACTTTAATGAAAAAAGTACCAGTTAGAGAAAGAAAAAGTACCAAAAATCCTCCTTACAGATTCTCATTAACTCAGAAACTTGCATGTTTCATTTCATGTTTCTTGGTCCAATATTAACGGCAAATCAAAAAGTACCAGGTAAAGCAAAATAAAGTAGCAAGAAGCTCCACTTACAGATGCTCATTCACTCAACGCATTGCTTGTTTAATTTTATGTTTGTAGGTGCAATACTAACGATAATTCAAAAAGTACCTGTTGAAAAACAATAAAGTACGAAATAGTACCGAAAAAATCACTTTTACAGATTCTCATTCACTTGGGAACTTGCATGTTTAATTTTATGTTTCTAGGTCTAATTTTAAAGCAATTTCAACATAATGTATATGTTGAAGTTGAAGAACAAAAAGTACCAAAAAGTTCACCCATAGGTTCTTATCCACTCAGGACATTGCATGTTGAAGTTTTCGTTTCTAGGTCCAATATTAAAGATAATTAAAAAAATTTCCAGTTTTAGAACCATATTTTTTCCCCTTTTTGGTACTTTTTTCAATATTGTAGTGGGAGCCCATAATTTAATACGTATATGTCACCGAATAAAGAAATATGTTTTATAAAAAAAGTACCAAAAATAGTTACGGTTTTCACCCTTTAAGCGTCTAAATTTCGAAAGAGTACCAAATTCGTATTTGTATTTTTTAGGTAAGTTTTAAATGTGATATTATTTCTTATGTTTATGGGTTCAAAAGATAGGTGGGGTTACAAAAAAGTACCAAAATACATGTTTTACCCGCATACTCCGTAAAAGGGCTGAATTTCCGAAAAAAAAAGTACCAGACACTTGTCCGCTCATTTTTCTAAAGAACAAGGATTGGTATTCCATTTTTTTTTGTATCTCTTTTAGTTTTGAAACATTCGAATTTCCAAAATCCCGTCTTAGTGGATCGATTTGGGGAGAGACCAACCCCTGGTACAAATTTCAGTTTTTAGCTTCAGACGTTTAGGCTGTGCGATGATCAGTCAGTTAGTAACGTTACAATTTCATATATATTTATAGATATACATATAGTACATATCAATGTTAACCGGCTTGACCATCTCAAAATCGACAGAATACCATTTTCCAGGAAAGAAATTCTAATATTAGAGACTGCCTTGTACCTTGTTCCATCAAGCTTCATTTTAAATAGATTTTCATTGATATTTATTTCTACTAGTGTTTGACCAGTTGTCGAAATTCGACCATAATTATTAATACAAATATGAAGCAAACATACATTCACTTAGTACCTTGTTTAATTTTATTTTTCTAGGTCTAATACTAACTGAAATTCAAAAAAGTACCATTTGAAGAACAAAAAGTACCAAAAAGTTCTCTCATAGATATTATTTGATAGAAAAAACTTTGTGTAGTTCAAAAAAAAAAAAAATTCTGTGTTTTGCACATAGATGGGGATAGTGCAAAATTTTTAGTGATAGTGTAAAATTTTTGCAATCATTGAAAATAGCAGCCTCACGAAACATGAGTGATAGTGATGTTAAACATTTTGCAGTCAAAAAGAAAATAGTGTGATTTAAGAAAAAGAAATCATCAGTTTATTGCAACTTTTTTGATCTCCACTGATTTGAGTGCAACTTAAAATTTTGCACTTCATTTACAAACAAAAAACTTGTTTTTTCATGATTAAAGCCATGAGCTATTCCGTTATTGACAAATTATTGACATGTATTTGAATTTCCTTTCTTATGCATATCATAACAAGAATCAAAAATTAATCTCATACAAAATTACATTTTTAAATTTTGGTGAATCTGTTTATTTGCAGCTTTTTTGATTGCAAGTACAAATTTTGCACTATTTGAATTGAGCGCAGATTTTTGCATTCAATCTTCGTTTAGTGATAGTGCAAAAATTTCACTAAAGCTGGTAAAACGAGTGCAAACCAATTTTTTTGCGGCTTTATTTAGTGATTGTGCACTGCTGATTTAAATCAATATTTAGTGCACTACCGCCAACTATGGTTTTGCATATGTGTTTGTGGCAAATTCGAACGTTTATAACTCCGAAATGTTCAGCCATGTCACAGAGTACAATTCCGTTCGGAATGATTTCGTTCGGAACCGAAGAAAACATATTTGTTTATTGATGGAAAGTATATTTTGATAGTTTTTTGGCCTCTATGATATAGAAAACTCCCATTCCGTTCATGACAACAAAAATGGTTTCATTCTGCAAAGTTTTTTCGTAATTTTCTGAAGCACCAAAATACGGAATGAATTCCGTTTCCGAACGAATTGTACTCTGTGACATGGGTGGTTTTAATCGATCACCATATTTCTTTTTATTATTTGATAGAAAAATATTTATGCAATTGGAAAAAAACAAATTTTTTATTTAAGTACATATGTGTTAGTAGCAAATTTAAACGCTTCCCTGCCGTAGATCGAACTAGTACAAAACTAGTACAAAGATCATCAGTACTAGTTCTCGACTGTATACTTTTCTATAATATCTTAATGCTCAAATTAGCATTGGGTGTGCTTGGAAAATCACTAGTACTATTGGTTCTAGTCGTATACCAGTATACTTGGACCCAATTGGATAATTTCAATTAAATTTTTTTTAAATTGAACGCATCTTTTCCTGATTTGAAAAGAGGGTAGTGGTAAAGGTTAGTGTACCTCAAAATATAAGGCATATAAAAAGAAACATTTTTATAAACTTTAAACACAGGATAAATTTAAAATTTTGTTCGATTTCAATTTCACGTGATTTCGATATCGGCAAAGGCAAAAGAGTTAAGAACACTTTCCTCCTCTGTTTGTCAACCGATTTGAACAATAAATACAGCATTTGAAAGGTTTTTACTTACAGAAGTGAAAAATATCTATTTTATTAAAATCTGATAGGATAAATTCCGTAATCTCATATCTTCAAGACTAAAAGACATACGAAAAAAAATCAATACTTATCGCTGTTCCCTAGAATATGCAGACAGGTGTCTGGTAGTTTTTTTTTAAATTCGGCTCTTTTTGGAGAATAGACGGGTATAACCTGTATTATTGAACTTCTTTGACTACCCATCTAACTTTTAAGGAAATATACATAGAAATAAAAATTATACCAAATTCGTAACTTATCTAAAATATACAACTATTAATTTGGTACTTTTTCGAAATACGTACGCTTAAAGAATGACAATCGTACCTATTTTTGGTACTTTTCCTACAAAACATTTTTCTTTATTTATTGCCATAAACGAATTAAATTATCGGCTCCCACTACAATATTGGTACTTTTTCGTTCTACAGCTGGTACCTAATTGCTTTCGTTAATTTTTGACCTAGAAACATAAAATTAATCATACAATGTCCGGAGTGGATCAGAATCTATAAGAGAGAACCTTTTGGAAATTTTTGTTTTTCAACTGGAACTTTTCCAATTGCCTTTAGTATTGGACCTAGAAATATATTCAATATTTTCAATTTATACCTTCTGAACTTTTTTTTTTGTTATTTTTGAACTTACAAAAGAAATTAAACACTCACGGACTTGAGTGGAAGTTAACATATGGACCGATGGTTGGTTCCTTAAATAATTATGGTCAAATTTCGACCACATGGCGAACAGTAGTTATAAATAAATTATTTAAAATCAAATTTAAAAATAAGTATCAATATACGAATTTTTGTTTTTAAAAAAATGTTTGCACAAAAATGCTTTCACTTTACAAGTGGTGCTCTTGTACTACATCAAGTACTAGTACTAATAAGCACTAGTATTTTTATATTAAAACTCTAACGCCGTTAGCACTAGTGCTGCATGTTCTAGTAATTGTACTAGTGGCTTTTTGACAATTAACGCCCAATCTTCTGAAGGGTACCCAGCGGGTTATAACTCAGAAAATATTGAACAGATTGTAACAAAATATACTTATATTGTGCACTGTAAGTATATACATACCTTTGAAATTGAGTATTTTTTGTTCTAGTAGTCGGGCAAACAGAGGAGGGAAGTGTTCTTAACTGTTTTGCCTTTGCCGATTTATATACATATAGGTACATATTTTATATACATTTATATACATATGAATACGGCTGTATCAGCCGTATTCATAACGAAAATTTGGCATGAAGTTAGCACAAAGTTTATTCATAATACACTTACCAACCTCTGGCTAACGATTTGCTAAACTCTTGTTATCAAGCTGCCAAACGTTTGCCAACTTGTGATAAACAGCCGTTTTATGTTGAATAATTTTGTTTGTTTTTTTTTAATACACTTTTTTTTTTAGTTCAGAGTCCTTTTTTAAATATATTTTGATTTAAAAGCATTTCAAATTTTTATATGAAGAGGGGAAAAAAATGAAATGAAATGACAAAACCAGCGATGATTAATGCAAAACGTGTTGCATTTTTGAGTATTATAATATGGCATCATTAATATTCAGAGTTGATTTATTAAAAGTTAGCAGACGGATAAAATTTGTTAGTCCCAATTTACATTATACGATTTTTGTCGTTGCGATTATTGTCGTTTCTTCTTTGAAGTTATGTTTACATTGTACGATTTTTGTCGTTACAACTTATTGTGTATACATATGTATAATTCGACACTACGAATGAATGAACAAAACGAATCGTAGAGTACACTCGCTTGTGTACCCCTTTTAATTCCTCTCTCCCCTCTCGCCAATAAGGTAAGAATCGCAACGACAAAAATCGTATAATGTAAATTGGGACTTATTAATAAACTCTGTGCTAACAAGCTGCTAAGCTTAATCGGCATTCTAGCTAACAGCTGATTGTACGTAGTGTACGAACTGTGGCTAACTTTTTGTTATGAACACGGCTGATAGTATATAAGATATAGATGTATAATATCTAAATATTAGCAATTAATAAACAAATTTTAAGTAGCGATAATTACGTTAGACAACTGCAAAACGTTAGCCTACATTATTCACCACAAAAAGGTAACAGAAAACGATGGAGAACTACCGTTATTTTAAGAATTTTAACTTTAAAAATGTTATAAATCAATTTATTTAACAAGATGATATTTGACAAAATTTATCTTCTTTCTATAAAATTTGTTATTTTTTTACCCATACGGATGACTTTTCTGTGCAATTGGTATGCAGATAGTTATCTACAAACTAATTTCTTAACTTATTGGGCCCAATTTCCTATAGAAACCCCTTCGGAATCAATTTTGTCTTAAATGCAACAAAACTTACAATCTACCTAGGTACTCGTTGACAAAAATATAAAACATTGTACTAATTTGAATTAAACACGGTTATTGAAATGAACATTATCGAATTTGACCAAAGTCAAATTTGGTTTATTTAAAAACTTAAAACTTCAAATGCTGGATGATCCAAGTTATTTTTCTTATTTTTACAGTATACCACTATCTAAAATAAAAACACATTAGCAATTTTTGCGTCGAAAGAAAACAATAAGAATCTTTATTTCACACACATAAATTTTAAACGTACAAACTATCAGTCATACAAATTACATTATTTTTTTATCTTAGAAATAATATAATAAAAATGTTTTTTTTTTAATATAAATTTTATTTTTGAAAATTAAATTTTAAAAAGTACTGAAAACGAAAATAGTTTTGGATTTTTATTAACTACTTAATTTGATAAAACTACTATAAGAGAAAGATATGTGTGGGAGGGGGATAGTTAAAGACTGTGAGTCAGTGAATTAATAAATCGTTAGAAGTTGTAGAAAGTTTTTAGATGAAACATTGTCTTTGTATTTTTTTTTTAACTAAGATAAGTAATTTATATAGAACAATCACAACAGAGTTCGCACACAGTCATACAAAAAAAGCAGCTATAAAGAAAACAAAACACAACTAAATTTCTGTGGTTTTTATGGGCAACCACGTGTCTTAAAATCAAATTTTTCAGGGTAGCCGAAAAACCATTCTACACAAAACTATAGGCTAGGTATTGCACCTTTGAACTTTGTTATAACGTTAAAATCGGAATTGATCCTTCTTTTTTCAGAAATTTTTAGAACCATTAAATTACCGTTTAAAATTAAGCAACATGGCATAAACATATCAAAATCGGAAAAAAGTACATACGCGTTACCCATGAAAACCACAGATTTATTCGAAATTTGATTTTTCTTTCCTAACTACTAACATAAAGTTATACAAAGAAGCAGAATGGGAGAAAAAAAGTTGGATTGAAAATTGTAGTTATGGTCAAAATTTTAATAGACTTTATCAGCCCAATTATGAAAGAAAAACTCCCCGGGAGTTTTCTCCCTTTTCCCATTTTTCCTATGTTAATTCAATTGTAGAAATGGGAAAAGGGAAAAAACTCCCAGGGAATTTTTATTCATAATTGGGCTGTATACATAAGCGGGTTTCACTCCTTGTATTAGGTGTACAACTTTGCTTTATTTAATACGATTTTATACTTCAAAGAATGAGTGTCTTTTTCGGATGTATTGTAAATTAAAGAATTCACTGAGTGAGAGAAAGCGGCAGATAGTTTCGTCATTCTGGTAAATTCACACACCTGTTTACTACAGCTTTTAAATTTAAGTAAATTTAAGTCTAATACATTTGGTTGTTGTAGTGTTGTAAATAGTAGCACTTTATCTAAACTAATAAGATTAACAAGGTCTACAAGGGACTTTATTATCAAGGGTGAAACCCGCCATAAATTTTAAATCACTGATAAATGTAAAATACATATAAGCCCAATTCACAATCTTGTGCAAATGGTCTTGCATCGTAGCGTTTACAAAATGGTATAGTATTTACTATAGTATTAACCATTTGCACAAGATTGTAAATTGATCTATTGTCAAATGCAAAACAATATATTTTTGTAACAATTTCTTTACAAATTGTTTTAATTAATAACGTTTGTCCTTTAAAATATGTTATAAGTTTGTTAATTCGTTGCTATTGTTGTTTTGTTTTTAATATTTGTATTATTCAGTCAAGTTTATAAGTCGAATTTTAAACCATTTATTTTTGGTCCGTTTGGTTATTTTTTTTTTTTTTGTTTTTGTATTATTTAAGTAAAGTTTTTCGTATTTATTGTATTTGTTTGTAATGTCTGCTGGCTTGGTAACACACATACATAAGAATATAAATACATACTAAAGATTCATACACATTTACAAAATCATTCATTATTCTTAAATTTATAAGATACATAATATACTCATACTCTTAAGATTTGCTTCTTTATTGTAATACTACACTCATGGAATGATCAGCACCCGCATTTTCATATCATTTATACTTAATTTTAAGAAAAGGAATAATAATTATTTGCACAATCTCACACTCTTTTTTATTATTCTTAATATGTGTATAGGTACATCAATTAAGTTTGAGTTTTTATTTTAGGGTGTATTTATGAATGAAACCAATCACCATTATTAACATCGTCATTAGTTTACAGCCTTCATTCATTCAAATTTAATTTAAAAAAGGGATTTTGTTTCATGAGTTTTTCATTTAACATCCGTCACATTCACAATAATGAAAAATTAATACAACATTCTTTCAGACACCTGAAAAATTTAAATTTTTTTAAATAATTATTGTAGAGTTTGTAACATTTTAATGGAAATAATATGAAAACTGCATTAAATTTGTAACTAGTAAATTTTTATTTGGATTTAAATTAAAAATTAAACGATATAATAAAATTTTCATAGAAAATTTGTTTAATAAACCTGTTTTATTTTTTATAACTAAGGGGTTAGAAAATAAACGATTTTGTAATACTTTTTAAGAAGCCTCTCAGTTCTAAAATTTTTTAAATATTTTCCTTTTTAAATATATGTATAGTTAAAATTTTTCTAACTCAAATAGCCATAATATGGGGGGGTTATAGTGTATTAAAGTTTAAAGCCCGTATTTCGAACATGTTTTTTAAATCGAATACTGATAACTAGGTCGTGACATTTTACGGAATTATTTAAAAATATGCGCATTGAACATCTTAAAACCAAATTAATATGCCCTTTAAATTAATAAAAAAAAAAACTAACAAATAATATCTATAATAATTGTACTACTTGTTTATTTTATATTTTAAATACAATTTTAAGGAATTAAAGTTACTTTTATCTACAACGAATTTTTAATCGCAAAATAATTCTATATATGTTGTACTAACGATTCTCGGTATTTCAAAGCGATGTACAGGAATCAATATACATACATACGTATATATTTTTGTTATTGCATTGAAAATACAAATATTCTCAAAGCAAGTATGAACATACTTTTTGAAATAACATACCTTTAAATATTGTGTTCGACATTTTAAAGATTATGGTTTTTATCTTGATGAACATTCACAGGAAGAAGGAAATTAGACTTTGCACATCGAAAATACTGCCTTAAGCATAAAAATAGAAGTTTTTAAATACATTTTTAAACAATGTTGGCCATGTCAAAATCGAAATCACGTGAAATTGAAAGCGATGAACATTTTCAATTGAATTTTTGTAGAGGAAAGTGGCCCTCAAAGTATGAGCTACATATATAAAAGGAAATATTTTTATTGTTGGCAAGCCTTAAAGACCTAAGATCTGGCATCATTATCTGTTTTGTTCTTTTTCCCACTATTGATCTTCCGTCAGTAAACAACTTTAATTTTATTCTTTTAAACTTCACTTCTTAGTCCCAATTTACATTATACGATTTTTGTCGTTGCGATTATTGTCGTTTCTTCTTTGAAGTCGGTCTTATGTTTACATTGTACGATTTTTGTCGTTACAACTTCTTGTGTATACATATCATTTGACACTACGAATGAATGAACAAAACGAATCGTAGATTCCAATAAGGTAAGTCTCAATTTACATTATACGATTTTTGTCGTTGCGATTCTAACCTTATTGGCGAGAGGGGAGAGAGGAATTAAAAGGGGTACACAAGCGAGTGTACTCTACGATTCATTTTGTTCATTCATTCGTAGTGTCAAACTATACATATGTATACACAAGAAGTTGTAACGACAAAAATCGTACAATGTAAACATAAGACCGACTTCAAAGAAGAAACGACAATAATCGCAACGACAAAAATCGTATAATGTAAATTGGGACTAAGAATCGCAACGACAAAAATCGTATAATGGAAATTGGGACTTAGTTTGCCCTTGTATTCATATATTTTGTTACAATTGTGTTAAATAAATGATTTGCTACTTTTATGTATATGTTCAGAACGGGACTTATTTATTTAATAGAAACCGGTTCTAAAGTGCAGTAACAACTACAACATTAATGAACCTTGAATACGGGTGTTTTCAAAATTTGTACGATTTCAATTTCAAGTGATTTCGATTTCCATGACATGGCCGTATAAGTATGTGCATACAAATCGTTGCCATTTCTGACTAAAAAGTGTGCTTAGGACAAATTAGTCAGTGACTTGGTATTTAATCGTTCGATAAAAAAAACAAGTATTTGCCATATAATCCCACCCTCTACTAATAACCTAAAAAGACATAATAGATAGATTTGTATACCGATTTTAAGTTTAGTTCGAAACCTATTTTTAAATGCATACATATATGCAATTCACAGTGTTCTATTGCGTCATATTGGTTGTATTAGCCATAATTTTATGACTATCAGAACATTATGTTTAATATTTCATATTAAAATATTGTATGACTGACGATACAAATTTGTTACCTGTATTTCAGTGTGCTATTTTTTAGTTAGTTTTGCTTTAAAATTTTAAGTCATTATTTTTTTAATTGTTTATTTACTCACGTTATATAAAAAGTTATAATTTTTGCCATTTAAATTTGATGTTAACAATTATATGATACTACAATAGGCTGTTCACAACAGTACCATTTAGCTTTAAATAGTGCTTTAGAACTCAGCACCTTCGAACACTTTATGAATTGGGTAAGTTACAAATTCAATACAATTTTTATATTATTTCATTATACAGGATTTTAGGCCAACTTACATTCAAACAGGGACTGCTTTACAGGTACAATAGAATAGATGGTTTCCTTTAGCAGCATGAATTATTTCTCTTTCGACATTTTTATATAGTATTTAGCTAAATTTATTTTAAGGATGCTTATCTAAATTGCAAATAGAATTTTTAAAAGGACATGCACACAACTCTTTTACACTCAGCATCATCTCACAACAAACCATCACTTATCAATCATCATTCCTCATAATACAGCTTAAAACACAATGATATTATAGTTGTTACAAGTTTAAAGAAAAACTCCAGAAAATTTATAAAACCGAATAGTCAGATAAAAAAAGCAAACATTTTCTTCAATAACAGAGATTTTTATTGCCATTTTTACGGTTGACATTTCAACTCGAGTTCAGTGTTATTGCGGTTAACCAAAAACATCAAACATTTAGATCTCATCACTAGCAGCTTTATATTTACGTTGTTTAAGTTTTAACTCAGCTGAGTTGAGTAGTAAACGGTAATAGGGCCTAGCCGGCCTTTGAAACCGAAATGTAAGATATTAAAAATAGCAAACATTTGCAATATTGAAATTTGTTATGAGTTTTATTAAGAATTAAAATTGTAAGAGTTTTTCTTTAAATATGTTGATGTACTCAATACTTAAACAATTTAGCAGTGTTTAAATTGCTTGCTTTAAAATAGCAACAGTCGCACATTTTTGCTTTGTTTACATTTTTTGCAGCAAATTAAAAAACTGTGTGTCTAAGTGTTTACTTAACTCTTTGATTACGAGTCAGCAAAAGCAAAAAAGCAAAAGCAAAACAAAGAGAGTAAATAATTTGTTTAAACTCGCTATGTGCATGTACTCTGCTTAATCTGTCAGCAAAGAAGCCACTTAAGAAAACAAATTTTCTGTTGCTGTAAGTATTAAGTTTTTGATTGTTTTTTTTTTGCTTTTAATGCGCTTAAAGTCAGCAAGTTAACTTCTTTGCTGTTGCTGTCGAATTTGTTTCGAATTTTTTTGGTATTTTGCGTTTTTTTTTTTTAATAAATAGGTACATACATACGTAAATGAAACTACACGTTTTTTTAAACTAATTTGTTTATTTTGTGTTATGTAATTATGTATATATTCTAGGAAACTAACGCCTGCAACAGCAAGCAACAGCAATGAAGTCAAAAACAGCAAAGAAGTTAATACTCGCTGAATTTAAGCACATCAATTTACAGTTAAGCCAAAGCAAAAAAAAAATAAACAAAAACTTATTACTTACAGCAACAGCAATTTTTTTTTTCAAGTGGTTGCTTGGCTGGCTTTTTAAGCTGAGAACATAAACATGGTGAGAATAAATAAATTATTTACTCTCACTTTTTCTGCGTTTGCTTTTGCTTTTTGCTTTTACTGTGTTCTTTTTCTTAAGTTAAGTTAAGCAATTACAAAAACATTAAAAATAGTCAAGCATTTTTAAACACTGCAATTTAGTTATTATTATTTTTTAATTATATTATTGTGGTTAAAAGATCTTAAACGGTTGTCTTATTTTTTTATTAATTTTATAATTATTTAATTTGGTTTAGTTGTATTTATTAATTTTTTTTTAGTGTTTGTTCTTTGTAGTGTTTTCGTTCGTGAAAAGTCGAGTGAGTTTGTACGTAAGTGTAAAAATATTATTTTTGGATTGTCCAAAAAATGTTTAAGGACTTTAACATGAAACATATTTGAAATACATACAATTAAAATTTAAAAATAAATATTCCAAAATTTTAGAAAAATTTGAATTTTTAATCGTAATTTTGTTTTGTTTAAGATTTTCTTTTATTTGAAAAATTGTACGAGTTTTTACTTTTTCTTACTGCCTGTTTCCAAAAACAAAAAATTTGTTTTGAAAAATTTAATTTTATTGTAGTTTTCCATAAAAATTTTGAATTTGTTGAAGTTATCGAGAGGTGGTTAATTCTTAAATATCCAACTTACGTTTACCTAGATGTTTAATCTGTTTAATATGTAATATCAAATTTTTATACGCAAACGCCAAGTTTGTATTACGAAATAGACTACAATTTTCTAATCCATATTTTTTAATTGAAGTCCATTTATTTTAAATCTTTTTAGATTAAAGTCCTTAAACATTTTCTGCTGTATTCATAAAAAACTAAATTGGATTAATAATCTATGGAACATTTTTACGAAAATTTTCGAGGGGGGCAATAAGTCCGTGTCTTGCTAAATTTTACACCTCTTAACTGAGAGGGCAACACTGCTCCAGGAAACAGGCGTATTGGATTTGACTTCTAGCTTAAGGAAAATTTTTGTTAAAATTAACTAACCCAGGACAAAAATTAAGTTACTTTTTTAATTTTCCATCTTGTAGTTGAAAGGGCAACACAGCTCCTGTCAACAGGCAAATTGGTTGACTGCTGTCAAAATTTTAATAATCTGCATCATTTAGTTTGCGTTGGAAATAAGAAAATTTCTTTCGCGTGCTAATTTTACCCCCTTATTTATCATAAAAAATTTATTAAACAAATTTTCATAAAAAATCCGTATCATACACATTTATAAAACTGTTTTATTTTTTATAAATTTTATATACACTTAATGACAACAGTTCACGAATAAGGGTAGGAATTGCTCCCACATCCGCCCTAGTTTTCGGATTTAGAGGAGTATCCAAAACAAATGTCTATTATAATGACCTAACAAATCTTTTTTTTTTTTGATAAAATAACAAAATTGGAGAAACGTTGGACAAAGTGTATACAGACCACAAAGAAGACTACGTTGAAATATAAAATTATTTTTGAAACAATAACCTGTGTTTCATTTAAAAAGTCAGGGACTTATTGACCCGCCCTCGTAGTTTTAAAATACGTTTGAAATCTAAATTTTTTTTTATGAATACGGCAGTTAATCTCTTTAAAACCTGTCACAGAATTTCCGTCCAGAATTTTCAATTCCATTCAAATGAAAACTTTTTTAATTCAAAAAAAAAACTAATCTTTACATATTCAAAATTCGAAAGTGTTATTTATATTTTCTAAAAAAAAAATTTAAAAATGTTTTTAAAGTTTGGCGAATAAAGATTATTTACGGAATCTACAGAAAGTAATTAAAAATCGCTAAGTAGGAAAATAAATCCATTTCAATCGAAATTATGTGACAGACTATGAGAATATTTGTTGTATGTACATATGTATTGCATATTTTTTTAAATTGATTGTATTTTTAAGATTGCTTTTTTATTTTTGTAGTAAATGAGAAAATTATATGATTGCATTGTATATTATTTACACATTTCTAGCAAATTCTGGAGTTTTAAAAGAGGAAATCAAAAAATTATATACACATTTTGTTTAAAATTATTTTTCTTACTAAATGTGGTTTCAAAGTTATTTTTTTTTTGTTTTGTTTGTATAAGCGTCATCTGTGATATTAACGGAAAAAGTATAACATTTAAAACTTTTTTAAACAAAAAAGTTTTCGTATAAAAAAATTAAATAAAATAAAAAAGAAGTAACCAAACAAAATTCTTAAAAATGTTTTACTTTTCTAGTTTACACTTTTTTTTAGTTTTTTCTTGATCTCAATTTGTTATAATTAATGTCTATGTATGTATGTTTTGTTATATTTGTAGGCTTAATAATGTTTACTTAAAAACATAAAAACTAGTTGTAAATTGCATATTACTTTCATTAAATTTGCTTTTATTATTTGCATTATTCAATAGTGTTTTTGTATGATGTATAATAATAAAAATAATTAATAAACATTTTGTTTTGTCCCTTAAAGTGTAAAAACTGTATAAATTTCGTGTTTGTTTTATGTTTAACGTTTTTGTTTTCATTTATATTTATCTAAATTCTAAATTTGTACGAGGCATTAAGTCGTCATTTAAGTCATATTTGTTTTTTTTTTTTAGTTTGTTTTGTTAAGTCGTGTTTGAATTTGTTTTATTTTATAATTTTTCCTTTTGAAACTTAAGTTTCACTAGAGTATAATTTTCTTTTGGCGAATTTCAAATCCGTTTAAAATCCTTTATTATTGTTTAATTTTTATTTTGAGCTAGTTTTACTTTTTTTTTCACTAAACTATACTTACAGTCTAAGATTTTAATTTAACTTACATTTAATATCACACAAGCACGCACGCGCGCATAATAAGTCTTCAATCAGAAATCAATAGAAATCATATAAAAATCATTATTTATTAATCGAACACACAAAAAATTATAGCATTTAAGGCGGCGGACAATAAGACTTAGTTTGGACAAGACACACGATTTTTTTTTTATTTACCAAGGAAATTTTTTATTTTAATTAAAAAAAAAATTATTTCTTTTTATATTTAACCAATTTAGTACAGTTTATTTGTGATTTTTAGCGGTCAAAGTCAAAATGGGGCTTGCTTAGGGGTACTTTACACTATCACACAAGTCTTAAGTATTCCATAATACTTTGTTAGATAGAAATCTAATGAGTTTTGTTGCGACTGTCAAAAAAATCTAATTTAACATTAGTTTGTATTCACAGTATTACACATGAAATAATAATTTTATTTAGAAACATTTCAAAGAACCGATGAAGTTGTATGGGATGTTAAATTTTTTTCGTAATACTTGTCATTTTCATAACACATTGCATTTACACTAGCACTCTTTACTTGAGCTTTCGACATGTCTTAATACAAAGTATAATAGTGTAAAGTACCCTTTAACAATTACCTGCACTTTTTAGATTATCTGTTTGGAATATCTATCTATCTGGGATAGAATTAAGGTTGTTTCCTTTTATTAGGGAAACGAAATAATTGATATCTGCAGTGACAGCTATGTAGTAGCAGCTATTTAGTATGGGTATTGGCGATGGGCATCACAAGGACCATAACCTAATACCATATACATACTATCTATTTTGAAAATGTTTTCTTTCAAATCGAAATACACAAAAATTCTCCCACTCCCTTATTACATAGCCAAATAATTAAATTGAATGTAGAAAGGTAATGTATTAAAAATAATTCGAAAATACAAACAGATAATTCTGGGAAATTTATAGTTATAATTTGAAAAAATTCTTCTGCAAAAATATGGTTTAAACATTTTAGATTTTAAAAATAAATTCATTTTTAAAATATAGTAAAGGTATTCACGTCAATAGTTGCACTCTTGCGAAAAAGCATAAGTGCAAAAACATAACAACAACCACATAGACAAATATTTCGCCCAAACGATGCAAAATTGTCAGGGTCTAAGTAAGTGCAAGATTATCAGAGTAAAAGCATAAAAATGTTGCAACTTTTTATTGCTTTGCCAAGTTGGAAAAAATGTTAAAATGTACTGATAAAATCAACTCTTCACTTAACAACAACGCAGGAATTCCATTTAGACGTACATATTTTTCTTTGAATTGAAAAATATTATAAATTGTAGTGTTTAAAGATGAACTTTGAAAAAAATAATTAAAAATAATTAAAAAAATAAAAAGCGTCAAAAAATTTAAGAAGCAGAACTAATAAAAATACTGGAAAACTTATCTTATAAAAATTTGGAGGTAGATAAATTCGACTTGTAAATTAAGAAAATTAATCATTTGTGTATTTTTCAAGAAATTGCGGTTCAAATATATTAAAAAATTTATATTGCCAAATGGAAGGTGCGTTGTTAAAGAATTGTTTCGGAAAAGCTAAAAAGTGAAGGTGCAAACAAAATGGGTTGCTCACGTCAAATAAGTGCAACTATGCTAATTTGCACAGTTGCAAGGGTAGCAAAAATTGACGTGAATACCTTTAATGATTTTGAAAAGATTTACATAAAATTTTCAAGCAAGAAATTTCTTCTAGAGAATAACTGAATATTAAACGGACGCCTGATGTTTGATTTTAGCCACATATTTTGTCAAATAAACTGTACAAATATAAGGCATTCAAAGGGACTTTTTTGGAATTTACATAAAATACTTTCATACCAGCAAATTCTCAAGCAAAATCGCTTACATTTACACAAACCACATTATATTTCACGCACTTAAAACTATAAGGATGCTCTCATTCATTCACTCGTAGAAACACATTCACTTAAACATACAATATTTGTTTGCAATGTAATTACTTTTTAATTTAATCATTCACACAAACTGAAAAAAAAAAATGTTTGGTATTTATATTTTCTTTTGCAAATGAATGTCAACTGGTTAATTAATTTCCTAAAAATATTTTTTAAGATATTACTATAAAAACTGCATATGCTTTCGTTTTAACCAGTTTAACACATGCATTCACTTAATCTAAATGAAAAGATTACTTAAAATATGAAACTTAAATTTGAGTTTGTTGCTCGTTGAAAAAAGGGCAACAAAGTTTTTGAAATATTAAAATATATTGTAATATACATAAGTGAATTGGTAGTTAATTATGGTTTAACTTGGTGAGTTTAAAATAATAGTTGATATTTTTTAATGTAGTATAGAAATTTAAATTTTTGAATAAAAATTGGAAACAGAGGAATTTAAAAAATGATTTTTTTTTCTTTGTTGAAAATTTATAAATATGTATTGTAAAATGAAATATATAACAAAACTGGTTTTTTACTATATATGTATATGTATGTATGAGAAAGATCTTTAAATAACATTAGTAAAATAAAAATGTTAAAGAATTTAACTAAAGAAAAACAAAAATCTAATTGAAATTAAGAAGAAAAAGGTGCCTTTTAACATTCAAATAATTCTATTGTTTTAAAAAGGATAATTTTAAATAATATTTTTGTACATACATTTACAGGAAAGAAGAGAAAAATGCACCTTTTTTAAATTTTGGTACAAGCTAAGTTTTTTTTACCTTAATTTAAACGAATTTAGAAGTAATTTATATTTTGGTACCTGAAAGAAACAAAGAAAATAAAATGTTAAATTTTTGTGAATTTAATAGGGAAGATCGATTTATCGAATAAGTAAAGAACTTGATTATTTGAATAATTCTCATTTTATTTACATAAATTTACAGTAATATAAAACATAAGCCTATAGTACACGGCATGTAAAAAGACACATGCGCATGTGGTTCTGACGTAATTTTGACGTCATCACACAACACACAATGTTTATTGTGGCTTTGCATTGACGTCAAAATTACGTCAGAACCACATGCGCATGTGTATTTTTACATGCCGTGTACTATAGGCTATACAAAAAGAGATAAATCGATTAATCAAACATTTTATTATAAATTGGAAATAATCAAATTATTTGAAATGGGTTTATTTTCTTGTTTAATAAATAATATATAATCCTTTTCAGTTTTTTCCTGATATAAGCCGTTAAATAAGAAAGGGCTGCATGAACAACTTCATTCATAAACATATTGAAATGTTTATTCCAGGGCTGTGGAGTCGTCAAAAAATAGTTCTAACTCCAAGTGCTGAAATTTTTTAAGTCCGATTCCGACTCCTGCATTGTTCACTTGTTCAACAATAGTGTATTAAACTCAAAATTTTTGTTTTTTCACTTTTTGGAAAAAATCGGAACGTAATATTCATATCTTAGCGCTGTCAAAATATCGTGTTATTTTGTCTACTTTTTGGTAAGTAATGATACGGTTGGTTTAAAAATTATTTTCCATATGCCTTAAATGTAAAACTAAAAATTGTTTTGCTTCTACTGAAAATGTTTAAATTTTGAGTAAATACAGTATTGTTGAACAAGTGCGATATGTAAAGTAAAAAATGTTTGCAGTCGAATCCGGTGCAAACGCCTCAACTCCGACACCACAGCCCTGGTTTATTCACTGAATTTCATGTGCGAATAAAATTGAGATTACTAAAAAAAACTGTTGTTTAATTCATTCTACTAGTGAACACATTTTGCAACATATCGTTAACAAAGATTGTCTTCAATGAAACCAGGGTCACAAAAACGGGATTTTCCGGAAAAAAGAGGTCAAAAAAGGGTATTTTAATTAAAAAAAGGTTTAAATTAAAAGTTTTTTATAAGCAGTATTTCCCATTTTAAAGAAAATAATAAGGCCAAGTTTTTTATAAACAATCAAAAAATATTTATTTCTGGTAGGAAGTGCTCGTAAAACTTAACCTTTTTTATGGAATGCTCTTTCCTGTTTTTAACACCTGACAACCAGTTTGTTCTTCATCATTGTAGCTCATATTTTAAATGCTTTTTATGTTATTTTCCGACATTTTCTTTTTTACCGGTTTAGCGATTTCAAATAAAATTTAGGGTTTGTTTCCAATTTTGCAATTGTTCGCGAATTTTAGCCATGTTCACGATTGAAGCAATTTTCCTGTAAGTTTTCTGATTCTTTAAAGCTTTTAAGATTTCAATAAATATTAGGCTTTGCTAATTTTCCGCTAACTTAGCACTTTTTACCAATTTTTGCCATTCCTATTAGTTTTAGGGACTTTTCGCCGCTTTTAAAAATAGTCCCATATATAAACCGAACAGAGAACTATCAATACTTTGGCACTGTTTGTAACCACGTTTTCTTTCAAATAATTTAGAGATCCGAAACTAAAAATTTTTGTTTTTCATTATTTCTATAGCTACGTCGGCATATTACATACATAAAAAGTACATTTTGAAAGTACATTTTGACAGTACATTGTCAGGGGGTAAATAGGTGAATTTTGTTACTTCTAAATCATTCAAATTTAGACTGCAAAACTTGAAAAGTTTATTTATTTTATGATTAACCTGTCACCACGGACATAGGTTTTAAAAGTTTTTACTTAAATGGCCAAAGACAAAATACTTTTTTTAAACCCATTTAGGCTACAAAATTAAATGTTGTGCTTAAACTATGACAAGAGACATACAGTGGCACACATTTAAAGTCGGGCAGACGCATGAAAATATTTCTGCACGCTATACCTCTGTTTTGATAAAAAAAAATACATCTCAATTTTGTCTATATTATCACAAAAACTCTTTTATTTAAAAACAACAAATAAAAATTTATTCTAAGTTGCGTTATAAAATGTACATGAAGGTAAAACTTAGAAAAGTCACTTCAAATTATCTTGCATTGGCACATGGTTTGATTTTAGGACGTTAGCGTAGGATGTTCTGCTATTACTAGGCTGCGGTACCTGAATGTCAATAGCGTTAACTTGGCACAAGTAGTTTACGTTGTGCAATACACCCACGTAAGTTTTTCTCATTCAAGCGTCTTCTTATTGTTCTAGACGATATATTAATACCAAAATCCGATGAAATCTCATCTTTAATTTTAGATGAACTCTTGAAAGGATCCTAAATGCGTAATAAATTAAGCAATCCTCCCTGTGTGTAGTTTTTCGTGCTCTAGGGTGCTGTTTGACATTTTTGGCGTTACCATGTAGCTTGATGTGCTCCACGGCATTGTCAATTTTGGATCTGGAACACTTAAGTAGCTTGGAAAACTACATTACTGTTCTTCCATCAGTATTCATTTGTTGGATCATTTTGCGCTCGGCATCCAAATACCAAGTATCTCTAAATATTTTGATGTATCCCAACATAAAATGGAATAAAATATTCATTACTTACCTTTTAGCTTCAAAAAACACCAAACAATCAGTTAAAAAACAGATATTTCTAATATGTTTTAACTTCGTG